>CM071596.1:221975500-223225500 GCA_036435485.1 Saposhnikovia divaricata | reverse complement strand
GTTTCCTTGAGGTAGGGGATTTCCCTGAGAACTCTGATGTTGCCCCTTTGAAAGAGGGCACGTCCTTGACCTAGATTCACTGGAAGTACTTGAATGAACTTGATAAATTCGAGGAGATCTTCCACCTGAGGGCGCGCCCTAATTGTTTCGGTGTCGCCTGTCCCCTCCGTAAATTTCCATTCTTCTATCGCCGACTTCACGATTGTTTCTTCTTCCAGTATTACTATGAGAAGGAGTTCGCTTAAATCCAAGGGGCCTCAACCTGTTGTCAGGGGGCGTGCGCTGTGGATTGTTGCCAGGAGGAAGGGCTCGCTCATGTCCAAGGGGCCTCGACCTGTTAACAGGGGGCGCGCGCTGTGGATCACGGGGCCTCGATTCCAAATATTTCTTCTTTTATTCTTTTCTCTGATGTTCAAGCAACAGCATCCTTAGATCATCATCATTCAGCCTTATTCCAAGGTGATCTTTGATGCAAAATCTTTCTTCTCCCTAGCCATTTTCTCCTCGTCTTGTTGGATTTCACTAGGAGTGCGCCCTGAGCGATGAGGGTGAGGGCGCGCCCTCTCTTGAGGATTCCACAACCTGCGATCAGAATTATTTTCACTAGGATGTTCTATTATTGGATCAGAATATTCTAACCTTCGAGGAGTAATCAATTGAAATCTCTTCTCCTGATTTTCTACATCTCTTCGAGAACCTTCCTCAATCTGAGTATCTTTCCCCGATCAGCGATGATTGCGTGGGATACTCCGAGATTTTCTCCTACTTCCTTGCTCTCCTTCCACAGAACTCAGTCTTCTCTCAAAACTATTTATGGCATCTCCCATAAGATATAGCTGTTCCATTAATGCCGCGTTAGTGATAAGAACAGGCGGCCGTTCACCGACGACGACCGGAGTTTCATGACCGTGTGGAGGATGAGAGATTTCCTCCGGAACATAGCTTTCGCGACGTGCTTGGTTACCCCCAAGCCATCTTCAGAGTCGTAATCTTCTCTTTCACGAGATCCACCATGCTGATTGTGAGACATCTTTTCCTCCTAAGATTCAGATCTTAATTGACTGCCCCTCCTTCTAGCGCCAATTTGTTGACGGAGGAATTTGGTAACAACAAAATTCGAGTTACTTTGCCGGAAACAAGATCTACAGCGGTGGTTCTTTGTCGAGAAAATTGGTGGTGCGTGGTGGCTGTTTGTAATTGGTGGCTGAGATTGATAGGGTTAGTGGCGGCTATTCAGAGCTCTCGACTTTCAACCCCTCAATCGGCCTACGTACCCCAGTATTTATAGGGGATCAAGCCATACGTAGTTCTTGGAGGGCAAGAAACCCAAATGGGCTTGGATATCGGTCCAGCATCCGGAATGTTCTACTATATTTCAGGAAATAGAGAATCAATTTAATAAATTAAGTTCTAATAATGATAGTGATTCTATATTTCATTGATTATCCCTTTTAATTTTCTATTATTAATGGATGTTTTACTAAGTAACTCTGAATCTTGTCTAGATGATGTAACTGAGTGATTAGTTATTTCTTCTAACAGAAATGGTTTTCTATTACCAGGGTTATCGAAGCTTATCCTAACAGTTCCATCTAAATATTGTTTAATGTTATCTAAATTCATTATATTATTAGTTATTGGTGACTGAAGTATTTCATTATCTAAGACCCATTGACTAGGAAGGTTAATATCTTTCCAAAGTATCGTTTTTGGTACTTGGATATTAGCATCACTAGTACTACTTTGAATTAAAACAGTTTTGTCTTTTGGACATTTATTAAGTGCATGAATATTTAAATTGGTTTTCATTATTTTATAATAAATTCTGTAAATTAAGGCAATAGGCTGAGATCCCTCAATCATGTGAGTGATTTCACCAGCTGTTTTAATATTTAAGGTTAATGCTTTTAATATATGGGGTTCATTCAGACTTAGCGTAAAGTCTGGAAAGCAATTAAAATGGACTGGTCCATTATGGAGACTAGATTCCATTATACCTAATATGCTAGGGACATAATTTAGATATCTCGTATCTCTTAAACATAAAAGAATGCTAGAATTAATTCCTTTTACTGATAATGGTTTTACTACTACTTGTGTTTATCCTATGTGAATGAAATTACAACCTTTTCTTTTATACTTTTTAATAATTTCATTTGTTAATAGGGAACAGTTTTCATGTTCTTTGTTAATAGCATAAATTTTTTCTACAATTTTAACATTGTAATTAGTTTTAAAATTATCTGTAAAAGTTGACTGATAAATTTGTTTTGGATCTATACTGGGTATATTCCAATTACATAAGTCTTGACTAATGTTCTCATAACTATGTTCTTCCTAATTAATGAAATCTGGAATTGACGGAATTGAAGTCATCGGTGACCTTGAGCTAACTGAAGAACTAGACCTAAATAGTCTATTCATTAATTTTGTTTTAACTATTTTTCTTTATCACTAGTGATTCTGGGAACTTAGTTCATACCTCCTTACTTTAAGCAAACTCATACCTACACATACTTAAGTCTAACGCCTTTATCCTATACTGCTCCACTCTGAGACTTATAACGGATTCCTGGCAGCGACACTAGGTGGTAGGTGGTTCTAAGTAAGATTGGTGACTAAATATAGCAGAATAACTAAAAGATAATTGGAAGCAATTTGTAAACACAATTAATGAACAAATTACTTGGCATAGAAATTCAATAACTCAATGATTACCGGTTGGCTTTGATACCATTATGAGAGATTTTTGGGAAATATAGAGATGAAGAACAAGAGCAAGACAGAATAAACAGAATTTAACAACTAAAACATGCATAAAAACAATTTGTTTTACTTATTAAAACTTGTTTACGGAAAATATTTACTTCTTACAGGAAGTTACTCATACTATGTACAAGATTAACATACAAAACTAGAAAACTAGGAAGACAAGAAAGGAAAGAAAACTTACAAAGTAGAGCAAAGCAAAATTACAAAACTAGTTGTAATTTTCGTCCTACTTAAAACTTACAACTGAAACCCATATATATAGGGTGATAGAAAGGAACATGCTAAAGAATATGCCTTTCATTATTACAGGTAAAAATAAAAAACATGTTACTAAGTTAAAGCAAAAGAAATTTATTTTAACTTTAGTAAAAGCAAAAGTAAGAAACATATTACTAAGTAAAAACAAAAGTAAAAGCAAAAGCAATTTACTTTAACTTTTATTTTACTCGAGTAACTTGTCTTGGTAACTTGTCGGCTTATCGGTTGAGTTACGTATATGGATCTTGGGCTACACTTCCATATGGATTATTTGAAACCGAATCCTGACTGGAATGTTGACTGGTATCTGGAGAATTTTCTTCAGAGACTTCTTCTTTGAGGCTACCAGTTCTTTGTTGGATAGCTTTTAACAAGGTGGTTAATTCTGATGCTAATAATCTATTGATTGAAGAAATATCTAAGGAGGTTGTTAGTCACAGAGGCATGCCTGAATACATCTAATAACAAGCCTAAGTTGTTTGTAATGCTATGCATTACTTACATGACCTCTTAACTGAGGGAACCTCTAGTTGTAGAGTTTCTATTTGTTTTGTACTTGTAATAGGCATCAAATTCTAGCTGTATAATTGTACCTATTAAGTCAAGAATAATGCTTGAAAGAAGTTCCAAGGTTCATGCCTCAAGTAAGGAGATAAAGACTGCAAAATAATCACAGTTGGGATTTGAAGAAATGAAGAATTTGCCTAAGTACCAATTCGAGAAGTACATTTGTCTATTCGAGAAGTCTAGCATTCGAGAAGTCAGGGGTTCGATATCTCAGAAGACACTATTTGATATCTCTGAATACACTGTTCGATATCTCATTCGATATCTCAAAGATTCGATATGTCTATTCGAGAACTCAAGGAGTCAACAGGTCAAAGGTGGTATTCGAGTTCTCAAAGGGTCAACAAGTCAAAGCTACATTCGATATCTCAAAGACTCAAGATGCTATTCGATATCTCAGGGATTTGATATGTCAAAATGCTCTATTCGATATCTCAAGGAGTCTCAGAGAAAAGAGCTATTCGAGAAGTGATTCGATATGTCAAGATAATACTATTCGAGAACTCAGAGTTATCGATCAAGTCAATTCCAGTTCTCGAATCATTCACTTAGTCACTTCTCGAATACATTCTTGAAGACAAAATACTGAAGAATTGTACAAGTCAGAAACATGCAACAAGCCAAGACGCTTTATTTGACTCTGTACTGTAAAGCACGTTGAAAAGCCTACAAAGAAGCTTGGAGAGATAAGACAAGGGACAAGGAGCTAAAGAAGTGGATCTGAACAGGTTTTGCAAAGTCAAATCTGTAGCCATTTGGACTCTTACTAAAATGAGATAGACAGACTGGAAAGTGTTTTTGTTTACCTACCTTATTTGTAGTAAGTAGGTGTATCCATGTCTATAAGGATATAGTCTCACTTCCTTAGCTAATAAGTTTTTGAAGTTTCTCATATACATCACAAGAAATATCTCTCTGAAAAAAAGGAAACTGAGAATACTATCATTTGTATTCACAGATTGTAGCAAAATCTTTATCTAATAAAATATTAGATTAAAGTGATATTGTGTTGTGTTTGTCTTTATTATCCGCACTTACATATCTCACACACTCAACACATATCTTGATGTAAAGATTCAAGAACAAAGAAAAGTTCAAGAATCCATTCACCCCCCCTCTGTATTCTTTTACTGTATTCAATACTCAACAAGTGGTATCAGAGCGGGCTGTTTAATCTAAACAGAAAACGATCATGAGTTCGAATACACCAAAGACTACAGGTACGGTATGAAAGTGTTTGTCCTAAATCCAATCATGTATGATGAGTTAGGAAGAACTTTCATGTATTCTTGTTTGATTTCATTAATAATAATAAAAGACTTGTTTTGATTTTATTACGGGCATTATCTATTTAAATTGTTTTAAATAAGATGTTCCATAGTTTAGAGTAAAGCTTCTAGTATTATAATGAGATTATAATAGTGAGAACTAGAAGATGATAACTCTAGACTTAAACAATTCCTGATCATAGGATAACTAATCGGAAGTTAGTGAATCCGCAAAGATCGGTACATATTATGCTTGCTCCCGTCAGGAGGATGTCTGTTCTCATAGGCATTTGTGTGGTGACACTATAGCTAGTATGTAGGTGCTTATTAGGGAATAAGTTCACTGAACATGACTCGATAAGTTGGACAACTAATGGAGTTTACTCACGTGTCAATAGTTATTCACTGAGTGATAGTTGTACAAGTGTCCTTAGACTTGAGATCGTTAAAGTTATCTTATATATAATGAACTGTGCTTTGGTTTAGTCCTTAGTCTCAAGGACATACATTAGGTCTATTCTGGGTACAGGGATTTATGTATGGAGATAGTTAACGATCAATAAAGAATCTACCCCTTCCAGTAAGGAAGTGAATATCCTATGTTATTCTTAGTATGCGAGTTCTGGAATCTCTGGCCAGAGTGTATGAAATTAGAAAGGAGTTTTCTAATTTGCATTAATATGAACTTTGCATTATGAATAAGAAATCATATGATTAAATTTGATAGGCCTGACACGAGATCCATGCCTTGTATTTAATCGGGATATTGTAGGGTAGAAGGAATTGATTGTACGGTAACTAGTCACTGACAGGTTCTTGGTATTCTAAGCAGTGAATTCATATTATCCGGATAGTCGCGATATGTTGAGAAGCATCACTCACGATGTAGAATAAATATAATTAATCAGTTAATTATATTTAATGAATTATTAGAATTCATATAAATAATAAATAAAAAGTTTATTATTATTTATTTCTACTACCGGCTTAATATTGAACCTACAGGGTCACACCATAAAAGAATATTTTCTTTGATGAAAAGTTTTAAATTTTGAGAGAGAGAATTATTTTCTAAATAGTTTAGAAAAAGAAATAATGATTAAAATAGTTTTAATTATTACTAAAGCATTTTATAAGATAAAATGTGGGGTTAAAATATATTATTAAGATAATATTAAAAACCCTAAGCAAGCCCTATAAATAGAATGAGATGGCTCATTCTAAAAGATATCTTAAGTTTTGGTTTTTGTGAAGAACTTAGAAAGGCTAGCCACCATCATCTCTCTCTCTCTTTCTAAATCCTCCATTTTTATAAAAGCTAGTTTTATAAAAAGTTTTATCGAAGAAGATACTTCTTGGTGGATACCGGTAGAGTGCTTCACACTCTGAGGAGCAACTGCTTGCAAACACCATTTTGAAAAGCTTCGATTTTAAGGTATGGTTACGATTCCTCGCTCTTTTCATTTTATATGATTTTCTATATGTGCGATTATATGGTTTTTACGGAAATAAATGTTATTTGCGCTTCCGCTCATCCGTAAATTCCTTCAATGGTATCAGAGCTAGGTTCTGCATATAGAGATTCACATAAAAAATTTCAGATTTTTTTTATGCATGTATGGATTTATTATGATTTTTGCAAGTTTATTTAGATTTAATTATGAATTAATTCGAAATAATGTTTGCATGAGGTTTTGACCACTGATCTGGATTCTACAAGTGTTGTGGATCATCTAGGTATTTTTTTCATAATTTTGTGATGTGTAGATTATTTGTTATGAATTTTTTAAAATTGTTTTAATTAAAATTCATAAAATAATTATGCATATGAATAATATGAAATTAAATTTTGTACATGGACCCCTGACTGATCTGATCATTTTACTGCTGTTTGATTTTAGAGATCATATTATTTTGATTTTTTTATTAATTTATTAATTAATTGTTAATTAATTTATTAGTAGTAAAATAAAATAATATTAATAATAATAGTTATTATTAATACTACACTAAATAGTTGGTCAGTTTTTGTTTTGAACATAAAGTCTGGCGTTTCACAATCTGTTCACAGAAACAATCAACGGTCGGCACAAACAATAAAAAAAAAAAAACTGCTGTGTCGGCGTGCTGTCGGGCGCGTGTCGCCCAAACGCGGGGAAAGGGGTGTCGCGCATTTCGGAAATGCGTGACAGGGTGTTGCGCGATTTCCGGATGCGTTACAGCGTTTAATGGCTTTAAATGCTTGTAACGCATTCCGGACATGCGTTACAGCCCTTCTGTCCACAATAAATTTGATTTATTGGGAGTTTCGTAACTCCGTTTTGGGCGTGCAATATATTGTTGGATTCGTATTTCCGAGACGGATCTAATGGAGTGGTCAAATATTTTTTATATAATAATTTTGAATTATTTATATTTATGGGAGTGTTTTAAAGCATGTTTTAATTGGATTAATTGCTTTTAAATACTATAATAAATCCATACATCATTATATCATTGTGTGACATGATATTGCTTGCATGCTTACTTGTTGATTTAATTTTATATATGTGATATATGCCTATGTTTACCATGCGATGATAGATTTAGGTGAACTTAAATCAAAATAAGGCGTGCTCTAGAAAATCTAGAATAGGAATCGTTTCTTGCCTTAATAATAATATTATGAATACAATCATGAGATTCTTGTGTTTGTGAAACACGTAATTAAATATGAATTTTCAATATTGAGAGAATGGATGATTCTGTCAAAAACGGATTTCGATCTGTAAGAAAGGGGTATTAAGTGACGCCTCTTGACAATGCTCCCCCCGATCTGGGAATCATCCAATTATCGATTATTGATTTGAAATATTTAATTTAAAAGGAAGAATCTCTTTATAATATGATTATGATTGTAACATAATATAATCCCTCTAAAATTAAATAATATCAAGTAGTAATTGGCCAATGACACAACGGGCTTGTGTCGGTCATAGCCTTCCAACATGGTAGAAAGTAGTTCTTATTTTTGAATCATTGTCGTTTCGTGCTACAGCCGAGGGCTTTGATTTTGAAATAAGAAATACTTGTCTATTACATAGAGATGTGTACAATGAATTAGAATCTAATGGTCGTTACGTGCTACAGCCGTGGGCCGTTGGAGACTGATTCAGTTGTACGGAATGTTGGGTTAGACTTGACTTAGAATATTGAGTTTGTCGTGCCACAGCCGTGACTCAATTATTCAAGAGGCTAAAGTTTTATTAGGGAATAACATGAGATGTAATTGACAAGAGTTGTCTGCCTATTGAACATCACATGGCGTTTCGTGCCACAGCCGAGGTTGTGTGATGGAATATAGGATCCCTATTCCCACTAGCATTATGAATGCTTAATTTTTCACTTAAGGGGGTTGAATAAATTAGATAAACTAGTGGGAGTCACTTATGAATAAAGACCCGATTCATATAGTGTTTTTAAAATGAAATTGAATATTTGCTAAGTGTTGTTATGTGTTTATCATTTACAGATTTACTATATACACTATGTCTGGTGCACTATCACTCCGGAGCATACTAGATGCTCACAAATTGACTGGTCCGAATTTTGCTAACTGGCTTCGAAACTTGAGAATTGTTCTCAGGGTTGAGAAGCTGGAATATGTGCTTGACTCACCTAAGCCTGCTGCACCTGCTGACGATGCACATAATGATGAACATGTTGTGTATCGTAAGTGGATAGATGATGCTAATGTTGCTCAATGTATCATGCTAGCTTCCATGAACGATGAGCTACAGAAGCAACATGAGCTTATGGATGCTCACACTATCCTAGAGCATCTGCAAGAGTTGTATGATGTGGCAGGGAGGACAGCTCGATATGAGATATCGAAGGAGCTGTTCCGTTGTAGGATGTCTGAGGGATCATCCGTGAATGACCATGTACTTAAGATGATCAATTTGATTGAACGTCTTGGGCAACTTGGTTTTGTCATGGATAGGGAACTGACTCAAGACTTGGTCTTGCAATCACTTCCGGGTTCATTTTCGCAGTTTGTTGTGAACTTTCACATGAATAAGTTGGACGTCAGCCTGGCTGAACTCCACAACATGTTGAAGACTGCGGAATCGAATTTTCCCTCTAAGAAGAGTTCTGTTCTTCTAATTGGTGAGGGTTCCAATCCTAAGAAAAGGAAGAAGAACCCTTCCAAGAAGAAGAAAGTTGGTGAGAAAAAGCCGGTTCCACCAAAAGCTGAAGACCCCAAGAGCAAAGCTATTTGCTTTCACTGTAACAAGGTGGGGCACTGGAAGAGGAACTGCAAGGTTTACCTTGCAGAAATGAAAAAGAAGAAAGATAGTGAGACTGTCGCTTCTGGTTCAGGTATGTTCATGATTGAAGTGAATATGTCAATAAATCAAAATTCTACTTGGGTATTAGATACCGCCTGTGGTTCTCACATTTGCAATTCGTTGCAGGGACTAAGGAGAAGTAGGACTCTCGGGGAAGAGGAGGTGATTCTATGGATGGGAAATGGAGCAAGAGTTGCTGCTGAATCTGTAGGATCGTTTGATTTACATATGCCTACGGGCAAGACTATTGTTCTAAATAATTGTTATTTTGTTCCCTCGATTGTGAGGAATATTATTTCTATTCCTATGTTAGACTTGGATGGATTTTCGTTTATTATTAAGAATAATGAATGTTCAATTCTTAGAGATAACGTTCTTTATGGTTGTGGTATTTTAAATAATGGTCTGTATGTGTGTGACATAGAGCATGATTTACTACAAATTGAACATACTAATAAAAGGAAAAGAGATGATGAAAATCTCACCTATTTGTGGCACTGCAGACTTGGTCATATTAGTGAAAATAGACTGCGGACATTGCATAAGGAAGGGTTACTTGACCCCTTTGATTTTGAATCATATCCTACATGCGAGTCTTGTCTATTGGGTAAAATGACCAAATCTCCATTTAGTGGACATGGAGAGAGGGCTGCAGATTTGCTAGGACTGGTACACACAGATGTATGTGGACCGATGTCTACGCAAGCCATGGGTGGATTTTCGTACTTCATTACTTTCATAGATGATCGATCTAGATTCGGATATGTGTATTTGATGAAACACAAGTCTGAAGCCTTTGAAAAGTTCAAAGAATATAAGAATGAAGTGGAGAAACAAACCAAACGTAGTATTAAAACTCTTCGATCAGATCGAGGTGGTGAATACTTGAGTGGAGAATTTCTAGATTATCTCAAAGAAAATGGTATAGTCTCTCAGTGGACTCCTCCATATACTCCACAGTTGAATGGAGTATCTGAAAGGAGAAATCGAACTTTGTTAGACATGGTTCGGTCCATGATGAGCTATGCAAATCTTCCAGTATTCCTTTGGGGTTATGCATTGGAAACCTCAGCATATTTACTGAATAAGGTGCCTTCCAAATCTGTTCCTAAAACTCCATATGAGATATGGAAAGAAAGGAAACCGAGTCTTAAACATGTTAAGATTTGGGGATGTCCGGCTTATGTCAAGAAAGTTGACCCTGATAAGCTGGAATCTCGATCCGTGAAATGTAGTTTTGTGGGATATCCTAAAGAAACTTTAGGGTATTACTTCTACACCAATCATAGTGTATTTGTCTCCAGACATGCTACCTTCTTGGAAAAACAGTTTATCCTAGAAGGAAACAGTGGGAGCAAAATAGAACTTAATGAAGTTCAAGAAGCACAAACTACTACGGTTCAAGAGGAAACACCTGTTCAAACTGAACAACCTTCTGTGGTACAGCCCATTCGTAGGTCAGAAAGAGTGTCTCGCCAACCTGAGAGGTATTATGGCCTTGTCATTGAGAATGACAATGAGTTATCAATCGTTGATGATGACGACCCTATGACCTATAATGAAGCTATGAGTAGTGTTGACTCAGAGAAATGGCAGAGTGCCATGAAATCCGAAATGGATTCTATGTATACCAACCAAGTATGGACTTTGGTTGAAGCACCAAAGGATGTGAATCCTATTGGGTGCAAATGGGTGTACAAAAGAAAGATTGGAGCAGATGGCCAGGTGGAGACCTATAAGGCCAGGCTCGTGGCAAAAGGATTCAGGCAAAGGCAAGGCATTGACTTTGATGAAACTTTTTCGCCTGTAGCCCTGTTAAAATCAATTCGGATTTTGCTTGCGATTGCTGCTTACTACGACTATGAGATCTGGCAAATGGACGTGAAAACGGCCTTCCTCAATGGGAAACTTGAAGAGGAAGTGTATATGACACAGCCAGAGGGGTTTGTTTCTAAAGGGAATGAACACCTAGTGTGTAAGCTGCTAAGGACCATATATGGATTAAAGCAAGCTTCTCGTAGATGGACCATTCGTTTTGATGAGACAATCAAAGAGTTTGATTTTATCAAGAACATAGATAAACCATGTGTCTACAAGAAGGTTAGTGGGAGCGCGGTAACTTTTCTTGTATTGTATGTGGATGACATACTTCTTATAGGAAATGATATACCGATGCTGCAATCAGTCAAAGTGTGGTTATCGAAGAACTTCACTATGAAGGACTTGGGAGAAGCGTCCTACATTCTCGGTATGAAGATCTATAGAGATAGATCTAGAAGAATGATAGGTCTTACCCAGGGTACATACATCGAGAAAGTGCTTAAAAGGTTTAGCATGGAAAACTCCAAGAGAGGTCTCATACCGATGAGCCATGGAGTATCCCTTTCCGAAAAGATGTCTCCTAAGACACCTGAGGAAAGAGAGCGCATGAGTAAGATTCCTTATGCTTCAGCAATAGGATCTATCATGTACGCGATGTTATGTACTAGGCCTGATGTTGCTTATTCAATTAGTGTGACAAGCAGATATCAGTCCAATCCAGGTGAAGACCACTGGAAAGCAGTGAAGAACATCCTTAAGTACTTGCGAAGGACTAAGGATATTTTTCTTGTTTTTGGTGGATCTGAATTGAAAATAGAGGGTTATACTGACTCTAGTTTTCAATCAGAAAGTGATAGCAAATCCATGTCAGGGTATGTGTTTACTCTGAATGGTGGTGCGATTAGTTGGAAGAGTTCCAAACAGTCGACAACGGCTGACTCCACAGCGGAAGCAGAGTATATAGCTGCAAGTGAGGCTGCAAAAGAAGCCGTTTGGATGAGGAAATTTGTTTCTGAGTTGGGAGTTGTTCCTAGCATTGAGGATCCTATTGTGTTGTATTGTGATAACAATGCAGCAATAGCACAAGCCAAGGAACCTAGGTCTCATAAAAATTCCAAACATGTTTTGCGGCGCTTTCATTTGATTAGGGAGATCATTGAAAGGGGAGATGTCAAGGTTGAGAGAGTTGACACACATAACAACATAGCAGACCCACTCACAAAGTCATTGTCTCAGATTCACTTTGATCGTCATAAAGAGAAGATGGGTATTAGATACCAGGGTGATTGGCTTTAGTTCAAGTGGGAGATTGAAAGTGTTTGTCCTAAATCCAATCATGTATGATGAGTTAGGAAGAACTTTCATGTATTCTTGTTTGATTTCATTAATAATAATAAAAGACTTGTTTTGATTTTATTACGGGCATTATCTATTTAAATTGTTTTAAATAAGATGTTCCATAGTTTAGAGTAAAGCTTCTAGTATTATAATGAGATTATAATAGTGAGAACTAGAAGATGATAACTCTAGACTTAAACAGTTCCTGATCATAGGATAACTAATCGGAAGTTAGTGAATCATAGGCATTTGTGTGGTGACACTATAGCTAGTATGTAGGTGCTTATTAGGGAATAAGTTCACTGAACATGACTCGATAAGTTGGACAACTAATGGAGTTTACTCACGTGTCAATAGTTATTCACTGAGTGATAGTTGTACAAGTGTCCTTAGACTTGAGATCGTTAAAGTTATCTTATATATAATGAACTGTGCTTTGGTTTAGTCCTTAGTCTCAAGGACATACATTAGGTCTATTCTGGGTACAGGGATTTATGTATGGAGATAGTTAACGATCAATAAAGAATCTACCCCTTCCAGTAAGGAAGTGAATATCCTATGTTATTCTTAGTATGCGAGTTCTGGAATCTCTGGCCAGAGTGTATGAAATTAGAAAGGAGTTTTCTAATTTGCATTAATATGAACTTTGCATTATGAATAAGAAATCATATGATTAAATTTGATAGGCCTGACACGAGATCCATGCCTTGTATTTAATCGGGATATTGTAGGGTAGAAGGAATTGATTGTACGGTAACTAGTCACTGACAGGTTCTTGGTATTCTAAGCAGTGAATTCATATTATCCGGATAGTCGCGATATGTTGAGAAGCATCACTCACGATGTAGAATAAATATAATTAATCAGTTAATTATATTTAATGAATTATTAGAATTCATATAAATAATAAATAAAAAGTTTATTATTATTTATTTCTACTACCGGCTTAATATTGAACCTACAGGGTCACACCATAAAAGAATATTTTCTTTGATGAAAAGTTTTAAATTTTGAGAGAGAGAATTATTTTCTAAATAGTTTAGAAAAAGAAATAATGATTAAAATAGTTTTAATTATTACTAAAGCATTTTATAAGATAAAATGTGGGGTTAAAATATATTATTAAGATAATATTAAAAACCCTAAGCAAGCCCTATAAATAGAATGAGATGGCTCATTCTAAAAAATATTTAAGTTTTGGTTTTTGTGAAGAACTTAGAAAGGCTAGCCACCATCATCTCTCTCTCTCTCTTTCTAAATCCTCCATTTTTATAAAAGCTAGTTTTATAAAAAGTTTTATCGAAGAAGATACTTCTTGGTGGATACCGGTAGAGTGCTTCACACTCTGAGGAGCAACTGCTTGCAAACACCATTTTGAAAAGTTTCGATTTTAAGGTATGGTTACGATTCCTCGCTCTTTTCATTTTATATGATTTTCTATATGTGCGATTATATGGTTTTTACGGAAATAAATGTTATTTGCGCTTCCGCTCATCCGTAAATTCCTTCACGGTAAAGGTCCCTAAGTTCGACAAAGAGAGTTACAATCCCTGGAAAATAAAAATGTTGTTGTTCATCAAAGCTGCCAATCCTCTCTACCCTGACATCCTCAAGAATGGTCCATTTGTACCACAACAAGAAGTTGCAGAATCCACAGTGGGCGCAATAGTCATTCCTAGATAATATGTTCCAAAAGAGCCATCCAAATGGACGGACTCAGAGAAGGAAAAGATTGCCCTTGACAGTCATCTCATGTTGCTGATCATAGACTCCATGGATATGTCGATGTTTGCCAACATAGCATCATGCAAATCAGCCAAGGACATGTGGAATCACATCGAGGTGTTATGTGAAGGGACAGAGGAGGTAAGAGAGAATAAGAAATAGATACTGGTCACACAGTATGAGGCTTTCATGGCATAGTCCAAAGAAAGTATTACAGATATGTTTGAGAGATTTCACAAGCTGGTGACTGAGCTCCAAATGAATGGGAAGGCTTACAGCAGTAAGGAATTAAACATGAACTTTCTACTATCTGCACCAAACTATCTAGAGCAAAGAGTCATATCTCTAAGAGAAAGAGATTTGAACAAAGTCACGTATGATGTGCTCTATGGGGTTTTAAAGACTCATGAGCTTGAGCTACTTCAGAAGAGGGCTATCCAAGCCAACCAAGGCAGAATGATAAACACATCCTGTGCCTTGATTGTCAACAAATCTGTACAAGACCTGGAAGCATCTACAAGTCAGCTGAGAATAGAAGAGATAGTAGATGATGAAGAAACTGAAGAAGAAGTGACTGAACCTTTTGGTGAAAAGGAAGAAGTTGAGTTCGACACTCTTGAAGAGTTGGATGCCATGGAAAACACTTCATATGCTTTTATGGCTAGAAAATTCCCAAACATCAGATTTAAGAGGAATCAGCCCTTCAAGCCTAGATCTCAAAATCATTCATTCAACAAGAGCAAGGCACCTGTGAAAGCAAACAAAAACATATTCAAAACCAGCTATGTGGATAAGTCAGCTGTGAGATGTTATAGATACAATGACCTAGGGCATTTTGCCAGTGAATGCAAGAAGCCTAAAAAGAAGGATAAGGAGTTTCTTGAGCTTGAAGCTAAGTATAAGGCCCTTCTAAAGAAGCATGCACCAGGTAAGGCCTACATAGCTGAAGGGAAGTGTTGGGATGATTCTGATAGTGATGGAGAAGAACAAGAATTCTGCAACTATGCCTTGATGGCCAACTCCAAGGAAGAACCATCTGCATCAGACTCTCAGGTACCATCTCTCACTACCATAGACATGTCTGTTTCTGAATATAAATCTATGGTTGAACAACTATCTGTTGAGATGTTTAATATTCATACTAGTATGACTGCTGCTAATGAAGAAATTGCTAAACTGTCTACTAAGAATGAACTATTGAACAAGAGAAATGAGGAACTAGAGCTAACTGCTGTGCAAATAGAAAACCTTAAACAAGAAATTGAATATCTAAAGAATAAGGTTCTATGTGCTAGTCAAGTTGAGAAATCTCTTAGGGATGAATTAGCTAAAAATGAATTTAAGTTGAAAACATTTAAGAATTCCTCTAGTCTATTGCAGTCCTATCATGAGAAAAATCTAGCTAGACCTAAGGCTGCCATTGGACTTGATTATGACACTCTTAAACAGAGGAAAGGTTATGCAGTCATTGAAGATGACATTGTTGTTTAAGAGGAAGTGCCTCAGGTTTTGAAAAAGACTGAGAACCCAATATTTAAAACACCAACACTTGAGATTGATGAGGATGCCTTACTCATCAAGCAAATGTTGGATGATGAAGATAAGGCACAATCAAATAAACAACAAGCATCCTCTAAGAGTGAGAATGTCAAAACCAAAGCCAAGGAGCCAGTAGAAGGTAGACCTAGACTTGAGAAATTTGTGAATTTTGTTTCAGCTAGGAATAATGAAACTGAGAAGAAAGTGGCTAAAAAGAGACAAAGCAGGAATGGCAAATTAGGGATTAACAAAGACAACAACTATGCTTATGTGCCAAATGCCCCTAGGAAAGTCTGTCAAAACTGTTTTAGCACTAATTATTTAACTCATGCATGCAAGAAACCATCTGGTAGTGTTGCTAAACCATTCTATGATTGTTCTGTGCCTTTAAGACATAGAGACTCTCCTTTCTGTGATAAACTTGATTGTATGCCATGTAACATGAATGTAATGACTAGTTGTTTTAACTTGAGAAGACAATTCATGGAAGGTTGCATCAGTCATAATGTTCACACACAATACACAAGGATAAAGTCTTCAAGTCCTCCTAAAGTTAGGAAGGTACCTCTGTCACCTAAGTCAAAGAACCCTGATTCTAAGACTTTTAACAGTGACAGGAAGACTAACATCAAGAAAACTGATAAGCATCCTGGTTATGATAAAACTGTCACTAAGTCACATGGACCCAAACTTGTTTGGGTACCAAAGGAGAAGTAATACCTTTGTGTTTGCAGGGCAAAGAAAGTGAAAAGAATGTCATGTGGATTTTGGACAGTGGATGCTCAAATTATATGACTGGTGATATGGCCCTTCTATCACAATATGAGGAGAAGGCTGGCCCAATGGTTGCTTTTGGAGATGATAGCATTGGAAACACACTGGGATATGGCAATTTGGAAATTGGGAATGTTATCATTGAGAATGTAGCACTGGTCAAGGGGCTCAAGCATAATCTGCTGAGTGTTGGTCAATTTATTGACAGAGGCTTCAAAGTGAATTTTGACAAAGATGAATGTTTGATCACCCACAAGAAGACTGCTGACTTTGCTCTATCTGGAGTAAGGAAGGGAAGCCTGTTTGTAGCCAATATGGACTCTGCAAACAAGGACAAAATTTGTTGCTTTTACTCAAAAGCATCAAATGAAGACAGTTGGCTGTGGCACAAGAAGCTATCACACTTGAACTTCAAAGCCATTAATTCTCTAGTAAAAAGGGAGTTAGTGAGAGGCATGCCCACACTTGAATTCTGTCAAGAAGGAGTGTGTGAGGCTTATCAAAAAGGAAAAATGAAAAGATCAAGCCACAAGTCAAAGATAGTGACATCAATAACCAAGCCCCTACAACTAATTCATATGGACTTGTTTGGGCCTGTCAATATTATGTCACTAGGAAGGAAGAAGTATGCTCTAGTGATGGTTGATGATTTCACAAGGTATACATGGGTATAATTTCTGGCATCAAAGGATGAGGCTCCATAAGTAATCATTGAGCACATAAAGAAAATTGACAAAGAAGCAAAGGCCATTAATGCAAGTGTGATTGCATTAAGAAGTGATAATGGAACAGAGTTCAAAAATGCCATGAATGGAGCATTCTGCAAAGAAAATAGTATTTCTCAACAATTCTCAGCTCCAAGGACTCCACAACAAAATGGAGTTGTTGAGAGAAAGAATAGGACTCTGATTGAGGTTGCTAGAACAATGCTACTTGATGCAAAGATGCCTACATGTTTTTGGGTTGAGGCTATGAGCACTGCATGCTATATCCAAAACAGAACCCTCATCAACAAAAACACTGGAAAGACACCTTACAACTTGATGACTGGAAAGAAGCCTACTCTAAAGTATGTTCATACTTTTGGAAGCAAATGCTTTGTGCTAAAAGAAAATTCAGAATATGTTGGAAAGTTTGATGCAAAAGCATTTGAAAGAATTTTTCTTGGCTATTCTATGGAAAGAATTGCATACAAAGTTTATGTCATCTGTCAAAACAAAGTTATGGAAAGCACAGATGTGACATTTGATGACAAAAAACTACCTGGATTAGAAGAAGCCAATGATGAAGATAAAGATCATTTGAAGTTTGACAATCTAGATGATTCTGATGAGGAGACTGAAACTGAATTTGAGCTCACAATCCAACAAACTCAAGTGAATGAAGAACATGTGTCAACCAACAATGAAGAAACAAGCATCCAAGATACACCTGTGAGTAGTGGCAACTTCACAGGGGGAGGAAATGTAAATGATCATGATCTGGATGATGAAGCAACATCAAGGCTGAGAAATCAATCTGAACACACAAGGAAATGGGATAGATCATATACTGCAGATTAGATAATTGGAAATCCAAATGCAGGAGTGAGGACAAGGAGAGCAACTATAAATGAATGTCACTATGGCTGCTTTCTATCCCAAGTTGAGCCTAAGAAACTTGATGATGCATTGTTTGATCCTGACTGGATAATTGCTATTCAAGAAGAGCTAAATCAATTTGAAAGGAGCAAAGTATGGGAACTTGTGCCTGCACCAAAGGATAGAACCATTGTTGGAACAAAATGGGTTCTAAGGAATAAGATGGATGAAAATGGTGTAGTCATAAGAAACAAAGCAAGGTTGGTTGCAAAAGGATAATCTCAACAGGAAGGTATTGACTATAATGAGACCTTTGCCCCTGTTCCTAGACTAGAGGCCATCAGAATTTTCTTGGCATTTGCTGCACATTCTAATTTCAAGGTTTATCAAATGGATGTCAAGAGTGCATTTCTGAATGGGGAGTTGGAAGAAGAAGTATATGTGCAACAACCACCTGGCTTTGAGGATCCATAATTCCCTCACTTTGTCTACAGATTGCTTAAAGCGTTGTATGGACTTAAGCAAGCTCCTAGGGCATGGTATGACACACTATCACAATTTCTACTAGAGAATCAATTCACTAGAGGCACACTAGACAAGACACTATTCTACAAGAAACATGGTGATGATATTATCCTAGTTCAAATCTATGTGGATGATATCATATCTGGCTCTACAAATGAGAAGCTGTGTGAGAAATTCTCTAAGCTCATGCAGAGCAGATATGAGATGAGTATGATGGGAGAATTAACATTCTTTCTTGGGCTGCAAGTTAGTCAAAGGAAGGATGACATTTTTATAAGTCAAACCAAATACATTAAGGATCTACTGAAGAAATTTGACTTGAAAGAATGTTCACCTGCAAAGACACCCATGGCCACTGCCACCAAGTTAGATGAAGATGTTAAGGGCAAGAAGGTAGATATTTCAATCTATAGAGGCATGGTTGGTTCTCTACTCTACCTCACTACTAGTAGGCCAGACATCATGTTTGCTACATGCTTGTGTGCAAGGTTTCAATCAAACCCAAAGGAATCACATATGATAGCAATAAAGAGGATTTTCAAATATCTGAAGGGCACACCAAACTTGGGGTTATGGTATCCTAAGGACACAGGGTTCAATCTGGTTGGCTATTCTGATGCTGATTATGCTGGATGCAGAGTGGATAGGAAGAGCATCTCAGGTAGCTGCCAGTTTCTTGGACAAAGGTTAGTCTCTTGGTACAGCAAGAAACAACAATCTGTGTCAACTTCCACAGCTGAAGCTGAGTACATAGCTGCTGGAAGTTGCTGTGCTCAAGTGCTTTGGATTAGAAACCAACTTAGAGATTATGGACTTGTGTTGGAAAGAATTCCTATCATGTGTGACAACACAAGTGCAATATCTATAGTTGCCAATCCTGTCAATCATTCTAGGAAAAAGCACATTGACATCGGATATCATTTCATTAGAGAACATGCAACTAATGGAACCATTGAGTTGCATTATGTCTTTCAGATAAATAACTAGCTGACATATTCACTAAGCCATTAGATGAAGCCACCTTCACAAGGTTGGTCAGTGAGATTGGAATGCTGAATTCCTCGAATTCTGCTTAAGTGAATATATCAACTAGATTGTTGCAGCAGTAAATACTTACTTTATCAAATGCCCAATATTTCTGAAGTAAGTATTGGCCGGAGTATGATTTATAAATATTCTATAATGATGCATACGTTGAAAATCATACATCTTTAGCTTGAAATTTATGTGATAATTTTGAGTAAATCACTATTTAATTTGGTAGAATATTCTTCAGTGAATATTTCTGGTAAATTTTAAAAGATAGTGAAAATTAAATTTTATGAGTGAAAAGTATAGTTCGATAAGTCAGACTTATCGAATGGTTCATTGTTATGTCATGGCTTGAGTTCTCGAATAGGCCTATCTAGAACCCTCTTGAGTTCTCGAATAGTGTCTTTTGGAGAAATCGAATAGCACACTTTGAGTTCTCGAATAGAGTATTTTAGTTCCCTAATGATAGAGTTCTCGAATGCTGTATTTGAGTTATCGAATCATTTGAAAAGGCTGATTTTTCGCTGACACTTAATCGCTTTTTGGATTTATATTCAAAATTTCATTTTGCTCATAAAAATATATTTTATTTAGCTTAGAATTATTTTTCTGAGTTAAATAACTGCCAACTGTGAGTTACAAACTGCCTGAGATATCGAATAAGCCATTCTTGATTTCTCAAATAGTTGTTTCATACTTCTCGAATGACTTGTTGATACAGAACACATATCTATCGATAACTCAAGACATTCATATATATACAATTTCACAACTATTCAACTCATTTCGTTCGATTTCTCAAGCATCTAAACTCTTGAAACCTCTGAAAACCCTAACTGCGAATCTCTTCTTCAACCTTAAGTTTCTTCTCTTCTATACCCAAATGGCAAACACTCAACTCACCATACCATCTCAAACCAATTTCATCACAATCACCAGTGATGTAGAAGCACCAAATGCTAATTTCAAGTGCTTTGTTCGATGGTTGTCTGAATCTTACATCAAGAATGCGCTCTCAGCCAACCCAACCCTGTACCTAGATTTATTGGAACAATTCTGGAGGACAGATACTGTGGAGGTCATCGCTCTTGAGAATGCTATCACCTCATATATTGGCCACTGCAAGATTCAAGGAGAGGATATTACTATCACTACCGCAGACATGAATCAAGCCTTGGATATACAGCAAGAGGCATATGACTCTCTGGCCACCAATGCTGAGTTGGAAGAATTCTTTGAATTCATCAACTACTCCGATGCTATTAAACTGGGAAAGCTGAATAGGAAGTTCTTGAGAAAAGAATGGAGCTTTGTGTTTGTTACACTCCTTCAAGTATTCACTGCACGAAAATCAAGCTTTAATCAGATCAGTACACCTGTGCAGCATCTTGCCTATGCCTTGGCTCATGGGAGAAAGATAGATGTTGGACATCTCATCTTACAGGAGCTCTATGGGAGACTTGGTCAGAACACAGCTAAGAGAGGTAATGAAATTTTATTTCCTTGCTTCATTCAATTAGTACTTAATTTTAAAAATGCATCATTGATTGAATTACCTGGAATAGATAAAAGTAGAATAGGCTATCCTAAGTCCATGACCAAACTCATTTTTGGTAATTTGAAGACTAGGAATGATGTGGATGTAAGGCTTAAAATAACTCCCCACATGGAGGGTTTGTTTAGGTCTTACCCCCACAACATGCCAATATTTGATTCAAAGTCATAGTTAGCACAGCCTAAGCAAGAAGAATAAAATGCTAACCCAAGGCTTGCTAACTAACCCTCTCAGCCAAACACTCTACCAAGCAAAGAGCCAACTGCATCATCCTCTCAAAAGGGTGATGTTAGTAAAAAGAAGAGAAAACAGGCTGCTTCTGAACCTTTAGAGATCTTAACTGAAGCAGCCTTGGCTGTAGAACTAGGTTTAGAAAGTGAGGCACCTGAGTCACCTATCATAAGCCTAAAGAAGAAGAAGAAGTCTAAAACCACCTCTTCAGTCACCCAAATGGCTGAAGTTGTAAAATCAGGGGCACACAGTTCATTAGATGTATCCTCTCAACAGGGTGCATCTATAGAATCAAGCAACCTCCCCAATGCACCTATCTATAAAGAGTCAGTACAAGGGAGTGATAAGGCTGGCACAACACTGAGTGGAGAGCACATCATACTTGAAACTCCCTCTATTTCTCAGGGGGAGTTGCCAAAATCTATTCTACAACACACTTCTCTTCCAGAATCTATCACTCATATTTCTTTGAAGCCTGCAACTCAAGCAATTGAGGAGCAAGGCATTGATCATCAAGATTTCTTTTCTCTTGATGAGCCAATGGATTCAAGTGACTTGGTGCATGACACCTTGCTCACCACCCAGGTACCACATTTAGATGGTCAGGGATTGCATGCTGGGGCATATCCTAATGACACCATAAAAAACATAGAGGATTCACTAGTTTTTACTAGAGACACTGTGCCTGTGTCAATTACTATTGTAACTCATCCCACTCATGTGGAGACAACAGTAGTAGAGTCTGTCCATCCGATTGCAGAAGTTGCATCTGTAACTGAGGAGCCTGGCATGCCTAGCTCTAGCTCTAACTTCATGTCTCAATGGCTGAAGCCTGTGCAACATGACAGTGCTACAGGATCAAGGTTTGTTCCACCATAATTGATGGTTGAAGCACTCCAAAGCTTAATTGTGGATCAGATCCCTGAGTTCACAAAGATTGCTCAGCACCTTCTCACTACAAACATGCCTGATCCAGATTATGAAGCTATTCTCCTATGTCACAAAGAGGATGTAGAGATACAGAAGGAGAAGATCATAGATGAAACTGAGAGAGATAGGAATATAGATGCTTGGCTGCAAGGACCAAATCCAATCCTTCTCTCAAAAGGTCTCCAATACCTCAAAGAAGAGTACATCACTTCACTAGGGTCCAATGCCAAATCTCTCACCCCTACTGATGTGTATGAAGCAGTGAATGACAGCTACAAGGGCATTCTCAAGGCTGCACACTACCTTGGTAAAGGTTTAAAGACAGAAATTAGTGAAGTGTGTTCAGCTACAACCAAGGAGGTGCATGAGATAAAGAGGACTTTTGATGCTAAATTCCCTCAATTGGAGACTGTTCTCAAGGACATTCGAACCTGCAATGCTACTTGCACAAGGATGGACAATGGTTTGGCTATTCTCAAGGATGCTGTCACAGGTCTGGGGCACAAATTTCAATCCTTATCAGATCAGACAACTGATGCCAATGCCATGCTCAGGACCCTCTTTGCAAATCAATATGGAGACAAGCTGGTCACTGAGGTCCCTGTGCATGAGCTGTCAAGGTTTGAAGTGCAGAGACTGAAGGATCAATCTCTTTCTGGTTTTAAGGCCAATGAACTCTTCATTAAAGTGGATACTCTTGAAAAGGAGGTAGTCTATCTCCACAAGTCCAATGCTCATCTTACAGACACTGTAACAATTCTGACTGAGCAGTTGAACACTCAAGCCACCACCACAGCTGATGTTCTTCTGCATCAACAATCAGTGTTATCTACAATGATGAAGCACATGGGTCTCCCTCTACCTGAAGAATCGTCAACCCCAAAGGTCACTCCTACAGCCTCTGTGTCTGCCAACAAGCCTAAGGGGGAGAAGAGGACATCAAAGAACTCAAATCCAAAGGGGGAGAGACCACTAGAAAAGGGCATCAAGATCACTGAGGGTGGCCATCAAAGAGCTTCAAAATCTACAACTCATGTGCCTGGAAAAGGGAAATCCAAAGTTGATGAGCCTCCTACTTCTCTGCCAGTTGTCACTCTACCAACTATGCACATCACTACTCCTGATGGTCAAAGGCAGTCTATCACAACCATAGTGGTTGCAGGGAGTATGCCATCTGACAAACCTCAAATCTCCATATCTAAGAGTGCCAAGCCAGTAGAAGTGAAGGTGGTCACTGAGGCCAAGCTACAAGAAATTGCAAACTCAAATGTCTATCATGATGATGCATTCTTGGAGTTTCTGAAAGTCTTAAGAGAATAGGATGGTGATGCTTTGCTATATCATGGGAGTTTGAAGAGTCAGATTGACTATCTCACTATAGTACCAAGGAGATTTGATGGCCTATGGCTCAAAGAGATAATGGTGATAGGAAAGAACAAGATATAGCACTTAACCATCCACACTCTACAGGGTCTAAAGCACTCAAAAGTGAATGTGCTCCTTGGACTAATTGAAAGAGGAAATGAGAACAACAAGAGTCTTTATGATGACTTAAGGGATGGTCAACCTTCAAGGCTACCTGAAGTATTCACAAATCCCAGAACCATTATCTACCAGGGTGGAACAAAAATTGAAGATATCAAGCAGCTGGTCATCCCTAAGCATCTAACTCCTCAAAACCAAACTCTCATCATTGCCATCACTGAGAAACTGAACAAGAAGAAGGGCTCAAGAACAGCAGAAGAATTAGAAGCTATATCTTATCTCAGGTCATACATTGCAACTGGCATTGTATCTGAGACTGCTAAGTTCAACCCAAGCAAGGATGGTGATCAAGACAAGGATGGAGATAAAAGTGATGGAAGGAGAAAACATCACAGGAGTAATAAGGGTGATGAAGATAAGAGAAAGAAGAAGGATGATGAGGAGAAGAAGAAGAATGATGATGACCAAGGTAAAGGCTCTGAGAGGAAAAGTGGAAGACAGCAAGCCTTAGGCATTGCTGACATTAATCTCACCACAACACAAGACTCTAAGTCTAGGGTGAATACTGCCAGCAGTGACCTTCCAAAATTTGCATCTATGGCTTCTGCAACTGTCTTGCCACCTCAAGAAGAGAAGAAGATTCAAGTTAAGAAACCATCTGTATGTTTCAAAAAGCAAACTGCTAATGGAATACTACAATGGTCTACAAACAAAGGTCACATACTGCTGCCAAGTAATCATGTAAAAAGAATCAAATTCAAGCAAGCTGCAAGGAAATCAAAGCCATCCATATCAAAGACCCTGACAATCTATCCAGGCCTAAAACTCCAACCACTAGATGAAGATTATGATGAAGACCAACTGCAATTTTTACAAGCTCAAAGAATCTACCATGTTGCCATTGTTGATAATTGCCTTGAGATTAAATATACTAATGGAAGGGAGGAGAAATTCAAACAAGAAGGATATCAACACTAGGGTAAGCTACATGACATAGAAAGAATCATTACATTATTGAACTCAGAAGATAAAGTTGAGAGAGTATGGAAGCTGGAGCTATTTGATTTTGTGAAGTTGAAGAGAGATCATGAGGAGAAAATTAGAAAAGGGTGTTTTGAGAAATGGCTAGCAAGGGAGAAAGAAATTGAGAGACTGGAGATTGAAGCAGAAAAGCTAAGGGCAAAGGGGTTGTGTAGAGTTCAGTTCAACCCCTATGTGGTAAAGTATAGGAGGAGAAATGGGAATCAGGTCAACATCAGAATGAATCTACTCAACCACTATCCTGCAAACATTTTGGAACCAGTACTTGAAGATTTCAAAGACTCAAATGTGCTTAAAGAATTGGATGCTATGGCAGAAATAATAAAAGCTATGGATGAGAATGCAAGGAAGGAGAAAGAAAGAAGAGAGAAAGCATATGATGAATTTCAAGCCAAAGCTATGGAAAGGGAATCAAAAGACAATGGCTAGTACTTCATCATAGGCTGTAATATTACTCACCCTGTAGTTCTATCCACATTGCTAATGGAAATTCATACATGTACTATCAAGTTTTATCTTTATGTATGTTAGGCTTGTTATCAGACATGAAATTGTTAGTCACAGAGGCACGCCTGAATACATCTAATAACAAGCCTAAATTGTTTGTAATGCTATGCATTACTTACATGACCTCTTAACTGAGGGAACCTCTAGTTGTAGAGTTTCTATTTGTTTTGTACTTGTAATAGGCATCAAATTCTAGCTGTATAACTGTACCTATTAAGTCAAGAATAATGCTTGAAAGAAGTTCCAAGGTTCATGCCTCAAGCAAGGAGATAAAGACTGCCAAATAATCACAGTTGGGATTTGAAGAAATGAAGAATTTGCCTAAGTACCAATTCGAGAAGTACATTTGTCTATTCGAGAAGTCTAGCATTCGAGAAGTCAGGGGTTCGATATCTCAGAAGACACTATTCGATATCTCTGAATACACTGTTCGATATCTCAGAGATTCGATATGTCTATTCGAGAACTCAAGGAGTCAAGATAACACTATTCGAGAACTAAGAGTTATCGATCAAGTCAATTCCAGTTCTCGAATCATTCACTTAGTCACTTCTCGAATACATTCTTGAAGACAAAATACTGAAGAATTGTACAAGTCAGAAACCTGCAACAAGCCAAGATGCTTTATTTGACTCTGTACTGTAAAGCACGTTGGAAAGCCTACAAAGAAGCTTGGAGAGATAAGACAAGGGACAAGGAGCTAAAGAAGTGGATCTGAACAGGTTTTGCAAAGTCAAATCTGTAGCCATTTGGACTCTTACTAAAATGAGATAGACAGACTGGAAAGTGTTTTTGTTTACCTACCTTATTTGTAGTAAATAGGTGTATCCATGTCTATAAGGATACAGTCTCACTTCCTTAGCTAATAAGTTTTTGAAGTTTCTCATATACATCACAAGATATATCTCTCTGAAAAAAATGAAGCTGAGAATACTATCATTTGTATTCACATATTGTAGCAAAATCTTTATCTAATAAAATATTAGATTAAAGTGATATTGTGTTGTGTTTATCTTTATTATCCGCACTTACATATCTCACACACTCAACACATATCTTGCTGCAAAGATTCAAGAATAAAGAAAAGTTCAAGAATCCATTCACCCCCCTCTGTATTCTTTTACTATATTCAATACTCAACAGAGGTTGAAGGACCTTCAGATATATTCTTTTCTTTGAAAATTGTACTAGGTTTGACTGTTGGGAACTCTTTTTGGACTTGGTTGATGATCCGGTAGATATCAAACTTATCCCACCATTTGACTAAATGAACTCTGGCAACATAACTATGACTGTCATGTTGAGTTACTAAGGCTTTATGATCTTTACTTTCATGGACTGTGGTAGAATCTGGGATCATAACGGCTATTTTGTACTGCCATTTTGATATCCAGGGGACTTTGTATTTACTAAAGAAATGAAGGATTTCAAATCCTGCATAATTGGGGTTTTTGCTGGTTCTAACTTCTCTGAAATAATCTGTTTGTTTCAGAAGTATTTTCCTGGGATTATGGTTCTAATTGGACCGAAGGTTTTCCACCAATCAATGAACCATAGTGGTATTTGACTCTTAAATTTATGGTCGAATTGAATGAACCATGAATGACTGAAGGTTTGATTTTGATATAGGAATATGAAAATGCACACCTAGAGGGGGGGGTGAATAGGTGTAAATGGCTAACTATATTCAACTAAGTCCGATTTTAAAAATTACCAGAAACAGCTTACTGATTTCGTTTTATGCAGAGACAAATGGTAAGCTGATTGTAAACAGTATGCTGAATGTAAAGATGACAAGTACAATAAAGTGCATAAACAGTAAGCTAAATGCAAGCAGTAAGTAAAGAGCAGAAAATAAAGAACACAGAGACTTTTAGCCAGGTTCGACCCCTAACCCCTATGGTCTACGTCCTGGTCCCTTACCAACTTGGTAAGAGAATATATTATTGATCACTGAAATAAACCAATTACAAGATACAACAATATATCTCCCTCAATACCCAGCTGTTGACAAATGGCGTGCTGAACTCCCGTTTCTGAACTTGCTCTCTAAGCTATACTTCCCAAGTATACTTCTCTAGCAACGATCACCAAACCCTAGTTCCCAAGCCAAATTGTCCAACAACTAAACCTTACAAATCGAACAATACAATCAATAATGGATACAACTCAAACTATGAACTCTTTAAGATATAGCACGTATGAATATACTAAGAGCTCGAGAGAATCAAAGGATATAGCAATGAAAACTGAGTTGTTTGAATTCTTGTGTGCTTGAATATTTTCTCTGAAGTATTTTTTTCAATTCTTAGAAGCGAATGAACACAAGAATCAGTTTATAAAACATCACACCAACGTTCAGAAAATCAATCACCAATTATTCGAACAATTAGAATCAATTTCCAACGTTCAATTGGTTAGAGATTTTACAAACGTTCTTGTGAACGTTAGACAGAAGGTTTGAAAGAAAGAGATCGATGAAAGCTTAACCCTTCTGATTTGTATAGATATAAAAACGCGTATAGGAGATTTTGAAAGAAAGAAATCTTTTAAATAAGGAAACTCCCATAAGTTTTATGATTTTGTTTTAAAGAAAGATATTTGAAAAGATTTGAGCTCTAGAATATATTATATACGTATTATATAATAAAGATTCCTTACAAAATATTTCCTGAAATAAATCCTTGAGAATCGAACTTGGTCTTTATCTTCAGAAATTCTGGCAGTTGCAAATGGCTTGCTGTTTGTGACTGACTGTCAGAAATGGCTTGCTGTTTGTGAACTGTCAGTGTGCAAATGGCTTGCCAGACTCTCTCTGTTGTAATACCAAATGGCTTGCTGTTTGTATATTCTGTGTAAACAATCAGTAGGCTAATATACCCTGCAAAACCACGTTAGTACAATACAGGCATAACACGATGTTTTATATCAAACTACAATCAAATAGCTTGCTGAATGTGATCATCAAAACCATAGGAGTATCAATCTCCCCCTTTTTGATGATTACACAATATTTAGGAGAAATAAGAACTCCCCCTAAATCCCTGCATATTAGTACATTTTGATATAAAACAAATTCAAGATGAACAAGCAATTAATCATATCCAAGTCGAATATCTTGACCAAACAAACAAATAAATTCTCCTAAATTTCTCCCCCTTAATCCATAAAAAAAAACCATCAAAAAGAATATTAGTCCAGGTCTGGAATAAGCATAGAGAAAAAATATCATGGTAATGGCATATAAACAGTTCAAATACAAATGGTAAGCCAACGTTACCCATTCTGTGCTTGTCAGCTTGCTGACTACACAGTACACATGCCAAGCTCCATTCGTATGGCTGCAAATCTTTCTTCAGCCAATGGCTTTGTGAAGATATCTGCTAGTTGAACTTCAGTTGAGACAAATACCAACTCAATCTTCCCCTTTGCTGCATTATCTCTCAAGAAATGATGACGAACGTCAATATGCTTTGTTCTTGAGTGATTTACAGGATTCTTGGAGATATTGATAGCACTCGTGTTGTCACAATATATTGGAATCTTGCCACACTTGATATTGAAATCCCTTAGAGTTTGAATCATCCATAAAATTTGAGAGCAACATCTACCAGCTGCTAGATACTCTTCTTCGGCCGTTGAAAGAGCAACAGAAGCTTGCTTTTTGCTTTGCCATGACACCAAGCTTTGTCCAAGAAATGTACAAACACCACTTGTGCTCTTTCTATCAGTTTGAGACCCTGCATAATCTCTATACCTTTTGATATCCACATCCTTACCATTCTCATCTGCAAACAGCTTGCTGTTTTGAGTCATAGGAGTTGTTTTTGCTTTGACATCTTCAAAACCAAATCTTTTGAGCAGATTCTTTGTATACTTGGATTGATGCACATAAATACCATCATTGGTTTGCTTGATTTGGAGACCCAAGAAATAATTGAGTTCCCCCATCATGCTCATGTCAAATTCATTGTACATGCACTTAGAAAACCACTCACACATAGATTCATTAGTAGAACCGAATACAATATCATCCACATATATTTGTACAACAAGAATATCTTTACCATTTTGCTTTGTAAATAATGTGGGATCGATATTACCTCGAGTGAATCCATTTTTGAGAAGAAACTTACTAAGTCTTTCATACCACGCTCTAGGGGCCTGCCTTAAACCATATAATGCCTTCTTGAGCTTGTAAACATAATCATGAAACTTCTCATGTTCGAATCCAGGAGGCTGTTTGACATAGACTTCCTCATTCAGCACGCCATTAAGAAATGCGCTTTTTACGTCCATTTGATATAACTTGAATTTCTTGTAGCATGCATAAGCAAGAAGCATTCTGATTGATTCTAAACGAGCAACTGGAGCATATGTTTCATCAAAATCAATTCCTTCTTGTTGATTATAGCCTTGAGCCACGAGCCTTGCCTTATTTCGAGTGACGGTTCCAAACTCATCCACTTTGTTTTTGAACACCCATTTGGTTCCTATGATAGAAGCATCTTCTGGTGGCTTTACAAGTTCCCAAACATCACACCTGTCGAATTGGTTGAGTTCTTCTTGCATGGCCATGATCCAATTTTCATCTTCTAATGCTTCCTTGATATTTTTGGGTTCTTCTTGAGCTAGAAAGGCAGCATAAGCACAAAAGTTTGCCTTTCCTCTCCTTGTTGTGATTCCATCTGAGATATTTCCAATAACAAGTTCTGGAGGATGGTTCTTTACTGTCCTTGTAGCCTTTGGTAGAGAATGTTGAGCAATTTCTTCGTGTGAAGTTAATCTGACCACTTCAGCTTGCTGATTTGCAGTTCCAGCTTGCTGTTTTCCATTCTCAGTAGTGTTATTGGCTTGCTGACTTCCAGTTTCAGCAGAATTGTTGGCTTGCTGATTTCCAGTGACTTGAGGTTGTATGTTATCATTTGTTTCACCTGCAAATTCTTCCTCATCTCTTGGCAGATCATTGTTAGGTTCTTGAAAAGTAACATCAATAGATTCTTCAACTATACGTTTATTTAAGTTATAAACTCTATAAGCTCTACTAGTTAAAGAATAACCAAGAAAAATAGCTTCATAAGATTTAGCATCGAATTTACCATCATTATCAACTGTCTTGAGCGCAAAACACTTTGAGCCAAAGATTTTGAAGTAACTAATGTTTGGCTTCTTTTTCCTCAACAATTCATACGGAGTTTTGTTCAAAATAGGCCTGATTATGACTCTGTTCAACACATAGCATGCTGTATTCACTGCTTCTGCCCAAAAACTTCTAGGCAGCTTGCTTTCTTGCAATAGAGTCCTTGCTGTTTCTTGTAGTGACCTGTTCTTCCTTTCTACCACTCCATTTTGTTGTGGAGTCCTTGGTGCAGAAAATTCATGTGTAATTCCTTTTTCTTCACAATAATCAATGAAGTCCTTGTTGAGAAATTCACCTCCTCTATCACTCCTTATACCTACAAGCCTTGTATTCAACTTGTTCTCAAGTAATTTAATTAGCTTCTTAAACTCATCAAAAGCACAATCTTTAGTACGAAGAAATAATACCCATGTAAATCTAGAATAATCATCTACAATCACAAAACCATATTGTTTACCTCCAATACTCTTGTAAGCTTCTGGACCAAATAAGTCCAAATGCAGAAGCTCTAAGGGTTTAGAAGTAGATACCATTTTCTTTGATTTGTGAGTACTTCGAAGTTGTTTGCCCAATTGGCAAGCTGAACAGACTTCTGTTTTGACATACTTTAGCTTGGGCAGCCCTCTCACTAGTTTCTTGCTTGACAACTTTCTGAGCAAATCCATGTGTGCATGTCCCAATCTTCTATGCCAAATATATGGGTCATTATCTACTGCAGCCAAACAGCACGCTGTTTCCTGCATATCAAAGTCTAATACATATATATTTCCTTCCCTTCTAGCAACTAGGGGGATTTTGTTAGTACCAATAGTAATAATAGTTTTATCAATGCCAAAATCAACATAATGTCCATCATCAAATAATTGAGTAACACTAAGCAAGTTATAAGTAAGACCTTTGACATATTGAACTTTATCAATTGAAATATTACTATTACCAATAGAACCGGTACCAAGGATTTGAAGAGTTTTACTATTCCCAATTGTCACTCTTCCACCCTTTTTCATTTTGAGATTCATAAACTGGGATTTGTCTCCACACATATGTCTTGTGCATCCACTGTCCAAGATCCATTGCTTTGACTTGACCTTAGCAGCAAGGCACATCTACAAAACAAACAAAAATAACTCAATGTTTTGGTACCCATATAGGTTTGGGTCCAGGTTGGTTAGTAGCAAGAATATATAAAGTATTTAAATCAGATTTCTTGATCCACATTTGGACCACTTTTGGGGTCTGATTTTGCTTGTTGTCATTCTGTCGGTAAGCTGTTTGTCTCCTGCTATTTGCATTCTGGTATGCTGTTTGTCGCCTGACTGGTCCATTCTGGTAAGCTGTTTTCACTTTATGATTTACTTGAACCACACAATGTCTTTCCAGATGTCCTTTTCCACCACATTTGTTGCATGTCTTCCAAGGCATAGCATAGTCATAGGGTATGCCATTCTTTCCATCATATTTGAGCACCTTATCTTTCTTGTTGAAGTTTAAACCAACACCTTCTCTGACCAAAGGTACATTTGCCTTCTTCATCATTGTTTTTAAAGTGTCTTCACCTTGAACAAAAGTTTCCATGCCCTTCTTGAGATCTTTAACTTCTGTTTCTAGGAGGGTGATTACTTCAGCTTGCTGTTTGATGAGTTCAGCTTGCTGAACTCTCTTTTCAGCAGTTTTTGAGGATTCGGCTTGACTAGATTCCTTCATCTTGTATGATTCCAATGCTTTAGCTTTAGTTTTAACATCAGACCTCAGCTCTTTGATTTCTTCAGTCAAGGTCTTGTTTCTCTTTTCAAGTAGCTTGACATTAGCCTCTAAATGTCTGTTCTTAGTATTTAATTCCTTGATCTCTGTAGCTTTACTAAATGAAGTTGAATCCCATTCTTCCATTTTTGGCAAAAGATCTTTTACCATTTTGGATAAATAGGCATTCTTATCAGTCAGCTTGCTGATTTCAGCCTTTAGTGCCATGTGTTCTTCAATTGTAACACTATTTTGTTCCTGCATGGTTAGTGAATCTAACAAAGTATCATCTGAAGAAATATAATTATTAAAAGAGTTTACCTCACTAGGATCCTCTTCAGAATCAGTTTCAGCATACACTTCTTCTGAATTTCCTTGAACAGATTCATCTTCAATTCCAACAAGTGCTAAGTTCACCATCTCTTCACTTGAGTCATCACTGGAATCTGAATCATCATCACTCCAAGTCAGTAGAGCCTTCGATTTCTTCTTGTCCTTGAAAACAGTAGGCTGTTTTGACTTTAGTTTGTAGCAGTTCCTTTTATAATGGCCTGGCTTGCCACATTCGAAACAAGTTTCCTCCTTAGAGTCCTTTGAACTCTTTTTGTTGTTGTAGAAGCCACCTCTTTCCCTTTTCATCATATTCTTCTTTTCTATCAGCCTTTTGATCTTCTTTGAAATAAGTGCAAGTTCCTCATCAGAATCAGATTCATCATCAATGTCAATTGGCTTGCTGTTTTTAGAATGGAGAGCCATATTCTTCATCTTTTCTGTTGGAGCTTTAACACTTGAACTTCCCACCTGATTTCCATTTATCTTGCTTTCAAATTGCTCTAGCTCAGCAAATACGGCCAAGTGATCCATAGTATCAATGAGTGGTGAGGATTCCAAGGCAGTAACCTTAGCTTCATAGATGAATGGTACTGCACTCAATACCTTCATATTGATTTCATCTTGTGGAATAGATTTTCCAAGCCTCTTTAGTGAATTTATAGTAACTTGAAACCGTGCTTGACTATCCTTGATAGTTTCACCTTCATTAAGCTTGAAATTCCCAAAGTCATTCATTAGCTTGCTAAGCTTCACCTTCTTTAGAGATTTCGAACCTTCATGATAAGTCTCCAAAGCATCCCACATTTCTTTTGCTGATTTGAGTGAAGATACTTTATCATATTCAGCCTGGTTTAAACCATTCATAAGAGAACTCCTTGCCTATCCATTGTAGCCAAGTTTGATTAATTCATCCGGAGTGAGATCATCAACATCCTTTGGCTTGCCATCCTTATCAAGAAAGACATATGGACCTTTTTGCACAACTCTCAAAACTAATGGATCTCTGGATAAGTGAGTTTCCATGCTGCTTTTCCACCAGTGGTAGTTGTGTGTGCCATGAAGAAGTGGAGGCCTGAAATCAGATTTTCCTTCGGGATAGTTTTCAGCCATTATGATCGAATACTTTCCTGTTACAGAATTGTTAGTATACCAAAGCTCTGATACCAAATGAAAATGCACACCTAGAGGGGGGTGAATAGGTGTAAATGGCTAACTATATTCAACTAAGTCCGATTTTAAAAATTACCAGAAACAGCTTACTGATTTCGTTTTATGCAGAGACAAATGGTAAGCTGATTGTAAACAGTATGCTGAATGTAAAGATGACAAGTACAGTAAAGTGCATAAACAGTAAGCTAAATGCAAGCAGTAAGTAAAGAGCAGAAAATAAAGAACACAGAGACTTTTAGCCAGGTTCGACCCCTAACCCCTATGGTCTACGTCCTGGTCCCTTACCAACTTGGTAAGAGAATATATTATTGATCACTGAAATAAAACAATTACAAGATACAACAATATATCTCCCTCAATACCCAGCTGTTGACAAATGGCGTGCTGAACTCCCGTTTCTGAACTTGCTCTCTAAGCTATACTTCCCAAGTATACTTCTCTAGCAACGATCACCAAACCCTAGTTCCCAAGCCAAATTGTCCAACAACTAAACCTTACAAATCGAACAATACAATCAATAATGGATACAACTCAAACTATGAACTCTTTAAGATATAGCACGTATGAATATACTAAGAGCTCGAGAGAATCAAAGGATATAGCAATGAAAACTGAGTTGTTTGAATTCTTGTGTGCTTGAATATTTTCTCTGAAGTATTTTTTTCAATTCTTAGAAGCGAATGAACACAAGAATCAGTTTATAAAACATCACACCAACGTTCAGAAAATCAATCACCAATTATTCGAACAATTAGAATCAATTTCCAACGTTCAATTGGTTAGAGATTTTACAAACGTTCTTGTGAACGTTAGACAGAAGGTTTGAAAGAAAGAGATCGATGAAAGCTTAACCCTTCTGATTTGTATAGATATAAAAACGCGTATAGGAGATTTTGAAAGAAAGAAATCTTTTAAATAAGGAAACTCCCATAAGTTTTATGATTTTGTTTTAAAGAAAGATATTTGAAAAGATTTGAGCTCTAGAATATATTATATACGTATTATATAATAAAGATTCCTTACAAAATATTTCCTGAAATAAATCCTTGAGAATCGAACTTGATCTTTATCTTCAGAAATTCTGGCAGTTGCAAATGGCTTGCTGTTTGTGACTGACTGTCAGAAATGGCTTGCTGTTTGTGAACTGTCAGTGTGCAAATGGCTTGCCAGACTCTCTCTGTTGTAATACCAAATGGCTTGCTGTTTGTATATTCTGTGTAAACAATCAGTAGGCTAATATACCCTGCAAAACCACGTTAGTACAATACAGGCATAACACGATGTTTTATATCAAACTACAATCAAATAGCTTGCTGAATGTGATCATCAAAACCATAGGAGTATCAGAATATTTTATCCCATGCTTCGATATAATCATAATAACAGAAATGATTGGGTGTTTGACTGTTATCTAATAACTGGAGATCAGATGGGTGATTATCCCATTTATCTTGAGAAATTATTTGTTTAATATAGATAGAATGAAAGAGGACTTTAGAATCATCTCTTCTATCCATGATGGGTTTAATTGTTACTGAATCTGTTTGGAACAAAATATCTTTGTAATAAGACAAAGATTTGTAAGGTGCTAAGGGAGTAAAATGCCATCCCGGAGGGAAGTATTGTGCTGCTAATTTAACTGGGTTGTTATTGGGTTTCATAAATTCTTCTATGAAGAATAGATTATACTCAGTTCTTTGAGTATATTCGGTTACTGCTTTTCCACATATATCAAATGGAATAACTTGTTTAGGAGTAGCAATAGATTTAATGGTGTTTGAAAAAGGATCAATTACTGGAGGTTTACTAGCTAATACAGTATTATAAGGTCTAAGGATTTGGCCTAGAACCTGATATCTGTTAACTACATCTATTGGTTGAACTGGAATAGTAGGATGGGGAACCATGGCCCCCTTGAGTTTACTGTCGTAACTGGCTCTCTCATGAGAGCTACTACCATGATTCCCTCCCCGACTATGGGGGTTACCTCTGACACTCATTTTTCACTCCTGTTTGAAGAAATTCTCTAGTCAGAAAATCAGGAATAGAATTTTCACTTCCTTTAATATATTGTATTTCAAAATCAAACATGCTTAGTAATGCTTGCCATCTAGCAAAAATCTGTTTTGATACAATATTTTGAACATCTTTTTCTAAAATATATTTTGCTGATTGACAGTCAATTCTGACTAAAAACTTTTAATTTAAAAGTTCATGCTGAAATTTATTGATGCATAAAACTAGGCTTAAAATTTCTTTTTTAATAGTTGAATAATTTTTCTGTGTATTATCCCATGCTCCTGAATGGAAGCAAACAATTTCTTCGTGAGAAGAAGAATTTAATTTTTGTTTGAGGATTCCTCCAAATCCAATTTCGGAGGCATCGGTTTCTACAATTTTAAATGCAGAGGGATTGGCAGTGCAAAGACAGGGAAGTGTTTTGACATATTTTTTTAATATCTTGGACAATTGAAGTATGAATAGAAGTCCAAGGAGGTGGCTTACTTTGTAATCATTCAAATAACGGTTTACACTGCTTCCTAAGATTTTTATAGAATTCTCCTATATAGTTGAGGGATCCTAAAAATCTTTGGAGTTGGGTTTTATCAAGTATTTCGTCAGGGAATTTGTCAGCAAATTCAATGGCTCTATCTATTGGTTTAATTTTTCCGTATTGGATTGTGTGACCTAAGAATCTTACTTTGGTTTGGAATAATGAACATTTACTGGGTGAGAGTACTAATCCATTAGTTTTGACTGTGTTGAAAAAAGAGTTTAAATGTTTCCAATGTTCTTCGATAGAATTGGAATAAACAAGAACATCGTCAATATAGACAATGGTAAAATGACTAAATGGGTTGAATATATTATTCATGATATTCTGGAATTCACTAGGGCCATTCTTAAGTCCAAATGGAAATACATTCCATTCATAATGCCCAAATGGGGTGGTAAAGGCAGTTTTATATCTATCTTCATTACTAATTTGGATTTGCCAAAATCCACTTTTGAGATCGAATTTACTGAATATAACTGCTGGGTTTAATCTATTAATTAAATCCTTTTTATTAGGTAAAGGATACCTAATCCATTCGAGTACTTTGTTTAATGGTTTGTAATTAATCACTAATCTTAGTGCTCCTCTTTCTTTCTCTGCATTTTTATTAACATAAAATGCTGCACATGACCAAGGGGATTTACTATTTCTAATTAATCATTTACTTAATAATTCGTTAATTTCTTTTTTACAATATTCTAATTGTTCATGATTCATTTGAATTGGTCTGGCCTTTGTTGGAATTAAACGTTCTTTAAATTTCTTAGCATAAGGTAAATTAACTATATGTTTCTTTCTATGCCAAAAGGCATGTGGAACATCTGCACATACTTCTTTTATTAGTGTTTTATTAAATTGTTCAATTTTATTTTGGAGTTTATTATCTAATAACTGTTCTTCAATTCTTTTGTATTTTATTTCATTTTTTAAATGACTATTTTTATTATTTAATATTGTAAGGGTTTTAGTAACAGATAGTTCTTGAATAGTTTTTAAGTCTTTTTCTTCTGGTTCTAGAATAAAATTAAATGTTACTGTTTGACCTAAATGTTTACTAACTAATCCTTTAGCTGAAGTTGTAAAAGGATATAGTAAATAAATAAAAGGTAATCCTAATATAATTTTATCAGTCATATTTGTTATTAAAACAAAGGAGGTTTTAAAACAAATGTTGTCTTGACAAATATGAACATTAGGTAACTTATATTTTATATTCATTTGACTACCATTAGCTGAGCTTAGTCTTTCATTGGTTTTTTCATAAAAAGTTGTTGGGACTAGTCCCTCTTGAATACAATTTAAATCCGCTCCTGTATCAATAAGAGCATATGTTTCAATAGTAAAAGTTTTATTAATTATTAATTTAATATTTGTATACCACTTTTGGATGGTAATGTCTTTTAATATTGACAATGAATGACCTTGTTGTTCAATAATTGCTGATTCATCATTTGGTGGATTTTCATCCTCAGAAGATTCATGAATAGCTATTTGTGAATTAGTTTTTATTTGTTCCATTTCTTCTTTTACTTTGGGAATTTCTTGTTTTAAATTAGAAATTTCCTTCTTTAAAATATTAACTTCTTGATTTAAGTCTGCTAAGGTTATTTCTTTAACTGGGTTCTTAAATCTTTCAAGGATTTTATTAAGGCTGGATTTTGGTTTCTCATTATTCTTACTAGTCTTAATTTCTTTATCTGATGTTAGTAAATTTTTCAATTTATTAACATATTGGGTTTTTAACTGGGGATCTGTAATCTTATTGATTAATTCTATTAACAAAGTTGTTTCCTCTTCTTGGGCTTTTGTTAATACATTTAATGTTTTATTACAACAATTGTTATTACAATTATCTTTACATCCTATTGTAACGTTTGGATTATTACTATCACTATCTGTATTATTACACTACAAGAAATCTAGTATTTACCTACCAATAATTTACCTACAATTGAGGATTGGTACGTAATGGTAAACTTTTTGAAATTGTGAAGAGTGTGACCCCACCTCCACGGTCCAGCTGTGTTCTCCTTAATTTCCTTTCCTTTTTTAGCATTCAAATGGGGTCCAAAAAAGTGGGATCGGGTATTTAGCATTGTGGATGCTGTAATTTCCTTTCAATTTTTAGCTTTTATCTTTTGCCCAAATGTTGTGTATCTATGGTTTGCTGACATGTCACATTTTTATATTTAATTTAATATATATTCCAATCGTTGATCATTCAGTTATCCATGTTTTAAACTAGCTAGCACGTCAAATTGACTCATTTATAATTATTATTATTATTAGTTTTAAACATTTAAATGTCACAATTACTTCTTTAATGCATCTCAAATATAATTGTTATAATTTTACTAAATACTGTAAAAACATTTAAATATAATTGTTTTTATTTTTTTATCATATTTTTAAATTTTTTTTTCAAAAACATGAATGATTTTTTATAATTTTACTAAATACTGTAAACGCCTTATTTTATTGTAAATGACTATAGAAAATTTATTTGTAAATGACTATAGAAAACTTATTTTTTTTATATATATATCGAAAAATAAGGTGAGTATATATAACTAATAAATCAATTTATTGAAATAATTAACACATGTGTAATTAGCAAAAAAATAAAACACTATACGCATGACAACAATGCGTATCACAGGCGTGCCGGGCGGTGCGTGCCGTGCCATGCCGGGCCAGTCCTTTCTTTTTTTTTTTTATAATTTACAATTGTTTTGTTTTTACAACTATTTAATTATACAACTATTTAACAAATGTTTTCATTTAACCATTATCAAAAATATTTAGTGTCAATAATTTTATAATGATATTAAAAAGTTAGTACTTTCACTTAATATATAAATAGATTTTTATAATATTAAAAATAGATATACTTATATTTAGAGATTAAAACATTTCTTACCATTACGCTAGTAAATTTTATTCCTAATAATACAGAATAAAAATTCCCTCTTTTTTGATTCATTTTTTAATGAAATTTGAGTTTTGAAAACTTAATTTATAGTTATTTATTGCATTTCCTTCTTTCATTTAGCAAAAAAAAAAAAATGGTTGGGGCGGGCGGGCCGATAAGTGCCGGATTCCATTTTTTGTTTGATGCTTCCTTTCTTCTTTTTTGCTGCTTTCGTTTTTCCTTTTTGTTTTTTCCTTATTTTTTATTTTTTGTTTTAGTTGTTCGCCTGAAAACAAATAAAACAAATATTTAAGTTACAAATATTTAGTTGTTCTCTTGAAAACAAATATGTTTAAATATTTTAGTTGTTCTTCTTATTTTTTGTTTTTTTGGATGCTCTCAGATTTTTTTTTTTGCCTCAACACATAAATTATAAAAATTAAAATAAAAATAGACTAAAGTTAATGCCTCGTGTGCTAATGCTTTTCCTTTTTGTTAATGCTTTTTCTTTTTGCTTTTTCCTTTTCCTTTTCCCAGCTTTACTTTGAATGACAGTATTAATATTATCCTACATTTGATACTAAACTCCGAATGTGATATAAGCATTCAGTGGATTTTCTATTCATCCTCATAAAGAAAAAAATAGCAAATATTTATGATTTTACCACACGGTGATGTGAATAATTTAAAACATATAGATAAAAAAAATCAAGTTCTTGTAACAAGTACAAGTTGACACTATATATAATGCGACCTTTTGATCGGTTGTTTAACTTCTTTTTTTTTCCTTGTCAACTCTTAAACAACTAGGTGGATCATGGATCGATCATGGATAGACATACCAGATAAGTTATCTCCAGAATATGCTAAAGGTATCACCGAATTCATATCTGTTGCAAGGAAGTGTATGGACTCCATGGGGATGGTGTTATGTCCTTGTTGTCTATGTTTGAATAAGAAATCACAAAGCATCAACGTGATTAAGGTACACTTGCTTAATAATAGTTTTCTGTGTACTTACAAGAAATGGTATTATCATGGGGAAGAAATTGATCAAATAGAAGATGAAACGTTTCTTAATAATGAGGATGAATATGTAGACGATGAACCTAATGATTTTATTGCGGGTATTAACGAGGCCATTAGAAGTAGGTATTTTAACATAGGTCCTAGCAGTGATTTTGATGAATCTCCATTCGATGTGGGCGACAAGTACGATACCTTGTTTAAAGCTCTACATAAGCCTTTATATGAAAATTGTAAAGATTTTTCTGTCTTAAGTACAGTGGTTAAGTTGATGAATATAAAAGTGCTTAATAAATTAACAGATAAGGCATTTGATGATATTCTAAAAATTTTCAAAGAAATATTGCCTGAAGGTAATAATTGTCCAGAAAGTTATCAGCAAACAAGAAAACTTCTTTGTGAAGTGGGTTTAGGGTATGAGAAGATTGACGTTTGTCAGTATGATTATGTTATATTTTATGGTGAGAATGCAAATGCCTTGGAATGTCCAGTGTGCAAGTCTAGTCGTTATGTTCGAAATAAAATACCACATAAACGACTTAGATGGTTCCCTATTAAGGACCGATTAAAGAGGTTGTTTAGTTCTAATCATACTTCTAAAGACATGCAATGGCATAAAGAAGTACGTAAAAGTGAAGATGGGATACTACGTCATCCTGCTGATAGAAATGCTTGGAAACATTTTGACAATGTGTACCCTGATTTTGCATTAGATTCCAGGAGTGTGCGAATGGGGTTAGCTTCAGATGGGTTTAACCCTTTTTCTAACATGACATCAACCTATAGTTTGTGGCCTGTGATATTAATACCTTATAACATGCCGCCTTGGGCTTCTCCAAACGGGACAAACTACCTCATGTCTTTATTAATTCCGGGGCCAAAATCTCTTGGAAAAGACTATGATGTGTTCTTGAAGCCACTAATTGATGAACTTAAAGATCTTTGGAATGGTATCGATGCATATGATTCATTTGGTAAGTGAAAGTTTAAACTTAGAGCTGTAGTATTGTGGACCATTAATGATTTTCCAGCTTATGCATATTTGTCTGGGTGGAGCACTGCTGGAAAATTAGCATGTCCTGTGTGTTTGGAAGATACAAGATCTAAAAGAATAATTGACAAGCAATGCTTTACAGGTCATCGTTGTTATTTGAGTACCAATCATTCTTGGCGAAGGAGCAAAGAATATGATGGATCTAGCGAGTTATGTGGGCCTCCTCGTACTTTTAGCGGTGAAGACATTTTAAAACAGTTGCATGATGTTCTGATTCAAACAACTGGTAAGGCACCAACTAATATTTCTAGAAAACGAAAGCGTGGGGGAAACGAATTAAACTGGAGTAAAAAGAGTATTCTATTTGACCTGCCATATTGGTCATCGCTCTTGTTGTGTCACAATCTAGATGTGATGCATATAGAGAAAAATGTTTGTGATAACATTATAGGTACACTTTTAGATATTGAAGGTAAATCAAAAGATAATTTGAAAGCTCGTAAAGATTTACAAGATTTAAATATTCGTGAAGACCTTTGGTTGAAAAAGTCCACCAATGACAAATTTGAAAAACCCCATGTCAGTTATACTTTGACAAAAAGAAGAATGCAAAAGTTTTTGTAAATTCATTCGAAGTGTGAGATTACCAGATGGATATGCTTCAAATATAAGTCAATGTGTAACAGATAATGACAAGCTAAGAGGGATGAAAACTCATGACTGTCATGTTTTACTTCATAAGATATTGCCAGTTGCCATACAATCCTTTCTTACAAAGAATATTCGTGGCACTTTGATTGAGTTATGTCAATTTTTTCAAAAAATTTGTGCCAAAACTGTACGAGTTTCTGATATTGAAGAACTGAAGGAAGGAATTGTAATAATTTTGTGCAAATTGGAGAAGATATTTCCCCCAACATTTTTTACCATAATGGTACACCTTTTCGTGCACTTACCAGATCAGGTTTTGTTAGGTGGTCCTATTGCAACGAGATGGATGTTTGGTACAAAACGTCACATGGGTTTGTACAAGCGGTATGTAAGAAATATGCCTCGACCAGATGGCTCAATTACCGAAACTTTTGTTGTAGATGAAGCTGTAAGCTTTTTGTCCAGATATATTTCAAACATAGAGACGAGATTCAATAAACCTGAGCATAATTGGGATTTACCTTCTCCAAATTATAGTATGGACATTTTCAAATCTAATGTTTGTCCAATCGGGGCACCATCTATTCAGTTGCTACATAATTGGAAAAATGTGATTCAATGGTATATCTTAAATAATTCTGCAGATGATATCCAGGATTACCTTGAGTAAGTTCTGAATCTTTTATTTAATTGCAAAAAATTATGTAGTTATGTCACTTGTTGATGTTTAACATATTTATGATTCTTTCATTTTCTGTAGTGATCATAAAAAAATATTGGAAGAAAGAGGACTTTCCGGTTTAGATGTTGTCACTAAGCAAAGAGAGGAATTCCCATTACGGTTCAGAAAGAAGGTAAGAGTTTTTTATCGATTATTTCAAAGTTAGCTATAGAATACTTAATAATATATATTTTTTTCTTGTGTTATAGATATCTCAGATGAAAGTAGAAAAATCGGACGTTGTAAATGACGATTTATACTCTTTATCTCAAGGTCCATTGGAACGATATAGTAGTTATCAAAGTTGTGTTGCAAATGGAGTACGATTTCGTTGTAAAAATTATGATGATACTCTTCGGACACAATGTTCTGGAGTTTGCACAGAAGGTGATCATGATGATAACAACATTATTTATTACGGGGTTTTGGTTGAGATCTTGGAGTTGTCATTCCTTTTTGAACGAAAAGTTTTCTTACTTCATTGCAAGTGGTATAACTCTGATCCAAAAGGTAGTTCAGTCTTTGTGGAAAATAATTTGACATCAATAAATACATCAAGCAATTGGTATCCTGATGACCCATTTATATTGGCAAGTCAAGCTCAACAAGTTTTCTATTTATTTGATATGAAGCGAGGTTCTAGTTGGAGGATTGTTCAAAAAGTTAATCATCGGTCCATATATGACATTCCTGAAGTCTGCCATGCATCAGATGACTCAATGAATAATGATGTATTTCAGAAAGAGGAATCATTTCAGCTGCCACCTCTTCAACCAATTGAGGATGTGATTGAAAGTTCTTCTTTAGTTTGACATGATGTTGCATCATTAACTTTTTCAAGCCAAACTGTTGCTGATTTATTTTCTAATTGTCAAAATCCACCTACTTGTGAGGAGGCTCATCTAAATGAAGATGACTTCAATGAATTTCATGACGATGATGGGAATCTGTTCCTAAATGAAGAACTACTCAACTCAAGTGATGATGACAGTGAAAATGACTCATTTTAGCAACTGATCAGTATTTCACTCCACACTTGCATTTTTTCTTTTTCAAGATGTTGTTCTGGAATTACATGAGAATGTACTAGATGATTTGATTGCACTGCTGTCTGCTTATGATCTCTTATAAATGTAGTCTATATAAATAAAATCATTAACTTTAACCATCTTTTATATTGTTCGATATTAATAAAATAAGCAAACAAATCTAGATCACAACAATATAAATATTAGAAAGAATTGAATAATCAAATTGAAATTATGCATACAAAATCAAATTATTTTATTATAACATTTAAGAATGATAGATCAGAATTTAAAAGATAAAAGCTAGACATCATTCTAAATCTAGAACAATAACTTTTGATATATTGATTTTAAATCACCATCTTCTTCTTCTTCATTTTCTTCACCTTCTTCTTCTTAAACAGTCATTAGCATCATAATACACCAGACACATGATCAAATCATCGCCTTATACAAGTAGTTCTGAACCCATTATTGGATTTCGAGACAGTAAATCATAGCGTTAACAATGATAATTATAAAAAAAATTGAAAACCAAAACCAGGGATCCATGTATGTACATTGGATAGGAGAATATACGGTGGTTTTACAGTTGAGAAAGGAGAGGGAGATGGCGGTGAAGAGAGAGAGGGAGATAGAAGAAAAGGGAGAGAGGGGAGAGGGAGACGAGAGACAGAGGTAAGATAAAATGAAGGGTTTGATAAGGATAAAATATGGATAGTTGGATATCTGTTTCTTTGTTTTAATCAACGCTGTAGATTGATTGTAGAAACACATTAACACGTGTCATCAAAAAGAATTTTTAATTTTCCATTTCTTAATATAGAACTTTGAAATATTAAGAAAATTGTCCCTGGTTAAATTTTATTAGGATATAAAGAATTGAAAAATAATTATTTAAAAATGAAGTTTAAGCATTTTTACATAAATTTTGCCATCAACACATAAACTATACAAATTATAATAAAAATAGATTTGCAATATTTTGAACACAAATGGATTAAAAGAGGACGGTACCTCATATAAATTTTATTAATTAAAATTGTTTTTTACAAATGGTGTGAGAGGACTCCTCTCTAAAAAACGGAACAAACCATATTAAACATATTTAAAAAATTACAAAGCAACAAATTCTAAAATACAAATTTTATACACTATTTAATTTATGATTCTTCTTGAACCGATTTCGCTGAAGTATCCATTGTCATCCATAGATCGTCTTCTCCATCCGAGTCATCTTCTTTTTTTCCTTGTTGTCTTTTTGCAGCTTGATCCCAATACTGTTTGCAAACACAAATTTTTACGACGTCTGGTGCAAGACTTGATCTCTTATCGTCTAACACTCTTCTACCTGCACTAAAAGCGGACTCGGACGCAAGGGTAGAAGCGGGCACTACTAAAATGTCCTTGGCAATTTTTGCTAAAACCGGAAATTGTAACTCATGATTCTTCCACCATGTTAGTATTTCAAAATCCTCATTTAATTCATAACTATAAGAAAAAAAATTCCTAATCATACCAAAAGAAGAAGGAGAGACACTACTAGAATCTACTTCGAGAATTCTACCTTTTTGTCTTTTGCCTAATATAGATGAAATGGTACTATTAAACCTACTACTACTCTTTTTAGGTGAGTTAGAAATTTGAATTCTAGGAGTATACATATCTACAAGATGATACAAATAGCCTAAACAATTAATTACATATAATTTATAATTATATGAAATTCCTAACATACTATAATAATGATCTATCATGTTTTCTAAACCTTCTTGTCTAACACCCGGATCAAGAAGACACGCAACACCATAAATATAAGGAAATTCTTTCAAATATTCGATCTACTTAACTTTCATATCATGAATAATACTACTAAATTGGGGGTTTTCTTCATATTTAAGTAAAGTATTAACAATAAGAACACATTCAATAATAACTTGATGTACATTTGGTTCATAAACATAAGAAAAAACGTTAGTAGCATGTGAAAAATAATCAAGAATATCACGTACCGTAGATGCAATCTCCCACTCCATTTCGGTAATAACTGCTTCTTCGCGTTGGTGATTTGGATCCGCATTATATAATTCAGTGATAATATTCTTATATTTAATTGCATCATTTAATAATTTATGAGTCGAATCCCATCTAGTAGGACAATCGATACCCCATTTTTTCGGCCTTAATCCATTATCTCTACACAATTTCTTGTACGTAGACCTATATGTACCCGGTAAACGTAGATATTTAATTACTTTCCTAATAGGTTCTAATAATGTAGTTAAATGTTTAATTCCCACTTGTGTCGTCAAGCTAATAACGTGAGCACAACATCTAATGTGTAAAAATGCTCCATCTAAAACTAAAGGAATATCGGTCATAATGTCATCCATATATCCAGCATTATCTAGAGATATTGTAAATACCTTGTTAGGACGAATACACAAATAATAATCAAAAGTCGTATGATAGTTTAACAAGTAAAACGATTTTGCACTTTAAAATCTTCTGGTATTAAAACCCTCTTCGTGATGTAAACTATCACAAAGAGCTGCTAGGTTACAATGAATAATAATTCGATGTTCGACACCCTTCTAGGGTTAACCTAACTATATTTATAAAACATACAGCTGCTATACAATCGCTAATTGATACTCCTATAATTAAGCTATACAATTGATATCAATTACGATTGCAACACATCTCCTAAGTCAACTCAATCTCTATGATAACTGTCCAATCTGTACAGAGATTGCTTCCATAAATAACTCTTTAATTCTTCAAATACTGTTGACTGGAGATGCGCTTCCTTCAGCAGGGTTTAACTAAACTCTGCGAAGCTTCCATTTGTCAGCGTTTAACTAAACTCTGACAGTCTTCCAGCTAAACTCTGTTTGTCGCTGTAGTTCCTAAACACTGCTTCCATCAATCATTTCTAACAATCTCCCCCAACTTGTTCATTAACAGGAATGTACAAGTTTACAGTAAATGATGATGTCAAAACAAATACAAGATTACAGTGTTTAATATACAGACAGAGTTTAATCTTCTACTTAGCAAAAATCTACAAAAATAAGAAAATCCTTACAGACTTTAACCTCTAATCTCTTCAAGATCTGGTGTAGCTCTGAGATAGTCTATAAGTAATCTTCTTTCAGCATTTTCAAGCTCAATCTCCATATCTTTCTTGATCTCTTTCAACTCAGGATCATTCTCATCAGTTTGATATATAGCAGCTCTGAGATAATAGTTTTTGCTTCTTCTCATTTCATTTCCCAGTCTGATAAATTTTACTTCCTCTGACTGTGAATTGAAATCAAGTACTGTAATTCCCATATCAGTCTTCAGCTTTGCAGTACCCTTCTTCATCTCTATCAATCTTCCATTCCAGTCTCTGTACTTAGGAATATAATGCCCAGTGTATGATGTTTTACTCATAGCCTTAGACCTGAGCATCTGATTTGATAGCACATTGGCAGCTCTCTGACATCTTTCATTTTTCACTCTGAAAATATAAAGAACATATTCCAGCTCTTCCCATGTCTTGAGATTAATGTCTTGCTCACCAACCTTATACACTGTTCCATCAGTCACAAAATAGAGAAGAAAGTCTTTGTTTAAACTCTTCTGATGAATAAGCTGAACTTAATCAAGACTGTCTATCTTATCTTGAGGAACACCACGACCTGGAACAGATAATAAAGAAGGATCTCTGGGACCATTATGTTGCCTTGTATCTCTGCGTGAGCCTAGACCAGCTTTATTGTTTCCAATCTTACCAGACAAGGCTCTTTGATCTTTGAAATCCATAGGAACTTCTGATACTGGACTTGGATTATGAATTTTACCTTTGCTTCCAAAAGTTGATATCAACTGAGCAGATTGTAAAGGTATAGTCACAACTTGCGTAACAACAGAGGTTGTGTTTTCATTCTTCTTTACAACTTGTGTAGAAACAGAGGTTGTATTTTCTCCAGCAATGCCTTTCAGCTTTTGCTTAAGTTCTGCATCTGTTGATTTTCTAGATATTTGCATCCTTTGTTCAGTACCAACTTCTCTGATTTGTATGCCTTTTTCAACACGCTTTGCAGCTTTCACAGTTTCCTTAGGATTTCCAGATTTCACAGCTTTCATATGTTCTGCTAGGAATATCTTCTCTTGAGCTTGAAGATCTGCAATTGTAACTCCTTCTTCATTCTCTTCTAAGAATACCTTAGCAGCTATTTCCTCATCAGTCTGAGGATCAGAGGATAAAACTAAACTCTTAGTCCTTGAAGAACCTTGAGTATCAGAGTTTAACCATGAAGACTGTGATTTAAGAGACTTGCTACTAGCTTTCAGATTTTGAGCTTCTACAGCCTTGCCCTTGCCTTTATCACGTGCTCCTCCATCTCCAGCATCATCCTTCTGAATCAGAGTTTGAGACTGCTTGCATGTATCTTTAGCAACTCTCTCCCCCTTTTTGTCATCATCAGGCATAAGTAAGGAAGTAATTAATTCCAAGGAGGTAGCAATGGAATCCAGCTTCAAGGACATAGCATCTTGATTCGCCTCGACTTTGCTCAGCCTCTGAGACAAATCTTCTTGATTCTGGAAACAAAATTTGAATTTTGATTTGGTTTCAAGCTTCATCTTATCATCCCCTCGAATGACCTCACCTCTAACATCAGAAATTGCCTTTTGAACAGTATCAAATCTGGAATTTAAAGTCTTCACCTAAACAACAGTAGCCTTTAAACATGATACAATATCTGGATTTGTAATTGTTTTAGTGGTGCGATGAACAAATTCAGCTGCCCTAGCTGCAGGGAATACGCAAGAATCTTTAAACCAGTCAGCAGAGTATGAATTGAAAAATTCCTCTTCAACATCCACTTGATCAGAAGGACCAGCAAAAGCATGAGTTTTATCAGTTGTTTGAATAGGTATGCTCTTTCAAGAACTTGACTCAGTCCCTCCTTCAGAATCATTAGCAACATGCTCAGAAGATGGAAGAACAGGTTCCACTGGATCAACAACACCTGTAACAGGTTCTGCAATCACTTCATCAGGCTTAGCCATTTGTTCTGAAGTTTGTTCAACCTTGGCAGAGTTTAACTCTTTGGGTGGTTGTTCAATTTCCTCACTCTTGTCCACATGTTGTTGAGCATCAGACAATATCTCAGTATGTGAAGCCACTGTTTCTTCAAGTACTACAGTGGGTGGATCCTTTGCAGCATTGTCATCAGAGATTATGAAGTCCATGTTCTCAGAGAAAGGGAACAATGGCTCAAGAATTTCAGCAGTAGTATCTCTGTGTGGCTCAACAGTAGGAGTTTCCTTTAAAATATCCTGTTGAGCTTCAGTTTCCTCATCAGTAGATTCATCAATCAGAAGCCTCCTTCTTTTGGGAATTGATGGCTGAGCTGCAACTTCTGATTCATCAGGAGATGAATTTTCTTGAACAGAAGGGGATCGAGGTCTATTGGCTCTCCTTTTGTACCTTTGTAGAGGCTTATCCTTTGGCTTAACACCCCTACTCTTTGATCTTTTCCTTTTGGGTGGAGGTGATGGAATATGATCAGTGTTTGGATTTTGGGAAGAAGTATGTGATTGAGGTTGAGGAGGTGATGTAGGTAGAGTGGTTTTGGGTGGAGAAGGTGCAGAGGTTGTAGGTTCAGTATTTAAGGGTTCAGAGTTTGTGGGTGGTGATGGTTCAGTATTTAAAGGTTCAGAGTTTGTGGGTGGTGATGATTCAGGTTGAGGTTCTTGAGGCTGATGGATGAAATTTTGTAGGGCAAGTGGAAAGAACATAGCAGGTACATGCTCCTTGCCAGCATCTTTGTTTGTAAGATCAGAGAATATACGTCTGGATGCTTTAAAGGCCTCAATCCTATCTTCTGACAGTATCTCAACATTTGGAATACAAGCAGTAAATAACAACTGACAGAATCTTGAAAAGTAAACAGTAGTTGGAAACTCTGTCAGTCGTTCACCTAAATTACGCAGGACAAGTCTACCAAAATCATAATTATGACCATAGAGAAGAGAATACCCGATTTGGAGACTGTCGATTGGGATTGCATCCCAATTGGTGCACTTCTTTCCAAAACATTTTGTTATACAATCGAAGAAAAATGCCCATTCCTTTCGCAAAAGAGGACGTGTCACTTTGCCAAGGCGATTGACAGGGCCTGCATACCCTATTTGGTTCAGCATCTCCCTTAGCATCTCATCCCCAATGACTGAGTGAGAGGTATGAGTGTCAAAGTCCAGAGTTTCTCGAACAGTGGTAGGAGTGATTACGAAATTGGAGCCATTGTAGGAGAAAACAATGGATGGAGTTCCATCCTCGCCACCATCATCGTAGACAAAGTTTGTCCAGAAAGAAGCAATTTGAGTAGCAGATAATATCTCAGGTTCGACCAAGGCGCGACCAATTTCCGAATCTCGAAGAAAGTTCTGCATGAGATGAAAAGCTGCAGGTGTGTTTTCGTTGTCGAGATGCGCTGCATAGTTGTTAGTGACAAACAACAGACCACTAGCTGAAAAAGATTTAGTTGCCATTTGAAGAAACAGAGAAAAATAATCTGTGTGTAATAGAGGTGTTTGATAAAATGTTCAAATGAGAAGTGAGAGAATTATGAGTGGGTGAAAGTAATTTGAGGTGTAATAATAATAAAAACTGAATCAATTATGCATTTTAACACTCAACAGTTCCTTGATTTACGTGAGAGTGGGACACGATAATTTGTTAGTGGGACACGCTAGTGTGTGAGTGAGACACGCGCTCAAAATTGTTAAAAAGAGTATTTAATAATATAACTGTAAAGTATTTGCTTTTTAAAAAAACAAATAATACTCTATTAAACATCAGAATATGAAGCGTTCACCTGGAACCTTTAATGAGCAGAATACGAAGCGTTTTATACCTCGTTACTTACCCATCCCTATTTAACACCCTCAGTCTTGTTCACTATCTCTTTCATCTTTCAATCTCTCACCTGAAAATCCAAAAACCTTTCATATCAACCGTCGTTAAACAATGGCAAATCTTACCATCAAAGAGAAGAACCTCCATCTCGTAGAGAATAGAGATGTCTTTAGTTACACTCAGGCAGAGTTTGATGCCTTTGATTGGGACAGGCAACTCGAAACTCTGTGGCTGCAGACGGATGCCAGCCTTGAAGAACTGGAGAAAGAGAAACCTCCAAGAGTGATTGACATGGATGCTGCTCTCCAAGCAGCATTTACATGGCTTTCCTCTAAAGCATCCTCATCCACTCCCTTGCAGGGACAAACTCTGCTCCACGATCAGCAAAAATAACCTCATCCCTTCAACTACCATCCAGACAAAGTGGGAAAGATGGGATCTGGGATGGCTGCTGTCAATGGAGTGTTTGAACTTTTTCTTTGTTTTCCTGTAGAATAGATTAGAAGATAGAGAGAACAAAAAGATGTAATATTTTTATGTAATCTCTTTCTTATTATCAATGAAAAATCTTGTTGCTCTAATCCTATTCACTGTTTCTGCAAATTGATGTTTATGAATTGTTCTTCAAAGAATTAAATGAATGAAATGAAAACTGATTAAAGTAATCATTTAAGTACAAATTCATCAACAATATTCATAAGTAAATCAGAAACAAAACAAGTAGGGATTTACAGTTGTCAATAACACTATTTACTCCAAAGTTTTCAAATTGTCCAAATGAAAATTTACCTTAGAGTACTAATCACAAATCAACAGTGTTTATCAATTCTTAAACTTTATCACTGATCCCCTTTCATAAATTGCACAGTTGTGAAAAATATGTGTGTATATAGCAGAGTTTACCAAATCAATTTTTTTAGAGCATCTAGTTTTTCATAAAATCCATAAAGTAAATCAATAAACTCTGGATGCACAAGCTCTCATAGTAAACACTGACTGTATGATGAAGGCTAAACTCTGTAGTGAACGCTCTATTTACAGTAACATTTAATTTATTTTATACCCCCTTTATAGCTATTTTTTTTTATTCATTCCAGTAATCAGAGGTTGGAGCTAGTCACCAAAAACTCAAAAATTTTAGCCCTTATCAGTTTGATAAGTTCCTGGGTCATCCTAGTCTTTGACTAGTCACCAAAAATTAGAGAGTTTTAGCCCATATTATATACCAATAGGTTCTTGGGTCATCCTAATCACCAACATAATCTCAAAGGAGTATAACAACCTATATGCATTTTCTTTGGGGGCAATGCAGTAAGTATTTAAATCATTTTAATCTAGCAGAGTATAACTAACAGAGTTTAGAGTTCATCAACTTCAGTAGTTATTCATGAGAGGTAATGCACACAGTATTTATAGACTCAGAGTTTAGGACAAAATAAACTAAGAGATGCTATAAATATGAACTAGTATCATGCTGTGTTAACTTTCTGTACAATCTAAGATTGGATCACAATAACTCAGAAAGATTCATGATTAATAACTGAGAATCATGCTTCATACATATTTCGTCATTGGTGTTTTCATTCAGTCAATAATTAACTCAGAATTCACAGAGTTTATCAAACTTATTACCAGTGTATAACATACAGGCATGCTGACAGAGTTTAACAGGATTTGACAGAAAAACATGTTAACATAGTATGCAATTAGAGTTTAATCAACAGAGTTCACTTAGCACTTATCAAATTAAGGAAATATGAGCAATACATTATTTATTAAAAATTCGAATCTAACCAACATTCCTAGTCAGAACCAGAGACCATTCCTAGTTCATTGACCAGTCTTGTAAATAAAGCTTCACTCAATGGTTTGGTGAATATATCTGCAAGCTGTTGTTCTGTAGACACAAAATGTAGTTCAATATTCCCTTCTTCCACATGTTCTCTGATGAAATGGTACCTTATCCTGATGTGCTTGGTCATTGAATGCTGTACTGGATTACCTGTCATAGCAATAGCACTTTGATTATCACAGTAAATAGGTATTTTACTGTACCTCAATCCATAATCCAGCAACTGATTCTTCATCCACAAGATTTGTGCACAACAGCTACCAGCTGCAATATACTCTGCTTCAGCAGTAGATGTAGAAATTGATTTCTGTTTCTTGCTGTACCATGAGACAAGTCTGTCACCAAGAAATTGACAACTTCCACTAGTGCTTTTTCTGTCTATCTTGCAGCCTGCAAAGTCTGCATCAGAATACCCAAGTAGCTTGAAATCTGATTCTCTAGGGTACCACAGACCTAATGATATGGTGCCTTTGAGATACTTGAAGATTCTTTTCACAGCTGTCAGATGTGGCTCTCTAGGATCTGCCTGAAACCTTGCACAAAGACAGGTTGCATACATGATGTCAGGCCTACTAGCTGTCAAGTAAAGAAGAGATCCTATCAATCCCCTGTAGTTTGTCATATCCACTGAAACTCCTGTGTCTTTGTCTAATTTAGTTGCAGTTGCCATGGGAGTTGATGCAGATGAACAGTCAAGCATACCAAATTTCTTAAAAAGATTTCTGGTATATTTTGCTTGATTAATGAAAATACCATCATCTGTTTGTCTCACCTGTAGGCCTAGAAAATAACTAAGCTCTCCCATCATGCTCATTTGATATCTAGATTGCATGAGCTTGGCAAACTTTGTACAGAGTTTATCATTAGTCGACCCAAAGATTATGTCATCAACATATATCTGAACTAAAAGCAAGTCACTCCCAAAATTGAAATAAAACAGAGTTTTGTCAATAGTACCTCTGTTGAATCCACTTTCTAAGAGAAATTGAGCCAGAGTTTCATACCATGCCCTGGGTGCTTGCTTAAGTCCATAGAGTGCTTTATCCAGCCTATAGACATGATCTGGATATTTTGGGTCAACAAATCCTGGTGGTTGTTCAACAAACACTTCTTCTTCTTCAAGCTTCCCATTTAGAAAGGCACTTTTCACATCCATCTGGAACACTTTGAATTTCTTGTGAGAGGAATATGCTAGAAAAATTCTGATTTCCTCCAATCTTGCAACTGGAGCAAATGTTTCATCATAGTCTATCCCTTCCTGCTGTGAATAGCCTTTTGCTACCAGTCTTGCCTTGTTCCTTATGATAACACCTTCACTGTCAGTCTTGTTTCTGAAAACCCATTTAGTACCAATAACAGATCTATTCTTTGGCCTTGGTACAAGGGTCCATACTTCATTTCTTTCAAATTCATTCAACTCTTCTTGCATTGCTGTTATCCAGTCAGCATCTTGAAGAGCTTCTTCCACTTTCTTTGGTTCATTTTTAGATAGGAATGTGTGAAATAGAGATTCACTTGCAGTGGCACTCCTTGTTTTCACTTTTGCATCTGGATCACCAATTATCAAATCAGGTGTATGTGATTTGGTCCATTTCCTAGCAGAAGGCAAATAGCTTCTGTCTGCATGTGATCCTCCCCCTTGATCCATGCTCTCCTGATTTTGTTGTGGACTATCTTCATTTTCTGAGACTCCCCCTGAACTTGACTGCCCTGAGTCAGAATTTGAATTTTCAGAGTTTGAGTCATCAGAGTTTGATCCAGATTTTTCAGTTGACTCAGTATCAGTGTTTGAGTCTTCATCTTGATTATGCTCCCCCTCAACTGGTTCTTCCCTTTGTTGTGATTGAGAAATTTCTTCAGTATTTACCAGTAGAGGTTCAGAATTTGTTTCAACAGAGTCTGTCAGAATAGTTTGATCAGAGTTTACTTCATCAGAGTTTGGATTTTCATTTTCAAAGTTCAGTTGATCATATTCATCTATGTCTTCAAGTCCAGTTATCTTCGTGTCATCAAAAGACACATGAATAGATTCCATGATCACTTTAGTTCTCAGATTGTAAACTTTGAATGCCTTTGTTGACAGTGGATAGCCAACAAAAATTCCTTCATCTGCCTTTAGCTCAAACTTGGTCAACTGTTCAGGGTGAGTCTTCATAACAAAGCATTTGCACCCGAAAATATGAAAGTATTTCAGGTTTGGCTTCTTTTTCTTCACCATCTCATATGGTGTTTTTCCATGCTTATTGATCAGTGTAGCATTTTGAGTAAAACAAGCAGTTTGAACAGCTTCTGCCCAGAAATAAGTTGGCAATTTTGCTTCATCAAGCATGGTTCTGGCAGCTTCTATCAAAGTTCTATTTTTCCTTTCAACTACACCATTTTGCTGTGGTGTACCAGGTGCTGAAAATTCTTGCTTCACTCCAGTATCCTTGCAGAATTCTTCCATTGTTGCATTTTTGAACTCAGTTCCATTATCACTTCTAATGATTCTGACTTTGTTACTTGATCCTTTGTCCAGTAGTTTCACATGCTCCATCAGAGTTAATGTAGTTTCATCCTTCTTTGCTAGAAAATACACCCAAGTGAATCTAGTGTATTCATCAACAATGACTAAAGCATATCTCTTCCTTGCTAAAGACATAACATTTACTGGACCAAAAAGATCAACATGCAGAAGATGATAGGGATCAGTGATTGAAGATTCTGTCTTGCTCTTGAAAGATGACTTCCTTTGCTTGGCCTTTTGACATGAATCACATAGACCATCAACATTTAACAGAGCCTTTGGGAGTCCTCTTACAAGATTCTTTCTGATCAATTCATTGATGTTGTTCAAGTTCAAATGTGAGAGTTTCTTGTGCCACTTCCAACTCTCTTCACTAGACATTCTTGTAGACAGGCAAACAGCTTTTCCAACAGATTCTATCAAAAGCTTGATTTCATAAATGTTGTTTTGCCTGTGACCAACTAGAACAACCTTTCCTGTAGATTTGCTGATGACTTCACAATATTCAGTTTGAAAATCTACATGATATCCCTTGTCACAGATTTGACTCACTGATAGCAAGTCATGCTTTAGTCCTGGGACATGAGCTACATTGTTGATGATGACATTTCCAAGATTGATGTTGCCATATCCCAATGTTTTTCCTACGTTGCCATCACCATAGGAAACTTTTGGGCCAAGCTTCTCCTCATAGTCTGATAGCAGGGCTTTATTTCCAGTCATATGTCCTGAACATCCACTGTCCACGACTAGGGTTGCCTCCCTGTTTCCCTGCAATCATAAGCAATTACTGAGGATTAGTTTTAAGGATCCAGACTAGCTTGGATCCTTTGACATTCTTTACTTTGTTAGCTTTAGCAGCGGAATTAACATTATCAGAGTTTGAGCTAAAAGTATCAGAGTTTACACTTGCAGTTTTGACTTTAACCCATTTCAGATTGGGTTTCAGTTCGTAGTAATTATGATATATAGCATGATATTCTCTGCAAGTATAAATGGAATGCCAAGTGCTTCCACAGTGTGTGCATAAAGTCTGTGGCTTAGTTCTAACAAAGTTCTTCTTTACCTCAGACTTTGAAGGTAAAGAATTTATATTTTTGTTTTTCTTGCAAAAATTTGCAAGATGCTTAGTACTGCCACAGTTATGACATGTCTTTCTTGGAGCAAAACTAGCAAGCATTGGTTTGTTTCCTGAAGTGATGCCTACTTTTCCATTTCTGTTTTTATTTGACACTTCTGGTTTCTTAACAGATTTTAACTCCTTTAACTTATGTTTAAGTTGTTTATCTGTCATTGAACCAATGTTCACCTCTTTAACAAAAATTTTAGCACATGATTCCTTAAAGGCTTTCTTTTCAGCTTCAGTCTTAGGTCCACCTGTTCCCATAACATTACCTTTAGAAGGACGATGTGGTCTCACTTTTACCATATTTTCAAATCTAAGTTCATCTCCTTCACAGTATCCTAGACCTACAGTGTCTGACTGAAATATTTCATTTGTGTCCTTTCCAGAATCAGTCCAAGTTTTAATTTTCTTATTTGCTTCCTCCAACTCAGATTCTAGTTGTTTAAATTTCTGAAGCAAATCCTGTTCTATAGACACAGCATCATCTCTCTCTCTCTGAACTTGTTGCATAGATTCTAGTCTTTCTTCAACAATTTTATTTCTCTCTTTGAGTTCAGAGTTCTCAAATTTAATCCTCTCATTTTCTAAAGTCTGATCCCTATAGCTTATATGCAATGACTCGAGATAAATTCTTAATTGAGAAATGTCATCAATATGATAAGCATAGGTGGTTAAAGGTACCTGATTTTCATAAGTTTCAGATTCAGTAGTAGCCATGAGAGCATAGTTGATTTCTTCATCAGAATCTAAAGTGTCTGCCCAATCTCTGCCTTTAGTGTAGAGTACTTTTCCAGTTTTACCCTTCTTGCACTCAGGAGCATAATGACCCATCTCCTTGCACTTGTAGCATTGGATTTCAGACTTATCCTTTTTCCCAGACTTGGTCTCTTTTCTTTCAGACCTCCTGAAACCTTTTCTATCTTCATTCGAATCTCTAGAAAACCTTTTCCCTTTCTTGAAATTCTTGAAGCCCATTTTCTTGAAGGTCTTCACCATCAGCACGGCCATTTTTCTCATTTCTTCTTCATCATCCTCAGAGTCAGATGATTCAGAAGAGTTTGAATCGTAATCAGAGTTTAATGATTCACTTTCTGAGTGTATGACCAAAGCTTTTCCTTTTAATTTCCTTCTTGATGCCTCCTTCTTCTGAGGCTTCTCTTCAACTTTAAGAGCAACAGACTTTGCCTTCCTGGTTGATCTCCTGTTTCTTTGCTCCATTTCCAATTCATGAGTTTTGAGCAGCCCATAGATTTCATCAATCTCTATTTCACCAAGATCATAGTTGTCTCTAATAGTGGTTGTTTTCACATCCCACTTTTCAGGTAGAGAAAGAAGAAACTTGAGATTAGAGTCTTCCAGATCATACTCTTTGTTGACCAATGACAGATCATTGAGCAGTTTACAGAATCTGTCAAATGTTTCTGTCATTGTTTCTTCAGGTTTGGCCTCAAAGTGCTCATACTCTTGTGTAAGTATGCTCCTTCTATTCTTCTTGATGGCAGGAGTTCCTTGACATCTAACTTTAAGAGCATCCCATATCTCTTTGGCAGTTTTGCAATTAATCACTTTATTAGACAAAACATTGTCTAAGGCACTATGAAGTAAATGCCTAACTTTTGCATCCTTAGCAATAGATGAAAGATCTTCAGAAGTCATATCTTTCTTCTCCTTTGAAACTATTTTAGGTTCTTCACCAGCAGTTGCAGCAGATAGCTTTGTAGGATTATGAGGGCCTTCATAAATCCTATCAAGATATTCTGGATCTGTAGCTTCAAGAAACATAGTCATCTTGACCTTCCATATGGCATACTCTGATGGCCTTAGAATAGGAATCCTGATTGGTTCATATCGACTCACAATAGTAGGAGCCTTTTCAGTAGCAGTAGCTGTTGGTGGAGGGATTGCAGACATGATTATTGTTGTGTTTGGATCTTGACCTGTAATAAATTAACAGACCCGCTCTGATACCACTTGTTAGGCCGAATACACAAATAATAATCAAAAGTTGTATGAGAGTTTAACAAGTAAAACGATTTTGCACTTTAAAATCTTCTGGTATTAAAACCCTCTTCGTGATGTAAACTATCACAAAGAGCTGCTAGATTACAATGAATAATAATTCGATGTTCGACACCCTTCTAGGGTTAACCTAACTGTATTTATAAAACATACAGCTGCTATACAATCGCTAATTGATACTCCTATAATTAAGCTATACAATTGATATCAATTACGATTGCAACACATCTCCTAAATCAACTCAATCTCTATGATAACTGTCCAATCTGTACAGAGATTGCTTCCATAAATAACTCTTTAATTCTTCAAATACTGTTGACTGGAGACGCGCTTCCTTCAGCAGAGTTTAACTAAACTCTGCGAAGCTTCCATTTGTCAGCGTTTAACTAAACTCTGACAGTCTTCCAGCTAAACTATGTTTTGTCGCTGTAGCTCCTAAACACTGCTTCCATCAATCATTTCTAACATACCTTTTTATACAAATTAAATTCTTTTATTGTGTCTAAAATTTTTTGTTTTATATTATAATCGGAGTGTGACTCGTCCATAATATCAAAAGCAATAATTCGTTTTTGTAACAAATAATCAACATCAATCCAATGAACTGTAACACAAATATAAGGCTCGCCTTGACTTGAACTCCAACAATCACAAGTTGATGAAACCATACTATCAAATTTTTCGAAATATTCAATTAGTTGTGCTCTGATAAGTGGATTTTATATCCACTTGGAGCATTCCATATCGGCTTAAATTGATTGACTTGGACTCAAGTTTGTTGTATTTTTGATGTGTTTTGCGTAGTTGTGCAGGATTGTAGCTATTGGTTAGTGTTGGTGTTTCTAACCGATATTAGAGTGGAATTAAGCATTGGAATGAAGATTGGACATTTGTGTTATGCTACCAAGGAGTTACATGTGTCATGTTATTGAAGATGTTAGCTAATGCAAAAGAAACGGAGAAGAAAAGAGCAAATTTGTGTAAAATTCGGATTTTCCGGGAAGGTTGCGCAGTCTACACTGTTTTGGCCAAATCTGGAGTTCTACAAGTCCGTTTTCAGCGATCTTACAGCCCACGCGAAGCCTGGGAGATTTTCTACAACTTTGGATAGGTCGTCCATGCGCAGGTTGCGCGCGGAAAATCATGAAAATTATTGTTTTGGTTATATCTTGAGTTCTACTAGTCCATTTTGGACGATCTTACAGTCCACGCGAAGATAACGGAATTCTCTTTCATTCTAAAGTGGTCCAGATGTCCAATTACAACTGGAACGGTCCAGAAATACTGAAGAAAAGTCAGCTACGAATTTTCCTTCAAAACCGAATCAGTTTAGGAAACGTATTTTGCAGAATTCTATTTTCACAAGAAAATTTCTATAATTATTACTTCTAATCAGTATGGTAATTGTCCTGGACGGCTAGAACATTCCAGAATCAGTCTTGAGCATGGAATTTACAAATCGTATCCCGTTTAAAGATGGAAATTGCTGGTCTTCTATTCCAACTCTAATATGGTAATTGCTTGATGGAGAGGCAACTTGGGGCTATAAATACACATCTTGGGGGACATAAAAAACACACCACCACAACACATCAGAGAAGCAAAGGAGACAAGTTGGAGAAGGATTCACCAACGCTCGTGACAAACAACGGATATCAAGATCTACTTCATCTTTTGTTTTCTTCTCTTAGGATATATTATTATTCAAACTTTGTTTTTATCATGGTATCATCAGATCCCATGATAACGAGTGGTTCGATTATGAACTAATCGTTATCATGGGATTCTAACGGATATTTATGGAGCTTTAGTATTTTGGTGCTTTAAAGATCTGTGTGTGATGTATATTTGATATCATTGTATGATTATTCTTAATGCTTTTAGATGCGTAGCTAACATCTAAATTGAATTTTTAATCTCTTGCGAAATGAGAGTGGATTTTGAGATTTAGAACTTGTCATGCTAGCATAGGATAGGTTGATGTTTTAACATCATGATTTGTAGTGTAAATAGAGATATTATGCTGCCCTATGTGATCTTCATGGATAACTTGTGCTTCAACCATTATGTTTTCAAATTCTATAGAGATATAGGGTCTAAGCATAATTGGTGTCTATTCATCTTCTATCTCTTTTGTGGATGTATGAGTAGTTTGGTGTTAGTATACCGAGAGGTAGCTTATACTTGTTTCGTGTTGTCCGATCAGATATCATAACCATTGCATATAGTGATTAAAGATGTCAGATCTAAGCAAAGTATTTAATGAAGTTAGGATCACATGTTTTCCCTAGCATTAGTACTTCGATTTTAATTCTTGTTAGTTAGTTAATTCTTAATATTGTTAATTTGTATCTTAGTTAATTTAGATAATTATCCAAATTTGTTACTTGTCTAAGCAGTGAGTAAAAACCATACATTGTTTCATAGGTATATAAACTGATTAAAAACCAAGATCTCTGTGGGAACGAACTCGACTTCTATCTGTATTACTTGTGACCATGTACGCTTGCGTTATTAGTGCAAACATGCTCGTTGACTAATATTATTTTTGTGTGTGACATTTAAGTATGTTTCTAGGAATTTTAATAAATGCCGGGTTTAGTGAATTCTTAATCATGTGTTCTAAATTCGGACTCTCAACGTGGGAGAAAGGTAAATCGTCTAATGTAACATAACTAGAAAAATCTTCGATCATTCTATTTCTATTATAGACGAAAGGCATACCTCCACCGGGAGACGAAGTCATGAAACCCTCTATTTGTTGTGAACCTCCTTGTGCCGCTCCACTTTCGTGATTTTGCTTCGTTATTCCATGATGTTTAACCAAGTGTCGATCAAGTGTACCCGTACCACTCCCATTATAGTGAACAAAAGGGGTTTGTTGTCGACCATTTTGAATACAAAGCAAACAAAATGCCTTAAATTTGTTCGGCTCATCCGTTAGTTGTCTCGAAAAATAAGTCCAAACGTGTGAATTATGTCGAAAAGAAGCACCTATAAAAAAAATATAAATTGATTAAATTTAAAATGAGTAAATTTAAAATGAGTTAATTTAGAACGAGTTAATTTAAAAATCGAATACTTTTAAAACTAGGAAACTACAATTTTTTTTTATAAAAAATGAAGTTTAATTCAATCAAATACTATAAAAAACGAAATTAAAACGAGTAAATTACCGGCTTCGGTTGGCGGTGGCATCGAGGAAGAGGGTGCTTGGCTTGAAGCTTAAGATGATATAGTGCCCCTTCCTTCTATTATATTGTTTCGATCTGCAATTAAAAAAACCAAAAAATTATTCAGCAAATTCGATAAAATTACATATGATTTAATAAACAACATAAAATAACCGGTTGGTGGGCCGGTTTCGCGATTTTTTTTTTTTGCTAGGTTTTTTTTTTCATTTCTGTTTGCAATTGTTTTGTTCATATTTTATTATTTCTACACAGTACAACCTATTTAAAAGATTTAAATGTCGATTTTGTTACAACTAAAATGTAATTGTTTTTAATTTTTATGGTATTTTTAATTTTTTTTTTCGAAAACATGAATGATTTTTTTATAATTTTACTAAATACTGTAAAAGCTTTTTTTATTGTAAATTACTATATAAAATTTATTTGTAAATGATTATAGAAAATTTATTTTATTTATATTTATATCGAAAATAAAGTGAGTTTATATAACTAATAAATCAATTTACTGAATTGTTTAACACATGCATAATTAGCAAAAAGAAAAAAGGCGTGCCGGATGGTTCAATGCCATGCCGGACCGAGGCCTTATTTTTTTTATTTTTTTATCCTATACGCATGACAACAATGCGTATCACAGACGTGCCGAACGGTTCAAGACGTGCCGGGCCGAGTCCTTGTTTTTTTTTGTTTTTTTATACTATACGCATGACAAAAATGCGTATCACAGACGTGCCGGGCGGTTCAACACGTGCCGTGCCGGGCCAGATCCTTTTTTTTATATTTTTGCATGCAACTCTTTTGTTTTTACAACTATTTAATTCTACAACTATTTAACAGATGTTTTCATTTAACCATTATCAAAAATATTTTTTTTAAATATACTATTTTTTGGGATGAGTTTAATCCAAAAATCGAATATCATTTAAAATATTTATAAAAATAAATGAACATATTTTGTTTCACTTTTAAAAAAAAAAATCATTTCTGTAATGGAAAAAATTGCATAAAAAATATTTTAAAAATTACAAAACAAACAATCCTAAAAATACAAAAAAAAAAAAAATTATACACTCTATTTAATTTAAAAAATTGCTTGTTTATTGTTCAAATATTTTTTTTGACGAAATTTATTGTTCAATTATAAAGTGATGTCAGTCGGATAAATCCATGACCCCTGATATTTAACCCAAAGAGTTGGAGTTTTAATTAAACGTAAAAATGATTTTCATTTTCTTCCTCAATCATTTGTTTGGCGCTTTGTGAAAAATTTAAGTGCATGAAAATTTAATGATAACTCGTATGCTGGTTTTCTTTTGTTTTTTGCTTTTTGCTTTTTGCCTTTTTTTTTCCCGGTTTTGAATGATAGTTTTTTAATGCTCTTTGAACATTAATTAGTAGCAGTTTTTTAAAATTTTAATATTATCCACACGGTGATGTGAAAAATTTAACTAAAAAATAGATAAAAAAATTAGAATTTTAAAAATAAAAATGTTCAATTTTATTTTTTAATTACTCACTTTCTCTTAAAATAAATTAATATGGATCCCGATTTACTATCACGATAGGACTTTTTATTAGTTTAAAGATATTATTCGATTAAAATGAAAACTGAGAGGGAATTTTTTTGGTTTGGCGCTTTACTTTCCCCCAACTTTTTTATTTTTTTAAAAAGGGTGTGAATACTTATCAGTTAAAACCTCCACCCCTCTTCATCAATTACATATTTCACTGGTACTAATCGCCAACATACCTTCATCAAGTTACCAGAAACTTATTGGTAATTGTCCCATTTTGTATGTGTATTTGATTATTATGATAATCATATCCGTAAACAAGATTAAATAGGGAAAGTTCCTAATTCAATATATGTTAATACTTTTTTTTTGCAGGTTTGTGCATCATGGCACCTGGACGGTGAATAACAGAACGCATCACTAGTTCTGGTCCTAAAGTTCCCCAAGTTATTGAAATATTGAATGCACCACTGCTATTGAGGGCCAACAAGTTGGATCCACCACACAATTTGTTATACAAGGTGAAAAGAGTAGACCCAGCACACCTTTTGGTGAACGGACTGAACAAATTCAGCCTTCTGTTGTGCAGAGTGAACAACACAATGATAATCATTCTTCTAAAACACGATCTGGTAATTTGTAGTATAATTTTACATATCTATTTATAATATTTTGTTGCTTACTACTGAATATCTTTGTAGATCGAAATGTTACCTACAAACCATGTAAAGCCACTCGTGGCATAGCTACTTCTAAGATCGCCAGGGCAGCTTCAACAGGAAAATTGTCTGTAACTTTTGACGAGGATTGTCGTCAACCAATATGTATTAATGCTGAGAGATTTAATAATGAGATCGGATTTATCGTTCGTAATCATGGTACATTTTGTTATAAGGATTGGAGACTTGTTCCTGAGGAGGTCAGAGCACCACTACGAATTTATCTTTTGGTAACATTTCATATTTGATTAATTTTAAGTATTTTTTGAGTTGCCTGGATACATTCTTTACGATTCGTCCTTATTAGGCAGTGGTGTATTTTATGCTTAAGTGTTTCTTGTTTTAATATTCTTATGAAAATTTTGACATTGACTTGCGGGATAAAACAACTATATTGTGTATTGATGACCAAATGAAAAAAACATGGAAAACGCACAAGTACAAGTTACACTCGTACTTTAAACGCATTGGAGGTATAAAAGATGTTGAGATGGAGAAGAAAAAACGATATCTAGACTTGAATGAGGACCAACAAAAAGATTGGGAGTTCTTATGTGATCAATGGTGTTCAAACCAGTTTAAGGTAACCTAGTTTGTATAATCACTTTTGTTATTTTCTTGATATTTATGATCTACCTTATCTGTTTAGGAAAGAGCTGCTAAAAATACCATTAATCGGTCCAAAAGACCTTGGGAGTCTAAAAATGGATCAGTGTCAACAATAAGACATCATATTCGATGTGGAATGGAATTAACTTCTTCAACGGGACAAATTGAAACATGGCGTTTAAAGGATTTTGATGATAATGGATGGACTGGACCAGACCTTCAAAATTTATATGTGAGTAATAAATATCTCTCTATTTTTCACTCACAATATATTATAGTTACTTTCATTCGAGATACTTTTTTTTTTGCTAAGCCTCATTCGAGATACTTATTGTCAATATTGTGTAACTAGGATAAAATGATGAATATAAGAGAAATTTATTCTCCAGATGAAATGTCAGATAAAGAAATATTGGAAGCAGTACTAGGTCGTCCTTCAGTATACTTGCGAGGATGAGGACGATCTAGTGGCACAACCAACAATAATAAAGCTCATGGTACTACTACTATCGAGTCTGATCAACCGAGTTATCAAGAGTTAGTTCATCGACTTAATGAAGCCAATAATCGTCTTGATGAAGTTGTTAACGTCTTGTGCCAAAACAATCTTATGCCACAACCAAAGATTTCTCCAACAAATGAAGATTTAGATGCAAATTTAGAAAATTTAGATAATTTAGAATGATTTATTTTAAGCTTTTTTTTGTAATTGTTGGAAATTTAAATTCTATGTAATTCATTTGACACTTTAGTTTCTACGTTATTTTTTATTGAATAGAAAGTATGTAATTTACAAATCTTTTTTTTTTGAAGAGGACGAATTGTATCTTAAATAAAATAAATTTATTTACGGGAAATTATATATGTTCTAAATTTCAACCATTGAAAAATTACCACATGTCAATTATACAGGCCTCCATGTGCCACCCTTTGGAGGTACCACATGTCACATTTTTTGATGCACCACATGACACGATTTGTAATGCGCCACATGGCACAACATTGATGTTCCAAGTGGCATGACAATGAGACACCACGTGGCATGTCCATGAGGTGCCACATATCCATCCATGTAATCAGATGACACATCGACATGCCACGTAATCCAATGACATGTCATGTGATGACTTTTATTATTGTGGGGTCCACAAATTTTATTACCTACCAATATATAGATGTGTGGGTAATGAGTCTTTCTCCACCAACTTTTACCTACCAATCTTGACCAATGCTGTATTGGTAGGAAATTCTCTTTACCTACCAATAGCAAAGTTTTACCTACATTTACAATTGGTAGGTAAAAACCAAATTTCTTGTAGTGTTACTAGTAGTAGATAGGGATGGAATATCTGAATTTAATTCGTTATTACTACTGTCTTCGTTTTCTATTCTCGTTAATTGGAGAATTAATTCAGTATCTTCATTAGAGATATTTAATTGGTTAAGTTTATCTTTAACTCTACATTCATTCTTATAATGACCTGATTTGCCACAATTGTGACAAATAACTTTGCTTTTATCAAATATTTTATTAAATTTCTGTTTATTGTTAAATGTTTTCTTTTTAAACTTTTGAGGTTTTTTGTAATATTCTTCCTTATTTTCTTTCTTAATATATTTACTAAATTTCTTATGATTATGATTTAGACTTATTCCTTGATGGAGCTATGGGGGTAAACCATATTGCTCGCAGAAAGTTCCTAATTCGTTTTTAGCTTTCTTTTTATCTTTGTTAATTTGTTTAGTAATTTTATGATAAATACACATTTTTAATCCTATTTTTTGTATTACACTTATTATTTCACCATATGTTAATTCGTCATAATTTATAAATCCTAAATTTTTACTTAATTCTTCACGAATTTTATGTGCAAATAGATTGGGTAAACCATTAACGAATTTTTCTTTCCAAAATGGTTTATTACTATCATCTCGCATCATAACTCTGGATAAAAAGACATCCTTGTACCATCTAAAATCAGTTAGAGTTGGACAAGTTAGATTACTAAGTTGATATTAGTTATTGGTGACTGAGGTATTTCATTATCTAAGACCTAATGACTAGGAAGGTTAATATCTTTCCAAAGTATCATTTTTGGTACTTGGATATTAGCGTCACTAGTACTACTTTGAATTAAAATAGTTTTATCTTTTGGACATTTTTTAAGTGCACGAATATTTAAATTGGTTTTCATTGTTTTATAATAAATTCTGTAAATTAAGGAAATAGGCTGAGATCCCTCAATCATGTGAGTGATTTCACCAGCTGTTTTAATATTTAAGGTTAATGCTTTTAATATATGGGGGTCATTCAGACTTAGCGTAAAGTCTGGAAAGCAATTAAAATGGACTGGTCCATTATGGAGACTAGATTCCATTATACTTAATATGCTAGGGACATAATTGAAATATCTCGCATCTCTTAAACATAAAAGAATGATAGAATTAATTCTTTTTACTGATAATGGTTTTACTGCTACTTGTATTAATCCTATGTGAATGAAATTACAACCTTTTCTTTTATACTTTTTAATAATTTCATTTGTTAATAGGGAGCAGTTTTCATGTTCTTTGTTAATAGAACAAATTTTTTCTACAGTTTTAACATTGTAATTAGTTTTAAAATTATCTGTAAAAGTTGATTGATAAATTTGTTTTGGATCTATACTGGGTATATTCCAATTACCTAAGTCTTGACTAATGTTCTGGAATTGACGGAATTGAAGTCATCGGTGACCATAAATTTAAGAGTCAAATACCACTATGGTTCATTGATTGGTGGAAAACCTTCGGTCCAATTAGAGCCATAATCCCATAAATACTTCTAAAACAAATATATTATTTCAGGGAAGTTAGAACCAGCAAAAACCCCAATTATGCAGGATTTGAAATCCTTCATTTCTTTAGTAAATACAAAGTCCCTTGGATATCAAAATGGCAGTACAAAATAGCCGTTATTATCCTAGATTCTACCATAGTCCATGAAAGTAAAGATCATAAAGCCTTAGTAACTCAACATGACAGTCATAGTTGTGTTTCCAGAGTTCATTTAATCAAATGGTGGGATAAGTTTGATATCAATCGGATCATCAACCAAGTCCAGAAAGAGTTCCCAACAGTCAAACCTAGTACAATTATCAAAGAAAAGAAAATATCTGAAGGTCCTTCAACCTCCTTGGATATTTCTTCAATCAACAGACTATCAGCATAAGAATTAACCACCTTATTAAAAGATATCCAACAAAGAACTGGTAGCCTTAAAGAAGAAGTCTCTGAAGAAAATTCTCCAGATACCAGTCAACATTCCAATCAGAATTCGGTTTCAAATAATCAATATGGAAGTACAGACCTACAAGACGCCCAAGATCCATATGCGTAACCGACAGGCCGACAAGTTACCCAGACAAGTTACTCAAGTAAAATAAAAGTTAAAGTAATTTGCTTTTACTTTTGCTTTTACTTAGTAATATGTTTCTTACTTTTGTTTTTACTAAGGTTAAAGTAAATTGCTTTTGCTTTTACTTTTGCTTTTACTTTGTAATATGTTTCTTACTTTTACCTATAATAATGAAAGGCATATTCTTTAGCATATTTCTTTCTATCACCCTATATATATGGGTTTCAGTTGTAAGTTAGATGGAGGATGAAAATTATAACTAATTTTGTAATTTTGCTTTGCTCTGCTTTGTAAGTTTTCTTTCCTTTCTTTTCTTCCTAGTTTTCTAGTTTTGTATGTTAATCTTGTACATAGTATGAGTATCTTCCTATAATAAGTAACTATTTTCAGTAAACAAATTTTAATAAGTAAAATAAATTGTTTTTATGCATGTTTTAGTTGTTTAATTATGTTTATTCTGTCTTTTGTTCTTCATCTTCTGTTCTTCATCTCTATATTTCCCTGAAATCTCTCTTAATGGTATGAGAGCCAACCGGTAATCATTGAGTTATTGAAATTTTATACCAAGTAATTTGTTCATTAATTGTGTTTACAAACTTCTTCTAATTATCTTTTAGTTATTCTACTATATTTAGTCACCAATCTTACTTAGAACCACCTACCACCTAGTGTCGCTGCCAGGAATCCGTTGTAAGTGAGTGGAGCAGTATAGGATAAGGGCGTTAGACATAAGTATGTGTAGGTATGAGTTTGACTAAAGTAAGGAGGTATGAACTAAGTTCCCAGAATCACTAGTGATAAAGAGAAACAGTTAAAACAAAATTAATGAATAGACTATTTAGGTCTAGTTCTTCAGTTAGATCAAGGTCACCGATGACTTCAATTCTGTCAATTCCAGATTTCATTAATCAGGAAGAACATAGTTATGAGAACATTAGTCAAGACTTAGGTAATTGAAATATAGTATAGATCCAAAACAAATTAATCAGTCAACTTTTATAGATGATTTTAAAACTAATTACAATGTTAAAACTGTAGAAAAAATTTATGCTATTAACAAAGAACATGAAAATTGTTCCCTATTAACAAATGAAATTATTAAAAAGTATAAAAGAAAGGGTTGTAATTTCATTCACATAGGATTAATACAAGTAGTAGTAAAACCATTATCAGTAAAAAGAATTAATTCTAGCATTATTTTATGTTTAAGAGATGCGAGATATTTAAATTATGTCCCTAGCATATTAGGTATAATGGAATCAAGTCTCCATAATGGACCAGTCCATTCTAATTGCTTTCCAGACTTTACGCTAAGTCTGAATGACCCCCATATATTAAAAGCATTAACTTTAAATATTAAAACAGCTGGTGAAATCACTCACATGATTGAGGGATCTCAGCCTATTGCCTTAATTTACAGAATTTATTATAAAACAATGAAAACCAATTTAAATATTCATGCAGTTAATAAATGTCCAAAAGACAAAACTATTTTAATTCAAAGTAGTACTAGTGACGCTAATATCCAAGTACCAAAAACGATACTTTGGAAAGATATTAACCTTCCTAGTCAATGGGTCTTAGATAATGAAATACCTCAGTCACCAATAACTAATAATATATTGAATTTATACATCATTAAACAATATTTAGATGGAACTGTTAGGATAAGCTTCGATAACCCTGGTAATAGTAAACCATTTCTGTTAGAAGAAATAACTAATCACTCAGTTACATCATCTAGACAAGATTCAGAGTTACTTAGTAAAACATCCATTAATAATAGAAAATTAAATGGGATAATCAATGAAGGCCAAACTAGTCAACCATATTATAATCAAACCAACAATGAATCCGAAGACGATAATGAACAATTATCTCCTACAAAATCAGATTTCGAAACTAAACCTATTAATCACCAGTCAAGAGTAATAAATAAAGAAGATAAATTCAATTGGCAACTATTAATAAAAGATTTCAATTCAAAAGAAAACAAATTGAAAAGACACCGATTTAGAGAAAATCATAGCCTAGAAGAAAGGGAAAAAATAGTTAACAAATGGAAGAAATTTTTAAGTAAAGAAAAATTAAATATTACTTTCTATAATTGGTATGAAAAATATCATGGTAAATGCAACGTAATTACTAAAATACAATGGATAAAAGAAGATAGAACAAAAGTCTCATCCAGTCATCCCCCAATAGAAACAATAATTATTCCAGTCAAAAATACATTAGTTACAGCTTCACCATTTAAGATATCTGATGGAACAAATGATGAAAAGAAATTAATTGAACAAAATAATTTCACAAATCAATATCTAGTCACCATAGGTAAACAATTAGATAAAATTGAAGATAAAATTAAACATCCACATATTCAACAACATTTAGATCCAAGTATTATTAAACAAGAATCCATCCAACATAATGAAGAAAAACCCTTAATAAATTTACCTAGTAAAAGAGAAAATTTAAGTCTACCTGATAAAGACAAAACCCTTGTTAAAACATTAGATACATTATTTAAAAAATTAGAAGTTCCAAATATCCCAGAATCTAGTAAAGCTATAAAAGCCTTAGGCTTTCATGAAAGTTCTAATAATGATAGTGATTCTACATTTCAGGAAATAGAGAATCAATTTAATAAATTAAGTTTTAACAAACCTAATATCACAAGTCAAACAAAAAATTGGTACTCTAGACCAACCCCTCCTAACTTACAATTTGAAAAAAGAAACCTAGATAATCAATTTTCTGTTTCAGCTAAGAAAATGTATGAATGGAATATTGATGGTCTAAGTGAACAAGAAATATTAAACAAATTAAATCACATGTCTATGGTAGCTAATAGTTATATAACGACATTTGAACACCTAAATCAAAGTGAAATAGTTGAAATTCTAGCTACTGGGTTCACAGGAACCCTTAGATCTTGGTGGGAAAAACATCTCACTGAAGATAGTCGATTTAGTATAATTAATGCTTATCAATTAGATAATGATGGTAACCTAATATTAGAACTAGGAATATGTCCTTCTGATGGAGTCAACACATTAATTTATACAATAATAAAACATTTCATAGGAACCCCTAGTAATATCACTGAAAGAATTCATGATCAACATAGTAATCTAACTTGTCCAACTCTAAGTGATTTTAGATGGTACAAGGATGTCTTTTTATCCAGAGTTATGATGCGAGATGATAGTAATAAACCATTTTGGAAAGAAAAATTCGTTAATGGTTTACCCAATCTATTTGCACATAAAATTCGTGAAGAATTAAGTAAAAATTTAAGATTTATAAATTATGACGAATTAACATATGGTGAAATAATAAGTGTAATACAAAAAATAGGATTAAAAATGTGTATTGATCATAAAATTACTAAACAAATTAACAAAGAGTAAAAAGAAAGCTAAATACGAATTAGGAACTTTTTGCGAGCAGTATGGTTTACCCCACATAGCTCCATCAAGGAATAAGTCTAAAATTCATAAACATAAGAAATTTAGTAAATATATTAAGAAAGAAAATAAGGAAGAATATTACAAAAAACCTCAAAAGTTTAAAAAGAAAACATTTAACAATAAACAGAAATTTAATAAAAAAATTTGATAAAAGCAAATTTATTTGTCACAATTGTAGCAAATCAGGTCATTATAAGAATGAATGTAGAGTTAAAGATAAACTTAACCAATTAAATATCTCTAATGAAGACACTGAATTAATTCTCCAATTAATGAGAATAGAAAACGAAGACAGTAGTAATAACAAATTAAATTCAGATATTCCATCCCTATCTACTACTAGTAATAATACAGATAGTGATAGTAATAGCCCAAACGTTACAATAGGATGTAAAGATAATTGTAATAACAATTGTTATAATAAAACATTAAATGTATTAACAAAAGCCCAAGAAGAGGAAACAACTTTGTTAATATAATTAATCAGTAAGATTACAGATCCCCAGTTAAACCCAATATGTTAATAAATTGAAAAATTTACTAACATCGGATAAAGAAATTAAGACTAGTAAGAATAATGAGAAACCTAAATTCAGCCTTAATAAAACCCTTGAAAGATTTAAGAACCCAGTTAAAGAAATAACCTTAGCAAACTTAAATCAAGAAGTTAATATTTTAAAGAAGGAAATTTCTAATTTAAAACAAGAAATTCCCAAACTAAAAGAAGAAATGGAACAAATAAAAACTAATTCACAAATAGCTATTCATGAATCTTCTGAGGATGAAAATCCACCAAATGATTAATCAGCAATTATTGAACAACAATGTCATTCATTGTCAATATTAAAAGACATTACCATCCGAAAGTGGTATACAAATATTAAATTAATAATTAATAAAACTTTTACTATTGAAACATATGCTCTTATTGATACTGGAGCGGATTTAAATTGTATTCAAAAGGGACTAGTCCCAACAACTTTTTATGAAAAAACCAATGAAAGACTAAGCTCAGCTAATGGTAGTCAAATGAATATAAAATATAAGTTACCTAATGTTCATATTTGTCAAGACAACATTTGTTTCAATATATATATATATATATATATATATATATATATATATATATATATATATATATATATATATATATACTAGCTTAAAACCAGTGCGATGCACGAACTTTTTTAATTTTAAATAATTTTTTTCATTAATTTGAATTAAACTTTAGGACATGGTTTTCAGAGGTTTAAATATTTAAATGAGATGATTTGATAATAATTATATAAATTTTATTTGTGATATTTCTAGAAAAAGATGGATTTTAGTTAGGAAAGATAATAGGTTTTAGTTGAAAAGGATAATCAGTTAATTATTAGTAATGATAAAATTACAAAAAAATTATCATGCATAGAAAATATCATTTAAATGAAAAATTCCAAGTTTCCAAGATGGAAGTATTTATTTAAAATTGTCGAAGTTAAATAATGTGTTCAACTAAATACGATACACCTTGGATCAAAATCGTTCGATCTTTTGGCTTATATTTTGAGTCTAAAATATCTAGAAAAAAATATTATGTGGAAAATATAGATTGTTTCTAAATTAGTTTGTTCAACTAGTTTGCAAAATAAATTATAAAATTAAATAAAAATAAGAAAAAAATTGAAAAAAAAATATATATATTTATGACGGATTAAGAAGATCGTCGTAATTCTGGGTAACTTACGACGAATATTTCATCATAAGTTACCCAGAATTACGACGATCATCATAATCCGTCATAAGTTTACCTCTAAATGACATCGTTTCGTCATCAGAAAAGTAATTCATTTTGCATTTAAATTTAATTACAATAAAAAAAATTATGATGACGTAAGTTCACTATTATACGACGTCGTTTCATCATCAGAAAATTTAATTTATTTTGTTAATTAAATTTAATTACAATAACGATATTTACGACGGAATTTTCGTCGTAAGTTGCATGGTGGACGAACTTACGTCGGATTTTCCATCGTAAATTTACTGCCAAACGTCATCATTCCAACATCAAAAAATATTTTTTTTTTACAATTAAATTTCATTAAAATAACAAAATTTATAACGGAATTTTCGTTGTAAGTTCGCTGATAAGATGAATTTACGACGAATAATTCATCATAAGTTCGTTGCAATTATTTTTCAATTAAATTTTATTTGTTTGGAGCTAAATTTTATTAATAAATAGTTAACTTGCGACGAATTTCATTTTTGTCGTAAGTTGAGAGCGAAATTTATGACAGAATTGAAATTCCGTCGTAAGTTGGGGACAAAATTGCTTCAGTCGCAAGTTGACCGTCATAATTGGCGAGATTTCTTCTAGCAAGTCTTTATATGAGCAACAAAGTAAAACAATCGGCTCTAGTTGATTTCCTGTTGGAGTCTATTCTGGGAAATTACTATACTCAAACTTTCTAACCCAATATAATAACCCACAAGTGAACACAAAAAGGATATTATTCATGAATTTATCAGCCATACGCCCATACGCCCCTACCTAAGCCATAAAGTCCGATCAGCTGCTTCAACAACAATAAAATAACCTAATAACCTAGGCAGAACAAAGGCTCTGGCTCTTAGTCTAAAAAGTATAGTATATACCATGACCCACCATTCTACTACAATAGTCACAAGTTAATATTTCATTGCAACTTTGCAAGAGATGAAAAGCAAGGTAAGAACTAGAATAAAGCAAAATGTTAAAGTTTTATAAAATAATTGATAAATGATACAAAAGTAAAACAAAAGTGTTTTAATTATTATCATACTTAAAATTAAATTATCCCACTAAAATCTCACCTAAAAACCTATAACTATTTCCTAAAGACTAGGGTTTATTAAAACTAAACATAACTAATTTGTATTTCAAATTCGAATCAAATATATCAACACAAAAGAAGGGTATGCATTTTCAATAAACATCATGCCGGCTCTTTACGTGATCTCGTAAACTAAATAAAAAAAGGGAACTATAACCACATTTCTTTCGCCTATTTATCTTAAGTTTCAAAGTGCAACCCTAGAACTCAATAACCCATTCAATGTTTTCTTCTTCACTAACCTTCCATTCCATGTCAACACAAATTCCAAACTCCATTCAGATTAGGAACCAAGATCGAGAAATTGCAGGATAGGACTGTAGCATATGGTTATAAATGACAATATCAAAAACCACCTCTATGAAACCATAGTTGAAGATCGAAGACAAAGAAGACATTTAAAATAATCTCAAAAAAGACGAAAAAAATATAATGAACAGCCAATCATCATTAATAAAACTTAAACATGTAAATTTTGTGGTCTCCGATATACATAAAACCTCAAATCCTTAAGGACCAACAAATATATAATTCATCTGGTATGGAAACACTCTGCTCCATTCATTAAGAATTCAAGTAAAATAAATATATGAAGACCAGAAATTAGCAGAGATGGACAGAAAAATGTTGACCTCACGTACTCAACCGTTCCCCATGAAATCCTTGCAAGTTATAACATAAGCAAGAGATAGTTGCTAAATATAAATGAGATTTTTATGATGTTAAGGCTTTCAAGAATAAGTTATACTGTTCATTAAAGAAATCTGAGAAAACCTGTCTTCCTGAAAGCTTAGAACTTGCCTAGTATTAACTACCAACCAGACACCCTGCAGTTTGGTACGTGCACTGAGCATTTAATTTTAATTTCTGCACACCTATTATTCATTAACATGCCACAGGAGCACCGAAGTTAAAAGTATCTGCTTTAAATCATAACTATTCATATGAACATACAAATCCATCCACAGGCAGCCATGATTACAAGCATAAGCAAAAAGGATGTGGACATCCAGAGAAGCAAGAACTAGAGAAGACTAGTGTGAATAAGGTAACATACCACATCTGTCCTATATATCTAAAAATATAATTGCCATACGACCATCAAAAGAACTGACACCTTGCTACTTCCGAGTGTCCAAAAAAGGCCATACGGCCATCAAATGTGTTCAAAAAACCGCTAGGATCTGACGTGCCATCAAAATGATCCAAGGAGGGCGTTTTTAATGTCCTATCAATACGCGCTATTTCAATATCTCTCGATAATGGGGTCTCTGTGGATGTGGTTTGTCCGGGTTGATTTCGGATGAACTCTCTGAACATGGCAATATCGCTTCGGATATCCGCAATATCCTTAGGTCTGACTGACTCATTAGAATCGCTTCTCCAAGATGAATGGCTCGCGGACGGCGCTGGTCATCCTTTGCGAGTAATAGGTCCTGAGTAAATCGATTCAGTTGATTCCTCCTTCGCAAATTCATCGTAGTCATTTCCTTGGAATTCGTTCTCGACATTGACATTTTCGTCATGGGCTAAGGTCGTGCTTCTCAGACCTTTTTTCAACTGACGAGCTCGTCGGTGTCTCCTTAATTTTTCCTCTAGGGCTCGTTTCTGTTGTTCCAGATTAAACAGTTCTTCATCTGAATCTTGGGGACAATCTTCAGCGTCGACAACGGGCTCTTTTTCTTTTTGAATTTTCTGCAGGTGCAAACGCATGTCACTTGTTAACACCTTTTTCCTTGTATCCGTGGTGACCCTCACGCGGGTATTAGGTTGTGCTTTTCGTCTCGTGTCTAAGTATTCCGATTCGATGGGTCGCAGGGATCCATCTGCATCATCTTCGGTAGCCGGAAATAACTGTCTCGGTTTCAAGGGAGTAGGTGTCATCCGGTCTCCAGGTCGAGAGGCCGTGAACATCTTCATTTTCGAACCGACTTGTTCGATCTCCAGTTCATTCGTGTCCATTTTTGGTTGGAATCTTCAAATTAAAGTGCTCCTTCTAGCTCCAAATGATGGAGAGTCGATTAAACTAGAAGTAATAGTAATGATAATATACATATTATTATTATGGATGAAATCTAGAATATAGTGAAGAGTATCTTCATTAAAATGCATATCTCTCCTTTTGGAGGTACAACTCTATAATTCTCAAATTGTCAACCCCTTTATAAATGGGGTTTCATTGGTATTTATAGGGGTTCCCTTGTGGGTCCCCTAATACCTAATTTACTTAGCCACTAAGTTTACATTTGTGGGCTTCAAGGCCTTATTGTTCATTCAATGCTTGATGGGCCTAATACAATCTAAGTTAACCCTTTAATACATAATGATCAATGGGCCTAATACATTCTAAACTAGTCCATAAACCAAATATGAATTGCTTCATTGGGCTTCATGGTCCAACATTTGTCCCCCTAGTGAAGAGGATATCTTTAGATCCCTTTTTCCGATACCTGTTAAAAGACAAAATTAAATATGAGATAAGTAATAAATAGGTATAAGAGGGGAATGTGATGTGGGGTTAATTTCGATCCCTTTTTTTTTAAATACTCTTTCCTATTATGACGCTTCATTTTTTTTCGTTTTTTATTTTCGAAGCACGGAGAGGTTTTTTTCTGAAGAGGTTTATATCCATATCCTGCGTCTTCTGCCTTCACCACTTTGAATAAGGTACGTTCTTACCTTTATTGTAATTTTTCATTCTTAATTTTTGATTTGCAACGTATATTCTGTAATCTTCCTGGTCATGAGGGAGATGTATTTTTCTTCTTCATCTTCGCGTACACCCAGTGATATAAACTTAGGGAGGATGCCTTTAAAAGAAGAGAGTTTGGAGAGTTCTATTAATCTAGATCATTTAGTCATCCCCGAAGTACTGTCTGATCATAGTTTCGACTTTCTGAATAAGAAAGATAATGCTCAAACAGAGTCTCGTGTTTCTCCTCCCTTGAGTCCCCAAACCGTGGCTAAGCAAAAGAAGTTCGTGCTCGATGTTTTGGCTGCGGGCTTGGCGGAGTTTCAAGATAGACCCAATTTGAATTATGCTAGTATTTTTGTTGGTCGTCCTGTGAATGTTAACTTAGGGGCTTGGGTTGATTTGGGAAATAACTATAGGTGTAAAGTTCCCTTGGCTAAGGATCGGATATGGATGATGCCCGAATTTGGTATGCAAGGGATTCCCATGATTCATTTCGAATTGGGGTTACATTTACCTATGCACCCTTCCACTTAGCGATCTTCGAGGCACTGGGTTGTGGAGTTTCGCAGTTGACACCCAATTCTGTGGTTCAGGTGAGTGGGTTCGTCGCTCGTTGTGCCGAATTGGGGTATGTTCCTTCTATCCATTTGTTTTTCTCAATTTTTGGGATAACATATTCTAGAGGGCAAGTTTATTTTGGCAAATTAAGTGGGAGATCGAAGATTGTAGACATTAGATCGTCAAATTCTGGATGGCATGGTAAGTGGGTGTATTACCTCGGGCCGGACTTGGGACTTGTGCCTCCTTGTCAGCAGGTCTTAAAGAAAACCATTGATTATCTTACCAATATGGTGAAATACGATGAGGTGTTCCTGAACAGGTTTCAGGGTACTGGGCCCTTATATACCCATTTAATGTTGAAGGATCATAAGTTCTTAGAGGATCATAATCGTAAGGGCTCGTGATCGTTCTCTGTTATTTAACCCTTGTATATTCATTGTGCTAGTACGATCTATTATGCTCTATTTTTATTTAACTGACTAACTTTTTCTTCTTTCTTCCCCTCTTTCTCTATTGTAGTTGCTGGAGAATCTCTGAAGGAAGTTTTAGACAGCGGAATTACTGAAGACATGCATAAGGCTATGTTGGTCCTGGCGAAAAGGGGTACTCGATCCCCGCAAGTGAAGGGGGCCTCGAAGATTAACGATTCTGTCATTGTTGAGAAAATTGTTAGTGATAATGTTGTAGCCGCCGATGGTGCTGAGGGGGAAGTTCGTGAACGATCTGGTAAGAGACCTCGTGGGGAGGGCGAAGAAGACGCCTTGAAATGCAGTTCTTCGAGGAGGGTCGGCGAGCCCTCTCGTTGTGGGGCTGGTAAGTCTTTGACCATCACTGGAATCAATAAGGAAACCCTACCTCCCATCTTTCAAGAATGTTCTTCAGACAAGCCATTGCAGATTGAAATTTATCCGAACGAACGTTGGATAGCTGGTTCGCATTTTCCTACTCAGGTCTTTCAAGCATTTGATCTTCCTCAGGATAAGGGTCCGTACGTTGACAAATCTCGGGATGAGATAGCAGATCGATGTCTTGCTCGCGGTGGACGAGTATTTTTGAAATACATACATATATATATACATGTATATTTATATGTATTATGTGATGATAATTACCTAATTGATTCGGTGCATTCTGTAGCTCCTTGCTGACTTGGCTCACATCGTTAAAGATTATCGGGCTGATGTCGACCATGAGTGGCATATGAATACCGCCCGTGAGTTAGATGTGGTGAAGGAAAAGGCGGAGGCGGCACTTTTGCGAGCCGTCGAAGCTGAGGGTCGGGAAAAGGCATTATTATCCGATACTGAGAACTTGAGAAAGGAATGTCAGGAATTGAGGGAGGGTAAGAAGGTTTGCGAGGACGAGCTCATTTCGATGAGGGCTGTCATGGAGCTGGATAAGGGGAAAATCTCTACTCTCGATAACGAGGCACTTAAGTTACGAGGGGAATGTGATGGATTGCAAGCCAAAGTAGCCAATTTGAAGGCCGAGATTGAAAAAGTTGCTGAAGAGTCAGCGAATGCTATGGCATCGGGCTATCAAGGATGTTATGAACGACTAGAGAAGGCGGGAGTGGACTTGACCAGGCATTCTTTGAATGATTACTGTGCTGATTTGTCGAGGGCCCTTACTGAGACCAAGGACGGTGTTCCGGAGGCCATAGCTTGAAGGCGAGGGATGCCTTGTGGATTATGTAACGTTCTTACATTCAGTTTATTATGTCGAACTTGATGGATTTGCTACATATTTGGTTATCTTGAACTAGACATGTTTTAAGCTCGTGGGTGAGCTCTAATTTATATTGGTTTTATTATCTCGAGACAGCCTGTGTGGTTTGATGTCTGCCTCTGGTTGTAGTATCTTATTTTTGGTGTTTAACTTTTAGGGTTACTATGCTTCTAAAATTTTGATATTACTTTGTCGTTATCGTATATTTGGTAAGCTTTTATAAGTGACGTTATCAATCTAAGTTGATTAATTTCGTATGCTTGGTGAGTTGAATTATTTGGATACGAAATGGGGAATGACAATTGCCTTGCTTTCTAAAAATAGAATGTGCATCCTTACAATCCTGGTTCATCTTTTGAGTAATGCGAAGATATGTTCACATGTTCTTTTTCTGTTTGACAAGGCCGATATTTTGCGAGTTTAAATGATGATGTTTATTCAGAAAAAATGGGAAGTTGGAGTTCAAAATTTGAACTTGATCGTTTTTGTAATGGTTGTGTTTTGTGATTTTTGGTTATCTAATGGTTGGTAAGAAGAATTGTTTCATCATTAGCGAGTTTTGCTGAATATCTTATCGAATGGAAAATCGCAGATAGATACAAACTTTTATTTAATAAGTTATGAAGGTTAAGGTGGGGACCTCATATCAGCCCCTTTTCACCTTGATAATTAACAAGAATTAATAGAAGGTAGCAATTCTTTGTTAAGATAGAACATAATTACTAATAAAAGTTTTTCAAATATATGTCGTTCCAGGCATTCTTGACCACCTCGCTATTGAGCTGTGCTAGCTCGTAAGTTCCAGGCCGGATCACTTTTAGGATTTTGTACGGACCTTCCCATGGAGCTTTGAACTTTCCCGAGACAGCTGGCTGGGATAAGGCCGATTCTCGTAGGATAAGGTCATTGACCTGAAACTCCCTCGGCTTCGTGCCCTTGTTTTAGTACTTTGCTACCTTGGCTTGATAATTAATTATTGATTCTGTTGCCTCGTTTCTAGTCTCTTCCAGGAGATCATTATCCAATTTCAATCCCTCTAACGAGCTGGCTGCTTCAAAATTCTCGATTCGTGGGGAATTGAGAGATACCTCAACGGGGATGACAGCATCCGTACCATACGCGAGACAGAAGGGCGTTTCCCCTGTTGCAGTTCTTGGGGTTGACCTATATGACCACAGGACGTTGGGGAGCTCATCCACCTAGCAGCAAGGGCAATCTTGAATCCTTTTCTTGAGACCCTGGAGTATGGTTCTGTTAGATACTTCGACCTGGCCATTGGCCTGCGAATATGCCACTGATGCTTTGAGATGTTGTATCTTTAATTCCTTCAACATTGCTTCAAAGTCTTCGCCAACAAATTGAGTTCCGTTGTCGGTAACGACAGATCGGGGTATACCGAACTGGAACACAATAAACTCCATGAAGAATTCAATCATTTCTTTCTCTCGAATTCTCGCGAGAGGTTTCGCCTCTATCCATTTCGTCGCGTAGTCGACTGCGACCACAATATATTGGAGTTTTCGTTTCGTCTTTGGAAGTGGTCCCATGATGTCGATACCCCACTGGAAGAAGGGGCATGGGCTTAATACCGGAGACATGAGTTGCGAGGGTCTGTGACAAACGGGACTGTATGATTGGCAAGATGATCATTTTTTGACGTATTCTTCGCAATCCTTACGGATCGTGGGCCAATAAAGTCCTTGTCTTATGATCTTGTGTGCCAAATTTTTTCCTCTAAGGTGTTCTCCGCATATTCCCATGTGAACTTCGATGATTGCTAAATCTGCTTCCTCGGGACCGAGGCAACAAAGAAGGGGTTCTGTTAGTGCTCGTCTATATAACTTCGAGCCTATGACACAGTAATTTCTTGCCTTAAACATTATTGATCTGGCTTCATTTTTGTTCTCGGGCAGTTATTTTCAGATATATAGGCCATGAATGGAGTCCTCCAGTCGGATTTTACCGAGATGGTGTTCACTGTATTGAAATCTACAGTTGGAGCCATGAGCTTTTTGACGTACACCGGTTCTCCACTAGTGGGTATCGATGAGGATGCAAGCTTGGACAGGGCATCGGCCCATTGATTTTCAGTTCTGTCGATGTTTGTGATTTTCCACGACACAAACCTACTCAGAACAGTTTGGGCTTTTTGTAGATAGAGTGCCATCCTATCATTGTGAGTTCTGAATTCTCCCAGAATTTACTTAACCACCAGTTGAGAATTGCTAAAGATGTCTATGATGTTGGCCTCGAGGCCAAGAGCGAGGCTTAATCCAGCGACTAGCACCTCGTACTCGGCTTCATTGTCTGTTGCTTGAAAAGCGAAGATGCTGGCTTGTTGCACTTTGAATCCCTCGGGACTGATAAGTATGATGCCTGCCCCGCTCCTTTCTGCGGTAGATGAGCCGTCGACGTAGAGAGTCCATGGTCTTGAATGGTTCTTGTCGACATCGAGATACAGAGGATCATGATTGTTGAATTGGCATTCGATGACAAAGTCTGAAAGAGCTTGGGACTTCATTGCCGTTCGAGGTTTATACTCGATATAAAATTGACTGAGTTCGATTGTCCATGTGGCTAGCCTGCCTGTCATGTCAGGTTTGTGAAGGATCCGCTTCATTGGTTGATTTGTCATTACTTGGATCTCTCGTCCTTGAAAATAATGCCTGAGCTTTCAACTGGCGATCACAAGGGCATATACTAGTTTCTCCACTTGTGGGTATCTGGTCTCGGCGTCGCGCAAGGTGTGGCTAATGTAGTATACAGGCATTTCATTTTTAGAAGAAGGTTTGACCAGCACAGCGGCTATCGTGGTGTCGCATGCGGACAGGTATATTCAGAGAGGTTCTTGAGGTCGAGCTTGGGTAAGGATCGGTGGTGAACTTAAGAACTGCTTTAAATCTTTTAGTCCTTTCTCACACTCTTCTGTCCAGTTTATCTTCGATTGTTTTGAGGCGTTTTTGATAGCCTCGAAGAAGGGAGCGCCCCGTTTTGATGATTGCGGAATAAATCTCCGAAGGGCTGCAATGCAACCTGTCAATGTTTGTACCTCCTTCAGTGTTGTTGGATCTCGCAAATCCATGATTGCTTTAATTTGGCCAGGATCGGCCTCGATTCTTCTTTGAGTTAAAGAGAAATTCCATAAACTTTCCAGAGGTTATTCCAAAAGAGAATTTGGCTGGATTCAATAGCATATTATGGCATCGCACATTGGCAAAGGTTTCCCTTAAATCTTTTACATGGTCTATGGATCTTTTTGATTTTGCAATAAGATCATCAACATAAACCTGGAGATTTCGCCCGATTTGTGAAGCGAAAATTGTATCCATCATCTGTTGGAAGGTCGCGCCTGCGTTGATGAGACCAAAAGGCATGTTTTTAAATGCAAAGACTCCTTTATGGGTGATGAAAGCCATTTTTTCCCAATCTTGACTGTCCATTTTTATCTGGTTGTATCCCGAAAAGGCATCCATAAACGATAGGAGCTCATGGCCAGCAGTGGATTCAATCAGTTGGTCAATGTTTGGTAATGGATAAAAGTCTTTAGGACATGCTCGATTGAGGTCCGAATAGTCAATGCACATTCTCCATTTTCCGTTACTTTTTTTAACCAACACGGCATTGGCGATCCTTTCTGGAAACTGTACGGGCTCGATGAACCCAGCCTCGAGGAGCTTGTCGATTTCGGCGTCGATTGCCTTGGTTTTTTCCTCTGAAAATACCCGTTTCTTTTGCTTCACCGTGCGTGCTCCTGGTTTAACATGAAGTGAGTGTCGGGCTACAGTTTCGGGTATCCCAGGCATGTCCCTTGGATCCCATGCGAAGATTTCCGCATACTCCCGAATTAAACTGATGATTTGTTGGCGGAGATCACCTTCAAGATGTTTTCCAATTTTAGTTGTTTTGTCGGGATTACCCTCTTCTACTTCAATTTCAATGGTTTCTTCCAGGGAAACACAATCTTGTTCTGCTGTGGATTTCATGGTTGTGCAAGGATCTATTTCAATGACTTGATTGATGGAGGCGTCATCGACGCTCTTTGATTTAGGGAGTATTGTGGATAGGTAGCATTGATGAGTTGCGTGCTGGTCGCCCACGACCTCTCCTACTCCAAATTCAGTGGGGAATTTCATTTTGAGATGAGGGATGGAGGTAATGGCTTTCAGGGCCGTTAACGTAGTCCTGTTGAGAATGGCATTGTAGCTTGAGCTCGCATTTATGACATGAAACTTTACAACCTGCCAGGTCTGGCATGGGAGAGATCCAAAGAGAACGGGGACGTCGATGGTGCCCACGACCTTGACCTCGTTTCCGGTGAAGCCATATAAAGGCATATTCACATTTTCAAGTTTTCTATCTCCATGGTCCATTCTTGCGAAAGCATGGTGATACAGTATATCAACGGAGCTGCCATTATCGATCAAGATCTTTTTTACAGTGTTCGTGCTGATTTTGGCTGTAATTACGAGAGCATCTTGGTGAGATTCGATAAATCCTGATGGATAGTCTTCATCATAATGAGATAATTGGAGTGGGATTGAGCCGAGGACGTTTTGGTGCCTTGGGATTAATGTGGAATATTTCTCTAGCGTAAAGCTTTTTAGAATTGTTCGATGTGCCTCCAGCAGCGAGTCCCCCGGCTATGACGTCAATGACTCGATCTTGATCGTGGGACTGGTCATTTTGCCTTACTGCATTATGATCAATGTAGTGAGTCAACTGTTCTCTTTTTATTTTGGACTCGATGAGATTGCTCAGTTGGTAGCATTGGTCTGTCGTGTGACCTGTGTCCTCATGATATTCGCAATAACGAGAGCTTGGAGGTCGCCCCGGTTTCATCGGCCTTGGTGGTCGGTAATCGGGTTCTGACTTCAAAATGGGCAAGATGGTGGCCTTGTCAACTGTGAGTTTTGTGAATTCTTTTTCTTGTTTTTCTCTTGGTTTCCACGATTTATCCTGATTGTCCCACCTATCAGGTCGTGGTTTTCGGGGACTGCGAGCGTCACTTGGCTTCGAATATGACTCATACCTTCGTTTATAATCTGTTTTTGGCGAACGTCGAGGGCTTCTACTTCGTTCTTTTCTGAACGCTCTCCGATGTGATTGGAGGCTTCCTACCTCCTCTTGTAAGTTCATTCGATGTTCGACAACTTAGAAGGCTGATTAGAGAGTTCGGGGATTCTTTTCAAAGAATTCTTCTAGCAAATTAGCGTGGCGATGTTTATCAATTCCTGCGGCCAAAAAATTAAGGCCAATTCTTCTACCAAGTTAGGAATGTCAGAATTTTCATTTCGAAATCAAACTAAGAAATATTTCAGAGATTCATTGGAACGTTGCCGAACTGTCATCAATGAGGCAGTTATCTTTCCTCCCTTGTAATTACTGGAAAATCTAGTTTGGAACTTTGTCTTTAGAGATTGCCAAGAATCTATGGAACGAGGCGGAAGGCTATTATACCATCTTAAAGCTGTTCCTTGTAAGCATGTAGAAAAGAACTGGCACCTTGCTACTTCCGAGTGTCCAAAAAAGGCCATACGGCCATCAAATGTGTTCAAAAAACCGCTAGGGTCTGACGTGCCATCAAAATGGTCCAAGGAGGGCGTTTTTAATGTCCTATCAATACGCGTTATTTCAATATCTCTCGATAATGGGGTCTCTGTGGATGTGATTTGTCCGGGTTGATTTCGGATGAACTCTCTGAACATGGCAATATCGCTTCGGATATCCGCAATATCCTCAGGTCTGACTGACTCATTAGAATCGCTTCTCCAAGATGAATGGCTCGCGGACGGCGCTGGTCGTCCTTTGCGAGTAATAGGTCGTGAGTAAATCGATTCAGTTGATTCCTCGTTCGCAAATTCAACGTAGTCATTTCCTTGGAATTCGTTCTCGACATTGACATTTTCGTCATGGGCTAAGGTCGTGCTTCTCAGACCTTTTTTCAACTGACGAGCTCGTCGGTGTCTCCTTAATATTTCCTCTAGGGCTCGTTTCTGTTGTTCCAGATTAAACAGTTCTTCATCTGAATCTTGGGGAAAATCTTCAGCGTCGACAACGGGCTCTTTTTCTTTTTGAATTTTCTGCAGGTGCAAACGCATGTCACTTGTTAACACCTTTTTCCCTGTATCCGTGGTGACCCTCATGCGGGTATCAGGTTGTGCTTTTCGTCTCGTGTCTAAGTATTCCGATTCGATGGGTCGCAGGGATCCATCTGCATCATCTTCGGTAGCCGGAAATAACTGTCTCGGTTTCAAGGGAGGAGGTGCCATCCGGTCTCCAGGTCGAGAGGCCGTGAACATCTCCATTTTTGAACCGACTTGTTCGATCTCCGGTTCATTCGTCTCCATTTTTGGTTGGAATCTTCAAATTAAAGAGCTCCTTCTAGCGCCAAATGATGGAGAGTCGATTAAACTAGAAGTAATAGTAATTATAATATACGTATTATTATTATGAATTAAATCTAGAATATAGTGAGGAGTATCTTCATTAAAATGTATATCTCTCCTTTTGGAGGTACAACTCTATAATTCTCAAATTGCCAATCCCTTTACAAATGGGGTTTCATTGGTATTTATAGGGGTTCCCTTGTGGGTCCTCCTAAAACCTAATTTACTTAGCCACTAAGTTTACATTTGTGGACTTCAAGACATTATTGTTCATTCAATGTTTGATGGGCCTAATACAATCTAAGTTAACCCTTTAATACATAATGATCAATGGGCCTAATACATTCTAAACTAGTCCATAAACCAAATATGAATTGCTTCATTGGACTTCATGGTCCAACAAAACCATAGTTGAAGATCGAAGACATTTAAAATAATCTCAAAAAAGACGAAAACAATATAATGAACAGCCAGTCATCATTAATAAAACTTAAACATATAAATTTTGTGGTCTCCGATATACATAAAACCTCAAATCCTTAAGGACCAATAAATATATAATTCATCTGGTATGGAAACACTCTGCTCCATTCATTAAGAATTCAAGTAAAACAAATATGTGAAGACCAGAAATTAGCAGAGATGGACAGAAAAATGTTGACCTCACGTACTCAACCCTTCCCCATGAAATCCTTGCAAGTTATAACATAAGCAAGAGATAGTTTCTAAATATAAATGAGATTTTTATGATGTTAAGCCTTTCAAGAATAAGTTATACTGTTCATTAAAGAAATCTGAGAAAACCTGTCTTCCTGAAAGCTTGGAACTTGCCTAGTATTAACTACCAACCAGACACCCTGCAGTTTGGTACGTGCACTAGGCATTTAATTTTAATTTCTGCACACCTATTATTCATTAACATGCCACAGGAGTACCCAAGTTAAAAGTATCTGCTTCAAATCACAACTATTCATATGAACTTACAAATCCATCCACAGGCAGCCGTGATTACAAGCATAAGCAAAAAGGATGTGGACATCCAGAGAAGCAAGAACTAGAGAAGACTAGTGTGAATAAGGTAACATACCACATTTGTCCTATAAATCTAAAAATATAATTGCAAGGTTGATGATGTGAGTCCAATTAAATCTGAGCATGAAACAGAATACGCAATGAAGCCATGAGCTAACAGGATTCAGCAGTCCTCTCCCTTCCCTAATCCTGCAATAACAGATGGAAACAGATGAGGATTGTCAGGAACAATAGAATCGGAGCATGAAAACAAAATGGTTGCTCATCAATAACATAATACCCTTTTGAGTCTCACCCTAGGTTTGCACTAGTCAGGAACTCAGGGTTTGGTGAGGTCCATGATGCACAGAGTCCTATCCTACCCATTTAGAATCTGCAAGTTAAAAAAAGAAAATCCTTGCGTAATTCAGTTCAAATTAATAGTTGTGAGGTTTTTCCTCACAAATCTTCAAAACATTTTCTCTTTCCCACACGTCGAACTATTATAACTCGTCAGCCTTCTCATTTGTGCTCTCAGACGATTATTAATTTGAGCCAGCCAGCTTGCTCCTTCATGACAGCAAGTTCATCATCTACCAGGCAGGCATCCATCAATTCAATATTTTTCTTCCAGCCAAAAGAGTCCACCAAGAATCGAGGTCAGCACACTCCATATTTGGGCGAAATCATTGTTTCAATTTATCAAAAAAGAGGTTGACCCTTGCAATCTCTACATAATATATGTCAGGTCCTTATTTGAGCAACAAGGTTTAACTATAAGCTCGGGTTGACTTTTTATTCTTTTAATGGCCGCCGGGTTACTGACACTTGTTGAAGTTCTTAATCAAAAAAACTTGAAAATAAATATGGAGGAGGAAATTATTCAAGAAGTGATAAGAGCAACTCCTAACAGGTTCTTAAATTTTTTGTTGAAAATAATATAATTAATTGCCTCCTAGTTATTTAAGAGTAAAATTTACAAATCATCTCCAACATTCCTTCTCAAAATTCATCTCCATTTATTTTTAATCTATTTTCTAATGTGACTGACGATTTTATATTTAGTGCAGTGAACCGGGTTTTATATTTATATTGATTGCCATGACTTCAATCCCGGCTGTAGTGAACCAGGTTTGATTTTAAAAATAGTTCTGATCTGATCTTTCCTTTTATACATTTGAATTTTAATTTATATCAATATTGATCCAAGCTGATTTAAAATTCCATCCACCCATTAAAAAAAGAAAAGAGTAAAACCAATCGTGATTTGAAAATACTCTGGGTTTTCAACAAGCCATTGCTACAACCATTTCATTAGGAATTGATGATCTTTTAACAATCCCATATAAGAGATGACAAGTTCAAGATGCTGAGCAACAAAATTTCATTCTGAAAAAACATCAGGGAATGTATATGTAGTAGAAAAATTACGCCAATCCATTGAGATATGGTATGCCACCCGTGACTTGAAGTCAGGCAGCTCACCACTACTTCCAAACAGAAAGAAACAGAAAAGCTCACCACTACATCCAAACAGAAAGAAATAGAAAGAGTGTACAAACAGAGCTACATATACAAATATATTATATAAAAAAGGAGTAGAGAGAGGAGAGAGAATCCTAAATGTAGAGAGAATTAGCCGGTTCTTAAAATATACGGAGTAACAGATAATTTAGGAAGTTGTTGGGGACATATTTGATCTTGAATTCCTCAAAATATAACTTAAGAGTCTACATAAAAAGTTTCTCGGAGTTTGCTCTAAGCCACACCTAAGCCATAGTAGCCGGATCCATAATAGTCGGATCGGCTACTCAACAATAATAAAATATTCTAACAACCTAGGGAAAAAAAGGCGCTAGCTCTTAGTCTCAACAGTATAGAATATACCATGTATAGAATATACCATGACCCACCATTCTCCACCACTACAGTTGTCACAAATTATTATGTTGATGCACGCTGTCACGTAAGGTTGTCAAACGGATATTTCAGATAACGAATTTATCTATATCAGAATTCGAAATCCGAAATCACTATCCGAATCTGAATCCGACGGATATTATCCGGATACGAATAATATTTAAATCCGAATTTTGAGATTTTTTAAAAAATTCGAATATATTCGAAAATCTAAAAATCCAAATATCTGAATATCCGAATCATTTAAAAAAAATTAAAAAAACAATTTTTTCCATTTAAACACAGTAAAATAGAATAAACAGAATTTTTTAAACTAGAGACGTCATGCAACAATTAAAACAAATAAAATAAACCCCAACCACTATAGAATAATAGGTGTTCCAGGATTCAAATTACCAACTGCAAATAACTTGACATACAGAAGAATAGAATTACGCATGAACATTGAACGAGACTGCAAATTACCAACTACAAATATCTTTACTTATTAATGAATTAAATAATTAAATTTCAATACATAAACAATATATTATAAATAATAAAATATTTTTATAAATTATATATTCTAAAAAGTAAAATATATATATATATATAATTATAAATTTTCGAATTTCGAATATTTCGAATACGGATGTGCCAATATCCGTATCCGCTATTTTTGAATATGATAATATTCGTTTTCTTTCGAATAACGGATATTATCTATTTTTTCCGGATACGGTATCGAATTTTTCGAACAAATATCGGATTTTTTGAATTTTTTTTACAACCTACTATCAGATTCATGTCAAATCAAAATACTATTTGTTACTCCCTCCGTCTCACAATTCTTTTCTCGTTTAATATGTCGGGATTGTTCATAACATGAGACAAATTACTAATTTACGTCTAATCTATAAGTCCAAATATAGTTATGAGTGATCTTGTTGGATTCGTATTTATGAGTACTTTAATACAGTGAAATTTTTATATTTAAAACTAATACGAAATTAAAGATATTAACGATTAAAAGTGTACGTTGACAATGTGATAAAGGTAAATAGGAAAAGTTTTAAGAGACAGTGGAGTACTTATTAAGTGAGGGGTGGAAAGGAGATCCCTAGTGTTGATACTCTAATTCATCACATGTCAGCATGCACCTTCAGTTAAAGCCACCACTGAAATTAATTTGCTTATCAATTATGTAATTGAAATAAAGCATCATCACAAGCATCAACATGGTCAACACAATTAAAAATATAACCATAACAAGAAGGAAGACAAAAATAATAATAATTTAAATTAAACAAGTCAATCGTGTTCCAGATATGTCAACAGCAAACCAAAAGAAATTCTTAACATAAGCAACACAATACAGTAAAATTTCTATAAATTAATATATCCGGGATCGGAGAATTTTATTAATTTGAAGAGGTATTAATTAATCGATAAATTAATAATTATTAATTTATAGAGAAATTTTCATATTAAAGAAAATTAATTTCCAATTATATACATTTAAATAGAATGAGTTGTACAATTTATGTTTTGCACTTAATTCAAATAATTTAATATACATTGTTTTACAAATTCAACGAGTATCGACGAGATTCAAAGTAAAGATTCATGTATATTCAAAGATAAAATAACAATTTTGAAATCTTTTGCACTACTTAAGATATCAAAAACATTGATTAACAACTTTTTAATGCATTACAAAGACACTACATTTGAAATTTTGGATGCAACAAAGAAGTTAAGGATGAATTTCATATAGATTCAAATTTTAAGTACTCTATTATCATATTTTACAAAATGGATAATACATATATTTTTATGATTATAAAAGAATTATTAATTTATAATATTATTGAGACCACATATTTATATAAGTTTTTCAAAAAAATTATTATTTTACTATCTTGATCAATTTTTGAACAGACCCAAATTGGGACCGATAAAAATTATTAACTTAGAGAGATTATTAATTTATCGAATATTAATTTAACGAGGTTTTACTGTACCTAAAACCACAAGGAACCGACGATTCTAAACTAAACTAGAATAAACAATTACTTGTTAAATATGTGTGTGTGTATATTGAATCAAAAGAGAGTAATAGATGAACATACCCCGAAAGTAAAACCGAGGACTTAAAGCTACCATTACTTGTTAGACAACCATCTGGTTGGGTGCAAAAACTAAACAGAATCGCATTCTGGGTCAAAAATTAACTGAGTTTAAGTGCTCAGTCTATATCAGCCGTAATAGTGGTTTAGATATTGGATCGCAAAAGCAAAACATATGACAGAGATATAAAGGGAAGTGCAGACTGCAAGTTTGCTCTTTCTTTCACAAAATGCTCCATCACATGTTGAACAGAAATCACCAGGGAACAAATCATTCAAGAATCCACAAAATTATAACCCCTACTCAGAAGGTTAATAATGTAATAAACAGCTCACAGCAAAGCAAATTCAGTTATTAGGAACATGTGAAAGACTGCAGTAGATCTTACTGAATATCATAAAAACCACATGACAATTGACAACTACCTTTCTCCTCTAAACTTCTTCCAATGAACAAAACTAATTTCCAACTATCTTGCCTGCATTACAATAAGTTAACACGGTTTGGTAGAACTAAAATGAGAAAACAAGGGTTGTTTATCCTTGAAACTTCAACTATATGAATGAATGCAGTTCATCCTGAGCATGTTAGATGCAGAGGCAAAATACTATTTGTTACTAAGAGTGGGGAGTGGATATGATATCCCTACTATTGATACTCTGATTGACTGCACGTGAGTATGCGCCATTATTTAAAGGCATCCACTGACATAAATTTGCTTATCAATCGATTCAATTAAAGCACCCCCAAAACATCATCAATATAATCAAAAAATAATAACAATAACAAAAACATCGACTAAAATAATAATTAATAATAATCTAAATTAGACAAGCCATATGTGGATGTACACAAACATGACATAATAGTTCCACAAATGTCGAACCGCACACCAAAAGGAATTCTTAACATAAGCAACACAATAGTTAAAACCACAAGGAACCGGCAATTCTAAATTAAACTAGATGAGGGTTGTCAGGAACAATAGAATCGGAGCATGAAAACAAAATGGTCGCTCATCAATAACATAATACCCTTTTGAATCTCACCCTAGGTTTGCACACTAGTCAGGAACTCAGGGTTTGGTGAGGTCCATGATGCACAGAGTCCTATCCTACCCATTTAGAATCTGCAAGTTAAAAAAGAAAATCCTTGCGTAATTCAGTTCAAGTGCAAAAGCTAAATAGAATCGCATTCTGGGTCAAAAATTATCGAGAGGGGCGGAAAGGAGATCCCTATTTAATCTCAGTGGATGGTTTTAACTGATGGTGCATGCTGACATGTTGTGAATAATAATAATTTAAATTAAACAAGCCAATCGTGTTCCAGATATGTCAACAGCAAACCAAAAGAAATTCTTAGAATAAGCACACAATACCTAAAATCACCACAAGAAGGAACCGGAAATTCTAAACTAAAATAGAATAAACAATTACTTGTCAAATATGTGTGCAAGTATATTGAATCAAAAGAGAGTAATAGATGAACATACCCTGGAAGTAAAACCGAGGACTTAAAGCTACCATTACTTGTTAGACCACCATCTGGTTGGGTGCAAAAGCTAAATAGAATTGCATTCTGGGTTAAAAATTTAACTGGATTCAAGTGCTCAGTCTATATCAGAAATTTTGAAATTTGAAAGACATGCTACTTTTGAAAATTTGAGAATGAACTTTTAGGATCGAGACATGCTATACACATAAGCAATTCCGTTCCATACTTGATTCTGAGAAACGATTCTCCGTCTCTTGACGACCAACACGATCAACTACCTGACAAAATACTCTAAAATGATGGTAATATGTTGTAGCGTTTTTGGAACGAATGCGACCTGGCACATTGTCTTCCATATCAGGAATGACAATATTGTGTTCTGAACAAATACAATTATACATAATTAGTCTCGTGTTTTTACTTGATTCACTACTATAATCTAAACTAATACAGCTATACAAGATTACAGAAATCATAAAAAGTACAAAAATCACAAGCAGCACTGAAAACAAAGTTCGAAGACACAGAGTCAAAGGGACAACATCAATTAGAATTCAAAAATTAGGGATTTACCTCTTTAATTCTTTATACGGAATCTTGATCCCCAACTGGCATAATACTGAATGCCCTTGTCGAGTTATCAATGTGGATGAGAATTGAGATACACAGTTCGGTTGTCGATTTGTCGGGAGAGATAGAATAAAGAGTTTTATACTTAAAGCCCAAAGCCCCAAACGATGTAGTTTTAATTTCATACTTTGAAAATATCAAACCAAACGATGTAGTATAAGACTAGAAGGGCTAAAAACTAACCAACTCAGGAGTGGCCAGGGACCCCACCCCTCCCCGTCTCTGACAATAAGTAACACAGTTTGGTAGAACTAAAATGAGATAACAAGGGTTGTTTGTCCTTGAAACTTTGACTAAATGAATGGATGCAGTTCATCCTGAGCATGTTAGATGCAGAGAAGCAAAATACTATTTGTTGCTTATTTAGAGAGGGGAGTGGATATGATATCCCTACTATTGATACTCTAATTGATTGCATGTGAGTATGCACCATTATTTAAAGGCATCCACTGACATAAATTTGCTTATCAGTCGATTGAATTAAAGCACCCCAAAATCATCATCATCAATATAATCAAAAATAATAACAATAACAATAACAACAAAAAAGACATCGACCAAAATAATAATTAATAATAATCTAAATTAGACAAGCCATACGTGGTAGATCAATGTACACAAACATAATATAATAGTTCAACAAATGTCGAACCCCACACCAAAAGGAATTCTTAACATAAGCAACACAATAGTTAAAACCACAAGGAACCAGAAATTCTAAACAAAACTAGACAAAATAAACAAATGATGATGCAAGGATGTGGACATCTAGAGAAGCAAGAACTAGAGAAGACTAGTGTGAATAAGGTAACATACCACATCTGTCCTATAAATCTAAAAATATAATTGCAAGGTTGATGATGTGAGTCCCAATTAAATCTGAGCATGAAACAGAATACGCAATGAAGCCATGAGCTAACAGGATTCAGCAGTCCTCTCCCGTCCCTAATCCTGCAATAACAGATGGAAACAGATGAGGGTTGTCAGGAACAATAGAATCGGAGCATGAAAACAAAATGGTCGCTCATCAATAACATAATACCCTTTTGAATCTCACCCTAGGTTTGCACTAGTGAGGAACTCAGGGTTTGGTGAGGTCCATGATGCACAGAGTCCTATCCTACCCATTTAGAATCTGCAAGTTAAAAAAGAAAATCCTTGCGTAATTCAGTTCAAGTGCAAAAGCTAAATAGAATCGCATTCTGGGTCAAAAATTAACTGAGTTTAAGTGCTCAGTCTATATCAGCCGTAATAGTGGTTTAGATATTGGATCGCAAAAGCAAAACATATGACAGAGATATAAAGGGAAGTGCAGACTGCAAGTTTGCTCTTTCCTTCACAAAAGGCTCCATCACATGTTGAACAGAAATCACCAGGGAACAAATCATTCAAGAATCCACAAAATTATAACCCCTACTCGGAAGGTTAATAATGTAATAAAAAGCTCACAGAAAAGCAAATTCAGTTATTAGGAACATGTGAAAGACTGCAGTAGATCGTACTGAGTATCATAAAAACCACATTAACAAAACTAATTTCCTCATTTTCTCCGGGTACTAAACATTATCTTGCCTGCACTACAATAAGTAACACAGTTTGGTAGAACAAAAATGAGATAACAAGAGTTGTTTATCCTTGAAACTTCAACTATATGAATGGATGCTGAGCATGTTAGATGCAGAGGCAAAATACTATTTGTTACTTACTAAGAGTGGGGAGTGGATATGATATCCATACTATTGATACTTTGATTGACTGCACGTGAGTATGCACCATTATTTAAAGGCATCCGCTGACATAAATTTGCTTATCAATCGATTCAATTAAAGCACCCTAAAACATCATCAATATAATAAAAAATAATAACAATAACAATAACAACAACAACAAAGACATAGACCAAAATAATAATTAATAATAATCTAAATTAGACAAGCCATATGTGGTAGATCAATGTACACAAACATGACATAATAGTTCCACAAATGTCGAACCGCACACCAAAAGGAATTCTTAACATAAGCAACACAATAGTTAAAACCACAAGGAACCGGCAATTCTAAATTAAACTAGACAAAATAGACTAATGACAGAATATTCTCTGAGAAGAGCAGCCAAATCTTTTTCAATCAGGAACTCTGCATGCCTTCCATCTCATCAGCCTTGTGCTCTTCATCGGCCATCAAAATAATAGTAACTCATGGGTTCTTCAACGCCTAAGAGGTGGTGAACACACATTAAATACCTTAAATACCTTGTATACACATGTCAAAATGAAAGAAAAGAAGGCATAAGAGCAACTCCAACCATACATGTTCCTTACCTATAATGTGTCTAGGTGGACAAATATAGGGATTTTAGTTTAAAAATAAAGCTACAACCCTACCCCTCATCCCCTTTATTTTTTAGGGGAGAGAAAATATAACCCCTTATTTGAGGGATCAAAATTAGATCCCCTATATCCTCCACCTCATCTATCCTCCACCTCATTGGTTAATTTATAAGAATGTTCAAAATTTAAATTTCAAAAAACTATACTAAAAATTACTTTTAAAATATAGGATATGAATATAGGGTATATGATTGGAGTGAAACATAATTTTCATTACCTATATTTTTAATAATCCCTATTTTAGGGGTTGAGGAAAGGGAAGAGCATTGGAGTTGCTCTAAGCATTCATGATAAAAACAGAGAAGGGATATACTTACAAGAGATAGGCTTGTTGAACATCACATAACACGGGCAGGATGTGGGAAAAACGACCGACCACAAAAGCCGACAAAGAGCTGGAAGGAGGATCCTCTCTGGACACCCTTAAAAAGGTGAAATGGACATGTGTGAAATCTTCATCGTCACTAGTGGGCGGGTCTAGAATATCATCCCAGACGAGACAAAAAAGATCTTGGTCGATATGCAGCAATGTCTTGGCAGAGTGATTGAAACGGTGAATTGGAGATTCATGTTGTAAACCAAAAAGAGAACCTTCCCAGAAGTGTTTGGTTTTCCAATTATATGAACAAAGAAGGGGGGGTTTGGTTTTATACCTATTCCTGAACCAGTAGATGGAGTCCTGCTGAGCAACTGGAATGGGTGTCCGAATAATGTCAAAGGTCTTAAGGTACAACTGCTTTCTTTCTGGGTCATGGAAAGGCTCCCATGTATCTGTTTTGACATCATATAGGGCCGCAGCATCGGAGCCTGGGGGAGGGTTTATTACCCCGTGACGGGCGTGAGACATGACAAGAATCTTTTGTTGTCGTCCATCTCTGCCGAGGAAGGGAGCCAGGAACAAAACAGATTGACCAATCCTGTTAGGGAAAGGGGGATCACTGATAAGGGAACATAGCCCTGTTGCCGGATTAAAAACCTCAGCAAACGGGACATAATCTAGTTCATTAACAGGGAATCGATTGCCACCAAAGAGAAAAATTTTGCCCCCCACAGCCACAATATCAGGGCAGTACCTAGGGGAAAGCAAGGTAGGAGCATTGTCAAGTTTCCAATCAAGTTCTTCTCCAAGAGGGGAGAAAAAGTCACGTGACCCAATCTTATGACTCAAATTGTTCCTAGGAACTGGAGGAGGAAAAGAGGTGGTGTTGGTTCGTTTTGTGATTGGAGGCCCGATTCTCTCAGAATAAACAGCACGGATATCTGCATCAATGTCTTTATCACGACCAACACAATAAATGGTGGATCCAATAGACACACTACGGCAAGAGATAGGATACTTGCAAAAACTTATCCCATGAAACTTCAAATCCACAAATTTTTTAGAGAAATTCTTCCTATGATGGTTGTGCGAATGTTTCAAGTAGCCATCTTTATCTAGCCGCCAATAATCTGGTGGATCTATCTTGAGCCAACCCAGGTTGTTGTAATCCTCCGTCAGGCTAATTGCGATGCGAAAAAACGGATATCCGCTAACTTCTCTACTCATCTTTAGGGGTTTTTCCAGTCCAAACTTTTCCTTTTCCATCTTTCTTTCAATACCCTTCTTCTGAGCTCTCACCACCAAACCCTCCATCTCTTTTTTCCTCTCTCTCTCTCTCTCTCGGTTTGGGTTTTTCGATTTTCACATACAAAACTCGATAAAACAACGATACGTAAACATACTTACATTTGGGCCCCCGGTTAGGGCTGGGCTCCTAAATCCAAGTACGTCGTGTTTAGATGATACTAGCCACGGAGATTATTATATAAAATATAATTAATTAATTAATAATATAAATTCAATATAAATTATATTTAATAAAATATATTTTTGCAAAAAGTTTGAATAAATAAAATATGACTGTTTTGCTCTTTTGTGAAAAATGGTAAAAACACGTGTGCTGCCTTCTTATTATTCTCTTAAACAAACACAAATTAACACATATTCACAACCTCTAAAAGTGTTGCTCTTTATTTAGTGCTCCCTCTGTCTCTAAAAATTTTTCCCATTTCCCTTAGACACGTTTGCCAACGCACACTTTTAATCGTTAATATCTTTAATTTTATATTAGTTTTAAATATAAAAACTTCACTGTATTAAATTACTCATAAATACGAATCCAACAAGATCACTCATGACTATATTTGGTTTTATAAATTAGAAATAAATTAGTAATTTGTCTCATGTTATGAACAGTCCCGACATATCAAACGAGAGAAGCATATTGAGACGGAGGGAGTAGCATCAAGGATTAGTTTGTCCCCCACTTGTTTAACAAATTAATTATTCTGTGTTAGCATTAATGATAACATTATATACATGTAGAATCCTTTATTATAATACATGAGTATACCACACGTTATGAAAACAACACCTAGACGGGGTGAATCGGTGTTTGTGGCTAACAATGCTTATTTATCACCTATTTGAAATTTACCAGAAACAGCTTGCTATTTGTGATAACGCAGTTTACAAATAGCAAGCTGTTTGTAACTAAAATGCATTGCAGTATGAAATATGCAGAAATTTAAATATGACACAAGATCTTTTAGCCAGGTTCTACCCCTAATCCCCTATGGTCTATGTCCTAGTCCCTTACCAAAGTAAAAGAGAGATATTTAGTGAAAGTCAAAGTAAAATCAAGGAAAGAAAATAAGGCTTATCATTTAAAAGGAGTTAGTACAAAATCTAATATTTTGGTAGATAAAATCCTCCAACGGGCAACGAGGTACTAGACTCTCAATGATATTTATATTGAAAAATAAAGAAAAATCAATATAAAAATTTAAAAAAAAAACTTAAAAACTGATATAAACTTCTAAACTTTAGTTTAGCATCTTTTGGGAAAAGGGGAGAGAGAGAGAGCATCAACTATGGTTTTTGTTATAAAATTATTAATAATGAAAAATAAAAAGGTTGATACACTTAAAACTATATATTGTTTTTAATAAAAGAGTGCCTTTTTGAATTTTGTATTCTTGAATTAAAGTAATAGTATCAATTAATTATTGAATTTGCTTGGTTGGTTGACTATATTTTTTTTATATCAACAAAGCATAAAAAATGGCTAAGAAAACTAAATAACTTCGTAGAAAGATTCTACACAAAGAGAGATATTTGTTAACGAGAAATAAGAAAAAAATAAAAAGAAGGGTTTTATTTTGTTTGGGAGACTTTACCTCATGCATTTTACTCTTAGTTTTGTTTTGTAACATCTCAATGTTGTTCTAAGACATATAATTATATATTTACATAACTTGGATACATAGTAATATTTCATATAATTGTTATATTTTTTCTATTCGCGTATTTCATTTCATTTCGTGTACAAGAAAAAATTTGTGTAATTTAGTGTCATTTTGTATTCCAATTTTTGGTACACGATTTAATATCATGTCATTTTCGTTCAAGACCCTAAAATACATGACATGAATTTCTTCTTATATATGTAGGAAAAATATATTCACTGTTAAAGGAAAATGAATTTCATGTTATTTAACCCAAAATATGAATTACAAGGACACATATATAACAATGTGATTATGTGTTTATATATTACACACTTGATTTCAATTTTATGGACAACAGCTTATTTTCACAAGTTTGTCAAATTAAAAAAAGATAGGTGATACTCATTTTCTTATGTCTTATTTTAAGAATAAAAGAAAACTAATTTATTATTCCATGTTTTACTAGAAAAGAATAAAAAATCAAAATACAAACTTCCAAAGTGAAAATGCACATTTTAAGTTGTCTTTACAAATAAGCTAAGGCTAATAACCATAAAATCTTACAATTATATGTTACTCCAAGAGCGCGATATATTGAATTTGTTCGGTTAGTTGATAATCTTTTTATTGTAAATCAATTCATTATTAAAAAGGACATATAATTTGTAAAAATGATATTGAACAATCACATAGAAAACTAGATTAGATGAAAGTTTCTTTTGTTATAACTATGTTCGTTTCATATATCTTGCGCAGTAGATATCCTTTCTCATATCGCTGAAACATGCACCCCTTTTTTGATAGACATTCTAATGATTTATTGGAGTCATGAGTATTAAGTTTCTACACATTTTTAATATGTAATCGAAAAATTAACCACGATCATTCAAATATTTTCAATAAATTAATATAATAAATATTTTAAGGATTCGATATTTAATAAATATACTGAATTCTCATAATATGAGTGAAAAATTTGTTAACATTATACGTAGAAATATTCTCTAACAAAGAGAGAAATAAAATGAAAGCTAAATTTTAAAAAAAAACAATAAAGAGGGATTTTGAAATTTTCAACGGGAATTATATTTGTTTTGATGATTGGTTCATAATATTAATATTAATTCAATTGGTATGAATTCACGAATAAGTAATTTTATACTTACGTTAATTAATATTCCAATAAAATTATATATTTTTCTAAATAAAAATAAAAATAATATATTTATATTAATTTATTAATACAATTTATCGGTCGGTGCATAGTACGGGTAGAACGCTAGTGTGGTATAATACATATGTGTGAAAAATCGGTTAAATATAAAATGTTTTGAGATCAAATTAAATATCTAATTCATATTATTGTACCGGATCGACCATCGTAATTATAATTATTGGTACATTTAATTTGATATTATATTGAGTAATATAAAATATATATACAAATTGATAAGTTTGCATAGAGTTTTATGTAATTTTATGTATGTAAATATTAATATTTTATTTATATTTTATAAAGATGAGCGTCAATTATATTTTAATATATTTTCCAATTAAATTATATTTATATTTTTATTTCATGTAGTAGTCTATCCAAAACTAAAATTTATATTCCACACAAAATATAATCATATATTTTTATATTTCATACTATAAAAATTACTAAAATTCGTGTTAACCCAGGTGGTGGTTAATTGTTATCCTCCGTCAGATTATCGTGCTGGTGTAGCTTTTGTTTGAAGCAAAGTCCTTTTGTATTGTTTTCACTTGGTTTTTGCCTCGAATGGATGTCTGGCCGTCTGGGCAGTGTCCTGCCAAGTTTTTCCTTCAATCACCAGACTTAAATATCTCCAAACCATTTAAAATCAGAATCATACAATTCAGGCTTGACACTACAACCCGGATGCATTGCCACCCAGATCTCATTACCATCCTTATTATCCTTCACGGAAATTGCAAAAACCATATTTAATGGATCATTTGCTGACCCTGTCAAGCCTATTTTAATGAAATCATCAAACACAGTTTGGTTAACCTTCTGATTCTACATATATACATACATTATATTTCGTTTCTTGCTAAGAATCGAGTTGCATCATTTCTTACCTCAAAATAAACATAACATAATATTTACAACTCGATAACACACATTTGGAATGATGCTAGTAATAATATGTGATCTATAGGGACAGTACCATGACAAGCTATATTGTGTCCAAAAATTAAGATGAATAAAACCATGATTAAAAAACATCTCAATTTCCTTTTCTAAAAACATCCCGATTTGACTCTATATTTTGAGAGGGGTATACAATCATCTTAAATTAAAAAAAAAAATACATATGGTTCTTGCGTAGTTCTGGCCATCTGCTGAAGCAGAAGCTCGTAAAATTCCAAAATCCTCGTCTACAAATCGTCCAATGTGTTGGTATCTATATAGTTTAACCGAATCTAATCATACGCCTGCACAGATAGCTCCTGAAAGACAAACAACATATACAATCATGTCAAATCCATAGGAAAGATTCAAACAGGGTAAATGAGCTTGAAGCCCTCTATGTACTCTAATGTGAAAAATTGGTATGTTCCAAAGACAAGATGACACCCAAGTAAGATTGCCTATATTAGCTCTCTGTGTGTGAACGTGTAGTTGTATGTGTTTCTGTGCATATTATGTGTTAGTCTGCTTATGTGAGGTACAGAAAAAGAGACCTGATGACCAAGATGAGCAGCAAAACTTTCAGTACCCATGACCAAGATGATACACTAATATAAAATACCAGGCAGATGGCACCATAATTAAATTTCAGTACCCATGGTTCAAAATGGTACCGAATGATAGAGATTGACATCATATATAATTTCAAGAGGTGTTACATACAAGTATAATGAAGTCACTGGTGTGCCTATTTTCCCTGTCAATTGCCTGATCCATACTGTCCCCGTGATTAGGACTGCAAATTAATATTTTATAATACAGTTAAGCCATGGCCAAAACTCATGCCAACTCGGCAAGTTAATTGAAACTTGAAAGTACAAAAAGAAGTATTACAGACCTTCTCCCAATGACAAATCGTGGAATGATCCCCTTCTCTTGCATCTTCGTTAAAGTTGCACCTGCAACAACAATAGTCTGGATTTGCTGCTCTAAAATGAATCGACATAAGCAATTACATTCTAAATTCGATAAGTTGTTAAGTTGCCTCATACAGCTGGAGAGACCAATAACTATTCTTATGGATAAAAAGGAGTCACTCCAAGGCGAGTCACTAATATTTTATGAAGGTAAAGCAATCAGTGATTTATTATGTCCAATTAGTGAGTTATTACTAACATTTCATAAACAACCTATTTTTACGACTTGTAATTATTTTATTAGAGAATTTACAAGATTTATCATCTTAAAAGATCTTTATGAGATAAGACTCCGTAAATCGGGAGATTCCCTATTGGTGTGGAGTCCTGTGCATAGAGTATGAACCTTCTTTAAGTAATCATAATTGTTCAAATATACCTACATTCAAGTTCAAGACCATTTTTTTAGTCTCACGGACACGGGAAGTAAGAGGTAACTCAATAAAATGTCTAATCTATACACAATATTACCTAGACTTGGTTGGAAGTATTCAACATGGATATGTGTCCAAGTGTCAGACTAATCAATATTTTAACCTTTTTGAATAATTTTGGCCAAAAAGGAAGTGTCGAGTGCCAGTAACATGTCCAACTGTTGTGGGACACTGATGCTTGATGTGAATGAAATACACAGTTGGGCTAAAATAGTTGTACTCAATACATAAATTGAATTACTTCGCTGAATGTACTTCCTTCAAGACACATCACATTAATAGGTAATATAGCTAAGCTGACAGATAAGGTAATATTTTGGCCTATACATAACAAAAGATTATCTTCTTGAATCACAATATGCACATTTCATCACCTACTGCTATTGGCTGCAGAAACACATTGCTCTCATCATTCTCTGTTACACACACACACACACACATATTTGTATCCTTCATGCCCATACTCTAATACTAGAAGCAAAGAAGCATTATCCATGCACCAGCTAACATTACAACGATTTTTCCTATGAAGGCAACAGATTATCGAGGCCAGTAAGAGAGGAAGTACTGTACCAGTTGCCATCCATGCCTTGCGTATTGCATCTCGATTGTTATTGCGACCAAAGTTCGTGAGTACTCCTATTACTAGTGGCTGCTTTTTGGAAGGTTTATGCTTTGATACAAAACCCTCTTGTCTTGCTGCAGCCAATTCCATCTCAAGGGCCCTAATAATTACAATATCCTTGCTCAATCTGGAAAAAAACTTCAAGGACTCCAATATATGATAAACAACAGGGAAAAACAATTGATAATTATATTACCTGCATGCTATAATTTTTAGTGTATCATCCACTGATATTGCAGATTGCCCCTGAACATAGAAATCATTAACTTAAACAAACAGGTTCACAAAAAACATTAATATGTTGATGTGTTAAAGCTAATATCATTTGTCAAGTGCAATGCGGAACAAAAACGCATCATCTCTATATGGTGAAGTCTTGATATGAGCCAAAGACAAATGAAAACCTCTACACTAGCTCATATGATCTATACTATACTATTAAAGCCGAAACATTAAAAGTTTGGTTGGTAGTGGTTTTTGGTTTTCGGTCCTTTATCTAATAATAAATATTTAAAATAAGAAAAAATGTTAATTACCTTAAAAAAAACTCTTAATTACCTTCTAGATATTTAATAATACAATAAACTAAACACACCATCTTCATATTCTCCTAAAATTTATGTTCAAGTCAAATTTTAAAATTAACAAAAGGAATCTTAACATAATTTTAATTTGTTAATAAGCAATAATAATAATTTTACGCACATATATATTTCTCTGAACGTTAAATTCCAAAATCATATATTACGAGACATCAATCAGTATTCTCCTTCATCACTAACATGTTTTCTTAGGACGGTAGAATTTCGAGATTACTTTATTTGATATTTTACATATTATACTAACATCAAAGCATTTGATATTAAAATCCTATTATTATTTTATTTGTAACACATCTTTAAAATCTAATTATTTTAGAAATCTATATAAATAATAAAATAACATGTGCATCAACATAAGCTAGTATATATATATATATATATATATATATATATATATATATCAATATATATATATATATATATATATATATATATATATATATTGATATGGGCTAAAAATAAGCCCTAAAGATACATTTAATATAGCATTAATTAGATCCAGCATGGTCCAAACTTGGGGCCACCGGATGGGTCCAAAACCCTATTTTTAATATTAATTTCGTAATTAATATTATGGGTAATAAACAGCTCAGCAATAAGAGTCAAATAAGTATATAACTCCTGTCTGACTTAGCCTCCAAGACACCTAATACTACATGGAAACTGACTCCTACAAGGAAGGAGTCTAGAACCTTCCTCAGGGAGGTGACTTGCCCACCAAGTCACTCAATCCTACCATAAATCTAAGGCTTCTCAGCCTATATAAAGGGCCTGACCCCTCATTCTCAGAACGACGTCTTTGGGCAGAGCTCAACACGTCACAAACGTTTGGCTTAATCCTCGAATAAAGACATACAAGCCACTTCGTCCTAGGTGAGCTCTCGCCGCCAAAGCCTCGAGGGCACCATCACCTAGAACTACGTTGGCTTGATTCTCTAGCAATACAGAGATACGTAGGCATCTTGTGAGGACCGATCAGTCTCGAACGCAAGAACAGCCATTAAAGCTCGAAGCTCACCAACCCTAGCATTAAATACGTACAAACCTTCAATTTTATTCCACAACATTTGGCACCGTCTGTGGGACAACAACATCAACCATGGTTAAAACACGGAGAACAACATCAGTCTCAACTGAGGCTATCCCCGTCACCTCTGTTCGACTCGTCAGTACTGAACAAGGGTATGCACCCCCATCAACCAGGGGGATTGCTCAAACTCAAGTCTCTCAACCCATAGGGACGACTCCCCATACTGAGAGAACTATGCCCGTGGTTGTCCATCCAAACCACGAGACCAACCCACTTTAGATGGTGGTCTCCCCCCCTCAATATTCGCTCACTACCTCTGGGGGTACAGATCTCTGCTACAGATCTCCCCAGAAGCACCAACCCGATGGGATTGCCTAACTATTCCCCAGGCCGGAAGGGAGCCTGAACCAAGCGGTCTTGCCCTGTAGATACATGAGCCGTATCAGCCTCCATACATAAGAGGCTTGGCCTCCCTGAACCAAGACACTAAGATTATTCTGAACCCTATACAGAGGATTCATTATCATGATCGAGATCAATCCCCGAGGAAGAGACGTGTGGACAAGGAACCCACTGTTGGGCATATTCGAGAAACTTCGGGCAGAGTGCCAAGAACGACTTAAGGCTCATAAAGCCGAGATCCAAAAGTTGAAACAAGACTTGGAGAAGGAACAACATAGGTACAATTGCCCTCCTACGTTAAGAATAGGAGAGATTCCCTTTGTCAATTGGAGAGGCCTTCAAAGATGCATAGAAGGACTAGGGTCTCAAGGACAGAGATCCTTACGGCTAAGTCCAATGATTTGATTCAACCATGAGGTCAAGAGGTCAACCCTAGCACCGATGTGCCACCAACCACTGGACAAGGGTCAATCCTTTCATATGGTGATTACCCCTCTAGGTAGTCGCCCGTTATCCCATGGAACCCAGACCTCAACTGTTGCGCTCCCCTTGAATACTAATCCTATGTTTGGACTACATAACTACCCCAACTTCACGCTCACGAGCCATATGACCCCCCTTATGTAGGAGGCTCTCGGCACAACCAAAGGTTTAGAGATTACTCCGGACCTTACACTGATTATTCCTCTGAAGAAAGAAATCGAGATGAAGCCCCAAGGAGGCGCCGAGCAAGCCGAGAACCCCATAGGCGTTCTCTAAGAATCCACGATGGACCCTCAACCACTGCCCTGGAGATAATCCAAACCTTTGAGGCTGATATTCAAAGGCTAAAAGAAGACATCGCAAGAGAGCAGCATAGGCAAGGATGCCCATATACAAGGAAGAGTATCCCTGTGGTGAATTTGGATGAAACCCCAAGGAGGGATAGGAGGACGGAGGTCCCTCTAACTGAAGCACTAAGGATGGCTACCCCTAGGCCAAGGGCTGCAGACTTGGTGTTACCTGGAAAATCTAACAATCCTATACCCCCGTTTATTGAGGAGGTGATAAGAGTTCACATTACAAGAAAGTTTAAGATGCCTACAAATAAGGCTTATGATGGAACGGGTGATCCCGCTAATCACGTGAGAACTTTTTCAAATACACTTCTTCTAAAACCAGTAAGTGACACTCTTAAGTATAGGGCGTTGGCCCAAACCTTAGCCGGGATGGCTCAGCGTTGGTACAGCCGTCTTCCCCCAACCTCTATCTGCCCTTTTGAGGAGCTAAGCGACGCTTTCAGCAGCCAATTCATTAGTGGGGGAATCCACGAGAAAAGTTCTGCTTCTCTTATGAACGAAGTGCAAGAGAAGAATGAAAACTTGAGGGATTACATCAAGAGATTCACCAAGGAGACATTGGGTACCTCTGATCTAGAGAACAAGATAGCCATGGTGGCCTTACAGCATAGAACGACCAACGTCTATTTTAAGATATCGTTAACCAAGCATCCCTAGAGGGCATGGCCGAGCTCCAGCCTAGAGCAAGCAACTATATTAAGGCTGAAGACAACTCTAAGAAGAGAAGGACGGAGCAAGAATATGATGCTAGGGACAAGTATCCCTGAAGTAGCAAAGACTCTGACTCTCCCCCTACGAACAACCAAGGACCCAGGTTCACTGAGTATGCAAGGCCTAGAACACCAATGAAGGGTCATGATTTTTTTTTAGAACCTATATTGTTGATGATTCATCATCCACTAATGAATATAACAATCTCATATGGAGAACCAGGCAAGGAGCTCGAAGGAGGGTCAGGGCCTTCTCCGCCCCGTGGATCCAAAGGATTGGCTCCCAAGACTTCAGGAGGGAGGATACTCACTCATGAAAGAAAATTGAAGAAAAACTTGGAAATACAGTTGGCCAGGCAGCCCCCAAGGGCTAAATCCCCTATGTTATTAACGCGGGTGATGCCCCTAGGAGGAGAAGAGTTGATTCACAAATCCCGATGGCTCGATGCCTCTAAGAGATCGTGACGATCCAACCTTGTCCTTCACTAGCGAGACAATGAATGCTCATATCTCAAGGAAATTCAAGACACCCACTACTGAGGTGGGAGATGGAGCAGGAGATCCCACTAATCAGGTGAGGACATCCTCCAATGCACTACTAATTTTAACCGGTGATAGACGCAATCGAGTATAGGGCGTTCCCTCAAACCCTGGGGGGCATGTCACAACGATGGTATATTCGGTTACCCCCGAACTCAATCGGCCCCTTTAAAGGACTGAGAAGGAATTACATAAAGCCTTGAAGGATTACATGAAGCGAATCACCAAGGAAACCTTGAAGGTCCCGAACCAGGAGGACATAGTAGCTATCAAGGTAGAGGAAAGTGTAAGGGAAGCCTCAACCCCTGCTGGAGGCAATAGAGGTAATGACAAGAAGCGAAGGTGGTCACGAGTAGAATGTTAAGGATAAGTATCCTCGAATGAGTAAAGACTCTGACTCTACTTGGAAGAAGAACAATCAATGATTGAGGTTCACCGTCTATTCACATTTGAATACTCTCAACACCCAAGTCCTGATGGACATAGAGAAACACAAAAATCTCTGATGGTCGAAACCACTAAGGGCTGATCCCGAGGAGAGAACAAGAACCAATGTTGTCAATTCCATAAGGATATGGGAAATAAATCCACGATTGTAGACAGTTGCAACACAAGATCATGTTTCTGATCCAAAGAAACAAGTTTATAAGTTCACCGAGGATGGCCAATAGGGTAACCTAAGGCAGGATTATGAAGAAGAAGATTATAAAAGAAAGGATGGCGATCAGGATCGCAATCCATAGCCCTGGGGGGCCGATGATAAACATGATTTCTGAAGACCCGACGATGGTCGAAAATACGAGGAGCTCTAATAAAGCTTACGCTCGAGAAGCTATGCACATTATAGGAGAAGCTCTATAACGAGCAAATACTGAGATGACAATTGCCTTTTATAATTCTAACTTGGAAGGGGTGAAGTGCCTCCATGGTGGCCCGTCGGTCGTAACACCTGTGATAGGCAACTTGTAAGTGAAGGAGTCTTGATAGACAATTGAACATCAGTGGATATCTCGTTTCATGATGCATTCTCGAAGATGGGAAACAACGATTCTCACTCGACCCAGCAACATGTCCGTCTACGGATTCGATAGAGTTGAATCAAGAGTTAAGAAACTATTCAGCTATCCATGATGATAGGATGAGAGCCTAGGGAGGCCACTCATATGTCGAACCTTTTGCTAGTTAAAGCAACTTCTGCTTACAATGTTATCCTTAGGAGGACAGGCTTGCTTGCCTTTAAGGCGGTTGCCTCAAGATAAGACATGATGATTAAATTTCCTACATAAGTTAATGAAGAGAAGGGAGATCAAACAATAACCAAGAGTTATTACCCAGCCACTTTGAGGCCAGATGGAGTTGGGGGGGCAGGACCTCCCGATTGCAGACATAGACGTCCAAGAAGATAATAAGTGAAGAGGAAAGCAAGCTGAGGACTTGGTCCCCACTCCCCTAGTTTTTGAAGAACCTGAAAAGTTTCCCACGAAGGGCATTGCTGAATGAACCCTTGAAGGGCAAATTGTGTGTGTTCCTACATGAGAACGATGTTGTGTTTGCCTAGATAGTAGCTGATATGACAAGGGTCGATCCTCAATTGGTTACGTAAACTAGACGTCCACCCGAGTAGGGAGATGAAGAAACAGAAGAAAATAAACTTTGCTTCCCAGAGGCAGGAAATCCAATGGAGAATAAAGGATGTGTATAGACTTCGTTGATATGAATCCCCATGCACTCACTGACTTCATGGTTGAATATACCATTGACAACCAAGAAGTCGGGGGGCAGGAGGTAGTACCCCGGGAGGGCAAAGGATTAGAGAAGGAGAATCCAGAAGCGGTACTTAAGGAGTATTGGATCAATTTTGATGAAGAATCAAAAACAAAATTAAGTGAGAACATACCCCGATGGGTTCATAATCTCCTAACAACAAACAATAAGGCTGAACGCAAAGCCGTGAAGGCTGAACGCAAAGCCGTGATAGCTATACTTGGTTTGGCCGGAACCCCGAGGGTCAGAGCCTTAAAATATGTGGAGACTCAAGATTGGTAGTACCAAAAGTGAATGGTGAGTTCGAGGCCAGGGCTGGAGCCATGACAAAATATTTGAAACATGACTCAATTCAATGAGTGTTGCGAGGGAGGAAAGCGTAAAGGCTGATGTCCTATCTATGATTGCCTCCTCAGAGATAGAGAATTATGTGGAAAATTCTTACTTCCAAGTCTTGGAGACCCGAAGCGCTGACTTAAAAGATGATAACACCTGTATGTATGAAAAGTCGTTGGTTAGTTCCTACAAAGGCTCACCAGGTTGGCTACCCGAAAATGCCTTAGAGGCATGGAAGTTGTCAGTAAGAATGCTAAAGCATCAAAACGCGAATTTAGAAGGACAAAAGGGTAAAAAAAAAAAAAGATGGCACGAAGCTGTTATGTAGCATCGTTAAGGCCTGATGGAGTCGGGGGGCAGGTCCTTCCGATTGAAGACATGGATGTCCACAGTGGTAAGGAACACAAAGAAAGGTCAGCAGAGGACATCACACAGAAGCCTCGGACAGCCATTGAGGCTAAGGCGATAACTGGCTTTGTTGTTGAGTGTACCATTGGCAACCAAGAAGTCGGGGGGCAGGAGGTAGTACCCCAAGCAGGAAGTGAACTTCAGAATAAGAATGAGGAGACCAGAAGGAGTGGTGGATGCTCTATTTTGATGGAGCCTCAAAAACAAAATCAAGTGGTGCAGACCTAGTCTTGCAAAGGCTCGATTGGGCTTAAGTTATCCTAGTAGGACTTAACTTCATATTTATATAGTAGAAGTAGAAATAAGGTTCATTAAAACCATTGCAGAGCATGTTGCTCCGAGTAGGACAGTAGTACTCTATGTAAGGGTTGAACCCATTTCAAGTTATCAATGCAAGTTTGTTTTCCGTTCATTGATTGTGTATGTGCCAAGCACCTGATGTGTGAGTCAAAGATGACTAAGTACCGAAAATAAAAGAATACACGAATGGAAACAAACAAATGCATACCCCGAAGGGTAGAGTTAGGTTACAGCAGATAATGGTTTAAGTCCTTGAAGGACCCTGGATACAGACAAACGTTGAAGTCCTAATGGAACACCCGCTGGAGAAACATATTGCATAGCCCGAAAGCCAATGGAAGGCTCATCAAGTGGGCAATCAAACTAGGAAAATTTGATGTTAAGTACAAGCATAGGACGACCATCAAAGCCCATGCTCTAGCTGACTTCTTGGTTGAATATACCATTGACAACCAAGAAGTCGGGGGGCAGGAGGTAATAGACCAGGAAGGTCAGCAAGGTGAGAAATCCATGGAACAAAAGAAGGAGTATTGGATTCTCTATTTTGATGGGGTATCAAAAACAAAAAGCTCTATTTTCATAGGGCATCAAAAACAAAAACCAGTGGTGCAGGTTAAGTTCTGCAAAGCCCCGATGGGTTCACACTCGAGTATGCCTTGAAGTTGGACTTCCAAACAACCTGCAACGAGGCGGAGTATGAAGCTCTAATAGCCGACCTTGGATTGACAAGAGCCCTGAGGGTCAAGAACCTGAAAGCCTATGGAGACTCAAAGCTGGTAGTCTCACAAGTAAATGAAGAGTTTGAGGCTAGAAAAGAATATGTTCAAATATTCAAGGATACTTCCAGGTCCTGAAGACCCGACCATCAATTCGAAATTGGTAGCACCAGTTAATGTAAGCTGAAGGATAGACCCTAAAGCTCATCTTGAGACTGGTTGGCCCCTTGATAATGCCTTGAAGGTACAGAAACTGTTAATGAGAGTGTTGAGATAAGAGGTCCTTTACAATTCCACACTTGAGGTCTTGAACTTCAAATCTCAAAATTCAAGCCTTGATGGCCAACAAGGTTATCTGCCTCCAAACGAACCTGACACGAGGCATCAGGCTACTTAAAACCTAGTCAAGGTTCTACAAGTATAAGAAGAAGGTTGGAAACCTAGAAGTAAGATAGAGGATTGGCAACCAGCCAAGGCACACCAGACTTAAAGTTGAGTGCTTAGTGGCAAGTGAACTTCTTGAGCGATCAACCGAGAAGCAAGACCTCCACTATATGAAGCAAGGGGGGCAAGAAATAAGGGACTCCATTATTTCTACATTTTAGAGCGAGAGTTAACGGTTGAATGTTTGATAACCAACACCGAACGAGTTCTCCTTTTTAAATCAAGAACAACAAGTAGTAAAAACTATGAAAGCCGCGGTGCCAAACAAGGTTTCCAAGAACTCTAACTTGACTCCAATGCAAAGAATTTGGGCTCAAAAACAAGGAACTCAGGAACTTAAGAATTTCATTCGATGTAACCGAGGCCACAAGGCCGAGGCACCTCAAGGAAGCCTCAAGGTCGAGTAGCCCTAACCGATGTCCCTCGCGAAGGGCAACAGCCGAGCTCGCCCGACCGAGCACCTCCCGAAAGGCCATAGGCCGAAGTCACACAGTCGAAGACACCTGAAAGCCATTAAGAGGAGCTTATTTTGACCAAAATCCTGGTCGAGACGACCAAGAATCCTAGTCGAAAAATCATTCGACCAAGCGAAAAATTGATCCTTATTTCGACCAAGATCCTGGTCGAAATGACCAGGAATCCTGATCGAAAATCCTTTCGACCAAGAAGCTTTGAAGGCCCTTATTTCGATCATAATCCTGATCGAAAATCCTGACCTAAGGGTCAGCATTCCTGATCAAAAATCCTGACCTAAGGGTCAGCATTCCTGATCCAATATCCTGACCTAAGGGTCAGTATCCTGATCCAAAACCCTGACCTAAGGATCACCATCCTGATAGAAAATCCGTTCTACCAAGCCATTAAGAGGCCATTAATTCGACAAGAACCCTGGTCGAAACAACTAAGAATCCTGGTCGAGACGACTAGGAATTCTGATCGAAAATCCGTTCGACCAGGAGAAATTTTGGACCTTATTTCGACCAGAATCCTGGTCGAGACGACTAGGAATTCTGATCGAAAATCCGTTCGACCAGGAGAAATTTTGGACCTTATTTCGACCAGAATCCTGGTCGAGACGACTAGGAATTCTGATCGAAAATCCGTTCGACCAGGAGAAATTTTGGCCCTTATTTCGACCAGAATCCTGGTCGAAATGACTAGGAATTCTGATCGAAAATTCGTTCGACCAGGAGAAACCTTGGACCTTATTTCGACCAGAATCCTGGTCGAAATGACCAGGAATCCTGGTCGAAAATCCGTTCGACCAGGAGAAAAATCAGACCTTATTTCGACCAGAATCCTGGTCGAAAAACGTGAATTTTCCTGGTCGAAATTTGTGTTCAGAATTCAGATTTTTGAGTCGAAATGATAATTTCTGAATAGCACTAGCCCTTGGACCCCAGCCAGGGGCTCTGCCCCTTGGACCCCGCCAGGGGCTGCCGCCCCTTGGACCCCGCCCGGGGGCTGCTGCCCCCGGACCCCCGCTAGCACCGTTTAGTGCCGTTTAGCGCAATCTAGTGCCGTTTAGCGCCGTTTAATGCCATTTAGCGTCGCTTAACATCGTTTAAGTATCGTTCAAGGCTTGTTAGTGCCGTTTAGCATCGTTCAAACATCGTCGTAAATGTGTCGGTCGCTCCACACTTTACAATAAGGCGATATATGTGAAACACTAGTGTAAATCAAAATCCCCATATAAGGGTAGGAAAATTTAGAAGTCCCAGGTAAGGGATAAAAACGTCCCCGAGTCTCGATTAAGGCAAATATAACTTCTACGAAAACCTGATCAGTTTTCCTAGAAGTTGGGGGGCAAATGATATGGGCTAAAAATAAGCCATAAAGATACATTTAATATGGCATTAATTAGATCCAGCATGGTCCAAACTTGGGGCCCACCGGATGGGTCCAAAACCCTATTTTTAATATTAATTTCGTAATTAATATTATGGGTAATAAACAGCTCAGCAATAAGAGTCAAATAAGGATATAACTCCTGCCTGACTTAGCCTCCAAGACACCTAATACTACATGGAAACTGACTCCTACAAGGAAGGAGTCTAGAACCTTCCTCAGGGAGGTGACTTGCCCACCAAGTCACTCAATCCTACCATAAATCTAAGGCTTCTCAGCCTATATAAAGGGCCTGACCCCTCATTCTCAGAACGACGTCTTTGGGCAGAGCTCAACACGTCACAAACGTTTGGCTTAATCCTCGAATAAGGACATACAAGCCACTTCGTCCTAGGTGAGCTCTCGCCGCCATAGCCTCGAGGGCACCATCACCTAGAACTACGTTGGCTTGATTCTCTAGCAATACAGAGATACGTAGGCATCTTGTAAGGACCGATCAGTCTCGAACGCAAGAACAGCCATTAAAGCTCGAAGCTCACCAACCCTAGCATTAAATACATACAAACCTTCAATTTTATTCCACAACATATATATATATATATATATATATATATATATGTGTGTGTGTGTGTGTGAGATTGGCCAGGAATTTCCTATGGAGAGGTACTGACCAAATATATCTATAACTCAGATGAAACTGATCTGATAACCTACCATACTGGGAAGACTCTTAAGCCGATTATTTGATTATATAACATAAATCTTAATTAACTTGGATAGTGAAGAAAAAATAATGAAGTGGTGAACGTAAATGAGAAAGGACAATAAGTTGGCATTATTTTAATTAGAACCTTGATTCTAGAGTTCATTGTTTCTTAATGGCATCTTATTTTTGAATTCCTTCTGTGTATAATTTGGTCACATTAACAATTAAATGCCTCCAATAATCAATAGAAAGCTAAAAAACAAGAAATATATTTCAATGCATTTATTTATTATCACGAATTTGATTGTATTTACAAGGAAAGAGTTGATTTTAGGCAACTGTAGGGATTTAGGTAAGTAACAATAATATAGGACATGTATTAAAGTTGGAGATATTTTAGGCTATATGTAGTTGCTTGTTTCCTTACCTTCCGACATAAGTTAATATTTCTTTCCTCTTTCAACTTTTGTAATCCTTACATAAAAAAGATCATTTATTGAACTAAATCCGCGCGGGATTATAATCATCTCACTATTAACTTCTTTAGGTAGGAAATTTACCCTTGTGCAGTCAGGAACCCTACGGCCATGTTTGTTTCAAGTTCATTTCCACGGGATTATATTAAGATATGTATTACATAATCAAACAAAATGAAATGGAACATGATCAAATTTGTTCTTGAGATTTATCGATGGATAAAATGTGATCAAATACGTGTTAAATACTTAAATATAGGTAGTGAAAAGATTATGGTCATTGCAATCAGTATAGAGGCAAAAATCAAGAAAGAATTATCAGTATACTTTTATTGTATAAACAATAACAATTTTGATTTTGGGCAATTGTGGGCAAATAAGAAGGTATTAACAATTTAAAACATGTACTATTATCTAGGAATATTCTATGGTATATTTATATGCCTTTTCAATTAGATACCTGCCCAGTAATTCAGTCGAGCTCTTTGGACAAGTACACCCTGTTTTCCGCATCCTGCCACAACCTATATTTCGATAAAAGACAAATTCAGAAGTTAGTGCCTAACGGACATAAGTCACATAACGTCTAATAACTAACACTAACTACAATTGCAAACTTAAAACAAAAACATATCACTAAACCGTTCTTATAATTTGCTCTACAAAATCAACCGCTTAATCACTACCATTCCTTATCAATATTACACACACATAAATTTAAATAATAACATCGAGATAAAAATCAAGTCAGCAACAAACTTGACTTATAAATATAATCTCAATTACAGATTTTAATTACCAAAACAAAGGAAACATAGAAAAATCTAGTGAGTGTGACTGTGCATTTCAACAATTTGTGTTCAGGAGAGTGTGTGTGCATTTCAACAATTTGTGTTCGAGATCGAGAGCGAGAGAGAGAAAGAGATTCTAATTACCAAAACAAAGGAAACATAGAAACATCTAGTGAGTGTGACTGTGCATTTCAACAATTTGTGTTCAGGAGAGTGTGTGTGCATTTCAACAATTTGTGTTCGAGAGAGAGATGTAAATACACTTTATTTTTCTTCAATGGATTACAGAGTTTTTCTTCCATACTTGTGATTACATTCTTCATTAGTGTTGATCGTAGATGAATATGACTAGAACTTACATGTATTATATCCTTATATACAATAAGCGTAAAGGGGATCTAATCCATAAATTTTGGTTTAGTCACTATCGTTTGGTCACTGTACCGTTAAAATAATCTCAACCGTCGAATCTAATATTTTTAAAAATAGACAATCAAGATTATATCATATTAAAAAGGAAATTATAATCTAAAAAGTATATCACTGTACTACCAAAATAATCTCAACCGTCGAATCTAATATTTTTAAAAATAGACGATCAAAATTATATCATATTAAAAAGGAATTATAATCTGAAAAGAATATCATTAAAAAAGGTAGTATTGGAATTGTATTTTTTTAAAAACAGATATAATATGGATAGGATTATAACTAAAAAAAATGTCACAAAAAATTAAAGTATACATAAATTAGCTCCAAATTAAATTCATATTGCAAGAAACTTTATACGACCAACAAAATATTTCTGATTAGAATAATGTTTTTTCATGCCACACTACCCACTTTCAATATTGTTCAGGCTATGAATTATGTATGAATCGAATATTTCCGAAGGATTCTCTCAGGTTGTACCACCTGTAGCTGATGCTTAATATCATATTAAAAAAAATTATAATCTAAAAAGGATATAAATAAAAAGATTATAAATTAAAAATAATTTAAAATTTTAAATAATATAAAATTAAAAAAAAATAATAATAATAACATATAAATTAATATAATATATAAAATTTTAAAAAAATTAATAACATATAATATTAATATAAAATTTAAAAAAAATAATATACAAAATTTTAAAAATTAATATAATTATAAAATGAACATATAAAATTAATAACATATAACATGTAAAAAAAATTAATATAAAACTATTAAGGTTAAAATTATTTTTAATAACATATAAAATTTAAAAGAAATAATATAAAATTTAATATAAAAAATTAATAACATATAAAATAATATAAAATTAATAACACATAAAATTTAAAAAAATAATATAGTTATAGATATTACGAGCCGTGCGTTGCGCGGGTTATAAGCTAGTATATATATATATATATATAAATATATATAGGCCATTACTCCACAAAAAAACACTATTATATAGAGTACAAGAAAAAACATTATAGAATCTAACCTAATATTTCATTTAGATTCAGTTTAGTATGTGCACTGAGCATTTAATTTTAACTTCTGAACACCTATTATTCATTAACATGTCACAGGAGCACCCAAGTTAAATGTATCTGCTTCAAATCACGACTACCTCTTCATCTGAACACACAAATCCCTCCACAGGCAGACGTGATAACAAGCATAAGCAAAAACAAGGTTATGGACAGAGAAGCAAGAATTGGAGAAGATTAGTGTGAATAAAGTAACATACCATACCTGTCCTATATATCTTAAAATAAAATTGCAAGGTCAATGATGTGAGTCCCAATTAAATCTAAGCATTAAAAAGAATACGCAATGAAGCCATGAGCTAACAGGATTCAGCACTACTCTCCCCTTCTCCAATCCTGCAATAATAGATGGAAACAGACGACGGTTGTCAGGAACAATAGAATCGGAGCATGAAAACAAAATGGTCCTCATCAATAACATAATACCCTTTTGTTATTCCCAGATTACACACTTGTATAATTGTAGAAGGGGGGGTTGAATACAATTCTTGATATTTATAAATTCTGATAAGAACCACAGAAATTTATATAGAGATTTTTGCTAAGACAATTGCTATATGAAAAACATACACAAACATGTATAAAATCAGGTGGTTAAATGTACCACCTGCTGCTTTATTTCGAAGAAATCTCTGTGATACAAATGTACACAGCTTCTGTTTTACAACTCTTTGCTTCAAAGAGTAGTGAAGAAAACCTAAGCACATATATCTTTTCTAAACAGTTTTTCTTATCTACCAAAGAGTTGCTACACTTGGTTATATATCCAAGTTTACAAGTACTAGCTGAATTAGGGTTTTATTAAACTATTCCAACTTGACTTGCTGCTCCACTGTAAAGAAGCGGAATCTTTTCTTCTCTTTTTACCAAATTATGGCTACCACGCCGCTTTATGCACCTTTTGTCAACCCATGTGTTCTGTCAGACAACTTGCCACAATCAACTGCTAATTACCAGCTAGGATCCAATATAGCATCCGTTGGTTGTAGGTTGCATCAGTTGATGACTAACTGGACTGTATCCGTTGATGTTATACAGTCTTATCCGTTGATGGTTGATTTGCTGTATCCGTTGATAATATGATGTCTTCATCCGTTGATGCTCCTTTCACTTAGACAGAATTCTATAACATAGAATATTTACAATTGGTTATTCTATTCTGCCTATCCGTTGATGGTCAACATGACTCAAGAATCAAAACACTATCAACTGATAAATGGTGACATTGCAGCATGCTACTAAACCTCATCCGTTGATGAGCTACCTGTCAACGGATAGAGTTATAAATCCTCATCCGTTGACAGTTACATTACTTGTACAATTTTGCTTGAATGTGAAGTTATCATCAACTACAACATATTCCTAACAATCTCCCCCAATTTATGCTTGATGGCGATAAAGCATAAATTCAGGACCTTGATGATAACAAAAACATTCCTAAAGATATTTACTGAGAAATGCAAAGATTGTATTAATCTACAAAAATTAAGAACTAAGAGTTTTAAGAAACTTTACAGAGAGAGTGCTCCTCTAGACTGAGCATATTAATGAAGTTTCTTCTCTCTGGTTGGCAGCACCCTTGACCTTCCTTCCTTGGCAGAGTTGGACTCAATCTGTGTTTGGAGTTGCCTATAGAAGGCTTCTTCTTCAACAACCTTTGGATTTAGCTTTAGTTGTAACCATCTAAGGTATTGGGAACTAGCCTTAGACAGTTGGTCTTCTAACCTGAAGAATCTCCTGCATCCATCTTCATCCCTGAACTCCATCATCCAGTAGGGTTGAATGTGGATTTTCTGTCCATTATATGGGATCTTCATCTTCCTTGGTAAGTTTGATGGTGAGTTCCATTCTCTCCTTATGTCTTCTATCCTCTTCAGTATCTCCCTTTTTGCTACCCTGGAGAACCCTGTGTCTCTCTTGATTGCAGAGAACACTTTGGTTAAAGTCTTATAATTTTCTCCAAGGACCCTCTGTAGTGGCCATGTTCTTTCTTTACCTCCCTTGTAGACAAAGACTAATCTCTCAGGCAATTGTTTGAATTTGTCAATTCCTCTTACTTCTGACAATTCATCCAGGTATAGATTCATGTCAGAATATTCTTCAATTTCTGCCTGAAAGATGAAGTCCTCCTTGCTTTCCAAAGTTGGCTGCTTGACAATAGCAGGCACCCTAGAGATTTGGATTGGTCCCTTTGGAGGTTGCTTCTTTGAAGCCCTTTTCTTCTGTTTTGATTCCAGCAGAAATGAGGGTACTTCAATTGAATCAAAATCCATTGGTTCCTCCTTAGGAATTATAGGGTCACCATGAAAGTTCACAGCTGGGTTGATAACTGTTGGAGGCATAGATATTGATGAGTCAGTAGTTTCTTCACTTTTCTTTTCTGGAGAGGCAGGCCTTTTAGCTCTTGCTTTCACTCTCCTTGTTTTGGATTTGGAAATTTCCTCAGGCTCAGGTTCCCTTGTTTCATCCTCTATCTCATCCCATAACTCCTGAGCCAGCCTGGCTTGCTTCTCAGCTGAGTCTTCATATTGATTTTCAGTACTTGGATGAGCTTCCCTTTGAAGTCTGGAGATCTCCTCCCTCTTAGCTTCAACAAATCTAGGATGATTGTTGGATATATTCAAAACTTTTCCATTTCTTATTATTACAGCCATCCATTCTCTCTCCTTTTTGTTGGTCTCTTCCTTGAACTCCTTGATTGAGCCACCCATTAGCTTCTTTCCATCATCAATAGGTAATGGATAGTCCAATTGCAGCTTGTTCTTTCCATTCTCCTTTGGTGGGAAAAAGGCTCTGGGTTTAAGTAGAGGCTCAAATTCTCTGACCCAAGAAGATTCTGAATCATAATATGTAGGAGCCACAATCTCTGGAGTGAGCACCTTCAGAATTGTAGTTGTGATTGTTGGAGCTGAGGTTTGAGTAGAGAACAGAGTTGATACCATTGATTCTTTGATCATTCTCTCTGTCCTCATAATTCTTTCATTTGCCTCCTTGTTGATCTTCATTAAGGCTTCTATTCTTGTTTGCTTCTCACCATCTGAGAGCTCTGAAATGTCAAACTTCAGATTCTCAGGCAAGCTAACTTGTTTTTCTATAGGGGAAGCCTCTATAGTGAAATCTCTGGGATTAACCACTATGGTTGGCTATTGCTCCCCCTTAGATGCTACTTCTCTGCTCTCAGAAGTTTGATTTTGACTTGTTGTTGTAGTTGTAGCCACAACCTCTTTCTCCCCCTTTTTGTTAGCATCAAGGGTTTGAAGAGAAATTGGAGCTCCAACTAGCCTTTTTAAAAGCTGAGTTTGCAGTTTCTGTTGTTGAAGAAATGTCTCCATCTGCAATTCCATAGATTCCACCCTCTTGGTAAGTTGTTGCAGAGACTTAGCCAATGAATCTTCTATGAGAACTCTCTGTTGCAACACTTTTTGAGTAGTGGTGGGTGCCAGTTGATCAATCTTGGAATTTACAGAATCTTTCACCTCTTTGATTTCAGTCTTTACTTCCTCCAAGCCTGTTCTATTAATAACCATTTGCATCTTTTGCAGCTTGAGGGAGTCAATGACCTGTTGAAGAGTAGCATGTCTTTGTGGATCTGCTATAGGGTGCTCACCTATGGCAGACTGGTATTGCTTGATAATTTCCTGATCAAGGTCCTTGTAGCTATAGTGAGTACCTTCCAGTCATGGATACTACTAGGACCTTCATCAAAGTCTTGGCTATCTTCACTTTCAATCTCAAGATCCTCACTCTCAGCAATAGGTGAAAGGTTAGCCAGTGACTCTTTGGCCCTTTGCAGTGATTCTGAAGTATGCACTAGGTGCATGGACTCCTCTGCTTACACATTGCTTTGAGTTGCAAGAACCTGATATGCAGGAGGTGGAGTGAAAGTATATGCATCCAAGGAAATGGAGTCAATGGTTGACTGATATTCTCTTTGATATGCCAATTCTTTGGCTGCAGCATCCACCTCAATTGATGTAGTCCCTTCTCTCCTCTCATCTCTCTTTTCTTGCATCAAGGGCTCCCCTTGGCTCACACCACTCACACCCTCACCTTCACCTACTAAGGTGGTACACTCATCCTCTCCTTTTGCCTGACCTGAAAAAATGGCCAGCCCCTCAGTATTTTCCTCTCCTTTTGCCTGCTCACAAGGCAGCCTCTCACTCCCTTCCCTCATTCCTAAAAGTGTTTCAACTACTGCAAATTCCTCTATTCTTGACATAGGAATGTCAGATATTTCTGTGTTAGAGGAAGTCATCAACGGATAAGGGGTATCCGTTGATGTAGTAGTTATGACTGTCAACGGATGGCTAGTGATAGGTACATCCGTTGATGGAGAAACACTTATCAACGGATGAAGGATATCCGTTGATGAAGAAATGATGTTATCCGTTGAAGTGAAAACCAACACTGAATCTGTGGAGATTGATTTTAAAGATAAGGGCACAGATTGTGTTGAGAATTTAGGAATGGAAGATTGATGGCCGAACAAATCATCTAAGAGACGATGACCACCAATTGGTGAGTAGGGCTTCTCCAAGAATTTCAAAGATGGAGAATCAGGAGTTGATGTGGAAATCATATCCACATCCAGAGAGAGAGTTGGTGATGATGGATTTTCATGTATTTCAATTTGAAGGTTATGAGGAGGGGGCTGTGACTCCACATTTACTGGAGCCACATCAAACTGAGTTTGAGAAGGTACAGTGGCCTGTACTGTGTGTGTGCCCTGTGTAACCCCAGTTTTAGATTTCACCCTTCTTTCATAGGTTATAGAGAGAGGGGTAGCCGTGTCCCTATCCCTTTTGTGCACTGTTCTTTGTGGAGAACTTAAATCAGTAGTCACACCCTGTTGAGAGGATGTAACTAGAGTCTGGCTTGAAGGTACATTTGTAGTCTTTTGAGAGACTAAAATGTTGGTTGCACTTGCCTCACCTTCCTTGTCCTTAGGGTTTTCACCCCTTCCTTCACCACTCACTACCTCCTTCAACCTCCTTCACACTCCCCTCAAGAGTTGTGGTAGTTTTTACAACAGGCGTCTTTTGAGACACACTTGAGGTTTGCTTTTTAGAATGTGGTTTGGAAACTTTGGATTTGGCCACTTTGGTAGGAGCCTGTTTGGTCACAGTTACAGACTCCATAGTGACACTTGAAGGTAAAGAAATTTGGGGGTTGGAGATGGGAGTTTCAGAGTTGGAAACAATTACCTGAACAATTGGTAGATATACCAATTGCACCCCTGCATTAAGATTCATTCGAATCAATCACTAAGGACTCTCTTCTCCTGTACAAAACAATTGAACTTGCTATCCGGGTTAGAGAGGGATAGCTCATTCTCAGACATATGCAGGGCTAGGAGCATTAAAAATCTAGCAAAATAGATATTCGTGCCCCTAGTTTCTTTCTTGCCTAACTTAGCTGCTATTTCATACATAACTAGTGTGCTAAAATTGTAATACTTATCAGTGAGAAGCATACAAAGCATAACTAGCATGGATTTAGTAACAGCATCAAAATTACTAATTTTACCAGAAAAAGTTTTAATGAAGGCATCACATAGATAGCTCCATTCTTTAACCATACCCTTCCTAACAATTTTGCCTAAATTATCAGTATTAAGTGCATAATTAATTGATTTTAGCATGGCAACAATTTCAGCATCAGTGGGCTCAGTAAGACAGTTATTCTCAGGCAATTTAAAGCATGTAGTAATCACATCAGAATTAGCTACATAATTTTTACCCTTAAGTGAGAAAGATAGTGTACCGTCAGTATTGTCGAACTTCGCTGATGTCCACACTTCCTCAATTACTTCATGGATGAGGGGTGTGGTGGTAGTCATAGCATAGGACAACTTACAGTTCTTCACAAACTTCATCATAGTGTGATACGCTTCAGGAGAGCTAGCAGTATCCACAAGGGCAACAAAATTGTTTTTCTAATAAGTGAATCCAGTTGAGAACATCATCTTAACAATAGGTGCCATTGAAGTAGATAGGTTAAGTTGCAGAGAGCTTTGTGAAGAAGAAGATGAAAGTTTTTGCTTAAGAAAATTCGTGAGTAGGTGAAGTGAACTGTAAAGAGATTAAACAGCTTTTATACTTCTCAGAATTTAATCATAAAATAATTAAGAGTAATTATTCTATTGGGCAAAAGTAACTGTCACGATTAAATGAATTAGGCGGAAAAATAGCCATGATTATACATACTGGGGTGTATGCATGTATCAACGGCTAGAAATAAAAGGTCAGTAAATTTATCAACGGATAAGATTTACTCAAAAAGTAAAAAGGTATCAACGGATAATAAATAAACAGTTGAAGTACAGTTTATCCGTTGATAAACTGTTATCCGTTGACCCTAAGAATCTGGTCACGAGTTATGCTGACAACGGATAAAGGACGTCCGTTGAAAGTGTAATTTTGCCTTAAACAAATTTTGACAATTTTTCTGATAGATAAATTTTTAGAAAAATCATAACTACTCACCAGCTGCAATGCAGTGTCTTATGCAAATATTTCTAGGATATTGAGAAGTTGAGCATACCTAGTTCACCTACCAATCTTGTGAATGATGATTCATCAAGGGGTTTTGTGAAGATATCTGTAATCTACTTTTCAGTTGGCACAAAGTGCATTTCCACAGTACCATTCATTACATGCTATCCAATGAAGTGGTATTTGATGTCAATGTGCTTGGTTCTTGAATGTTGCACTGGATTCTCAGTGATGGCAATAGCACTAGTATTGTCACAGAAAATTGGAATTTTATCAACTTTTAAACCATAGTCAAAGAGCTGATTTCTCATCCATAGAATCTGTGCACAATCCATGAAACAAGCTTGTTTCCCAGAAATTGACAGGATCCTGTAGTACTTTTCCTATCAATTCTGCAACCTGCATAATCTGCATCTAAATAGCCAATTAGATCAAAACCAGTATCTCTAGGGTACCAAATGCCAAGGTTTGGTGTTCCCTTGAGATATCTGAAAATTCTCTTTATAACAAGCAAGTGAGATTCTCTAGGATTAGCTTGAAATCTAGCACAAAGACAAGTAGAGAACATTATATCTGGTCTACTGGCTGTTAGGTATAGAAGTGAGCCTACCATGCCTCTATAGCTTGAGATGTCCACACATTTCTCCTTAGTATTCAACTCAAGCTTAGTTACAGTGGCCATGGGTGTTTTTGCAGAAGTACAATCCATTAAGTCAAATTTCTTTAAAAGATCATAAATGTATTTTGTTTGACTTATGAAAATACCCTCATTAACTTGCTTCACTTGTAGACCAAGAAAGTAAGTTAGTTCACCCATCATGCTTATTTCATACATACTTTGCATAAGTTTGGCAAACTTTTTGCAAAGCTTCTCATCTGTAGATCCAAAAATAATATCATCTACATAGATTTGAACAAGTAAAGAGGAACCATTGACATTTCTATGAAATAATGTTTTATCTACTATACCTCTAGTGAAGTGATTCTCCAAAAGAAATTGAGATAAAGTGTCATACCAGGCCCTTGGTGCTTGCTTCAAACCATAAAGTGCTTTCATGAGAAGATATACATATTCTGGAAATTCTGGATCTACAAAGCCAGGAGGTTGATGGACATAAACCTCTTCTTCCAGTTCTCCATATAAAAAGGCACTCTTGACGTCCATCTGATAGACCTTGAAATTGGCATGTGCTGCAAAGGCTAGGAAGATTCTAATTGCCTCAAGTCTTGTCACTGGAGCAAAAGTTTCATCAAAATCTATTCCTTCTTCTTGACAGTAGCCTTTTGCTACTAATCTAGCTTTATTTCTCACAATTATGCCATTTTCATCTGTCTTATTCTTGAGAACCCATTTAGTACCTATGATACTTCTATCATTAGGTTTGGGTACAAGCTTCCATACTTTATTCCTCTCAAATTGGTTTAGCTCTTCTTGCATTGCTAACACCCAATCTGGATCTAGAAGAGCATCTTCCACTCTCTTAGGTTCCTCTTGAGACAGGAAACTACTGTATAAACATTCTTCTTGAGTGGCTCTTCTAGTTTGGACTCTTGAATTTGAATCACCAATGATTAACTTAAATGGGTGACTCCTAGTCCATTTTCTTGCAGGTGGAAGGTTTGATCTAGATGAGGTTGCTTCATTATCATGAGCATGACTTTGTTGATTAGTCATTGAGTGTTGACTTTGAGAAACCCTGAGTTTGTTGTCCTTGCAGAGTTTTGAAGTTGACTGTCAATTGATGCATCTCTTTGTCTATCAAGGGATGATCCATTTTGCCTGTCGACGGATGCTTGTGAATGCCTGTCAACGGATGCATCAGAAGCTTCAATATGACTGTCAACGAATGCTTCATTTCCAGTGTGAGCATCACTTCTAGTTGGACATACAACTCTTGGTGGATTTTCATGGTCATAGTCTTCATCTTCCTCATCATCATCATAATACATTCTTCCTTCCTCCTCATTCTCAAATTCCAACTTTTCATGGAAGCCTTCATCATTTAGACCTAAAATCTTTTGATCATCAAACACAACATGTACAGATTCCATAACAATGTTGGTTCTCAGATTGTAGACTTTATAGGCTTTCCCTGCTGCATATCCAACAAATATAGCTTCATCTGCCTTTGCTTCAAATTTGCCTAAGTTATCTCCTTGATTTCTTAGTACAAAACAATTACATCCAAAGACATGGAGAAAAGCTAAAGTTGGCTTCTTGCTGGTTAATAACTGGTAAGGAGTCAATCCTCTAGTTTGATTGACCAATGAAATATTCTGAGTGAAGCATGCAGTGTTGACAGCTTTAGCCCAGAAATATGTTGGTAATCTTGATTCATTTAACATTGTTCTAGCTGCTTCAACGAGAGTCCTGTTTTTCCTTTCAACAACCCCATTTTGTTGAGGTGTTCTTGCAGCAGAAAACTCATGAACAATTCCATTCTCTTCACATAAAGTCTTCATTGTGGAATTTTTGAATTCAGTGCCATTGTCACTTCTGATTCTTTGTACTTTGAACTCAGAACCATTGTTTACTAGTCTGATATGATTGATGATGTTTTCACTTGCACAGTCTTTGGAGTGCAAAAAGAATGTCCATGTAAATTTAGAAAAATCATCCACAATCACCAGACAGTATTTCTTCTTTGAGATGGACATGACATTCACTGGACCAAATAAGTCCATATGCAGCAATTGAAGTGGCTGAACAATGGATGACTCCATCTTGCTTTTGAAAGATGATTTCTTTTGTTTCCCTAATTGGCATGCATCACACAATCCATCTTTGATGAACTCCAGTTGAGGGATTCCTCCAGCAAGATCCTTTCTTACCAAGTCAATTATAACTTTAAAATTTAAATGTGACAGCTTTTTATGCCATAGCCAACTCTTATCCTTACTTGCCTTGCTGAAGAGACAAGTAGTGGATTCTGAGCATACTGAGTTGAAGTCAGCTATGTAAACATTTCCTTTTCTAAAGCCTGTCAATACCACATTGTTGTCTTTCTTTGCAGAAACACAGGCTTCTTTTGTGAACCTTACTTCATAGTCCTTGTCACAGATTTGACTAATACTCAGCAAATTGTGCTTCAAACCTTCAACTAAGGCCACTTGTTCAATGATGACATTATCTTTCGAAATCAAGCCATATCCCTTAGTATATCCCTTGCTGTCATCTCCAAAGGTAATTCTAGGGCCAGCTACTTCCTTGAACTCTGTGAGCAGGGTTGAATCTCCTGTCATGTGCCTAGAGCATCCACTGTCTAAGTACCATAGATTCCTCCTGTTTCCCTGCACATATCCCAAACCAAATCAAGTTGATTTTGGTACCAAAGTTTCCTTGGGTCCTTTCTTGTTAGCCTTTGTCTTTTCACTCTTGGCATTTTTCATCTTGGATGTGGATGCTTGAGTAGTAGAATTTGATGGATGCTCATTTGCATAAATATTTGATGCATGTGTTTGTGGATTAGCATACATATTATTCATGCTTGGAATGTTCCATGACATTTGTAGCATACTCACAGATTGAAAATAAGGATTAGACACACATGGCATGTTCACATATGGATTTGAAAAATGAGCATTTTGATACAAATTAGGCATAACAGGCATTGCAGGCATTCATGGCATAGTTTGAGGTACATGAACAGAAGCCTTATTAACAGACTTACAATTGGAAGAGAGGTGATTGACACTATTACAATTACCACAAGTTTTCCTAGGGGCAAACTTATCAGGAGAGTAATTGTTTTTCTTGTTGATGCCTATCTTACCATTTCTGTTCTTTTTCTTTTTACCCTCAATTTCTATATCTGATTTACCAACACCCTTTATGTTGTGTAAATTTCCTGCATTAGCCTTATCACTAGATTTGACTTGGCTACACTCACCAGAAACAAAGTTCTTGGCAACTGGACCATACTTACTATCCAGCTTCTTGAGTTCCTTCTTACTAACAGACTTTTTGTTAGTCAACGGATAACTCTCATCCGTTGGTGTTTCAATTGTCAACGAATGATCACTATCCGTTGATTCACACATTGTCTCTAGATCCTCAAAACAAGGTTCTATCTCCTTCTTCTTTTTATTCCAGGTTTTCTTCACAAATGATTCTATTCCCTGGACCTCTACTATGTTTTGTGATATGTTCCTACAACTTTGAAATTTAGCAATTAATCCTTGTTCTTTTTCAAGCTGGTCTCTTAAAAGAATTTCTCTTTTTAACACAGCTTCAAGTTCATTCTTAGCATCTTTGCAATCAACTCTCATTTTCTCAAATTCTAGAAACTGAATTTCTAGAGCAGCATTCCTATCACTTAAAACAAGATTGGTCTCTTTAATTCTATTGTTTTCTTTAGTAAGTGATTTAAGAGTAACACTCAAGTGATAGATCTCATTAGACATTTCATCTATAACACTAGAGCATTCATCTTTGGTGAGCTCAGGGAGATTAGTAGTAGTTACCTGATTGCTAGCTGAACTTGCTTCCTGCTCTCCAGAATCAGCCATCAATGCAAGGTTGACATATTCAGTGTCATCATCAGAATGATTACCATCAGCAGCCCAATCATACTCTTGGGACATGAATGCCTTTCCCTTCTGTCTGAGGAGATCAAAATATCTCTTTTTATAGTCAACTACTTCAGTTGGCTTTCCCTTGCCCTCAAACCTAGGCTTCTTGCATTCACTTATCATGTGAGCAGCAATTCCACAATTGTAACAGTTAATTTTGGATTTATCCACAAAGTTATTCGTGGAATAGTCCTTTTTAAATGGTTTGGTCATCCCAGAGTGTCTCTTGAATTTTAGCTTCGAGAATCTTCTAGATAGAAATGCCAGATGCTCATCTATCTCATCTAATTCATCTTGCTGAAGGGTATTCAATTCTTCAGTCACCTTCTTCTTGTTCTTGCTTGATTCTGCTCCACCTTCACAAACCTTCCTGTTTGATGTGGAATGAGCAGCTTCTGTCCTCTTCTCTTCCTTCTGTTCTACATTGGCAACAAGTGCAACTGACCCACTTTTCTTTTGGGCTTTCTCAATTTCTTCATCCTGCTCCATTTCTAGTTCATATGTCTTTAAAGTTCCATAGAGCCTTTCAAGAGTAAATGTCTTGTACTCTTGAGTGTTTCTCAAGGAAACAGTCATTGGCTTCCATTCTTTGGGCAGTGATCTCAGAAATTTGAGATTAGAATCCTTCACTTGATAGATTCTACCATACAGTTTTAAGCCATTTAGTACCTTTTGAAATCTACTAAATGTGTTATTCAGTGTTTCTCCACTTGTGAAATGGAAGTGCTCATACTGTTGGATTAGTAGTTGCATCTTATTTTCCCTTACCTGTTCGGTTCCTTCACAAATAGTTTGAACAATGTCCCATACTTCTTTGGAGGTAGTACAGTTAATAACATTGTCAATCATATCAGTTTCTAGACCATTGAACAAAATATTCATGGTCTTTTTGTCTTTGTGAACCTCTGCTACATCTTCAATGCTCCATTCAGATGCAGGTTTGGGGACTCGAATATCAGGTGTATCAGCAGCAACTCCAACTCTTGATGCAGTCTTCATTGGAATATGAGGACCCTTCTCAATGCATTCTACAAAACCTTCATCAATGGACATGAGATGTAGACGCATTTTTACTTTCCAGTGAAAGTAATTCTCTCTATCAAGAACTGGTATCTTTACTCCATAATCCTTCTTAGACATGCTGGAAATGTTCTGATCTTTAAACTTCAGATATATTAGAAGCTTGCTCTGATACCAATTGTTATTCCTAGATTACACACTTGTATAATTGTAGAAGGGGGGGTTGAATACAATTCTTGATATTTATAAATTCTGATAAGAACCACAGAAATTTATATAGAGATTTTTGCTGAGACAATTGCTATATGAAAAACATACACAAACATGTATAAAATCAGGTGGTTAAATGTACCACCTGCTGCTTTATTTCGAAGAAATCTCTGTGATACAAATGTACACAGCTTCTGTTTTACAACTCTTTGCTTCAAAGAGTAGTGAAGAAAACCTAAGCACATATATCTTTTCTAAACAGTTTTTCTTATCTACCAAAGAGTTGCTACACTTGGTTATATATCCAAGTTTACAAGTACTAGCTGAATTAGGGTTTTATTAAACTATTCCAACTTGACTTGCTGCTCCACTGTAAAGAAGCGGAATCTTTTCTTCTCTTTTTACCAAATTATGGCTACCACGCCGCTTTATGCACCTTTTGTCAACCCATGTGTTCTGTCAGACAACTTGCCACAATCAACTGCTAATTACCAGCTAGGATCCAATATAGCATCCGTTGGTTGTAGGTTGCATCAGTTGATGACTAACTGGACTGTATCCGTTGATGTTATACAGTCTTATCCGTTGATGGTTGATTTGCTGTATCCGTTGATAATATGATGTCTTCATCCGTTGATGCTCCTTTCACTTAGACAGAATTCTATAACATAGAATATTTACAGTTGGTTATTCTATTCTGCCTATCCGTTGATGGTCAACATGACTCAAGAATCAAAACACTATCAACTGATAAATGGTGACATTGCAGCATGCTACTGAACCTCATCCGTTGATGAGCTACCTGTCTAGGGCTGAGCATTCGGTCGGTTCGGTTAAAAACCGAACCGAATTATGAAAACCGAATAACCGAAATTCTGTTTTTTACAAAACCGAACCGAACCGATTAACATGCAAAACCGAACCGAACCGAAATAGAATGGATCGGTTTTTTCGGTTCGGTTTACCGAAAAACCGAAATTTTAAAAACCTGTGCAGCCTGTGCTTATAACTACTTAGTGCTTACATTACATTCACTGATTCACAAATGAGTCTAATGACAAATACATTAAAATGTGAATAATCAAAAGTACCAAATTCTTGCCTTGAGATTACAAGTCCATGTTGCTACTACAATAGTCAATATTAGTAATTAGACTAAAATTAACAATTACAATGTAAATGACATAAACTAAATTTAAAATTCCAAATTTCCAATGTGATCATGTCCATCCATCTACTTGCAGGCTGTAGCATGATTTAAAGATGTGAAGCATGGCATGACTGCATGAGAACAAGCTTTGAGTGTAATAGCTTCATATCCCTGCACGTGGTACATAAGTTTTCATTAGCACAGATACAACTGATCAGACACAACTTGTGTCACACAAGGACCAGAAAAGTTAATATAAGTTTGTTATGCTCAGTTAAAGAAAAGTTCAATTAAGCGAATCAAATCCTAATCATAAGCAACGAGTAGTAGAATCATTAGCAGTTCCCAAAATTGATTAAACAGTCATTCTTCAAGGAAAAGAAAACAGTCATAAACTTATACGATTCCACTTCAGGTTAACTACAATCCACCATTTCAGCACAAACACTTCACGGAAGCAATTCAGCAACAGCTCATTAAAGTCGAAAACGGCTAAAAGATCACATCTTTAAGCAAAAACAAACAAAACCAAAACTTAAAAATCAATGAACACCACAAACACGAATTTCACAAACACTACAACTAAACCACTAAAGATCCCAACAATCACACCATATTAGCTACATTCATACAATTCTTACAACAAGCAATATACAAAAAAGAAGCATGAAAAAGCAATAGAATTTGTACATAAAAAGGAAAGAAAAGAAAAGGGTGCTCATCACTCTCCCGACAAAAGCAAAAACTGAAGTAAAAATTTCATATTACTCAAGATTCCTTTTTTCTTTTACTGCCATTTAACTAGGGCTGAGCATTTACTATATTAAAAATGACTTCCACTAGATTTCAGAATTCAGATCATTTAGGTAATTACTAATGCTATAATTATATTCAATATACAGGCTAATTATTTCATCTCAGTCACTACAAATTGTAAAGCTCAGAGTAAAGTGGTACTAAAAACTCATAAAAATCTATTAAAAAAACATTTGGTTTCTTCACATTTGTAGTCTCCAGACAAGAAACTTGTATAACCATCCGATTTGTTGAAATTACAGTAATAAGACAAAACATATGAATAACACAGTAAATGGCCACACAATGGACAATTATACAATCACATTTTAGGCCTACTTTAAACTCTATTCCATCAAGCTAGTCACAGTCTCACAGACTTTGCATATTAATGAAAATAACTGAGCATTGCAGTCTTGCAGAGCTGGAATAGTAAAGGAAAATAAAAAAGAGCAGTTAATTAAGAAACAAGCATAACAGAAGAGCATTACCTAGTTGTCAATGTCCAAGTCTATAGTTGGCGCTGCATCTTTTCTATTTTTTTCTCATTTAAAGAAAGTGCAGAAAAAGCTGTAAATAAAGAGCAGTAAACAAAAAAAGCCATTAAATAAAGAGCAGTAAAGAAACAAACAGAACAGAAGAGCATTAAAATTAAATTCAAATAGTAAAAACCACAAATATTATACCTTGTTCAAATTTCTCGATATCATCCACATCTTGTTCAATTGTCTTTGGACGTTTGGCCGATCGCAACCAATCTTGAGCACAAATCAAACCCTCAACAACTCTAGGTGTCAAAGAACTCCTATATGGATCAAGGACTCTTCCACCGGTACTAAATGCGGACTCCGATGCCACGGTGGAAATAGGAATTGCTAGTACATCACGAGCAAGTTGTGAGAGGATGGGAAGCCTACTTGAATTAACCTTCCACCACTTCAAAATGTCAAACTCATCCTCATTTTTTGTAACATACACACTCTCTCTAAGATAGATATCCAATTCACACTTGGATTCTACTTCTCCACTCTCCAGTTTTTGTCTCATAAATCTAGCACCTAATGCCGATTGTGTTCTTGAAGATATGCTTGAATTTATGCTTAAGGAATTGCTTGAAGATTGAGCTTGTTGATTAACTTGACTAGGTTTAGGTTGACAAGTATTTTTATACTCTTCAAATAACTCTCTCAACACTAGATTTGTGTCACTTGCCAACTTCCAACCAACTTCTTTCCCATATTCCTCACAAAGTGCAAATTGAATGAACTCTAGTTTGTACCTAGGATCAACAATAACCGCCACATAGATGAGTTTGTTCATTTTTTGTACATCACCCCAATACTTATCATATTTTTCCTTCATTCTTTCACCCATTAGCCTCACCTCAATATCCTCACTATTCATCCAATCTTTCAACAAATAATTAACATTGCTAATTTCATGATAGAACACATTAGATGTGACATACAAAGAACCCGAAATTCTCAAAGTAAGTTCATAAAAATGAACTAAGATATCCACCAACCTACTAATATTACCCCAATCCCAAGAAGTAGGCACCCCTTCGGCCTCATTAAGCTCCTTTAAAAAGTATGGATCCATTCTTTCAAATAACTCAAATGCACTTTGAAATTTTTGAGCTACCATTAACATTAAATAAGTGCAGTTCCATCTAGTTTTTACATCCAAACACAACATAGATTTGCAATCAATATTTTGTAAGTCAATGCATTCTTTGAATTTCGCTACTCTAGCCGGAGATTGCCTAACAAACCTAACCGCCTTTCTAACTCTTACAACCGATGGATCTTGTTCTTGAAGTCCATCATTCACAATCAAATTAGCTATGTGTGCAACACATCTCATGTGAATATATTTTCCTTTCAAGAAATCACAACCCCTAGAAGAGAACCTATCTCTTAAAAAACTCATGCAAGTAGTGTTTGAACTTGCATTATCAACCGTAATTGCAAACACTTTTGCAATTCCCCATTCTTTCAAACACATGTCAATGTCCCTAGCTAAAAGCTCACCCTTATGACCCTCTATAGGACAAAAGTTAATTATTTTTTTGTGCAAGTTCCAATTTTGATCAATGTAGTGAGCCGTGATGCACATATAATTAATCTTTTGTATTGAAGTCCAAGTGTCCGTGGTGATATTAACTCTTTGACCCGACATTTTAAAATATGTAGTCAACCTTTTCTTTTCATCCAAATAAATTTGATAACAATCTCGTGCTACGGTAAAACGAGAAGGCATCTTAAAAAGTGGTTGAGTACTTTGCATAAAATCAATAAACCCCTCACCCTCAACAAATCTAAACGGAAGTTCATCAATTATAATCATGGCAGCTAATTTCTCTCTAGATATTTTTTGGTTAAAAAACCATTTCTTAAGAGTGCTACTGCTCTCCTCATTTCCTTTTACCGATTGCAAAGATAACTGTGTTTGCTTCGAATCACCACTAAGTGGAAGTTTTTTACAAACTTTTAGGTGACTATTGAGTGCAGAAGTGCCATTTAGACTACTATCGGAAGCATATACCTTATCACGGTACTTGCACCTCGATTTTACGGAGCCATCGGTGTCTGTAAACTTGTTAAAATGATCCCACACCATAGACCTTACTCTCATTGGCTTTCGTTTCCTTTTCGCACAGCTTGCTTGAGTATTAGCATCATTTGAGTCTTTCATCTCAATCTCCGGAATCTCAGGATTAGATTGTGACATAGTTTAAACTTTAACCTGCACAAAAAAATTGAATATATTAGCTATTAGGTAAAGTAAAGCAGTAAACAAACAAAATCGACTTTAATTAAACATAGTTAATGAAGATTGAAACCTAATTAGAAGATTACCTAATTAGAACTTTAGAAGATTGAAGTATGGAACTCAAAGAATATAAGATACCTAATTCGAAGATTAGTAGATTACCTAATTCGAACTTCGAAGATTGAATCGAATTAAAGAACTCGAAGGACGATGATTGAAATTGCTTATCGGCGCCGCGTGAAGATTGAGTTGAGTGTGTGAGTGTAACTGTGAGTGACGAATCGATTGTCCGTTGTCGAGGACTCGAGTGAGCAGTGCAGCGCCGCAGCGGTGTGACCGTGTGAGTGGTGACCTAAATCCTAATTAGTAATTACCTAAATGATCTGAATTCTGAAATCTAATCGTGTAGTAATTAGTTATTAGCCTGTATATTGAATATAATTATATAAATATATAATATATAATTTAGAAATAGATGTATATATATATTTCAGTTAATTCGGTTTTTAACCGAACCGAATTTCTGCAGACCGAACCAAACCGATATTTTTCCGGTTTAAACCGAAAAACCGAATTAACCGAAATTTTCAGAAAAATGCAATCCAAACCGAACCGAAATTACTCGGTTCGGTTCGGTTCGGTTTTTCGGTTTCGGTTCGGTTTTGCTCAGCCCTATACCTGTCAACGGATAGAGTTATAAATCCTCATCCGTTGACAGTTACAATACTTGTACAATTTTGCTTGAATGTGAAGTTATCATCAACTACAACATATTCCTAACACTTTTTGACTCTCACCCTAGGTTTGCACTAGTCAGGAACTCAGGGTTTGGTGAGGTCCATGATGCAGAGAGTCCTATCCTACCCATTAAGAATCTGCAAGTTAAAAAAGAAGATCCTTGCGTAATTCAGTTCAAATTAATGGTTGTGAGGTCTTTCCTCACAAATCTTCAAAACATTTTCTTTCCCACACGTCGAAATACTATAACTCATCAGTCTCATTTCGCATTTATGCTCTCAGACGATTATTAATTTGAGCCAGCCAGCTTACTCCTTCATGTCAGCAAGTTCATCATTTACCAGGCATCCATCAAATTAATATTTTTCTTCAACCCAAAAGAGTCCACCAAGAATCGAGGTCAGCACACTCCATATTTGGGCATAATCATTGTATCAATTTATCAAAAAAGAGGTTGACGCTTGCAATCTCTACATACTATATGTCAGGTCTTTATTTGAGCAACAAGGTTTAACTATAAGCACAGGTTGACTTTTTATTCTTTTAATGGCCACCGTCTTGTTTAAGTATAGTTCAGGCAATTATTGTACTCGGATCTACTATCTTAATCAAATAACTTGAAAATAAATATGAAAGAGGAAATTATTCATGAAGTGATCAGCCACACCTAAGCCATAGTGGTCGGATCAGCTACTTATTAACAATAAAATATTCTAATAACCTAGGGAAAAAAAGGCTCTCGCTCTTAGTCTCAACAGTATAGAATATACAATGACCCACCACTCCACCACTACAATAGTCAAAAATTATTCTTTTGATGCAAGCTGTCAGATTCATGTCAAATCAAAATACTCTTTGCTACTTATTACGAGAGGGGCGGAAAGGAGATCCCTATTTAATCTCAGTGGATGGTTTTAACTGATGGTGCATGCTGACATGTTGTGAATAATAATAATTTAAATTAAACAAGCCAATCGTGTTCCAGATATGTCAACAGCAAACCAAAAGAAATTCTTAGAATAAGCACACAATACCTAAAATCACCACAAGAAGGAACCGGAAATTCTAAACTAAAATAGAATAAACAATTACTCCCTCCGTCCCAGTGGGATCTTTACATCCTAGCTGGGCACGGAGGACAAGACAAACATATAATAGTGGGTATAAAGTGGCTGTAATATTGTTAAAATAAATGAAGTAGTGAATGTAATAGTGATTTTATTGTTAAAATAAGTGAAGTAGTGGGTGTAATAGTAATTTTATTGTTAAAATAAGTGAAGTAGTGGGTGTAATAGTGTTAAAACTTACTCCCTCCGTCCAATCCATTTCTTTACACTTTCTTTTTTGGGTCATCCCATCAATTTCTTTACATTTATAAACTTTCCCAAAATAGTAAAATTTTATAATATAAAAATCAACCACATCCACTACTTTCCTCCACTAACTCATTTTATACATTATATAGTGATGAGTCCCACCACTTTACTCATTTTTCCTCCTTCTCTCCTCTTTCTTTATCTTTTTTATTGGTCTCCGTGCCCAACCCAAATGTAAACATTTGGATGGGACGGAGGGAGTACTATTTTGAGAATGTAAAGAAATGGATGGAACAATCCAAAATAGTAATTGTAAAGAATCTGTTTGGACGGAGGGAGTACTTGTCAAATATGTGTGCAAGTATATTGAATCAAAAGAGAGTAATAGATGAACATACCCTGGAAGTAAAACCGAGGACTTAAAGCTACCATTACTTGTTAGACCACCATCTGGTTGGGTGCAAAAGCTAAATAGAATTGCATTCTGGGTTAAAAATTTAACTGGATTCAAGTGCTCAGTCTATATCAGAAATTTTGAAATTTGAAAGACATGCTACTTTTGAAAATTTGAGAATGAACTTTTAGATCGAGACATGCTATACACATAAGCAATTCCGTTCCATACTTGATTCTGAGAAATGATTCTCCGTCTCTTGACGACCAACACGATCAACTACCTGAAAAAATACTCTAAAATGATGGTAATATGTTGTAGCGTTTTTGGAACGAATGCGACATGGCACATTGTCTTCCATATCAGGAATGACAATATTGTGTTCTGAACAAATACAATTATACATAATTAGTCTCGTGTTTTTACTTGATTCACTACTATAATCTAAACTAATACAGCTATACAAGATTACAGAAATCATAAAAAGTACAAAAATCACAAGAAGCACTGAAAACAAAGTTCGAAGACACAGAGTCAAAGGGACAACATCAATTAGAATTCAAAAATTAGGGATTTACCTCTTTAATTCTTTATACGGAATCTTGATCCCCAACTGGCATAATACTGAATGCCCTTGTCGAGTTATCAATGTGGATGAGAATTGAGATACACAGTTCGGTTGTCGATTTGTCACGAGAGATAGAATAAAGAGTTTTATACTTAAAGCCCAAAGCCCCAAACGACGTAGTTTTAATTTCATACTTTGAAAATATCAAACCAAACGATGTAGTATAAGACTAGAAGGGCTAAAAACTAACCAACTCAGGAGTGGCCAGGGACCCCACCCCTCCCCGTCTCTGACAATAAGTAACACAGTTTGGTAGAACTAAAATGAGATAACAAGGGTTGTTTGTCCTTGAAACTTTGACTAAATGAATGGATGCAGTTCATCCTGAGCATGTTAGATGCAGAGAAGCAAAATACTATTTGTTGCTTATTAAGAGAGGGGAGTGGATATGATATCCCCACTATTTATACTCTAATTGACTGCATGTGAGTATGCACCATTATTTAAAGGCATCCACTGACATAAATTTGCTTATCAGTCGATTGAATTAAAGCACCCCAAAATCATCATCATCAATATAATCAAAAATAATAACAATAACAACAAAAAAGACATCGACCAAAATAATAATTAATAATAATCTAAATTAGACAAGCCATACGTGGTAGATCAATGTACACAAACATAATATAATAGTTCAACAAATGTCGAACCCCACACCAAAAGGAATTCTTAACATAAGCAACACAATAGTTAAAACCACAAGGAACCAGAAATTCTAAACTAAACTAGACAAAATAAACAAATGATGATGCAAGGATGTGGACATCTAGAGAAGCAAGAACTAGAGAAGACTAGTGTGAATAAGGTAACATACCACATCTGTCCTATAAATCTAAAAATATAATTGCAAGGTTGATGATGTGAGTCCCAATTAAATCTGAGCATGAAACAGAATACGCAATGAAGCCATGAGCTAACAGGATTCAGCAGTCCTCTCCCTTCCCTAATCCTGCAATAACAGATGGAAACAGATGAGGGTTGTCAGGAACAATAGAATCGGAGCATGAAAACAAAATGGTCGCTCATCAATAACATAATACCCTTTTGAATCTCACCCTAGGTTTGCACTAGTCAGGAACTCAGGGTTTGGTGAGGTCCATGATGCACAGAGTCCTATCTTACCCATTTAGAATCTGCAAGTTAAAAAAGAAAATTCTTGCGTAATTCAGTTCAAGTGCAAATAGAATCGCATTCTGGGTCAAAAATTAACTGAGTTTAAGTGCTCAGTCTATATCAGCCGTAATAGTGGTTTAGATATTGGATCGCAAAAGCAAAACATATGACAGAGATATAAAGGGAAGTGCAGACTGCAAGTTTGCTCTTTCCTTCACAAAAGGCTCCATCACATGTTGAACAGAAATCACCAGGGAACAAATCATTCAAGAATCCACAAAATTATAACCCCTACTTGGAAGGTTAATAATGTAATAAAAAGCTCACAGAAAAGCAAATTCAGTTATTAGGAACATGTGAAAGACTGCAGTAGATCGTACTGAGTATCATAAAAACCACATGAACAAAACTAATTTCCTCATTTTCTCCGGGTACTAAACATTATCTTGCCTGCACTACAATAAGTAACACAGTTTGGTAGAACAAAAATGAGATAACAAGAGATGTTTATCCTTGAAACTTCAACTATATGAATGGATGCTGAGCATGTTAGATGCAGAGGCAAAATACTATTTGTTACTTACTAAGAGTGGGGAGTGGATATGATATCCCTACTATTGATACTCTGATTGACTGCACGTGAGTATGCACCATTATTTAAAGGCATCCGCTGACATAAATTTGCTTATCAAGCGATTCAATTAAAGCACCCTAAAACATCATCAATATAATAAAAAATAATAACAATAACAATAACAACAACAACAACAAAGACATAGACCAAAATAATAATTAATAATAATCTAAATTAGACAAGCCATATGTGGTAGATCAATGTACACAAACATGACATAATAGTTCCACAAATGTCGAACCGCACACCAAAAGGAATTCTTAACATGAGCAACACAATAGTTAAAACCACAAGGAACCGGCAATTCTAAATTAAACTAGACAAAATAGACTAATGACAGAATATTCTCTGAGAAGAGCAGCCAAATCTTTTTCAATCAGGAACTCTGCATGCCTTCCATCTCATCAGCCTTGTGCTCTTCATCGGCCATCAAAATAATAGTAACTCATGGGTTCTTCAACGCCTAAGAGGTGGTGAACACACATTAAATACCTTAAATACCTTGTATACACATGTCAAAATGAAAGAAAAGAAGGCATAAGCATTCATGATAAAAACAGAGAAGGGATATACTTACAAGAGATAGGCTTGTTGAACATCACATAACACGGGCAGGATGTGGGAAAAACAACCGACCACAAAAGCCGACAAAGAGCTGGAAGGAGGATCCTCTCTGGACACCCTTAAAAAGGTGAAATGGACATGTGTGAAATCTTCATCGTCACTAGTGGGCGGGTCTAGAATATCATCCCAGACGAGACAAAAAAGATCTTGGTCGATATGCAGCAATGTCTTGGCAGAGTGATTGAAACGGTGAATTGGAGATTCATGTTGTAAACCAAATAGAGAACCTTCCCAGAAGTGTTTGGTTTTCCAATTATATGAACAAAGAAGGGGGGGTTTGGTTTTATACCTATTCCTGAACCAGTAGATGGAGTCCTGCTGAGCAACTGGAATGGGTGTCCCAATAATGTCAAAGGTCTTAAGGTACAACTGCTTTCTTTCAGGGTCATGGAAAGGCTCCCATGTATCTGTTTTGACATCATATAGGGCCGTAGCATCGGAGCCTGGGGGAGGGTTTATTACCCCGTGACGGGCGTGAGACATGACAAGAATCTTTTGTTGTCGTCCATCTCTGCCGAGGAAGGGAGCCAGGAACAAAACAGATTGACCAATCCTGTTAGGGAAAGGGGGATCACTGATAAGGGAACATAGCCCTGTTGCCGGATTAAAAACCTCAGCAAACGGGACATAATCTAGTTCATTAACAGGGAATCGATTGCCACCAAAGAGAAAAATTTTGCCCCCCACAGCCACAATATCAGGGCAGTACCTAGGGGAAAGCAAGGTAGGAGCATTGTCAAGTTTCCAATCAAGTTCTTCTCCAAGAGGGGAGAAAAAGTCACGTGACCCAATCTTATGACTCAAATTGTTCCTAGGAACTGGAGGAGGAAAAGAGGTGGTGTTGGTTCGTTTTGTGATTGGAGGCCCGATTCTCTCAGAATAAACAGCACGGATATCTGCATCAATGTCTTTATCACGACCAACACAATAAATGGTGGATCCAATAGACACACTACGGCAAGAGATAGGATACTTGCAAAAACTTATCCCATGAAACTTCAAATCCACAAATTTTTTAGAGAAATTCTTCCTATGATGGTTGTGCGAATGTTTCAAGTAGCCATCTTTATCTAGCCGCCAATAATCTGGTGGATCTATCTTGAGCCAACCCAGGTTGTTGTTATCCTCCGTCAGGCTAATTGCGATGCGAAAAAACGGATATCCGCTAACTTCTCTACTCATCTTTAGGGGTTTTTCCAGTCCAAACTTTTCCTTTTCCATCTTTCTTTCAATACCCTTCTTCTGAGCTCTCACCACCAAACCCTCCATCTCTTTTTTCCTCTCTCTCTCTCTCTCTCTCTCTCTCTCTCTCTCTCTCTCTCTCTCTCTCTCTCTCTCTCGGTTTGGGTTTTTCGATTTTCACATACAAAACTCGATAAAACAACGATACGTAAACATACTTACATTTGGGCCCCCGGTTAGGGTTGGGCTCCTAAATCCAAGTACGTCGTGTTTAGATGATACTAGCCACGGAGATTATTATATAAAATATAATTAATTAATTAATAATATAAATTCAATATAAATTATATTTAATAAAATATATTTTTGCAAAAAGTTTGAATAAATAAAATATGACTGTTTTGCTCTTTTGTGAAAAATGGTAAAAACACGTGTGCTGCCTTCTTATTATTCTCTTAAACAAACACAAATTAACACATATTCACAACCTCTAAAAGTGTTGCTTTTTCTTTATTAGCATTAGGGGTGAGTATACGGTTCGGTTAACCGAAAACCGAACCGAATAACCGAAATAATTTCGGTTCGGTTAACCGAAATTAATATTTCGGTTCGGTTCGGTTTTTAACCGCGGTTAACCGAACAACTGAAATAAATAACCGAATTTTTTTATATAATAATAAAATATTATTTATTAATATATTACTATATATTACTTGTGGTTTCTAATGCAGCATGAGATATGACGATTGTTTTCACTTGAAATGTACTTTATTTGACTACTTTTAAGCTTAAATTTGTAATTTTAATTTTAATTGAACTTGGATGTTGGATAAATTTTAATTTGTAAGACATTTATTCATTTTTTTTGCACTATTTTAAAATTTCGGTTTTATATTTCGGTTTTCGGTAATAACCGAAATAAAAATTTTGGTTCGGTTAAAAACCGAATTTAATTCGGTTCGGTTTTCGGTTTTGATTTTTCTAGAATTTCGGTTTCGGTTAACCGAATTAAAATTCGGTTCGGTTCGGTTTAAACCGAATACTCACCCCTAATTAGCATCAAGGATTAGTTTGTCCCCCACTTGTTTAACAAATTAATTATTATGTGTTAGCATTAATGATAACATTATATACATGTAGAATCCTTTATTATAATACCTGAGTATACCACACGTTATGAAAACAACACCTAGAGGGGGTGAATCGGTGTTTATGGCTAACAATGCTTATTTATCACCTGTTTGAAATTTTACCAAAAACAGCTTGCTATTTGTGATAACGTAGTTTACAAATAGCAAGCTGTTTGTAACTAAAATGCATTGCAGTATGAAATATGCAGAAAATTAAATATGACACAAGATCTTTTAGCCAGGTTCTACCCCTAATCTCCTATGGTCTACGTCCTGGTCCCTTACCAACTTGGTAAGATAATATATTATTGATCAACTATAAAACCGATTACAAGATTCAACAATATATCTCCCTTACACCCTGCTGCTTACAAATGGCTTGCTGTTTGATGTGCTAAACTAGCTGTCTAAGCAATACTTCCCAAGTATCCGTCTCTAGCCTAGTTCGACCCACCCAAAACCTTAAGTCAACCTTATACAGCAACAAATTAATACAATTTGAACAAATTACAAATATTTGAATAATACAATTCAACCTATGAACCCTCTGAATATATATATATATATATATATATATATATATATATATATGCGTGTATATAAGGGTTTGAATGCTTTTGAAGAATTTTGCAATGCAAGCTTTTTGAGGTTGTGTGTATAATCTTGTTTATGCACTTTATGGATATTCAGTTGATGATAAGAACTGAGAAATAGCAGCTCTTAAATAAGTGAACAAGAACAATTAAACACAATTTTGAAAGGCTCCAACGGATAGAATTAATCAAGAAGCCGTTAGAAGCGTTTTTGTGTTTTGGATAGTGAAGGAGCTTGTTTTTTCAGATGATAGTCAAGAGATGGAGCGTGTAGTGTATGAAGAAGAATATTGATTATGATGAGGGAGACAAGAGCATGTGGTTGGTAAAGAAAAGTCAAAAGTGTCATGCTACTTTCCTTTTATTCAAAGCAAAGAATATATTGTCCCCCAATATATTTGAAATGTGTGCTGGCATGATAGAATAATTCAGAGGGCCTTTACAAATATTCCTAATAAGTTTCCGTTGCATGCTCCTTGAAGAACCAAACTGTTCCTTAATTCTTAATTTTTATATATGTAGATTATATTATATTATTCACTGAGATGAATAAACCATTTAAGTGTGGGGAAGTGCTCTCAATATTAAAAATATTTATATAATTTAAAATCGAATAAATTAGCGAATAAAATAATTTTTTTGGTTAGGGGTTCCGGTCAAAATTATAGTTGACTGTTGAATTACCCGATCAAATAATTTTTTTTTTCTAAAATTTTTGGGAATAACATTAATAATGATGGATCTTGATTCCCGTATGGTTGGGTGGTCGAGAAATATTTTTTAAAATCGAATCCTTAAACCCTGACGAAACCTTGTTTAGGGGTTCCTGTCAAAGTTATAGTTGACCGTTGAATTACCCGATCAAATAATTTTTGTTTTCTAAATTTTTTGGAATAACATTAAATATGACGGATCTTGATTCCCGTATGGTTGGGTGGTCGAGAAATATTTTTTAAAAAATAGAATTCTTAAACCCTGACGAAACCCTATGTAGGGGTTCCTGTCAAAATTATAGTTGACCGTTGAATTACCCGATCTAATAAAAAAAAATTCTAAAATTTTGGGAATAACATTAAATATGATGGATCTTGATTCCCGTATGGTTGGGTGGTCGAGAAATATTTTTTAAAAAATCAAATCCTTAAACCCTAACGAAACCCTGTTTAGGGGTTTCGGTCAAAGTTATAGTTGACCGTTGAACTACCCGAACAAATAATTTTTTTTTCTAAAATTTTGGGAATAACATTAAATATGATGGATCTTGATTCCCGTATGGTTGGGTGGTCGAGAACTATTTTTTAAAAAATTGAATCCATAAACCCTGACGAAACCTTGTTAAGGGGTTCCGGTCAAAGTTATAGTTGACCATTGAATTACCCGATCAAATAAAAAAAATTCTAAAATTTTGGGAATAACAAATATGATGGATCTTGATTCCCGTATGGTTGGGTGGTCGAGAAATATTTTTTAAAAAATTTGAATCCTTAAACCCTGACGAAACCCTGTTTAAAGGTTCCGGTCAAAGTTATAGTTGACCGTTGAATTACACGATCAAATAAATTATTATTTTTTTCTAAAATTTTGGGAATAACATTAAATATGATGGATCTTGATTCTCGTATGGTTGGGTGGTCGAGAATATTTTTTAAAAAATCGAATCCTTAAACCTTGACGAAACCCTGTTTAGGGGTTCCGGTCAAAGTTATAGTTGACCGTTGAATTACCCGATCAAATAATTTTTTTTTTTCTAAAATTTTGGGAATAACATTAAATATGGTGGATCTTGATTACCGTATAATTGGGTGGTCGAGAAATATTATTCAAAAAATCGAATCCTTAAACCCTGACGAAACCTTGTTTAGGGGTTCCAGTCAAAGTTATAGTTGACCGTTGAACTACCCGATCAAATATTTTTTTTTTCTAAAATTTTGGGAATAACATTAAATATGATGGATCTTGATTCCCGTATGGTTGGGTGGTCGAGAAATATTTTTTTAAAAATTGAATTCTTAAACCGTGACGAAACCCTGTTTAGGAGTTCCGGTCAAAGTTATAGTTGACCGTTGAATTACCCTATCAAATAAAAAAATTTCTAAAATTTTGGGAATAATATTAAATATGATGGATCTTGATTCCCGTATGGTTGGGTGGCCGAGAAATATTTTTTAAAAAATCGAATCCGTAAACCCTGACGAAACTCGGTTTAGGGGTTCCGGTCAAAGTTATAGTTGACCGTTGAATTACCCGATCAAATTAATTTTTTTTTCTAAAATTTTGGGAATAACATTAAATATGATGGATCTTGATTCCCGTACGGTTGGGTCACCGAGAAATATTTTTTTAAAAAATTGAATCCTTAAACCTTGACGAAACCATGTTTATGGGTTCCGGTCAGAGTACTAGTTGACCGTCGAATTACCCAATCAAATAATTTTTTTTTTCTAAAATTTTGGAAATAACATTAAATATGATGGATCTTGATTCCCGTACGATTGGGTCGCCGAGAAATATTTTTTAAAAAATCGAATCCTTAAACCCTGACGAAACCCTATTTAGGGGTTCTGGTCAAAGTACTAATTGACCGTCGAATTACCCAATCAAATAATTTTTTTTCTAAAATTTTGGGAATAACATTAAAAATGATAGATCTTGATCCACGGTTGGGTCGCCGAGAAATATTTTTTTTTAAAATCGAATCCTTAACCAAATTATTTTAAAAATTACCTTTTTGGGAAAAAAAAATAAAGAAAAAGGGTGGAAGATTGTTTAACTATTATATATAATCTAAAATATAGTGCAAATTTTAATTTATATTTTTTATAAATATATGTGATATTTGTTTTATTTTTATATTATAGTAAATTTAATAATTCAATTATATGTAAATAAAAATTAAAATATTACATTTCTTGAGATGAAAAATGAAGCGGTCTTTTTCCCCCCCAAATGAAAACTACAACTTTTCATTTCCCCCCAATATACACGCAGTTTCCCCCCTTTCCACTTGAACAAATTATTACGAGATTAATTTCCCCAAACGGAAATTATCTACTCTCTCTGTTGTCTTACATCTCTAGTCTCTCTCGATCTCAACTCGAAGAAAGCTGGAAGAACTCTCTATTTATCAAAAAACCCTCCTCTCTTCTTCTTTTCTTCTCCCTTCTCTCTTCCCTTCTCTTTTCTCTAAATCTAATTTGTTTTTTTTTACTTTGCAGGTGATTAATTGGGGCTCCAATTAATTGGTCCCTTCTTTACTTTTCTTCACACTCCAGCTAATTCATTTTGCCTTTGTATCAATTTTGTATTTTAATTTTTAATTAGGGCTTCAGTTAGGGCTTTCTGATCGGGATTTGAGTTAGGGCTTCGTTTGGGACTTTCAATCCATGGTAAAATTGGGGTTTTACATCTACATCTCCACGCATATGTGTACTTGTATATGGGTGTCGAATATATGGGCATATGTGTACTTGTATATGGGCATTTTAATGTTTGTGGATATATGTATTTTTAGTTTGACTTGTGTGTATTTGTTTGCATTCTGTTTTTATGTTTATGTGTATTTGTTTGTATTTTTAGAAAGGCAGCGAGGGACTGATGGTGCGAAGAGCTAACGGAATGGTTTTAAAGCCATCATTCTCACTATTAATTGACACTCCTAAACTTGGTCGACGGGAAGCAGACATTAAGAATAAGTCATATTTCAATTTCCGTCTTTTCTCTTATTCTCACAGATGTAACATCACCTGCAGTTATCCTCTACTCTATGTACAAAACCTGTCTGTAATTGTGTATAGATCTCTATCAGTTGTTCAAATTGTATTATTACTTACACTTATATACGAGTTACTGCTGCTCAGTCTTAATTTGACCTTTTAATCAATTATCTGCTGAAACGAAGTAATATGTAACACTTAATGTTCATCAGATAAATATGTAGACACTTGTATGCATTATCCCATATAAATATGTAGACACTTGTAGCCCCATTGATAACCATGAGTCCTGAAGTCATTGCTTAAAGGTCTTGATTATTTATCAGATTAGACATCATTATTTTTGATTTTGAGTAATTAACTTTCTGCGTCTTCTACTTGCAGAGGTTTTTGCATAATATCTTATGCGGAGTCCTATACCTGCACATAAATAAAATTGATATTCATCTCAGATCACTTACTAAGCAGGTATGGATGTGCATCCAGAACTATTTGCTCCTGTCATTCCCAAGTTAATCTGTTAGCTATCATGGATAATTGTTTTTCATTAAAATTCCTAGTTGTTGAATATAACTAAAGCAACTTTGTCAGAATTTGCATCCTTACCTTTAATTGGGAAGAGAAACCATTGTTACAATGAGATGAGCAGCATACAAAATTATCTGTTGCAACTTTGCTCTTTTTCGTAAGTAATCAGCCTACATGTTACATTCTCGTCTCCATTTTCTGTTGATTATTTCATCTTTCATTTTGTTTATAATTTTACTAAAATATGCTAAAATGTTACATGTTGAATTAATTGCCCCCTTAAAAATATTTAATTTGTGCTCTATGGGTTGCATATTCTTAACTATTAGTGAGAGTTCCATTAGGATAGCATAGTTAATTCACTTAATGAGCTTTCATTAAACATGTGCCTTGAAAGACACTTATCACTAAGATGTAAGCATCGTCACTACTTAAGCGGAGTCTTCTGGTTGTTAGTATAAGATCTTTCTGCAAGTTGAAACTTGAGATAATCCTGTAAGCATTCTGTAAAGATAGTGACATAGTAAGCACTTAGTAGGGGACAGCACAAAGACACGGTATACCAGAGGACCACTTGATGGAGTTCCTAAACCAAGTGCCGATATTTTTTCGGGACACCAACTATATAACCTGGTCCCAAATGCATTATTGTTCTTTGAAATTTTTTCATAATGTCTTTACTGAGATGCAGATGGTTCAATTTTTGTTTAATAGACATACGTATTCAGATGTTCAGGTCTGTAGCATTCAACGTGGAAACCAATTAGTCCTATCTGATGTGGTACTTTTTTTTTAATTTTGGTGATGCAATATGTTTATTGAGGGGAGTGATGATGGTGCAGGTCAGGACAAGGATAACTGTGGTGATGCGAGAATGTAGTCTGCGAGGTTTGAGGATTGAACGTGCGTCAATTTTTTCATTTTTTTTAATGCAGAATCTTAAGAACTTAAATACTTAATTAACTACTTAATGTCTAATGTAAATGTTATTTTCGATAGTTGGTTGGTTGGTTTGCCATGGTTGGTTACTAACATGTCCAGGGAAGTAGTTTTTGCGATGTTCAGTTACTTAACTAGTATTTGATGTTTGGTGTGGATATAATTTAATGGTAACGGATGTAATAATCTTGCCAACATTAACTACTGTATTCAGCAATACAGTATACTGTTATCATATCAGATTGTATCTGAATTCAAGGCTATATGTTATGTTAACTTTATAAATGGCTGGTTGTAGGCATTGAGCGACCTTCTGGGACGATCAAAGCATTGAGCTTCGTTCTACATGCAATCAAGAATCTGAAGAGGTTAGTAAAGCAATAGTATGAGTATGTCTGTACAAGAATGATACATCTATATGAATAGATTCTATTTTTTTTAATATTGCTATAATATTATTCAGTTGGAATTTACATTTCAAAAGGGGGTAGAAGCTGTCCGCATTCTTTTGTCTGAAGGTTTTGATAAGAATGCAACGTTCACAAATTTTGCAAAATTACTGGACCATACTGGTTAGAGTGAAATACTTAAAGTTTAGTTAGCATGTATCATTGGGTAGATAGGAAATACTTGAAGGTGCTGAGAACTTTACATTGGTATATAAACATCATAACGTTAGTGCAGAGGACCATCTTTTTATAGTACAAGATTCAAAAGGCTGATGTAATACCAGTTTTGTTAGGGCGTGATGTTTAGGTGTACAAATGCAAGTGACATATTTGAATTTCAGAAAATGATTTATTTAGTAGTGGAATTTTGTAATAGACCTATATTTAGTAATCGCAATTTATTTCACAAGACTGAATATTTGAATCACTGAATCAGCCACTATAATACAATTATTACCGAACGAGTACGGTTAAATTTCCATAAATATATATCAAAATATTTATATATTACAATAAAAAATGTGCAATTTTAATTTTAGTTAGGAATAAAACTATTCATTTGTTCGCAGTGATGTCAATCTTTTTGTTATGACATGATTTTTTTATTTTAGAAGCTTATCTCTAAAGATGATTCATTTTATTCGGACTTGGAAGGTAAAAGAAAAAAACTAAAAAATTAATAAGAGCACTTGCCCTTCAATTGTTTTTGTTTAACAATAAGTTTTCAACATATAGTACTTTTTTAGGCTGCTATAGATATGTTTATAGAGTGCATTGTCCATATAATAATGAAATGGCCATCCCTTACTATTTTTGGTATGGAATTACTGATTTGAATGTTTGATGGAGTGTTCGTACCTCTTTTCTGATTATTTGTTGGCGGGGAACTTATTTGACATGGTACTTTTTCTTAATTATATTCTCTATAGGCAAAGAGTACTGGTGATAGGTGGAGGAGCTTTAGGTTTTGCTGCGGTTCAGCTTTCTGTAGCTGCAAGCTGTCATGTGTCAACTACATGTGTTGATGAAAGTATTGAATGGCTTTTGGCAATTGGTGTTGAACAGGCTGTTGATTATACATGTGAGGTACCCACATATGAAATGGTGGATTTAGAATATTTCTTGGTGAAGTGGTGGATTTGGAATATATTTTTGGTGAAGTGGTGGATGGAGGAGATCTGTCAGTCTTGGTTGATGGAGGATAGATTGTGCATTTTTTGATTTTGTATTTGTTGATTACGGTTTGTAATTGGATTAGTATATATACAAGTTGGATATTGCAAAATTTTAAATATTAGTGTTGCAATTGCTATAGTTACTAATGTTGCATTATTAAATTTTGTGTTACTATAACAAACCAATTTAATGTAACATTTGAATAACATAGTGTTACATTAGCCTTAGTTTTATATTGCTTAAAAACAAGATTGTAGTGTTGCATTAGATAATACAGTGTTTCATTATAGTATTATCTAGTGTTGTAATAGAGAGTGGACCCCCCCATTGCCACGTGTCAGGTGGGCCTACATTGCCACGTGTCGGGTGGGTCCCACATTGCCACGTGCCAGGTGGGCCCACGCTGCCACGTGGTACACCTGCCATGTGGACACCTGCCACGTGGACACATGCCATGTGGACACCTGCCACGTCACATGTCCCTACCTGCCACGTGTACTCTGTTTTGGCTAAGCTATTGTAACACCTTCCTAGTGTTGCATTTGTTTGATTTAGTGTTACTGTATGGCCCTATGGTAATACTTTTCTTATTGTTACAATTGACAACAAAAGCGTTACGTTAGAGAGCAAAGGCAACATTAACGGATGAAATGGTGAAAAAGTGTTACCTTAGGCCTATTGTAACAATTTTCGTGCCTAATGCAAGTGTGTTGCATCTGGGCTTCTATGTTGTAGTGAATTCGGGTGCAACTCTCTGAGAGGGCGAGGTCCTTTCACTTGGGCCAAGCCCATCATGATTCAAGTGTTAGACCCCTAATCTTTGGCCCATTAGAGGACGAAGCTTCCAGACTGGGGCAAGGTTATTTCTGGGCATAACAACTATCCCCTAGTTTCTTGCAATAATTGTTTATAAAAGACACTAATTCCTCAACAATTCCGTCTTCAGAAAGGGCAAGTTTTCATTCTTCTTTTCTTTTATCATAAAAATAAATTCGTGTTTTTTGAAAATTCCCGCAAAAAAATAAAAAAAATCCTCCCGCCAAATAGCCGTGCTTCAATTCCTATTCCCCTCCCCAGTAATATCATGCCACGTGTCCTGTATTCAGGGTTCTAAAAATCGGTAACTCGGTCCGAGTACTCGTTTTGGACCCCTAAACCGATCCGAGTAGTGACTAATCGGACCAAAAACCGGTTTTTGCTATAACTCGGTCAAGACTCGGGTTGACTCCGAGTAATCGGGGTCAAACTCGGGTTTGACTAATTTTTTTTTTTTTTGCTAAGTATTAAAATATAATTTTTATTGCTCAACTTATAGACTATAGTTATAATCTAGATTCGGCCCAATTAAAAGTCCTCTCTCTCAAAGATTCTATACATACACTTATATCACGTTTTAATATTATTAATAATATTAATATTATTACTTGGACACATGTACACTAAAATTAGAATATGCAAAAATTTCAGAAATCTAGTATATTTATAAAAAAAGCTCTAAATATTATTAGTAATATTAATATTATTACTTTTTAGCAGGGTTGTAATAATATTATTAGTAATATTAATATTATTGTTAAGTTTTAAGTTTAACACATGTACACTAAAATTAGAATAAATACATATAAATTATGAGAAAAAAAAAAGTTAAAACACAATATCCGATTAGTAGTCCGAGTACTCATTCCGAGTACTCGCCGAGTTTCCGATTACTCATTTTTCTGGACCAAAACCGAGTTGGTCCGATTTCCGATTTTTACAACCTTGCATGTATTTTTTCTCTCCCGGGTCACTAAAAAGCCTAAACATTTTATTATTTCTGTTACCTTTACTTTTACAAATCCTCTCGAAGTGTCGTTAAATTCCCTTTAATCAAAGGGCGAGATTTCGAATACTGAGGGCGTGATTATCGAATTACCAGGCGGGACATCTTTTTAGAGACGACTCTTTTTCGGACAAAGGCGACCCATCTGCTTTGAAGGTACTCTTCCTTTTTAACTTTATGATATTTATTCTTAAATACTTAATAGGATAGTATACATTTATTGGTTAGATAAGGATATCTTCGATTGAGAGGGCGGGGACTCCGCTATCTATCTCTTACTTCTTTTATCCCTTCATCTTGAAAAATTCCTTAATTTAGTCCTCGTCCTCTCTATTACAGATGTCAAGAGAGGATTCACCTTCTGACGATAAGAGAGTGTCGCCTTCCATATATTCATCTCATTCGAACGACGAGGTAGACAAACTCCTAGATCCAGGTTGGCTTAGAGCCCACAAAAGAACTATTAATTCCAAAATAATTTCATCAAATCCTAACCATGTCATTAGCCTTTCATCTGCCCTCACTCACGAGCCAAAGTTGAAGATTTAGCAAGCACATATCTCCCTCATAGAAGGTGTATTTTTCGAAGATCGTACCTTGATGAGGTGTCGGAAGTACGGACATCCCCCCCCCCCGAAAGTATGATTTTTGCAAGGATTTTGATAATTTGGGATACCCTCCTCAAAGGAGGTCGTTCCTCATTCCAGAAATACCCTCCTCACAAGAGGTGGATTTTTCGAAGTTCATACCTTGATGAGGCACCGAAAGTACGAAAATCCCCCCCGAAAGTACGATTTTTGCAAGGATTTTGATAATTTGGGATACCCTCCTCAAAGAAGGTCGTTCCCCATTCCAGAAATACCCTTACTCACAGGAGGTGGATTTTCCGAAGATCATTTCATTTTTAATAAGACTCTTCTTAAAGGAGATCATCTTTTCACATATTTCACGAAGACCCTCCTTAGAGGAGATCATCTATCACAGAAATTCAAAAATAGAGGAAAAAACAAGCATGTTTTATTCATAAATATAAATCTTGGCTAAGGAAGAGTACATGCACTACCTCCCTAGACTTTCATGAGAATAATAATAAAAGGAAAATATAACAAAAGTAGAAAATACATTACTGATAGTATTTCTTCAAGTGTTCCATGTTCCAAGCACGCGGGATATGCTTTCCTTTCATATCAACCAAATAATAAGTTCCTTCCCACAAAACTGCTCTAACCTTGTAGGGTCCTTCCCAATTAGCGCCAATCACTCCATGATTCTGGACTTTCGTGTTAGGCACCACTCGTCACAGAACATAATCGCCCACCTTCAGAGGTCTCGCCCTCACCTTTGAGTTGTTAAACTTTGCCACCCTTTGTTGATAAGATACCAACCTTGTTTGAGAAGATGTCCGAAATTCCTCCACCATATCCAAGTAAAGACGGTGGTTAACCTCATTCACCTCTGGCTGATAATTATATCTTCACAAAAGATCCTGCCCCCAACTCCACCGAAACCATAGCCTCATAACCATATGTCAAAGAAAAGGGGGATTCCCCCGTGGTAGTCCTGGGTGTTGTGTTATAGCTCCATAAGACATTTGGTAACTCTTCCGGCCAGTTCCCCTTACTATCGTCTAATTTTGCCTTGTACGTATGCTTGATTATCTTATTCACTGCCTCCATCTGGTCATTGGTCTGAGGATGACTAACAGCAGAGAAACCTTTTTTTTTAACTCCCAAATTATCGCACAACTCCCTCATCTCCTTACTGTCAAATTGCTTCCCTTTGTTAGATATCAACTTGTATGGTATCCCAAAGCGACAAATGATAGATCGATATACAAAGTCTACTAACTTCTTTACTGTAGTTGAAGCTAAAGGTTCTGCCTCCACCCATTTAGTAAAATAATCCACCGCCACAACAGCGTATTTCACTCCTCCTTTTCCTTTAGGAAGCTCCCCTATCAAGTCAATCTCCCACATAGCAAAGGGCCAAGGACTAGTTAATGAAGTAAGAGGAGCCTCAGGGCTCTTGACATAATTAGCATACCTTTGACAATTATCGTAGGATTTAGCAAAAACCATTGAGTCATCTGGAAGAGTAGGCCAGTAATACCCTTGACGTAGTATTTTCTGCGCAAGTGAACCACCCCCCGAGTGATTTCCGCAGATTCCCTCATGAACTTCCCTTAAAACATAATTACACTCTTCTCCATCTATGCACTTCAATAGTGGCTGATTAAAACCTCGTCTGTAAAGAGAACCTCCAAAATCTACATAACGAGCTGCCTTATATATGAGCTTTCTAGCCTCGGTTCTATCCTCTGGTAGAATTCCCTCTTTCAAGTACCTCCAGATTGGAGTCATCCATGTATCTAGCACAGAACCATCTACCTGCATCAACTCTGTCTCGGGAACACTTGGCTGTTTTTGGATTTCCAAGGGAATGACCCCTAAAAGAGTAGCCTCCTTCTGAGATCCCAACTTAGCCAAAGCATCGGCTTCCGCATTACTGTCCCTAGGAAGTTGCTCCAACCCCGCCTCCCAGAACAAACCCATCCATCTCCGCGTGCACTTCATGTATAACTCAGTTCGAGGTCCACGAGCCTGGAACCCCCCATTGACTTGATAGATAACCAACATACAATCACTCATGATGTTTATATTCTCCACCTTCATTTTAAGAGCAAGTTTCAAACCCGAAATCAAAGCCTCATACTCAGCATCATTATTTGTAGCATGGAAAGCGAAGTGAATTGCACTTCTCAAACGATGTCCCTATGGACTGATCAATACAATTCTCGCACCTGCACTTTCATCATTTGACGCACCATCTACATATAGAGTCCACCAAGGTGCTGGCATAGAATTCTCTTGGACCAACTCTAGCAAAAAGGTGGGCATAATGGCCAAGGCATCGCCCTCCTGTTCCAGAGGAAATTCCAGAATAAAATCCGCAAGAGCCTATCCCTTTATAGCACTTCTAGGCTTATACTCCACATCAAATTACCCTAATTCCACAGCCCATTTCAACATATGCCCAGAAGTATGTGGTTTGTGTAATATTTGCCTTAAAGGATACGCTGTTCGAACCTCCACCCTATGTGCCTGAAAGTAAGGTCGCAACTTCCTGGAAGCCAAGATCAAAGCATATACCAATTTCTCCATATTTGAATACCTCGTCTCTACATCCAACATTTTCTTGCTGACATAACATATAGGATACTGGACATTGCCATCCTCTCGCACAAGAATCCCACTAACAGAATATACCAAAATAGCAAGATATAGAATAAGAATCTCACCCTCGTGGGGCTTAGATAGAAGTGGGGGAGATCCCAAATGATTCCTCAATGCCAAGAAAGCCTCCTCGCACTCTGGCATCCATTCAAACTTTTTTCTGACACCGTTGATAGCCTTGAAGAATTCCTTGCACTTATCAGAAGACTTGGATACAAAGTGGTTCAAGGCAGCAACTCTCCCAGTCAATCTTTGGCACCTCCTTCACTGTCCGTGGAGATCTCATATCAAGAAGAGCCTGTATCTTTGCGGGATTCGCCTCTATCCCCCTATGATTCACCATGAAACCTAGGAACTTCCCAGATTCCACTTCGAATATGCACTTTTGAGGATTGAGTTTCATACAAAATTTCCTGAGAATTTGGAACATCTCATCTAAGTGTTGAATGTGGTCCCCTGCTTCTTTAGACTTCACCAGCATGTCGTCCACGTAAACTTCCATAGTTTTCCTGATCTGATCTTTAAACATCATATTCACTAACCTCTGATAAGTTGCCCCTGCGTTAAGTAACCCGAAGGGCATTCCGATATAGCATTACAATCCTCTATCAGTAATAAAGGAAGTGTTCTCCTGATCTGGTCCATACATTGGTATCTAGTTATATCCTGAATAGGCATCCATGAAACTAAGAAGAGCATGCCCTGCATTTGCGTCCACCAACTAATTAATCCTTGGTAAGGGAAAGCTGTCCTTCTTACAAGCTTTATTCAGGTTGGTAAAATTAACACAAATCCTCCACTTCCCATTGGACTTCTTCACTAAGACTGGATTCACAAGCCAATCTGGATAAAAAGACTCCTTAACTAAATCGACATTCGGCAATCGATCAACCTCCTCCTTCAAGGCCATAGTCCGCTCGCCACTGATTGCCTGTCTCTTTTATCAAACCCCCTTCCTGAAAGGGTCTATGTTGAGTTGATGACACATTACATCGGGATCAATTCCCACCATGTCAGCGTGACTCCAAGCGAATATATCTGGATTATCCTTCAAGAAAGTAACTAGCCTCGCCCTTAAGCCTGGCTCTAATCTCTCCCCAATATGTAATACCTTAGATGAATCTTTTTCATCTACCAGAATTGAAACAGTATCTTCTGCTGGTCTCATCTTTTTATTAGGCTCGGGTAACCGAGGATCCAAGTCAAACTCAACTTCCTTCATTCCACGAACTCGCCCACTTCCTGTATAGAGATGACTTTGCCCCTAGACTGCTGAGGTTCCCTCTTACTTGCCGCTAAATCACCTGGAAACTCGACCATGGGCACATCTTCATAATCCATCACAAATTTTCCCTTTTTCGCCCTAAGAATTCTTTTCTCCTCTTCCTCGTCAGTGACATCTTCGATGATCCCTTCCTCAAGCTAGTTTTGATTGACTGGAGAAGGGGGAGCCTCAATCATCCACACCTTATATTGCATATAATCGACCGTGATCCTTTCTTCGAAAGAAATCTCGCCCTTGGAAGTATCTGCGATGTCTTCTACCATGACTTCCACGGTCTCTCCAAAAGAGGGAGGTGCTTCCAATAGGAAGAGCGGAGTACCCTGCTTAGCTAGTGCCTCATAACTTGCCAAGGCATCATCATCGGGGAATTTCACTGTATACACCATATTGGTAACTACCTTTGCTGATGATTTAGGTCCAAAAGATTTCAAGGTTTCCTGAGCACTTTCCTCTTTGAAGTCCAGCATCTCCTCTCCTTTTATATCTTTTGAGGAAGACTTAATCATTTTGTTGTAATAATCCCTGGAATCATACTGACATCCCTTCACACATCCAATCCCCATTGGAGTAGGGAACTTCATTGTCAGATGGTAAATTGATGTCATCACCCTCATTTCCTTCAAAATTGGCCTTCCAAGCAAAGCATTGTAACATGTAGGTTAGTCAACTACCAGAAACTCGAACACCTGAGTAGCAGAGTGAGGATCTTCCCCTAAAGTAAGAGGCAGCTTCACTGTGCCCCTGACCCGAACAGAATCTCCTATGAATCCTTATATGTGAGTTGTCCCCTGAGTCATCTCTTTATCTAGAAGTCCCATCTTTTTATAAGTCTCGTAGTAGAGGATGTTAACAGAACTCCCATTATCAATAAATACACGATGCATACTTCTAGACCTAATCTTGACATTGATGACCAAGGCATCGCTATGCGGATGATGAACCTATCTTGCATCCTCCTCTGAAAAAATTATCTATGTGTCCTTTCCCTTAAACATCTTTGGGGGCCTTTCTGATAGATGATTAACATTAGTTAGCGGGGGATGCTTTGCTACCCAAGCGTATCTTTCCATTGCCTTTCTCCCGCTCCCACCAATATGAGGTCCACCAAAAATCGTGTGAATACTTGATTCTCTCATAAATGCTATCTTCTTCTGCTGCTCTGGCCCGTCTTTATCCTGAGGATCCTCCTTTTTGTTTCCCTCTTTTGGAGGAGCGGTGCCTTGAATCTTCTTTACCTCCTTAACCACCCATTCACTCAACTTTCCATTCTTAATGAGTAACTCAATCTTCTCCTTTGGCTGTCGGCATTGATACGTGTCATGGCCATTGGATTGATGATACGCGCAATATCTCCTTTTGTCCCTTTGTGCATTTTTCGAGAGAGGCAAAGGCGGCCTACAACCCATCCCCTTTCGTAATCTCATAAATGTGATAAATTGACGCCACTAGAGGTGTGAAAATACTTGTTTGAGGATACCCCTGATCCTTCTGAGCGTAAAGAGGCGGTGGTGGATATTGTCGTGTTGGGCTAGTTGATCGTGATCAGTCTGATCTCCAAGTATTAACAACATTGACATCCCCTCTACCATTCTTCCTTCCATCCCCTTTTAGACTTGGAGGCCTCTCCTTACGCTTGCCCTTGCGACTTGTTTCTGTATAGTTGCTCATCTTCAAAGCTTCCTCCTCCCTCCTAAATGGCTCTGCATGTGAATAGAGGGCTGTGAAGGTTGGGGGTTCATGTTTCTGAAGTTTCTTCCAAAAGTCTGAACCCACTCTTACTCTGACTATGAGAAAATATTTAATCATTTCATTTGAAGCTCCTCGGACAGTAGGTACTTCCGCATTAAATGGCCTAAAATAGGATTGAAGTGTCTCTCCTTCCCTTTGCTTTATATTGGCCAACATCGTAATAGGAGGGGGATAAATAATAGAAGATTGGAACTGGATCAGAAACATCCATCGCATCTAATCCCAAGAGGTTATAGAAGCTGGCCCAAGTTTTTGAAACCATTGATGTGCATTCCCACGTAGAGTCGAAGCAAGTAACCTGCACTTTGTCAAGTCTTCTACTTGGTAGAGCTCCATCTCTGTATTGAATCTCGCAATATATTCTGATGGATCTGAACTTCCCATAAACCTGAGATCTACTACCCCCCAAAAAAATGGAGGAAGAGGTGCTTCTTGCACAGCTAGTGAAAAGGGGGATGGAGCCGGCTCAAACACAGTACTTCCATGACCTTCAGATTGTGCCAATAACCTCCGCAGAGCATCCAAATCTAAATCTTCAAATCCGGGAGCCCTACGAGGTGCCTCTAAAAGTATTCCTTGTCGTTGCTGACTCATCAACTCCTAATATCGATACAGGTCCCCAACGGTAGTCTTCTCCAGACGAGGTAAATCATGTCCACGAGAGGCCATCAAATCCCTTTCCAAGTTGGACTCTAAGGTTCCCCTCTGATTCCTTTCTGCCCGATTGAGGAGGTCGGAATAAGCTCTTCTTTCTCCATACCCAAGACTGTAATGGTTTGGAGTCCTCATCTGGGGATTTGAATTACCAGATCGGACCATCTGGAGAGGGATTGCATCAAAATCTTCCTCCTTGCCATTAGTTCTCAATTGCCTAGAACCAAGAAGCTCGCCCTCCTGACTGGAGCGATTCCTCCCATCCATTCTTTCCGGGTCTAACACCCTTCAACCTCCAACCAAAGCCCCTCCACCTGCGAATCTTGCCCCGATTCCATCCTTCCACCGTGCAAGTGCATATGATCCAAATTTCGGGGATCCTCCCTATCTGGGGGAAACTCGACATAAGGTTCTCCATAAGTCAGAGCTCTAGGGGTGACAGCCTGGAACCTTTGATTTGGTCTAGATTCCCCAACAACTTGGACATCTCTATCAAAAAAGCTCTCTGTGAGGATTACTCCGTTGATTCAGGGTTGACTCTCTGTCAACACGCTGGTCACTCCCGGGTGTCTGCTTCTCTCTTGGTCATGTCGAGTCCTCCTCAGATTCTCCTGATGTCCATCATGATTCAGACGAGACCCGGCTAAGAACTGTCTTTCTCTTTCCATCGCATCCATCCTAGCCCCCATTCGTGTGATAGTATTACCCGTGTAAGTAATTTTGTTCAAAAGCTCGGTGTTACTCATCAAGATAGGGGGCTCTCCTCCTATCTGTGGAATTGACTGCCTATCTGGGATTCTAGGCATAACAGATCTTCGATGGGAGTCCCTTGGGACAGAACGATCAGAACCTCTTAAAGCAGAGTTCCTTGGTGGCGACGGGGGTAGATTTTCCCTAGTCCTAATCTCTTCAACCCGACGATCATCAGCACACTCTCGATTTGACTGCGACATCCTTCCTCCTGAGATGTCAAGATCCCCTCCTTCTAGCGCCACTTATTAACGGAGGAATTTGGGAAAACAAATTCAGGGAGGGTTGCTGGAATTGAGGTGCTGGTTGATGACGGCGAGCGGCGTATGTTATTTAGGGTTAGGGTTTATGATTTGTGAATGGCTGAGATTGTATGATGAGATTATTGCAATTTAGATCGAATACTGAATTCTCTTTTTTTCGCAAGGTTGCATCGTGTCATACAATGTGCCTACGTACCCTTATTTATAGGGATCAAGCCAAACGTAGTTCTTGGGGAACAAGTAAACATAATGGGCTAGGTTTCCATATTTAGGAAGCCCATTGGATCGGGGCCATCGCCTTTGATATTATCATAATAGACCTTAAAGCCCAACTACTTTCTCGGAGCGTAGCGGTTAAGCTATTGACCCGATATTTTTGGGGTCAACGCCCTCCATAGGCCACGGAGATAAAATAGTTATAAGGCAGTCCTTAGTTGTGTCATGGGGGCGACGCCATTTTGTCCTCTGGCAAGGCGAGGTCTTTAGCCTTAGGCCAAGACCAAGTTCATTCACTAATTGTCGTATTTTGAGGACCCGGATTATAGTCCATAGCTCATAATATTCTTTACACAAAGTTATCTAGGGGAAATTCTACCTTCCAATATCTTGAGAGGGCGAGATCTCCTCTCATGGGCGATTCCCTTTAATTCGGGTGCAACTCTCTGAGAGGGCGAAGTCCTTTCACATGGGCCAAGCCCAATGGGCGCATTCTCCTTCTCATGATTCAAGAGTTAGACCCCTCATCTTCGGCCCATTAGAGGGCGAAGCTTCTAGACTAAGGCAAGGCTATTTCTGGGCATAACAGCTATGTTATGCAATTATCATTATAGAGTAAATTTTGGTTATTATTGTTATCATTACAATTTAAAAATGTATAACCAAACTATATATTATATAGTCAAACCTCGTTAAATTAATACTCGATAAATTAATAATCTCTCTAAGTTAATAATTTCTTCCAGTCCCAACTTGGGAAAGTTCAAAAAGTGATCAATTTCGATAAGATAATAAGATATTAATTGTTTTTCAAAAACCCTATATAAATATGTGGTCCCAATAATATTATAAATTAATAATTTCTTTATAACCATAAAAATAAAGAGGTTTTTTGATAAATATATATATAAAGTAAATTTTTGCATTTTTATTTTTGTTAAAAAAAGCTATTTGCAATTTTACTAAACTAAGTTCTAAATTGCAAAAATACTAGAAATTAGGGTACCCCTGCCCTCCCTCCCTGCCCGTCGCCTTCTTTTCAATTTTTTTTTAATATGGGGTGATTTGGTGGATTTGGGTTGCAAGGTACCGCCAGAGACCATATTCAACTGAATGCAATCACATGCAACTTTTTTTTTAAAGATGGGGTGATTTTTGTGGATTTGGGTTGCAAGGCTCCGCCAGGGGCCATATTCAACTGAATGCAACCACATGCAACTGAATGCAACCACATACAACTTTTTTTTAAGGTGGGGTGATTTTGGTGAATTTGGGTTGCAAGACCCCGCAGAGACCATATTCAACTAAATGCAACCACATGCAACTGAATTTCTGATTGCAAGTTCCATTTTTCAGTTATCATTTTCGACCACTTTTTTGAATATATATTCAAAAAAGTAGTCGAAAATGATAACTGAAAAATGGAACTTTCTTATGCAACTGAATGCAACCATACGCAACTAAATTTCTGATTGCAAGTTTCATTTTTCAGTTGTCATTTTCGACCACTTTTTTGAACTATATATTATATATATGTATATAGTTCAAAAAAGTGGTCGAAAATGATAACTGAACAATGGAACTTTCTTATGCAACCACATGCAACTGAATGCAACTTGCATTTTTCAGTTGCATTCAGTTGAATATTGTCCCTGGTGGGGCCTTGCAACCCAAATCCACCAAAATCACCCCACTTTTAAAAAAAAAGTTGATTGTGGTTACATTCAGTTGCATGTGGTTGCATTCAGTTGAATATTGCTCCTGGCTGGGCCTTGCAACCCAAATCCACCAAAATCACCCCACTTTTAAAAAAAAATCGATGAACCTACCACGTGGCAGGTTACTGTTCATCCGAATTATTTTTTGTAAAAATGTTTTTCTAAAAATAAAATTGGATTGGAAAAGGAAAGATAGTATTTTTGCAATTAAAATAGTAAATATGCAATTAATTAAAGAATACATTATTTTTGCAAATAGAAACTTTAAGTCTAGTATTTTTGGTAAATTCCCAAAAATATATGTATTACTCTTTTGTAAAATATGATTCTAGGGTTCTTAAATTTGAATCTATATGAAACTCATCTTTAACCATCTTTGTTACATCGAATGTGGTGTTTTCTCAAAGCATTAAAAATTATTAAGTACTTACTGTTTTTTATGTCTTGTTGCTTCTCAATGGGAAAAAGGTTCAAAAAAATGTTGTTTTATCCTTGATATCATCTAAATATACATAAATACTTACTTTGAATCTTGCAAATACTCATTAAATTTGTAAACAATATATATTGAATTAATTTAATTGGGTATAAAACATAAATTGTACAATTCATCCTACTTAAATGTATATAATTGGAAAATAATTTTTTTTGATGTCAAAAATTCTCTGTAAATTATTAATTATTAATTATTAATTTTTCGATTAATTAATACCCCTCTAAATTAATAGAATCACCGGTCCCAACTATATTAATTTATTGAAGTTTTACTGTACATCGTTAATTTATATTTTGATATAATAAAATATATTAGAATCCGAATTGATAAACGTAAAAATAAACTCATGACGAAAAATTGTCGATATGTCACAGTAATTAAAATACCATTTATTCTTTCACTCAAGCGACCCACACATTGTATAATTTAATTTACATGTGTGTTAAGTGTTCTAGTGGTAAAGTAAGATGTAAGTTAACTTCGAGACTCAACTTCAATTCCTTCCAACAAAAAGAAGGGCAAATCAATCATTTCAAATGGAATAAAATGTTGCATGATTTTAAATGGAATAAAATGTTTCATGAATTATAACCCTAATTATATATATAATAGATTGAGGTCAGTTGAGTACAGTAAAAAACATAGAGATTGTTCGTGAACTCAATTTAAACTGTTAGCGAACAAACTCATTGCTCCACTCGTTTATTGTGAACCCCAGCTTAACCTAGGCACTACTCTTACCACAACTGTTACACTCTTTCCTCACAAATGCCCAGCCAAAAATCTAAGCAGATTTACTCTGTTACGCTCTTTCCTCACAAGTGCCTGCCAGAAATCTAAGCGGATTTATTTTTGAAAAGGAAAAAGTTTACTTGTTACAAAGCATGACTGTTTTATTTATAGTACTTGTTTTGCAATAGTGTTAACTTGGTCGACTGCACACTGATCAATTAGTCAATTACAGCCGCACGCAAGTCTGCAATGCATCTCTAGTAATCCTATGCAGTTCAAGTACCTACCAGTGGTTCATCATGCATTACAATTGATGGGAGCATTATAATTAGATGCATACAAACATTTTTATTTAACAAAAATGATTAATGTATAATTTAATTTCACTTGGGCAACTCATAAGTGTCTTGCACTCAAAATTATGTACATAATGTAACAGTTTTAGAATGTAAATATCAACATACAAAAAAAAACACTTCTTTTCTATATTCAATTATATCTAGAAGCAATTCTCACTTGTGCATCCCTCTTAACAAAACTTGCCATTAATTTTTTCCTTTTTTCCAATATTTGTTTTCACAGTACAAACATGCAAGGGCAAATATATACAGATACAGTACAAGAAGGATGAATCCTTCGATGTGAACAAAGACAAAATTGCCCCTAAATGAGCTGATTCTTCACTCAAAACTAGCGGAAAGAAGAGATCTCTCCAATTTCTACTTGCACTATACATCAACCCTTCTTCTGCGTGGTGGAGATAGCAGTGCCTCACTTGTTAAAGAATAGAACTTTTTTTTTTCCTTTCTTTTTGTTACCAGCCTGAAAGAAGAGTTATTTCTCAAGTCAAAACATATTTTGACACAATTAATTCAATAGAACAAAGTCACACAGAGCAGATGATCACAAGAAAATAAAATAACCAAACAAACTTGGTCATGTCACAACATTTTCCTATTGCAGACATGTAGCTCTAACCCATACACTCGGCATCATTATGCAAAATATTTAATGCAAGCATGCCCTAGTCCCATAAGTGCATCAAAATGTGCCTTTCAGAATAGGATAAAATGTATCTACAGTTAGCCGTAGAGTGTTTTCCTTTTAACTACTAAAACAAGGTAAAACTAGGTAGTTTACAAGTTATAAGTTTATTTTATTATGAATGATATTTATTTTATGTTTCTTATCCTTCAATTTCGAACATACCCTTGATTAGTGGAATTTTGATAGTATGTACAATTGAAATCACAAATACATTTGTTCAGCGAGTCTAACATTTCCTCTGGTTCTGAAGATAGAAATGTACTACAAACAAGTGTTTTAGTGATTAACGTTAAAAAAATAACCTACGGTTAACTGTAGATACATTTTACCCTTCATAATAAATGCAGACATTCTTTTCAAGTTTTTCTATTTTTCCAAAATGAAAAGCTTCTAAACAAACTCCACCAAGTTACTAAGTATTCCTATTGAACATGTGTATTGTAAGATTTTCTTCAAATTCTTGATTATTCACGGAGTTTAAAAAAAAATACAACAAATAATACACTAGAACCCCTCTATATATACACTCTAAAGTGATAACCTCTCAATAGTGATACGGTCTCACTTCGTAATCAATGGTTATATATGAACCCCTCTAATGTGATAACCTATCTAAAGTGATAATTTTTACCGGTCCCAAAAATGTCACTTTAGAGGGATTCTACTGTATTAATTAGATTAATCTAATTTTCTTATTAATATTCACAGAAAAAGTTAGTAGTTGCCAGAAAATTAAAAACTGATCTTACTAAATTAAAAAAAAAAAAACAAAAAAATAGTCATTTAATCATCTTGTAGATTCTTTCTATAAAAATATAAACATAAATAAAATTGACGAAACTAAACATGAAAACTAAAATAAATACGTACTAGGTAGCAATAAATTAGTTACGCAAATATTTATTTACATTTATTAACTTGCAAGTTTAAAACTAAATAAATGTACACAACAAATAGATAATAATAAATTACCAAACTGATCAGAAATTTTTATTAAGACAAAGCTAAGTTTTCTAACTAGTTTAATACGTGGTTGTCGGCCTGTGATAAAATCTAAAACTTTGAAATTATTAAAAGTAATACATTGCCATAAAACTGAAAAAACATAAATATGGTACTAGATATATAACTTAACAAATTCTATATTACATATAACAAGAGTCTGTAACAAAGTTCAGGAGGGTGGAGTGCTACCGTTACTGTGCTGATGTACACACATAATATTTGCATAAAATATCTGTACGGATTCTTCTATTTTCTTCAACATGATCCGTTTCCAGTTATAATTTTTATGCTTGTTTAATAGAATACTAAATACCTTATTACTTGTAAGACAAGGACTTGAATGCTATCCCACAAAAGTATGACCAATGACAGACTTAAAATGCAATAGAGGAAACCTCGTTTCAGTTGACACAAAGATCTACACCTTTGATCTTTTACTAAAGCAAGAATAGAGAAGTTTATCTTTGAATTTCCACTTAACCATGTTGAAAGAAAGGCTCGAGTGCTTAACTGATATATAACACTTCCAAAGACCCTACCCAGAAATATTTTGGGACATGAATTACAAATAAATTTATGAAGATAGGTATGGCATAGAGAATTAGGATTGCGTTCAATGGAAGAAGTGAGTGGAGATACAGGGGACTCAAAGCCTCATGCCATACACACAAATCCAACACAGGCCGAGTTTAAGAATATGTAGACCTCTATCTGTCCTCAGCAACATAAATCGAAAAGAAGCAACCATAATGGAACCTACCAACATGGAAATGGGCTCATGTTGCCTATTAGGTATACTTAATAATTTCTAATAAATCCCTCTTTGATCCCTCCGCCAATAATTTTTCCTCTATCAGAGCTTATCATAGCCAGGCTTATATCATAAATGCAGATAAATTATAAGCTCAAAGAAGCTCTGAGTGTTTGACTTCTAGCGCACAAAATGAAGTCAAGTATATCATAAATGCAGATAAAGCAAGAGCTCAAAGGAGCTCTGAGTGTTAGACTGCCAACGTACAAATCAAGCAACTTTAGAGAGCAAGGAAATTCCTTGAACGGATTCATGCATAACCAGGGTAGGGAACAATAGTTGGGATAAAATGGAGTTGGTTTTTCCGCAATGAACTAAAGCTGGATTTTTATTTTTCTATACGCTGCCAGTCATTTCCTTCAGGACTCTTGCTTCAAACTGGATTAACTGAAATCAGTTTAGTTTTGCTCAAAAAAGATGCCTGAAATATTTTTCGGTGTAAAGACTTTATGTAGCAGATGAATTTTTTCTAAATGCCATTTGTTTGTATGGAAAACACAGGCTTCATATGCAAAAAAAGACTGCCGCAAATACCAGTTTTATGTAATTTCAATCTTGTGGATAATTATATCTAGAAATATTACAATACCCTGGACTCAGTCATTGCTTTCAGGAACAAAAATTTATCAAATCTCAAACTATCAACAGGAAAAGAAAAAAAAACCTAAACAGACATATAAAGAGCCATAGTGTTATAATGTTATTCATTGTACAAAAATATTTATAGAGAAAGAAGCAGTGAAATGCACCTTATTTATATGTTCAACTAATACACAAATGCTAAGTATCAGTAACCTGGACAAGCAAAGACTTACCCGCAAGATGAATAATCTCAGTGTCAGAACAATAGTGTCTCTTGCACTGTAGAGAGGAAATGGAGTTAAAGTTAATACAAAATCACATAAAAAAAAAAAATAATTGCACACATATTGCCTCACAAATTGACAATGTACAATCAGGTACTCTGCCAACAATTAATTTAGGTGATTTTCTAAGCATTCCTTAATAAGATGTAGAGAGTAAATAAATAAGTAAATAATGGACCAAGTGATGTGTTACATATTACTTAAGCAGCGAGGTCTTTTATAATCATAAACAGACCAAGAATATATGCGTGGAGAAGAAACAAGTTTTGCATATTGATCAAACATCCCCAAGTTCTCAAACCCCTTCTTTCAAAAGTCAGAACTCTGACACGCGCATATAAATAACCTATGAAGCATGGGTGCGGGTGCAGGGGTGTAGGTGCGCAGTACGAGGATACGGAAGTTCGGCATTTTCTAAAATACGGGGATTCGGGTGCGGTGGGATACGGCAAATATTAAAAATATATACTATACATTCAAAATAAATAAATAAATAATTATATAAATAATAATCAATTATTATTTGACTACTGGTGGATGCCATCATTCAAAAAATGAAAAAACAAGTTATTTGACTAACAAAAGCTTAGCACGTGGCTTAATTATATAAATAATAATTAATAAGCAAATCAAAAAAGGTAGCAGTCTATTAAAGAAAGTAGAAAAAAATAATTAAACAGTAGGTGGTTTCAATTGAAGGCACCCACTATAACAGTCAACACTCAACAGTCAAAACAAGATACACACATGACACATACATACAGGCTATACACACAGATATATACAAATCATATCACCAATTCGCTATTCACATATATTCATATATAAAGCACAGATCAAAGAGTCGAAGACAACGACGAAGAAGGAGATTACTAATACGTATCCAGCCGCACCCCCACGCACCCTTGCACCCATACGTATTTAGTCTCCAGTACGTTAGGGGGGTGCCGCACCCCTGCTTCCTAGTTTATAACTGTATCTCGCAAAACATATGAAGGCAACACCATTTCTGACATGGACCAATTTACCCTGGTGCAAGCATTTCAAAAATCTGAATTGGCGGAGACCATTTTAGCACTTAAAAGAAAGATTGATTAGACATTTAGACCAAAGGACTTCTGAAATGGAGTTTTACACACAGAAAAAAGGTAACTAAACAGTGCTAGCAATCTCTTATTGAGGAAGGAAGCAAGAAAGAATGCACAAACGAGAGAGTAAAGGAATGCAGAAGTTATATACAAATTCAAAAAAGAAAAAGAAAAGACATCCAAAAGGTGACTGCCGTTGAATAAGAAAACAGGGAAGATAGAATATTAAAGGGTAGGTAAAAGATAGGTGATAGGGCAATTAAATTATGTGTCTAAAGACTCTAAACAGGATGGAAACAGTAAAATGTTTAAAAATAACAACATATATAAGAGGAGACAGAATATAAGGATGTGCATGAGCCATGAAGAAAACTGCACGGATTCTATTTTTTACTAATAACAAAAATTGATGAAAAAAAATATCAAAACCACACCCATAACTGTCTAACATGTGTTGTATGCCAGTCTCCACTGCATGCTTTAATGTGAAATGCCATTAATGTGCATGTGTGGGATAAGTGTAACGCACAGTATAAATAATCAATGAAAGTTGTGTATAGCTTATGTGACTACTGACCCGCCAATATCATCTGGGCTGTTTTCTGCTTGCAGAAGATGTTCAACCCCACCTGATATTATTGAGAATTCCGTAGGATGTCCACATGTTACAGTAACCTGGAACAGAGGAAAAGATTTACGACATATGTTTCAAAGTACTATATGTGATATATCTTCTGAAGACCAGACATCAGTCACATAAATGCTTTTACAACTAATACTACTAGAAAATTTATGACAATTTCAGGGAAAACATTTTTAGACTTGGGAGTTTGTGGGAGACTGGGAGTTCAGGTTTAATACATTCAATTGGTAGGACAGAACAAAACTTCAGATCGAAATATGGTCTGCATTATACACAAAAATTGCATTTCAATAATACCTAACAAAACTAACAGGTATAAGAATCCTACTCCAAGAATAGAAATTTCTCTATTTTAGTTAACGTTGATAATGAAAATAATAATTAAACACCGCCTCGCCTTTTACTTTAAATGTCATGCCTAGAAAACCTCATTTGTTAGAACATAAGGATAAGGGAGCATACACTAGTGGCCGATGAAAATTTTTCTGTCACCAAACTCGTACTGCTTCCAGTACCCTTAATATTAAATCCTTCTTTCTTGACAACTAAAATAGCCGGTTCCCACATATCAAGATAACCCACCTGTTAGTCAAAGAAAAATTTAGAAAAAAATGTTTATTCCTTAAAAAAATGTATTGCTATGGCCAACCAGATGTAACAAAAAAATTTCAGGGATGATATTAATCTTACCGACTGAGATATCCTATAGGAAGCTTGGCCAGCCTGTAAGTTCCTCCTTATGATGTTGTGCATTTCAGGATCTGCAATCAAAGGGTAAATCGCAGCCATATAATAAGTTACAAAGATAAAGACAAAATATAACTCTGATTTATGAATTTATATAAATGCAATACTCAAGTCTCTAGAAAGTCTTCAACTGAAGAACAAGCGCTATACACAACAAAAGGTAAAAAAATGTAGAAAGGATTCAAGCCAATATTGACTTTTACACAAAGAGAACAATGTAGACTATGTTTAAGTCTTCATAAGTTTATTAAAATATAATAATTTAATAACTAAAGGGCAAGGGGCACCAGTTGGATATGATTTTGAACAACCTAAGTGGCACGTTCCTAATTAAGCGGAAGATCTTGTTACTCAGATTGCACATAAGCATCTTTATATGTGTAGCACAAGTGTCTAAGAGAAGTAACACAAGTATTAGATCATCCATAACAACTTTAAAGCATACAACCAATTCCATAATATGTAGGACACATCAATCACCCTTGTATATAAAGTGAAGAAGCAAGGATCTTAAAGTTCCATATAATTGGAGATAAGATAATAGATCATCGTAGTTCACATAAAGTTTATAGTATCCATGTGTGGCAGACCCAGGACCACAAGAATACGCAAAGTCACCAGCAGATAATGTTCTCCTGACAATGCACTTTATTCACATATACATTATAATTCTTGACTAAATTGCACTTTGCATCCCTAGACTTAAGCCAAATAACACTTCGCACCTAAAACTTAGGGAATCGTACAGTCTGCATCCTTTCGATGATTTTTCATTAAATTTAACCCTTACCGTAAGTCAAAACGAGGGTATTTTAGTCATTAGTTATTATAAAAAATTATAATTTTAAAAATATATATATATTTTTTAAATTGAAAAAAATGAAAAAAAGAAGTGAAACATATTTAAAAATCTTAAACTTATATTACATTTTATAAATAATACTTTGAAAATTATAACAATTATAGTTTATATTTTAAATAATACATTTTAGGAAAATTTTAGTAATATAAATTTTATTTTTTTTGAAAAATCTGAAGATCATAAATTATATTTTGAAAAATTTGAAAACTATAGATTAAATTTTGGTAAATCTAAAGTTTTTTTTATAACAATTCAGATAATACATTTTTTAATTATTATTGATTGTAATGACCAAATACCCTTATGTTGACTTACACTGACTGTCAAATTTTAAGAAAAATCGTTGAAGGGGTGCAAAAAGTAGGGGGTATGAATTCATTGGGATGCAATCTGTAGATTCCCTAAGTTTTAGGTGCGAAGTGTAATTTGGCTTAAGTCCAGGGATGCAAACTGCAATTTAGTCATAATTCTTTTGTTGAAATTAGGGGGTATGAATTCATTGGGATGCAATCTGTAGATTCCCTAAGTTTTAGGTGCGAAGTGTAATTTGGCTTAAGTCCAGGGATGCAAACTGCAATTTAGTCATAATTCTTTTGTTGAAATTCTTCACGAGTATAAACTCCAAAATTCATAAAATCACGTCAACACATCAATTGAGTTCTACAAGATAAATCTTCCATTTTAACCTCTACTTTAAAGGATATGCTAGCCTTGGATAAGAAAAAACCAAATATTTTGCAAATTCATGCCAAGTAAGAGCAATATTACAGATCCACTACAAATGAAGGTTTACCCAGTTTATTTTTAATTTGCTGAATCTTAAACCATGTATAAATATCATAGATTGTAGGATTACCACATGCAATCTTTCTGTTCTCATTGGCGAAAACCTTAACAAGCTCACCCTGAGATATAAAAGGAACAAGTTATGTTAGAACCATAATAGAGCCCGACTTACTCACAATATAATCAGTTCGTACGATAACTTTTGGAATAGGGAAAAAAAACCATATAGTTATAACAATAAAAAAAACATACAGTTATAACAATAGTACAACTGAAAAATCATAGAATAGTAACGCGCGTGGGCAGGAACAGAAGGGGCCAACCAAAGAAGATAGTTTCGCTTTCCGCATAAGAGACTCTACCCAGATCTCCCGGCTTCATCCCAAGATCCTCTTTATCATTTGTCAACTTATTAGTACTAATTATCTAAATAATGTGAGATTATTTCAATTTTAGAATTTTCAAGATCATGGTAATAGTTTATCAAAACTTTGAAAACACAAGGACTTTTTTACATATATAATATATAGAACTCGATCACCTTAATAACTATATGTATTTGCTAGATTTACAATTTATTTTTTTTTGTATCTTAGTACCTTTCGCTTCCTATCATCCATGGGCTGGACTTCAATGGCAAGATAATTATCCACATCATCTGCGCTAACAAGGTAATTTGGTTGTTTCGCCCCTGCAATAAGGAACTCTGTAAGATGAAAAGCATGTTATAAAAGACTATAAGACAACTGAAAGGACAGAACGGTACCATCAATATAATTAACAGATCCATCTTCTAAATGGCGTACCCACTACAAGTTCAGAAAAACCATATATGTAGGGTAAATGTCATTACCAAATTAGAAATTAAAGCAATAAAACAATGAAATCTTTAATGATAACAAGCACCTCAAAATTACAACTTGTGGTTCCATTTATAGAGTATCCGCTTGCTTGAAGCTCTTGGCCTGGATACGGTTCCCCAGAAATTTGGAGGCCCTCTACTGCAGGTAATGGGTCATCATCTGCAGCTAAATATTGCAAGAATTCAGGTAATGAAGAGCAGTGCTTAAATTATAATACTGTACTGATGGTAAAATCGTCACCTTCAGAGAAGGAGGAAGAGGGCTCCTCAAGAACTGGAGGTAGATAAGGAGAATATGAAGCGATGTGATCATCTGCTGTATAAGGCGAGTTTCTAGAACTCCAATTAGCTGAAGGATCTCTTCCAATTTGTTGCCCTTCCATGTCTGGGTCATCCATCTCTATGCTACTAACAGTATCACTAAATTTAACTTGTTTATTTGAGGTCATTTCACTGTTACGCGGAAGTGAATCACTTGGGCTGACTGTAAGCTGTTCAGGTACAACTTGGGATGCAGGATTCCTGAAAGGAGAAAAATAAAAATTTAAAATGAAAGCAGTCATTTTTAAAAAAATCCAAACAACAATCATAGACAGACAAGCTATCTCACACAAATTTGCATAAATTCGCAAAACAATTCTTCTGTCTCTAGTGCAAGTAAAACCTTTCAAGTTTCAAATAACAAAAAAAAACAGAATCTTTCCAACCACATTAAAACACAGTTCAGGCATTATGCAAGTGAACGAGATTTGGGGTGCTCTTAGTGTCATGACTCAAGCAGAACATGAGGGCTACACTCTCACCCTTGTATTTTTCAATTTTAAAGGAAAAATATTTTAGACAAGGACCCCCAACCCTATACCAAAACAAAGTCATATCCCCACTGCAAATATCTATGGGGCATGATTAACTTAGAAGCACTGTAACATATCTACCCTGCACAACAAACAGTTAAAAGAGACAGCAGCCTCCAGTCAAATACCTAACAATTAACTGGAATGCTCACATTTACAGTAATCATAAAAATGTATCACAGACATATTATATGTATACAAAAATCACTCTAGAAAAACATTCATCCTAGGAAAGAGCTAGTACTCATCAGAAAACCCACCCCTGGTTAATGAACACCCCAACTCTAAGAAATAAATAAGTGCTACAAAAGGTCTAAAGATGCACTCTGCTGCACTCGGTTACAAATCATATCAAGACCGAACACCAACCAAAAGCATCTTTGGAGTATTTTCATTTTAACTAAAAGAGGCCAACTAAGTTGTAGATGATTATTGTGAGAGCGCGAAGAAAGAGTTGGCAAACAAGATTTCAGAAATCTGAATTACTGCACTAAGTTCAAAAAAAAAAAATAGAGGCGGGAGTAGCATATAGGAGATCATTCAATACCTCCTATAGCCTATGATTTTATAGTAGTAGTTCAAGACATGGAAAGATCATTCCCAACAGCAATACAATACTTGGACATCATACTAGAGAAACAAACTCCAGAGAGTAGAAGTGAGTGGAGGAAGAACAACTTGCATAAGGAAGATTACATTTTAGTAACAACAATATATCCTTCATATTACACAGGTAATTTAAAGGTTCAAAATGAAACAAACCTAAGCAAACGTATAAATCTGTGGGTGCCAACTTCAAACAGATATCGAGTACAAACAGGATGTGAATGAGGTTGAAGTTGAACATGTATGCGCTTGTTTTCAATAAAATAAATCAAATAATTAAGTTTCAAATAGTTTCCAAATTCATCATAACGATGCATAGTTGTTAAGGCGTCGCCTAGGCGGCAAGGCGGTAAAAAACGGGTAGGCGTCCGACCCGCCTTGGTTTTTAGTGGGTAGGCGACGCCTAGGGACGCCTAGGCGGCTAGGCGACGCCTAATTCGTCTAAACCCGTCTAATCTCGTCTTATTTTGAGCTGGTCCTCTTTTTTTTTCTTTTTTGATCCAAGCCCAACTTATTTTATATGGTCCAGCCCAACCTATTTTATATCATCCAACCCATTTTAAGTTATTAAGACATAACAGCCGTCATAACTTAACCCTAATTTATAACATACAACCATCAACAAGCATCGAGAGAGTACAGAATGTATGTATATATATATATATATATATATAACATACAACCATCAACAAGCATCGAGAGAGTAAAGAAAGGAAAAAGACTACAAGAATCTTCCGACATATATATGTATGTATATATGTATATATGTTTAACTATTCTTTTAGGTATTTTATGTTCTTTATTTGTTCTTCAATCTTCTTTAACTATTCTTCTTCTTTTTTTCTCTCGTATATACATAATGTATATATGTTTGAACAAACTGTACCAAATATAATTGTATATATTTTTTATTATAACATATAAATGTATGTATATATAAAATATACCAAATATGTATAGTTAAACATATAATCCGTCTAATGTCGTCTAGGCGAGCGCATAATCGCCTAGGCGGTACAATGTCGTCTAGCCTCGTCTTTACGCCTCGGTACAATGTCGTCTAGCCTCGTCTTTACGCCTTGACAAGTATGTAACGATGTTGCTAGTTTAAAAACTTATGACCACAGGTTCTTAACATATGACGTAAAAAGATTTTACGCAAGTTCACTCTTAAGAACTTGGTAGGTTTATCCTACCACATGTTAGGATACAGTCAAACAGTATTATGGCATTACATATTAGACATGATAATTGGGAGTTTCAATGAAACCAGAACCCACCAACAGATGTTGATGATTGCAACTGTAATAACAGTTCAGTTAGCAGTCTCCATTTTGACTCGGCTCACCTGCTTGAAAGAGCTGAATACCTTCCGAAATCATCGGTCTCTAAATTCTTTGCAACACCACCATCTAAGATGCTCTGTTGATCTCCCAATGTATCCCAATCTCTATATTTCAAAGGGCCACCAGATGGCATTGCTAACTCTTCTTTGGAATACACAGGTTGTGGCACCATGTCAAGCTCATTTTGCTGTCAGAGAAACAAAGTAGATCACAACTGCATATTAAACAAGAAAACTAGAGATATTAACACATAGACATTGTCAATCCTACCAGAAGGGAATGAGATGGTGACTGAGCAAAACTTGTCAAGTTCGTATCAGAACGCCATGGTGCAATTTGATACTGAGACTCCTTTAGCTTTGACTGTCATATTTGAAAGAAGACCACTTGTCAGGCCAAGTAGTCATGGCTGTGAAATTAGCAATTTCTAACTGACATAACGACTACTTAAATATGCTTCATTGTGAAGCGAGTACATTTCAAACAGAAAACTATGGCATATCTGCAGACCTCTTACATATGCACCTCATACCTCAGTAATATTTAGTTGCTCCTGTAAATGTTTAAAAATAACCTGCAAAGATAAGAACCAATAATAAGAGTCTACTCCAACAAGGGGCACATCAGGCAGCAGCATCCCAGAGGTCAACCCCCGGGAAGGCATACGTAAAAGCAGCACATCATTTACGCTTAATACCTATAAGTCTCCGAATGCAGCAGTGCTCAAAGCCTTTTACAAGAAAAGTTTTGCTCTACATAATTAAAAGAAGAAGTAAAGCCAGCTAACCTTAAGATTACTAACAATGGATTGAGCATCAGCAACTGATGGCGGAGAGAAATATTCTGCAATAACAGGCACTAAAGAGGATACAAATGTTGATCTCTCTTGCTGAGCTTCCTGTTTTTATTAGGAAAAACAAAAACAAGCGAAACTAATTACCTTTGACAGAGAAAAATCGTAGCAGGTTTCTTTAAAATCTGGCAAGATACCGTCTATTTTATCAGATACGTAAGAAGCTAGGAGACAACTCTGGACAATATACATGTTGTGATTCCTATAATATATGATAAATTTACAACATATATAAATTTCAAACCAAGATATTATGTACAGCTGCAAACTTTCATTTGCCTTCTATTCCTAAACATGCTCTATTACTTCGAATCTTCATGTTTGGCTGATGTCCATGTACCCATGTCAAGATGACGCCATTTGAGCACAACACTTTTTCTGTGTCTGACACTATAAATGGAAATAGGACATTTTTTCGAGACATAAAAGATGGACCACTAAAAGAAGATGATCAAAGTTTGAAAAGATTGGAAACCTGCAATGCATACGAAAGACGTATATTTTCCTCAACTATGTCTTGTCTATAAGAGATAGCTTTAGACGCAGCATCAACGAGTTCTTGTTGTTGCTGATCAAATGCCTACACAAAAAAAAAAGCATTAGAATATAATTCTTTGTCAAAATCTAATGGTACAAGAGAGATATTCAATAAACATGAGAAAGAGGACAAAGAACAAAGTGTTTGAGAAAATAGAGTTTACACAAGCAATCAGAAAAAACTTTTCGATAGAGGGGGATGGTTTGCATGTATGGGTGTGTGTGCTCAAAGAGAGAGAAGTGAGGTGAAGAAAGAGAAATAAAAGATAATTTAGTCCCTTACCATACGCATGTAAGCAATACGTTTCTCCAAAATATAATTCTCATTACGTAGCTGTACTTCCTGAACAATAAAAAACAACAAATATGAGAAACTAATGTAAATAAACAATATTGCAAACACTGGTAGCAACTACCAACCTTCACTGAATATTCAGCAAGATGTTTCCGTAACTGCGAAATCTCAGCATCATTTTCCCGAGCCTTAACAATTAATTCCTAAAAAAAATACATTAGAAGTGAGGGATAGAAAAACATCATGTGAGATATAGCATCCAGTGCAAAAGACAAGATTCACGTAAGAAATTTGTTTGAAATATAAGAAAGCACCTGCTTAAGAGAGCTTCCAGGATCACCTATATCAGCCATTGTCATCGGTCCACGACGATCATACTCTCCCTCCACTTGATACCTAAAATATGAATTTAATGTCATAGCTGTAACTGTCTATCACTAAATTCGTTCTCAAATTGTCATACCACTGCTTGATTTAACAATCCAATACCTTCTAGAAGAAAATGAAGTTGTAGATGGTGACGAACGCTGAGAGATGGCACCATTGTGTAATTCTGCATGACCAGAAGGGAATGCATTTCGAGCTTCATTGATCTTGCTGCTCTCAAAGCGGCTCTCTCCATAGTCTTGCATCACAGGATTAATGTTGTTGCTAGTTACTTCTTTCCTTAGACCGAATGTACCAGATGGACCATGTGCAGATGAGTTACTCAGGCTACTGTCTCCACCTGTTGGATTTGCCCAATGATAATTTGATCGGTCAATTCCATGGGCACGGCCATCCCAATTATCAACTAAATGAGGATTTTGAGATGTCCAATCTTCCATTTTCTGTACCATGTCAAGATATTAAAAAAATATAGAAAGATGAAGGTTATTCATTGAAGCATATATAGTACAAACAAAATTAGAAGCATAATGCAGTAAAGAGATACACAAGCACAACAAGGTGAAAAATAAATTTAAATATTTTAGTGACTGACTATAACTAGTTGCAGCAATTTAATACTAAATTCTATATAAGGTTATTCAGAACCAATAAAGATGCTCTCAACTCTCATGCATCAAAAGCTTACACTATGCATACGTGGTTATAAATTTAAGTGGTAGACAATGAACTGGCAGAGCAAGCTGAGCGAAAGAATTATATTTAACAGTAGCTTTATCTGGGAGAATTTTGAACAGAATCACAGATAGAGTCCAACCTCCATCATCTCCACTGTATACATCTTATGACTATCACCCATCTTCCTGCACTATAACAAATGTAATTTTTTTCGATCATGATGCTAATACTTAAACCTTCATGTTACATTTATTTCACACTTTGTTAGCTGGACTAGGGTATCAGTGTCAAGCATGGATACGTGTCCAAGTGTTGGACTTGGATTTTTTAAAAATCTTTTAATGTTTTTGAACCAAGTGTCAGAGTGTCCATGCCCATCACATGTTTGAGCATCGAGAGTCCAACACATACACAAGGCAATTGAAGAGAAAATATAAGATATTTAACCACAAATATTTTCTCATTCGCAATCTATACATAAAAAATAAATCTAGTTTGTATTGGTGTCGTTTTCACCTGATTTTAACCACAAATCTCCTGTCAGTATTGAGTATCCACAAGACCTGTGTCTTACTTTGTCATAGACCAAAATCAGCCATCCTTATCTTTTCTATCCCTTTATTCGCCTCATTTTACGGTAAAAAAACACTAGACTACTGACTTACTACACAACCTTGCGTATATAATAGAATTTATGAACCACATTAAGCACAATGAATCTTTCAACAAGAGAAACAATTTCACATGGCATTTTACAAGTAAAAGACATCTATTCCCACTACATACTAATGGAAAAAAGAAAAGAAAATGCAAATGATACAAAAAAGATAACGGAAGGGGATCAGAGTGAGAGTAAAAAAGTGGTCTTCCACGAAATACTATCATATCACACATACATATTTTTCAATCTCATGATGCTTTCTCAAAAGTTCAGACCTCAAGCGATTGTTCTCTTCCACCTGTTAAAAGACATTAAATATATAATTAGCAAACTAAAGCAGTAGATTATTAAAACATGAGTTTATTGGTATATGATGCTACTCTCTCTCTTTATCCTATAGTTCGGGTGATGGTGGATATTGTGGTTGGATTCTCTTCTCACAACTGCAAGAAATTTAATACTTTGTGATAAAACTAATTGCAACTCTAAACGATCGACATAACAAGATATAGTGTGTGTTTATTAACCATAAATACAACTTGAATCAAAATATTAAAGATAAGTATGACCTAAACTTATGAGGTAAGAAATTTTCCATGAAAGGTTGTAAATTAAACAACAGAGTAAAAGATAATTCACCGGTTATAATAATAAAAATCATGATAGAATATACTCTCTTAATGCGAAGCCGTAGATGTTCAAATTATATGTCAAAATTTTCATATTAATGACGAAAAAGTGTATTGGCATCAGTGTTATTTAACGCGATATGCGCACTGAAGCGCAAAGGCCTCCTGGAGCATAAGCACAACGCGCAATGTGAGCTTTTTGAAAAAAAAACGCAACACTTGAAAAAAAACGCATAAAAATAAATTTAACATGTTATACGCAGATTCCATTATCATAAAACATGTTAATGATAACCAGATTCAAACAAGGCACAAATACGAAGTCATGGTAACAAAATAAAGACATAGAATCAACTACAAGCCCTATAGATTTGTTCTAGTCATCTCAACAATTGACGACAACTTGACATGAATTAAAAATCATCATCTTTAGGCTCACTAAATTGAAAAGCAGCAATTCTTGAAAAATAAAAAATCATCACCTTTAGCTCACTAAATTGAAAACCAGCAATTCTTGAAAAATATAAAATCTAAATAAAAGATTCCGTATTTTGGGTCCCTAAACTATTTTTTTTTTCTGATTCAAGTCCCTCCGTCATCAAGATTCTAACGGACGTTAGAATCTTGATGATGTGTCACTGACGTGGGGCATAGAAATTTCTAGTTTAAATCCCTGAACTTTTCCATTTTCTGGTTTAGGTCCCTAAACATAAAAATTTCAAATTTCAAATTTCAATTTTAAATATAAAAATTTTAAAAATAAATCTTAACATGATTATCGTTTATTTTAAAAATAAGCATGATTATGGTTTAAAACACTTCAATGGTTGACATACAATAAAACCTCTATAAATTAATATATTTGGGACCGGAGAATTCTACTAATTTTAGAGTTGTATTAATTAATCGATAAATTAATAATTATTAATTTATAGAAAAATTTTGTCATCAAAGAAAATTAATTTCCAATTATATATATTTAAATAGAATGAATTGTGCAATTTATATTTTATACTTAATTTTATATACATTGTTTTACAAATTTAATGAGTATTTGCGGGATTCAAAGTAAAGATTCATTATATTTAGATAATGTCAAGATAGAACAACATTTTTGGAAGCTTTTACACGTAAAAAATCACTGAGACGTCAAATATATTGATTAATAACCTTTCAATGCTTTACGAAAGCACCACACGGATGCAATAAAGAGAGTTAAAAATGAGTTTCATATAAATTGAAATTTTAAGAATCCTAGAATCATATATTAAAAGAATCATAGAATCATTTTTTGAACTAGCCCAACTGCCCAAGTTGGGACCGAAAGAAATTTTTAACTTAGAGGGATTATTAATTTATCGAGTATTAATTTAACGAGGTTTTATTGTAGTTATAAAGCGTAAATTCTCATGATTCATTTTTATGTCCAATTTTTATATTTAAAATTTAAATTATTATGTTTAAATTTTAAAATTTTATGTTCATTTTTTATGTTCAATTTCATATATTCAATTTTTATGTTCAAAATTTTATATTCAATTTTTATGTTTAAAGTATAAATTTTTATGTTAAAAATTTAAAAAAAAATCAATTATTTTGTCCCTGAAATTTAAAATTTTAATTTCTAAGGACCTAAATCAGAAAATGGAAAGGTTTAGGGACTTAAACTAAAAATTTGTTTTCCACATCCGTGACACGTCATCAAGATCTAACGCCCGTTAGAATCTTTTAACGGAGGGACCTAAACCAGAAAAATTCAAAAGTTTAATTATGTAAAATACGGCAGGGACTAAAACAATAAAATCGGAATAGTTAAGGGACGAAAGAATTTATTTTCCCAATCTAAAAGTAATATAACAGTAAAAGTCATCAAAATCAGATTTAGCGGTCTTAAGACCCAGAATATATCTACGCGCTCCAAAATAAACTCCGAAGGCATACAAGATAAAAGACACTCCTTCGTCTCAAAAGTGGTCACTTTGACTTCTGCACACATTTAAAGACGTATACAAAAGATAGTCGCACGTCATGTTATCGAAATTTTCTTATTCGGTATTAATATGTAATATACTTCCATTCCAGGAAAGAGAATTCAAAAGTCTTATGCGCAATATCTTTTCTATACTTCTTAAGTAGGTAGATAGGTATTTGTTACAAGAATCATGAGAGGGAGTAACATCAAAACAGAAAAGATTAGGATAAAATAAATAAGTGTGCAAGGATCCTCAAATATCACAATCACATGGATCATCAAATGTCACCAACAAAGGGAGGCATGTCCCTTTGGATTAGTCGTTGCCTAAAAGGTGCTTGTTTTGTGAAGAACCTAAACAAAGACTTTGAGAATTTGGAGGATCATAACAATAATCTTGATAATTATTTAGAGAACCCTTAATAAGAAGATGATAAATTAACTTACAAATGAATCACTGGAGTCGCTAGTTCATATCCTTATTTATTATGATCACAGATTCTATCTTGACTTTTTTTAGTCACTAAACTTTAATGTGATCATTTGATGATTTCATAGTTACTATGTTCGTCAATCTTATCATTTTTTGGCATCTACAAATATACATATACATATACGTGTATATATATGACTAAATTGCAGTTTGCATCCCTAGACTTAAGCTAAATTACACTTGGCACCTAAATTTAGGTAATCGACAGATTGCATCCCAATGAATTCATACCTACTACTTTCTGCACCCCTTTACCGACCGTCAGTGTTAGTCAACATAAGGGTATTTTGGTCATTACATTTTTTCTTAAAATTTGTCCGTTAGTGTTAGTCAACATAAGGGTATTTTGGTCATTACAATCAATAATAATTAAAAAATGTATTATCTGAATTCTTATAAAAAAACTTCAGATTTACCAAAATTTTATCTATAGTTTTTAAATTTTTCAAAATATAATTTATGATTTTCATATTTTTCAAAAAAAATAAAATTTATATTACTAAAATTTTCCTGAAAAGTATTATTTAAAATAATAAACTATAATTATTATAATTTTCAAAGTATTATTTATAAAATATATTATAAACTTTAGATTTTTAAATATGTTCACTTCTTTTTTTTTTTCATTTTTTTCTATTTTTAAAAATTATTATTTTTAACAATAACTAATGACTGAAATACCCTCATTTTGACTAACGATAACGATGAAATTGAACGAAAAATCGTCAGAAGGATGCAGACTGTAGCGAGCTTAAAACTAAAGGGATGTCATATGTCGATTCCCTAAGTTTTAGGTGCAAAGTGTAATTTGGCTTAAGTCTAGGGATGCAAACTGCAATTTAGCCTATAAATTTATATATACATATATGTATATATGTATATATATATATATTGAACATATATGATTGAGTTTTTAAGTACTCTATATAACTTTGCACGTCTACTAACTGCGGATGTAATAGTTGTCTAATATATTGTAATAAAATATATTACAAATCACTGTGATTATAAATTATATTACAAATCACAGTAATTATTAGGATTTACTTATTACCGTCCAAGATAGGGTTTTACTTGATTACTTGTAAATAAGGAGGTATAATCATCCCAAATTACTATATCAAATATGATGTTGGATATTAAAAATTAACGCATATTTTAATTAATTTCAGTATTTACTTGTGCTTCTACAGATTCTTTGTAGAAAATAGGCATTATTCTTATTTCCACCATATCTTACCCTCGCTATGCATCCCATTTGTATTGGAGCCACAAAATCCAACCACTCCTCCATCCAAACAAGAAGCCTTTCCCCAGTGAACTTTTTTATTGTTGATCACGCCATTGTTCACTGGTAATTTGAAGGTCACATAATATGTCCTCATGTAGACACTAAGGTAAAAATCTTGGTATCTTGATAGCTAGCTAAACTCATTGTTGAGCCGACACTAATAGAAATGAGGATGAAGGAACATGAACAATTATATGACGAACAAAAGAAGGCCACGACACAACAAGACGAGAAAACCTGTAAAGCCCTACATTGTGAAAGATAAAACAAGCAATTCCGAATATTATAAAAACTAATACTCTTAAGCGGATACACACGTGCTAAGAATTTTGGTATCCCCAAATTGGATTTAACAATCAAACTTGAATGATGATGAGCTTGTTTCTCCTCAAATTGATCTTATAACTCTTTCACTAAGTGATGAGCTGATGGGTTTCATCTCAATGATTCTAAGTCACTTTGTTATTAGATGTCAAAGGGACTTCCTAAGACAAGTTAATGAATATTATCAACCATTGCCTTTCACGAATTTATGTCATCAATTGTTTGTGGCCCCAATCTCAAGCATATACTTTTGTCCTTTAATATAAAGTTTGTTTGATGCTTCATTATATTCTTCACTTCAAACTTCATAACTAGAGGTCGAGTTTGTTTCTTAACGAATAAGCGGAAGATGCATAGCAGGTAATAATTGAATTAGTAGTTAGAAATTTTATAATACTAAAATATAAGTTTATTTTTAATTATGAATATGTATTAATCTTTAGGGAATGTTCTAGAATTAAAATGTATGGTCATATTTGTCAATTAGAAAAATAGACATAATTGGGCAATAAATTATCTAGTAAGAATTCATGGAATTAATGAAATTAGTTTCTAAGTATGCAACATGCGATCTATTCCTAATATATAGATTTAATCATCCTATGTTAGTAAGATTTTATAAAATTATACATTGATGAATATTTAATAGATATGAGGATTTATTTACACTTCTGCATACCCATGCTTTGCTTTTCGTCTATATATTTTTGATTCAGAAACATATTTTGTATCATTGTTTTTTATCCTTAGATATAAGATTTACTCTTGTCAATCCACTCAAGCCTACTTGTTTATTTTTTTAATCTACAATTCTTCTTCTATGTTCTTAGTTTTATTTTTGCATAATATTGGTGCCACGAATTAGGTTTCTACTACCAATCTTTTAATTTGTTAAAAGATCTAGGGTTGTAAAGAGAATCTATTTGGGTAATGTTCAACATCACTGCAAATCTATATAGTGTTCTTCGCGATTTTTGTTCACCGTGGTTGGTATCGTTCATCGTGTAAAAAAAAGGAAAAATAAATAGTGGATATCTTTGTTTCTCAATTAAAAGATAACCTATATTCTTATTTCTAACAAGTCTATTATCAAGTCTTTCCAATAGTGATTTTTAATGTTCTTAACTCATCAACAAAATGTTGATGCAGAGCTGTAGATAAATACATTAGTTGTTAGTTACTTTATGCTATCTATGTATAAGTGTATTTCCGATTGAGAATTTGTATTACCTAACAAAAACAATGTACTTAGATATATGATAATAATTGTCTATTAGAAACCTAAATATATGGCAGTTACTTATTAGGAATCTACAAAATTATAAATATAGTTTCCTATTAAATATAAAGTAGTTAGGAATCTAAAAGGACAAGGTTTCATTTTTTACATGGAGACGCATATATCATACATTTCATACCTTGATTAGAACTTAATATATAAATTAACGAATATTTAAAAGAAGTGAAAATGAATATTTTCTATCCATTGTTTATGACCCTTTTGTAAACTTGTCCAACATGAATGATGACTCATGAAACTCTTACACATTTTACACATGTGCATGGTAAAAAATATCTAGTCAACATGACTATCCACGCCAACATCAAGCTTGACTGAATTTTAACCGAAACTCAAACTCGCAATGCATGCTTTAATAGCTGCAGAGCAAGGATTAAATGGTTACATATAATAAGTTTTATGTTATTATTTAGAAATTCTATGAGTTTTACATAGAACAATATGTTAAACATTTCTACCCTAATTTAGGAAACTTGTATGTAAGTCAAGTATGGTAAAATTGTTCAAGAGAAAGGAATGGTTTTTGTTGATAATATCGAGTCATCATTATATTAAATTAGTTTTCCTTCACCAAATTAGTTTTCCATGTTCAATGCACCCAGAGGCCTAAGTTAATACTTTTGAAGAAGTGTAAAGAAAATTAAAAAGGAATATTAAAAAACAGTATGTAACTTAGCTCAATTTTGTTCTTACATGGTTCTCATGTTCTATCTTTCTTATTAAAAAGAATCTGAACATATTTTGTATTTGTTTGGGTTTTTGAAATAAGCCTAGGTAGTAATGGCCTTCGAGTCTTATATACGTATTGCACACCTCACGTATTGCACAAAGTTAGTAGAGTTTATCATTGACTATTTTCGTCATTTTAATGAGTTGCAATCCATATAGATTTTGCATGCACTTCTAAATCCTAGGAGGTTGTGGATTTTATTTGAATAATCTCCTAAAAATCATCTCTTTTGTCTTATTTTATAACCTCCTTTTTAATTTTTGTGATGCGCATATAAAGCAAGAAAAGAAATAGTCCCTTTCTCTTTTTCTTTTTTGATATGGTCAATTAAAAGGTTTGAAAACCATACAAATGCCTCCCCTGAGACTTGAACCGTCGACTATCACCTCTAATATATATCATTGACCTACTCTTATTACCAAGAGGAGTGGAGAAGAGGGCTATCTCTAGGCCCAAATTCCTCTTTCCATAAAATAGGCGAATAGCCCAAATTGACACTTTCTCTCTCTTCTATTAGCTGATCCCAATAAAATTTATTCGCGCAAATATATAATCATGATCATCGTACAACTAAAAAGGTAAAAATTCTAAAAAACAATTTCCATGAAATTCAAAAGCACGCATGATTCTTACTCAATGAGCATTCCGCAAAGTACCAATACACACAGATTTTACTAGTTTCCAAATTTTAATAAATACAAACCAAAATTTACAAAACAAGTATCTACAAAACAAATATCACTCGAATCGCAAAACAGCCAAACAAGTAAAAAAAAAAAAACAGATAGTACCTGTTGTTTAATAGTAGCCTCAGCAGCTTCAACTGCTTTCATAACCTGAACCAACGCATCACTACTGTCGTTGTTGTTTACGCCATTAATCCCCAATCCCGCAAACCTATGAGCTAAATCATTGCCTCCATTCTCCATCTTCACTCTCTTCTACACATAATTTCCGCAAATCACTTCAAACTCGGCCAAGTTGACTCAGTGTATACAACGAATCAAAATTGTGTACAAGTACAAGCAGAGGAAACCCTAGAAAGCAAAATTAAGATATAAGAACTGAAAAAATGATGAAATTGAGTGAAAATAAAAGGAAAGTGATGATGAATTAAAGTGATCTGTAAGGAGAACATATAGATACAAATGTATACATACCGTTGTGTGTCCGACCGGAATCCTGGTTGAGAGGTTTTTTGGGTCGTCTTGGTGTGCTGTGTTGCTACTAATTGTTTAGTCCTCCCTTTTGGAAAATTTAGGCATTTACAACTAAGATTCTTCTAATTAAAGTGTTGGCTGTTATGGAGCGGCTGTAGAGAGACTCAGAGTTTGGGTGTCTCGTTTAGCTTTATCCAATAAGTTCGGCTTTTTCGTGCTCTCTTTTTGCTTTATATTATCTCCTTTATATTATCTCCTGTTATCTGGTTTTGCGGTTACAGGGAGCTTAGTCAGGTGTTTTCTAGTGCTTTTTAGAACCAAACCAAACCAAACATACCCAGTATATCCCGCTCAGAGCAGGGTCTGGGGAGGGTAGGTTGTACGCAGACCATACCCCCACTTTTAGAGCAGGGAGACTGTTTCCGTGAAGACCCTCGGCTGAGTGCACGACAAACACAGAGTGTGGTAAATACAACGGAAAAGAAACGGAAATGGACAATGACATACCTGAGGCCCATGGCGTTCTCCACATGAGGCATACATACCTGTGAGGATTTATGATACTCCTAGCTTGATGCGCTCCACCCACACGACAAATCCCGCATAAAGGTAACACCGCGCCAAGCTCCCTGCAACTGCAAAACCAGAAAACAGAAGATACTAAAAATGAGAAGTGAGAACGCTACAGCCGAACTACTAAAAAATGGCTAACCGAGACAAGGCAACTCTGAGGCTCTCGACAACAGAGCCACATCCTAAAAGGGAATCCACCACTCTGATACGCCGCCTCCAAGAACCCCTATCCGCGAGCATGGTCTCATTTAAGTCTAAGGCCTTCAAATCCATCCTGAGCTGCTCTTCCCACGACCTCCTCGGCCTGCCTCTCCTCCTCACCCCAACAACCGCAAGACTCTCGACCCTCCTAACAGGGGCTTCAGCCAGCCTCCTACGGACGTGGCCGAACCATCTCAACCTTCCTTCCCTAACTTTCGCAGAAAAAGGCGCCACTTCAAGCTCGCTCCTAAACACCGAGTTCGGGATTCTGTCCAACATCGTGCGCCCACATGACCACCGCAACATCCTCATTTCAGCCCCTTCCAACTTGCTTACGAGGGCCTTCTTCTCCGCCCAACACTCAGAGCCATATAACATCGCAGGACGGATAGCCGCTCTACAGAATTTCCCTTTCAACTTTAAAGGGACTTTCTTATCGCACATTACCCCTGACGCTGCCCTCCACCTTAGCCACCCCGCCTTGATACGATGCGTGACATCGGCTTCAATCTCACCTTCCTTCTGGATGATCGAACCCAAATACTTGAATTTATCCGTCTGCGGGACGATCTGGTCTTCAATCCTAACCTCCACCCCTTCCACGTTTGCCTCACCACTGAAGTTACACCAGAGATACTCGATTTTAGAACGGCTCAAACGTAACCCTTGGGACTCCAAAGTAGATCTCCAAAGCTCCAATTTTTCGTTCACCTCCCTCCTCGATTCCGCCACTAGCACGATATCATCCGCGAAGAGCATGCACCAAGGGACAACATCTTGAATCCCCCGCGACATGACATCAAGGATAAGGGCGAATAGAAAAGGACTTAGTGCCGACCCCTGATGAAGCCCCATCTCAACAGGGAAGAAACGGGAGTCCCCTACTGGGGTCCGAACGCAAGAACTAGCTTGGGAGTACATGTCTTGAATCACCCTAACGAACGTCGACGACACTCCCCTCTCCTCAAGGCTCTTCCAAATGACTTCACGGGGGATGCTATCATAGGCCTTCTCAAGATCAATGAACACCATATGGAGGTCTTTGCGACGTTCCCTGAACTTCTCCATAAGGCGTCTAACGAGATGAATGGCCTCGATCGTAGATCTCCCAGGCAAAAATCCAAATTGATTCTCTGAGATATCAACTTCTCTTCTAATCCGACTATCAACCACTCTCTCCCAAAGTTTCATAGTATGACTGAGTAATTTAATACCCCGGTAGTTACTACAACTTTGCGCATCGCCTTTATTCTTAAAAAAAGGGACCACAACACTACGCCTCCATTCAGCTGGCATCTTAGCACCCAAGAGAAGAACATTGAACAGATCGGTTAGCCATTGGACGCCAACCTCACCAAGACAAAGCCAAACCTCGATTGGGATAAGATTCGGACCAACCGCCTTCCCTCTAGCCATCTTATGCAAGGCACCTTTGACTTCATCCTTGCTGATGCGCTCACAGGGATCGAAGGAAATCACAGGCGAAAGAAGGACCTCTTGTTCCACACCGGCACCACTCCTCCTAGCCTCGTTGAAAAGATTGTGGAAATACGAACTCCACCTCTCCTTAATAGCATCTTCATTCAATAACACTTGGCCTGAATCATCTTTAACAAACTTAACAGAACCCAGGTCGCGCCTCCCTCTCTCCCTAGCTTTAGCTAGCTTAAAGATGGCATTCGCTCCTTCCTTGGTATCTAGGCGCTTGTACAGCCCTTCATATGCCTCCTCTTTAGCTTTCGCCACTGCCTTTTTTGCCTCTCGTCTCGCCACCTTGTAAGCTACCATCTTCTGAATCCTCTCCGGCCCTGCGCATAACGATAAAAGCTCTTTAAAGAGCGCAAGTTTAGCCTTAACCTTGTTTTGAACCTCCGTGTTCCACCACCACGCCTCCTTATGACCACTGAACCTCCCTGAGGAAACCCCCACCACCTTCTCGCCCACACTCCGAATGGCCTTTGCCATGTTGGACCACCTGAAGTTAGCATCTCCACCACTCGCAAAACAACCTTCGTTGAGCATAGCCTCCCTGAATTCCGCCGCCTTCTCGCCCTTCAGGTCTTTCCAAAGGATTCTAGGTCTAAACTCTCTCTTCCTGCGAACAACTCGACCCCCCATGGATAGATCCATGGCCAACAGCCGGTGCTGTGATGCGCACGCCTCACTCCTGAACACCTTGCAGTCCACGCATGCTCTAGCGTCCCGGCTGCGCACAAGTAAGTAATCGATTTGAGTACTGCGTCCCCCACTACTAAAGGTGATGAGGTGCTCAGCCCTCTTCTGAAAAACAGAATTCACAATTACCAACTCCTGGGCCGTAGCAAACTCTAACAGAGCGGACCCACCGACATTCCTGGATCCGAAGCCAAAACCCCCATGCGCAATGGGAAAACCATCTGACCTCTCGCCAATGTGACCGTTGAAATCGCCACCCAACACTAAAAATTGGTCAGCAGGAAAACTTCCAACCAGCCCGTCTAAACAGACCCAAAAAGCCTCCTTCTCAGAGTCACCCAAACCGCCTTGCGGGGCGTACGCACACACCACATTCACCACAATCTCCCCCACCACCACCTTGACGACCATGATCCTGTCATTGCATCTATCAATCTCCTGGTAGGTAAGCCCCATGTGTACAAAGCCATGGGCTCATGTATAGGTCTGATCTTATAAAAAAAATTTGAAGTCTTTGTAAATATCACATGCTATTTTTCTGCTGTGCACTAAGCTGGGGTCTTCACGGAAACAACCTTCTTACCGTAAAAGGTAGGGGCATGGTCTGCGTATATCTCACCCTCCCCAGACCCTGCTCTATGCGGGATATACTGGGTATGTTTGGTTTAGTTTAGTTTATTCTTCTATATTGGGCTTCTTATTTGGTTCTTTTTTAAAAAGAAAAAATAGGACTTTTTTATTTAATTCTTTTAAAGTTAATTGGCCTTATTTGGTAAAATATTTTTTAATAAAACTATTTAGATAAGAAATAATGTCCAAAATACACCACTTTTGTATGGAAGGTGCCCAAAATGCCTATATTCAAGTCTGTCCATTTTTTTTACCCACGGAGGATGCATGTTGTTCATACGTATAGTGAGATACGCATTAGGGGAATGCGTGTTGAGGGTTACGCATCAGTGGAATGCACAATGACGTTAGTTGACGTCATTTTCTCATATACCAGCCGTCGTCTCTGCGGAGCTTAAAATCCCCTCCCCCGTCGCCTGCATTCGTTTGCCACCTTCCGACAACCTCCACCAAATTTAAGCACATCAAAATGATGCCCACACATCCCTCTCCCTTTTCCCCTCTTTATTTCTTGATTTTTGGCCCCGCAGGGTGTTAACACTAAATCACGCAAGCGTACGTGGTCACAAGTAATATATGAATAAGTCGAGTTCGTTCCCACAGAGATCTGGTTAAGGTTTTAATTCAGTTATTGTACCTATGCAACAATGTATGGTTATTACTCACTGTTGAGACAAATAACAAATTTGAGTTTTAATTAACTAAACTAACTAAGATGCAAATTATCAACTAAGAATTAACTAACTAACGATAATTAAAATCAAATTACTTACGTAATATGAACCATGGAATCCTAACTTCAATACAAACTTCATTTAGAGATCATGCCCTTTTATCAATACATGTGGTGGTTACGATAACTAATCGGACAACACGAAATAAGTATACGTTACCTTTCAGTACACGCACACCAATCTACACAATATCCACATAAGATAGAAATCATGCAGGCACCAATTATGCTTAGACCCTATATGTCTATAGAATTTGAAAACATAACGGTTGAAGATCAAGTGTCCATAAGATTACATAAGGTAGTATGAGACGGTTAGAAACACACCACAAACATGAATAACATTCATGGACTTATGCTAGCATGGCAAGTTCTAAATCTAAAGATCCACTGTCGCTTCACTAAAGATTAACAAGATAGATGTTAGCTACGCATCTATATGAATTAAATACAACCCTGCAAGGATATCGCAAATTCACCACACATATATCAAGTTAAGCAATCAACATCTAAATTCCATAAGTAAATCCGTTAGAATCCCATGACAACGATTAGTTCATAATCGAACCTCTCGTCATCATGGGATCTGATGAAACCATGATAAGAACAATGTATGAAAAGATACAAATAAAACTAAGTAATTGATATGTAATGGTGTGTTTTCTTTCTGTCCCCCAAGATGTGTATTTATAGCCCCAAGTTGCCTCTCCATCAAGCAATTACCATATTAGAGTAGGAATAGAAGACCGGCAATTTCCATCTTTAAACGGGATAGGATTTGCAAATTCCATGCTCAAGACTGATTCTGGAATGTTCTAGCCGTCCAGGACAATTACCATATTGATTAGAAGTAGGAATTGTGGCAATTTCCTTGTTGGAATAGAATTCTGCAACTTCTGGAAGTTTCTGTTTTGAAGAAAAATTATCTTCAATAACTCTGCACTCCGGACCAACTTAGAATGATAGAAAATCTCGTTAGCTTCGCGTGGACTGTAAGATCGCCAAAAACGGACTTGTAGAACTCAAGATATGGCCAAAACAAAATCAGAAATTCTGGCTGATTTTTCACCCGCACCGCGCGCGACCGCGCTACTGTTCACGCCCGCGCGCCCGCGCCCGAAATTAGTACAAATTAGGCGCGGCCGCGCCCGACTTGCCGTTCATTTGCTGATTTTGCTCTATTTTCTTCGTTTTAACTCCGATTTTCATTCCGTTTCTTCCGGCTCTCTCGCAATTTGATGTATTGTTATTCTTTAAGCTCAAAACCCACCATTTAAGCATGGAAAACATCATCACACATCCGACTCTTATTCCTGCACAAATTCACTAAAAACACATCAAAAACACCACATACTTGAGTTCAAGTCATCAATTCAAGCCGATACGAAGCATTCCAAGTGGATATAACATCCACTTATCACACCCCCAAACTTAAACCGATGCTTGTCCTCAAGCATAACAATTATAACTATATACAACTAACTAGTACCACTTCCGTAGGTGATCACGGTTGCATTTGGCATATGCAACAAGCCCTTTAAACCCCTAGGCAGCCCTAGTGGACGAGTAAGGTCTCGTGAGGGCCTATAGCGAATGTACCCACAAAATCCATTTAACCTAATGCAATGCATTAATGCAACTAATATGAAAATGCAATTAATCTAGTACTAATATCCTACCATACCTTCAAATCCTCTCATGCCATATCAACTTAAGAATCAAAGTAAATACGCAATGTCTTGGTGTCGAAAGTGCAAGTATTCACATAGTCTACTCAATGAACATGCATAAGCTCTCAAAAGTCCATGTCAAGTGTAAGAATAAGTTAGTAAACATGCTAAGCCTACAAGAGTACATCTTTGAGACAAAACTCGGGATCTCATACGCAAAAACAAGCAAACACTCACAATCCACTCATAAAAGAATATTCACTCAAGAACAAGGGTAAGTGTATCACTCAATTCCAACAAATCATAAGCATGCTTGACAATTGGTATCAATCTAACTCTTAACACAACATACATCAATGACGATAATCAAAAGGTCTTTATTTGGGTTGTAACGGGGCTAGGGACAAGGTATATCAGATAAGCCATAACAGGTGAAGTGTCAAAAGCTAGTAGGAACTTAATAATTATACACAATCACCTATTTCCCCCCCATAATTTTATGCAACAAAAACACTCGAATAGTCGACTAAAGTGGGATCACAATAAACACAAACATGCTCTCATAATATAATTTTTTTTTCTCTTCTTTTTTTTTCTTTTTTTTTCTCTTTTCATAATATAATTTTTTTCTGTTTTCTTTTTCTTTTTTTTCCCCGAGAGCTAAAGCAACAATAATATAGACAATAATAATGATCCCACGATTTTATTACACATGCCGACTATCAAGCAACAACCAAACCCAAATTTCAATATTTCCCCAAAAATTATGACCATCAATAAACCCTTCCTTGCACACCTTATTACTCCCTTAAGCACTCTACTAGCCTTTGACAATGTGGGTTCAAAATAAGGCCAATACAAGAAAAAGTCTAGGCAAGTAATGTGGTATGTCACCGAAAAAATAGGATTAAGCTCAACGGGTTAACTAATTGATCATGTAAATATGGTGTGGTAATATGGGAAAATATGCGGTTATTCCTAAATGCCTTTATCATTTTAATCGTCAAATAATGTCATGCGTTTCAAGAAAGACCTCAAACAACTGCTAGCAATGCAAACAATCCGTGGACACTCAAGCAAACGAATAAAATTGCAGCAAATATGCAATAAGGCTCAAAATCTCACTTGGTGGAAAAACATACTCAATCCCAAGCAAAAATCTCTCTAATGCACCTACTTGTATTCAAAGCATGCAAACTAAATCATCTTGCACGTATTCATGTCTTTCTAATTACTTACAACATTCAATAAGTCTACTAGCTTCAACTTACTAGTGTATGTGTGTGCACAAGAACAAAGCATATCACTTCTCAATCAAAAAGCGTCAACAACACAAAATTCCTATCAAGCATGGGTGCAAATGCAAACTATTATGAACTCACATGATATACAAAAACAGAATGTCCTATATGAAACAAACGTAGATATCACGAACATAAATGCATAATTTACTACTACTAATATGCAAAGCATGAAATCCTACATGAACACAATGACTAACAATCACATATATATACGCTACTTATCCCTCAAACCACCCCCAAACTTAAAATATTCAATGTCCTCATTGAATGGAAGTAAATACGAGGGAAAGTAGAAAACATACCTTGGGTTGCCTCCCAAGAAGCGCTTCTTTAACGTCAATAGCTTGACGTTACTTCCAAGCCTCCATTAAGGATGATAATAGTTGGCCTGGTCTTCTCTTCGCGAGACTTCATCGTCATCACGGCGGCACACTTTCTGCCCCTTCTCCTCGCTTGGCCTATTCGTATAACAACTATGTCCTATTCCAATGCCTTCATCTGCTGACCTAAAATCTGTCAATTTGTAGAACAACACACCTTCGCGGGCTTCGCTTGAATATAATGGAGGAGGGTAAATGTAAGTTTCTGAAGCCTTTGGTTCCTCAAAGAGAACTTCCTCCATTGGCTCTAATGCGCTACCTCCATCTTTAAACTCTGAGACAAGTAGAAGACCTGCATCTTTCCCATGATCATCAGCCTCTTGGTACGCACATACCAATTCTTGAAATTTGCGTAGCTCATCAGTGTCTGTCCCAAATAGTGCCCTTTCCAAATCATCCACCATCCTAACATGATCAAATTCCTCACATGGCTTGCGAATGCTCACCTCATCTTGGAATTTGTCTTCTTCAATTATGCATGCAGTACCTTGCTCCAAGTCACCGTTATTTTCTGGAATTGCCTCTGGTATGAATTGCTGATTCTCTTGTTCCAAGGCACTCACAGCTCGAGCAACTAGAATCTCCAAAGATTTGATAGACTCCTCACTACTCTTTACAAGCATCCTAAGCTCCTCCATAGTAACAACCTCATCTGACTGAAAAATAGGAGTAGGTTGCTGATGTTGAAACTCTTCACTTCCAAAGAAATATGACATATCTGGAACATCTTGTTGGTACTGTTGAGGATGGTATTGAAAATATGGTTGTTCCTCATAAGTGACATATGGATCAACTTCTTCGTAGTAACAATATTGTGAGGGATCATGAACGCCAAAACACCGCTCACATTGATAAGGCATGGATGTCCTCGAATATGCCCACCAAGGCAACTCCTCGCATGCCATCTTCAAAAACTCAAGTACCTGAAACACAACGAACTAAACAAGATAGTTAAGAAAAAATCTGAGCCAGTGAACTCTAACGACCACTATTGACAAGCACATAAACCAAAAATAAAACACCGATGATCCCCGGCAGCGGCGCCAAAAACTTGTTAACACTAAATCACGCAAGCGTACGTGGTCACAAGTAATATATGAATAAGTCGAGTTCGTTCCCACAGAGATCTGGTTAAGGTTTTAATTCAGTTATTGTACCTATGCAACAATGTATGGTTATTACTCACTGTTGAGACAAATAACAAATTTGAGTTTTAATTAACTAAACTAACTAAGATGCAAATTATCAACTAAGAATTAACTAACTAACGATAATTAAAATCAAATTACTTACGTAATATGAACCATGGAATCCTAACTTCAATACAAACTTCCTTTAGAGATCATGCCCTTTTATCAATACATGTGGTGGTTACGATAACTAATCGGACAACACGAAATAAGTATACGTTACCTTTCAGTACACGCACACCAATCTACACAATATCCACATAAGATAGAAATCATGCAGGCACCAATTATGCTTAGACCCTATATGTCTATAGAATTTGAAAACATAACGGTTGAAGATCAAGTGTCCATAAGATTACATAAGGTAGTATGAGACGGTTAGAAACACACCACAAACATGAATAACATTCATGGACTTATGCTAGCATGGCAAGTTCTAAATCTAAAGATCCACTGTCGCTTCACTAAAGATTAACAAGATAGATGTTAGCTACGCATCTATATGAATTAAATACAACCCTGCAAGGATATCGCAAATTCACCACACATATATCAAGTTAAGCAATCAACATCTAAATTCCATAAGTAAATCCGTTAGAATCCCATGACAACGATTAGTTCATAATCGAACCTCTCGTCATCATGGGATCTGATGAAACCATGATAAGAACAATGTATGAAAAGATACAAATAAAACTAAGTAATTGATATGTAATGGTGTGTTTTCTTTCTGTCCCCCAAGATGTGTATTTATAGCCCCAAGTTGCCTCTCCATCAAGCAATTACCATATTAGAGTAGGAATAGAAGACCGGCAATTTCCATCTTTAAACGGGATAGGATTTGCAAATTCCATGCTCAAGACTGATTCTGGAATGTTCTAGCCGTCCAGGACAATTACCATATTGATTAGAAGTAGGAATTGTGGCAATTTCCTTGTTGGAATAGAATTCTGCAACTTCTGGAAGTTTCTGTTTTGAAGGAAAATTATCTTCAATAATTCTGGACTCCGGACCAACTTAGAATGATAGAAAATCTCGTTAGCTTCGCGTGGACTGTAAGATCGCCAAAAACGGACTTGTAGAACTCAAGATATGGCCAAAACAAAATCAGAAATTCTGGCTGATTTTTCACCCGCACCGCGCGCGACCGCGCTACTGTTCACGCCCGCGCGCCCGCGCCCGAAATTAGTACAAATTAGGCGCGGCCGCGCCCGATTTGCCGTTCATTTGCTGATTTTGCTCTATTTTCTTCGTTTTAACTCCGATTTTCATTCCGTTTCTTCCGGCTCTCTCGCAATTTGATGTATTGTTATTCTTTAAGCTCAAAACCCACCATTTAAGCATGGAAAACATCATCACACATCCGACTCTTATTCCTGCACAAATTCACTAAAAACACATCAAAAACACCACATACTTGAGTTCAAGTCATCAATTCAAGCCGATACGAAGCATTCCAAGTGGATATAACATCCACTTATCACAGGGGCGTTTATGGACTCCTCGAAAAACGAATCGGAAAAAATGGATATATTTTAGGGGTTCGTATTCGGGCAAAAGAAATGAAAATTGAAGGGTGTAGGGTTGTAGAGGGGGAGAATACGATTCGAATGATGTATGGTATGTCAGTGAACGAAGCTTGGATGGTGGTGAACGGATTCGTCGAATTTTCGACCAAAAAAAATCTCTGGCACGCGCGGGTTGGAGACGATGAACAGTACTTGAAATACGCATCTTGAAGATGCGTATTCTCAAACACGCATTTTGCAAATGCGTATTCTAGGTATTGTTCATCAATGCACCTTTTCAGTTTACACACTCCACGCATTCGAAAAATGCGTATACAGTATACGCAAGCCCAAATTCCGTAGTCAATGGGCATTTTGGGCGGATCTTCCCGCCTGTAGGCATTTTGGGCAATTGGAATTAAATGGTGGGCATTTTGGTTTTCTACCCTTTAGATAAAGGATATTTATTAAAAATACCAATTTTCTAAGTTTTTTTCGATTTTACTATATTCTCAAAATATTTGTAAAAATATTTTTTAAAAAAAAATTACGAAAATATTTACTTTTATAAAATATTTGCAAAAATACGTTATGCAACAAAATGAACTTTTAATTGATTGCGGTTGAATTTTCATATGTAATTGCGCAAGTTGCACATGTGATTACAAACAGTTGCATTTGGTTTATTTGGTTGCAGAACGCACTTTTCAAATATATTATAAAAGTTAGTATTTTCTTAGAATATATATTTTATTAAGTACTTTTGCAAAACAAGAAAGTTGGACTTGGATATTTATGAAAAAATCTATTAAATAAATAGTATAAAACATAATTACCTGACATTTTTTTTTCTTTTGTATTTTTTTATTTCCATCTAAATTTTGTAATATGTTAATTTATAACACAAATGAACTTGCAATACTTGTTTTATTACCTAAATAAGATGTAAAAATTTGAAAAAAATAAAAACATGCAAATGAAATCATAATTATTTGGACAAATTTTGTATTGTTTGGAACTTAAACTTGCGATTTAAATTAATACTAGCGTAAAAGCCCGTGCAAAGCACGGGTACTGAACTAATTATTTCTCGTCCAAAATTGTATATATATTCAAATAATTTTGTAATTAAAAATATGATAAATGATAAAATTTCAATTTATCTAATATTTTAATATTAATTTTGTAATTTTACATATCATTTTTTAATTTTATATTTTGCATTATTTTTAACTCAATTTTAAAATTTTATAAATATTTCAGTTGATGTTAAATGTGTAAAACGACATTAATGACCCATGCATGTATATGAAATTTACAATTAATTTTTTTGATTTTATCGTATACTGATCTAAGTACTCAATCATTATATATTATATTGATCAATTTTTCATATCGTATAAAAATTCATATAAATCGTACTTTATAATCGAGTTATAGTCTTACTGATCATTATAAATACTTATTGTAGTTTTGTAATATTTATGATTTGAAAATTTTATATCTCTTTTATTTTATTTAATGTTAATTATGTTACTTTTTTATATATAACATAGTTCAATTTTTTAATTATTTTTAGAGTTCTTATCCTTTTAACATAATTTCAATTATTTTTCGTGTATGTTTAAATATTTATGTTTTTAGACCAATCATATATTTAATTCGTTGAAAGTCTAAATAGTTGGTTGACCAAAATACCTTAATATAACTCATATATTTAAATTTTTATATACCTAAAACTAATGTGATGCAATTATTAATTATGTACGATTTGATAAATAAAATTTACATATTTCTTAAAATCAAATTTTGTTTCAAGAATTTAATATCTACATGAATACGCATGTAAATAAATATCTTTTTTTTGTATTCGATTACAGTATGTATAATCTAAAATTTTATTTTTATATCAATTATCTAAAATGGCAAAAGAGAATTTTAGATTATACTCAATCGATTAGAATATTTTTTTGTAATTTTATCTATCCAATATTCTAAAAATAATATAAATCAATATTTTATTTACTCAAAAATAAAAATAAAAGAGGAATATACAAGAATAGAAGATGTGGTTTGTCTTACATGATTTTTAAACAAAGCTCAAAATTGAGTGTAGAAAAGTTGGTTATGACATGAGTTTGACAAAAAAAGGCTTTCGAATCCCAACAAAAACATAATTTCACTACTTTTTACATAATTATTAAATGACGGCATTTTTGTAATTATTGAAAATATAGAGGTAAACTCATAACTTCGTAACCATTAAATTGACAAACTTTGCCCTTGTGTTGAAGTTTAATATATAGTAATTAAATATAATAATTAACAAAATAATTTTTATATATTCAATTGAAAAAAATACAAGTATCATAAAAATTGATAAAGATGACTGAATAAATGGTTAATGTATCCTTATATATAATAAGCGTAAGAATGATTTTATCCATAATTTTTGTCACTGTACTACCAAAATAATCTCAACCGTCGAATCTAATATTTTTAAAAATAGACCATCAAGATTATATCATATTAAAAGAGAAAATTATAATTTAAAATGGAAATAATTAGAAAAGGTTGCATTAGAAGTGAATATTAGAAAAAAATTATAATCTAAAAGGATATAATTAAAAAAGGTTGTATTATAATTGAATTTTAAAAAGAAAATCATAATTTGAAAAGGATATAATTAAAATAGGTTGTATTAGAATTGGATTTTATTTATTTTTTATTTCATATTTATTATTTGGGCTCTATCTTGAGATTTAGAAATCAGATTTGGATTATTTTACAATCCACGAAAAACTCATAAAATTATCTTTTTAATTTAGTGATGATTTAATAATAATTATTCAAATGAAGACACTCAGAATCTTAAGTGAAAATATAATTACGAATTTTTGCATTAATCCTATTCAATGTAGAATACATACATTGATCTATTCAATGTAGACAACCTAATTATATATGATTTAAATCATTGAAATACATCTTTTCATATTTCAATATAAATACACTTTTTAGTTTATAACATATGAAAATATTAAATATTTTTTTTATGTTAGATCCAACAATTTTCATCAGATTTGGATAATTTTACAATCCACGAGAAACTCATAAAATTATCTTTAATTTAGTGATGATTTAATAATAATTATTCAAATGGAAACACTCAGAATCTTAAGAGAAAATATAATTACAAATTTTTGCATTAATCATATTCAATATAATGTAGAAGAGAGACATTGATCTATTCAATGTAGAAAACCTAATTAAATTATATATGATTTAAATCATTGACATACACCTTTTCATATTTCAATATAAATACACTTTTTAGTTTATAACATATTAAATTATTAAATATTTTTTTATGTTAGATTCAACATTTTTCATCTATTTATTTTAATATCTAACAATTCTTATTTATTTTATCGTATGGAGGACTATACTACCGATTATCAAAGTTTTCAATAAAATCTCTCCTACACTTATTATTAAAATTGTATTTGGTTGTTAGTAGAACAATCTTCAAATAATAACAGGGGTATTTTGATAATTAAAATGAATTATAAGTAGAATTCATAAATCGAATAGAATTTTCAACGTAAAAAATGGTCAATTTCTTTTTGTTTCTGCGTAGGTTTAAATGGAAAATAATTGTTAAACCATTACTAAATTAAAGATTATTTTATTAATTTCATGTGGGCTGTAAAATTGTTCAAATCAAATTTTAAGAATTCAAGATATAGTATAAACAAGGTTCTAAAAATCCCCGATTTAGCCGATTAATCCCCGATTAATCCTCTGTAAGGTAACCAACCGATTCGATTTTTGAAATCCGATTAATCCTGTGAATTTAATTAAAATGATATGTTTAATTGTAAATTAGACTAATATATTAAATATTATTATAATATCCGATTAATCCTTCCGATTAATCCCCGATTACCCGATAATCTTAAATCGGTACCTCAACCGATTTATACCGATTACCGATTTTTACAACCATGAGTATAAATATTAAATTGAATGTGTAAAATTATATATACTAGTTTAAAATCCGTGCGATGCACGGATTTTTTTAATATTATATGAATTTTTTCATTAGTTTAATTTATTTTTTGTTAAAACATAAATATATGAGGCTTAATTTTTAAATGAGATAATTATATAAATGTTATCCGTGATATTTGTAGAAAATGAGAGATTTTAGTTAGAAAATATAGAAAAGATGATAGGGTTTACTTAAAAAAGGTAATCGGCTAATTATTAGTATTTATAGAATTATTATTTTATTTTATTAAATAAAATGCCCTTGACATGATTAGGAAAAGAGAGATTTTAGTTAGAGAAAATTAAAAATGTAACATGTTCTAAGTGAAAAAGGTAATTGATTAGTTTATAGTAATAATAATTTAATTACGTTATTTTACTAAATATAATTGCTCGTAATGTTTTTAGAAAAGGAGAAATTATTATTGTCCGTGATATTTCTATTAAAAAAGGAATTTTAGTTAGAAAATATAGAAAAAATAATACGTTTTAGATAATAAAAAAAGGTAACCGGTTAATTATTAATATTATAATATTATTAGTTTATTGTATTAAATAGAAACGCCACTGATATAATTGGAAAATAAGAGATTTTAGTTAGAGAAAATGGAAAGGTAACGTGAAAATTAAAAAGATAACATGATTTATGTGAAAAAGGTAATTTATTATTTTATAGTAATTATAATTTAATTATGTTATTTTACTAAATAAAATTGCTCATAGTTTTTAGAAAATGAGAAATTAATGTTGCCCGTGATATTTCTAGAAAAAAGAGAATTTATTTAGAAAAAATGATACGTTTTAGCTGAAAAGGTAATCGGTTAATTATCAGTATTATAATATTATTATTTTATTTTTATTAAATAGAAATGCCCGTGATATAATTGGGAAAAGAAAAGTTTTAGTAAATGAAAAGAGAAAAGGTAATGTGTTTTGGCTGAAAAATGTAACCGTTCATGATATAATTGAATAAAGAGAGATTTTAGTTAGAGAAAAGAAAAAAGGTAATGTATTTTGGCTGAAAAAAGGTAATTGATTAGTTAATAGTAATTATAATATAATTATGTTAGTTTATTATACAAAATTGCTCGTAGTATTTTTAAAAAAGGAGAAATTTTAGTTAGATAAATTGTAAAAGATATTGAATTTTACCTAAGGAAATTATTTAATTATTAAAAAATAGAAAAGGTAATATGTTTAACCTGAAAAGAGAAATTGATTAATAAAGGAGAAATTTTAGTTAGATAAAATATAAAAGATATTGAATTTTACCTGAAAAGGAAATTATTTAGTTTTTGAAAAATGGAAAAGATAATATGTTTAACCTGAAAAAGGAAATTGATTAGTTAGTAGGATGAATTTTATCTGTAATTGAATAAGGATAAATAAGTAAAATCAATAGGAACTGTACCGACCAACCGACCAACCGACCGACCGACCAAACTTTTAATGTTTCAGCTTTTATATATATATATATATATATATATATATATATATATATATATATATATATATATATCAATTTTTAACAACAATTTGATATGTAAATTAATAACATATAAAATTAAAAAATATCAATATAATTATAGATGTTAAAAAAAGGAACTGTACGGTGCACTGGTTATAAGCTAGTATATAAAATTACGATAACCGAAAAAACGAAGTTATATAAATATATTAAACCAACATTTTGCTGCACTCAAGAGTTAAAATAAAATAACTTAAGATAAGAGGAGAATATGTGACATATCTAATAAAATTTTCAAAGTAAAATAAAAATGAAATGTAGCACAATGGTTATGTCATTAAATTTGTTAGAATAGGTCAGAGGTTCGATTTCTTAATTACTACATCACATAATTTTAGCATAAATTATAAAAGGGTGGCATTTTTGCAATTTTGTAACATGCAAGGGTAAAACTGTAATTTCACAACCATTTTTTTGGCACTTTTTGCCCTTGTGTTCTCCTTTAATATATAGTAGGTAACATGCAAGGGTAAAACTGTAACTTAACAATCATTTTTTTTGACACTTTTTGCCCTTGTGTTCTCCTTTAATATATAGTAATAAATTTAATTGTCATACGACCAAGTGCAGCATTAATATACATAAAAATTAATTATAAAATCATTTTTACGTATTTTGATATTCACACAATCATGTTGAATTTGTTAATTTTAGTTTACTCTAATACCTTAAACCTTTATTATAGAAAAACATAAGCAAATTCATCCATGACATTATCTCATTAAATTAGATACCTATCATTTTTTTAGTTAAAATTAGACATATGTCTTTATTAATTACATATATTATTTTTAGTATCTAACTTGTAACTTATACTTAAGAGTACAAGCTATGCCCATAACATTTTCTCATTAAATTGGATACCTGTCATTTTCTCAATTAAAATTGGACATATATCTTTTTCTCTTTCGAGTACTTACTAGCTTAAAACTCGTAAGCTTAAATTTTTAAATGATATGATGTGATAATAATTATACAAATGTTGCCCATGATATTTTTAGAAAGGTGCGATTTTAGTTAGGAAATTTATAAAAGATTATATATTTTAGCTGAAAAAGATATTTGGTTAATTATTAGTAACTAGCATAAAAACCGTGCGAGAACGGGTCGCTATCTTAAATTGTATTTTTAATTTAAATTGTGCATGATCAATGTCTTTTGAAATATATGATTAGTTTTAATAGAATTTTGCTTATTAATGGCATATGTGGCTATTGTGTACTTATTTAAGTATGTTTAAGTTTATAATCTGAAAAATAAAATTTGTAATAAAATTTCGTACTCCTATCATCATAAGTTGAAGTTGCTCATATGACTTATGTTCGTGCTTTGACAATGAATTCAACCTTTTTTTTTTCAAATACAGCTTCATCCAAAGATACTAATTGGAGTGAACAAATAGACCAAAGACTTGAATGAGTTTGTTGTTTCTCTTAGCGAATCACGAGCCTCTAGCTTAACTTATTTTCTAAAATTTATTATAATTTTTAATTGATATTTTAATGATTTAAAAAATTCTAGAACTTTACCTTTTAATCAACCGTGTCTTGGTAAATAAATATTCGATAAATCAATAAATTCTTCAAATAAATAATTTGTATAGTTCTAAATATTGACATCAATAGAAAATAATTTTGATAAATGATATAACATAATATACTATAATCCGAATCAATAAATGTAAAAATAAAATATAGTCAAAAATTGTTAATATGTTGCAATAATTAAAATATCAAAGTTTGTTTCACTCAAGCAACATGCACACACATCTATAATGTGTATGATTTAAAACAAATGTGACTGGGTGGTCTAGGGATCAAAAGATGTGTGAATTAAATCAGTGACCCTACAATTATTATGTTGATTATTATTATTATTATTATTATTATTATTATTATTACTATTGTTATTATTACTATTATTATTATTATTATTATTATTATTATTATTATTATTATTTTATCCTTATATATAATAAGTGTAAGAGGAATCTTATCCATATTTTTTGGTTTGGTCTTTTGGTTTGGTCACTGTACTACCAAAATAATCTCAACCGCTGAATCTTATATTTTTAAAAATAGACGATCAAAATCATATCATATTAAAAGAAAATTATAGTTTAAAAAGGATATTTAAAAAAGTTTGTATTAGAATTGAATTTTAAAAAGAAAATTATAATATGAAAATGATATAATTAAAAAATGATACAATTGAATTTTATTTATTTTTTCATTAATATTAAAAAAGTTCATATTTACTATTTGGGCTATATCTTGAGATCTAGAAATCAGATTTATAAGATTTTACAGTCCACGCGAAGCTCGCAAAATTATCTTCAATTTATTGCTGATTTAAAAATTATTATCAAATTGGAAACACTTAGAATATCAAGAGAAAATAAAATTACGAATTTGTACATTAATCCTATTCAGTTTAGAAGACCTACATTGATAATCCTATTCAATGTAGAAAACCAGATTATATGATTTAAATTATTGACATACATTTTTTCGTATTTCAATATAAATATACATTTTAGTTTATATGTTAAAAAATAAAATATTTTTTATATTAGATCCATTGTTATTCATCTATACATTTTATGATCTAACGGTTCTTATTTATTTTTTCGTACTGAAGACCATCAACCAACTACCAAAGTTTTGGACAAAATCACTCTTACACTTATTAATAAAACTATATTTGGTTTTTAGTAGAACTATCTTCAAATAATAAGAAGGGTATTTTGATAATCAAAACAAAATATAAGTAGATTTCATAAATCGAACAGAATTTCTAACGTAAAAAATCGTCAATTTCTTCTCTCTTTTATTTCTGCGTAGTTTTAATTGGAAAATAATTGTTAAACAATCACTAAATTAAATATTATTTTGTTAATTTCATGTGGGCAGTAAAATTGTCCAAATCAAATTTCAAGAATTCAAAATAGACCATAAATATTAAATTAAACATGTAAAATTATATATATATATATATATATACATACATATATATTAACAACATTTTGATATGTAAAGTAATAATATATAAATATTTAAAAAATTAATATAATTATAGATTTTAGACAAGGAGTCGTGCGTTGCACGTGTTATAAGCTAGTTAATATAAAATGTATAAACTAACTATATATTATGTATCACTGATTGATATTTTGATGTAATATACTTTATTATGATCCAAATTAATAAATATGAAAATAAAATTATGACCAAAAATTGCTAATATGTCGCAATAATTATCATATTAGATTTTGTTTCACTCAAGCAACACACACACATCTATTATGTGTAGATTTAAAATACATGTGATTGATTGGTTTAGTAGTAAAAAAATATGTTAATTAACTCAGATACCCAAGTTCAATCCCTTCTAACAATAATTTTTTTTAAAAGTATAGTAAACACATCGATAATTAAGTCATTTTCAGTTGAATACAATGTCTCACCATTCATGCTAAGTAAAATGATATAATAGATAATAGATTTTGATTATTATTATAACAATATTTTAAATAATTAAAAAATGTAAGAAAATAAATTATAGATGATTATAAAATATTATAATTTGTATTAATAGTATTCTTAATGATAGTTTTTTGCTTGTATATTGAAAATAGATAAATAAATTTTTTAAATTTAATATGTTGTTGACGAGAATTGAACCTTGAAATTTCTGGAGCAATTTATAACATAATATAAATGTTAACTAATAATATTGATATGGGCTAAAAATAAGCCCTAAAGACACATTTAATATGGCATTAATTAGACCCAGCATGGTCCAAACGTGGGGCCCATTAATGAGGTCAGAATCCCTATTTTGATATTAATTTCGTAATTAATATTGAGGGAAATAAACAGCTCAGCAATAAGAGTTGGATAAGGATATTATCTCCATCAGACTTAGCCACCAAGGCATCCAATTCGATATGGAAACTGATTCCTACAAGGAATAGATCTGGAACCTTCCTCAAGGAAGACTTGTCTACCAAGTCTTTGACTCCTACCATAATTCTAAGGCTCCTACAGCCTATATAAAGGGCCTGACCCCTCATTCTCAGAACTACGTTTTTGGCTTGATCTTTGATATTCATCGAAGTACGTAGGCATCTTGTGAAGGCAGATTCAGCCACGAACACAAGAACAGCCATTAAAGCTCGAAGCTCCCACAAACCCTAGTAGTTAATACGCAATAAATATACCCTACTTTTTATTCCACAACAGCTGTTATTCAGTATATCAAATTTAGTATATCAAATCAATAACCAACCAAATATACACTATTTCGCTTATAATAGTATAATATAGATAGATACATAGATAGATAGCATTGATACGACAATCTCCTGCTAACTTGCTATATTAAAAAATTCAACATTTTATGTTCCACTTATTCTCTCTACTTCTCATTTAGCTTTTTTTTTTCTTCACATATTTTCCTTCTTCCTCATTTTCTCTTTATATTGCTTTCAATAACTCTATCTCTATTAATTTCTTATTCTCTCATTTTTTGATCGTAAACTTTTTCTTAACTTATTCGAATAAAATTTAAAATATAATTATTAAAATATTTAAATTAATTATGTCAAATTAAAAGTAGTATTATTTAATATATATATATATATATATATATAATTATGTCTATTATATTTTATAAATTAAAATAGGATACACCATCAATAATTTATATTAAAAATTATTTTCATTAAAATTTTAAATAGTATTTACAAAAGGGATAACTAATTCAAACGTCCCTGGATTATAATTCATTTATTGTCTAGGTCCCTGAACTATTTTTTTCAACATTACGATCTCTAAATATTCAAAAAATCTGATTCGCATCCTTCCTTCCAAATTTGATTAAAGGACGTTAGTCAATGCTGACATGACAATTATGTGGCAATCAAAAATTTACGGAATGTAGTGAAATTTTGACATGTTAATCTACAACTGATTACAAGAACACGGGTGGTGAAAGTTTTCGATTTTGTGTACACTAACATGTGGAAATTTGAAGATTTTAGTAAATTCTTTTTTGTGTTCTTGAAATTAAAGTACAGATTTCTATACGTTAGTGAACTCGAAATCGAAAATTTCACCACCCGTGTTCTTGTAATCACTCCTAGATTAATAAATCAAAATTTCACTTCAATCTGTGAATTTTTGATTGCCACGTCAGCATTGACTAACTTCCGTTAGTCAAATTTGGATGGAAGGATGTGGATTAGACAATTTTAAATTTTTATGGATCGCAATGTTGAAAAAAGTACTTTAGGAACCTAGATAATAAATGGCCTATAGTTCAGGAACGTTTGAATTGATTATCCTTTTATAAAAAAACAAATATTATATAACCAGGCATCTATCGACAACTATTATAGTTCTTCACTTTGGAATATTTTTTGTTTTTTGTTCTTATAAATATGACAAACTATGTTTTGTATTTTTCAAAATTACAGATATTAGATAAATATTTTTTGAAAAGCAAGGAATAAAGTTCTGGTTGACTGTAAAATGATTTTATACAAAATAGTTTGATAGCTCTAAAGTTAAAGTTAAAATAGAGAAAACCATAATTTTGAAAAAATATTGGTTGTCAAAAATAATTTTAATTTTTTTTAAACATCCTTTTTATTATTTTATGAATTAGCCACGTTTCTATTCTTAAATTGATCATAGGTCAACCACCTTAAAACCAAAATTTGATATAAATTTTATAGTTTTTAAAAATATCAATCTCATCTTCTTTTTATAAAATCAATTCATTTATTTTATGTCCCAACTAATCTTAGATACATTTCCCATCGTTTTTTTTTAATTATGTAAGGTTTTTGAAAAGTTTTATGGAGATCGGCATTTTATCGGAGACCTAGGAGACCATGTAAATTTTACATTTAAATAATTGCACAATTTATTATTTTGTAAAGCGTGTTCTAGGAAGATCACTATTTCATTGAAAATTTTATAAACAAATTTATTGAAAATCATGTATGTTTTGCAAGCATAACATGTATGTTCTGCATTCGATAATTTATTTTGCAACATTTTTCTAGTAAAACATACATGATCGTTAAGAATTTCAATAAAATAGTGATTTTTATTAGACATCTTTGTGAAATAATACATTTTACAATCTTTTATTTGCAAAACGTAAATGATCTCCAAGGTCTCCGATAAATGGTGGTCTTCTCATAGAACTTTATTCAATAAATTTAATATAACCTAGAATTTTATTCATTCACGTGATAATGTACAGTATAATTTGTTAGACACGTATAAACTTAAAAATACTGAAAACACATATAACCTAGATTTGGTTAGCGCAACTAAAAATGTTATGACTGGTATGTGTAAGATTCATGTTTTTCATTATTTTTCTAGTGCTACACCACCAAATGTGGAAGATGAGAGTAGTAACATGGAAGGTGAAAATAGGGCAGATGGGGTAGATAATGAGGATGAAGTTAAGAAAGAGAATGTAGTTACTCAGGGGGTGAAAAAAATGATTGCAAGGAAGGGGGTATGTAAAGATAATGAGCCAGTATATTAAAGATAGTTTGGTGGGGTAAAGAGTAACTCAAGTGGAGTTATTGAATGAGATGGACAATAATTCAATGTCTAGTGGGTCAGTTTATGGTATTGGTAGTGAAGAAGAATTCGAGGGTGATGAGTATGCTTATGCACAACCTAATATGTTAGATAGAAAAAGAGGGTAAATGAGCCTTTTAACCCATGTATAGTTGGAAAGGATATAAAGTGGAGGGTAGGATTGATATTTGGTAGCAAAAAGGAAATAAAAAATGTTGTTACAGAGTTTTCTGTTGCTATTGGGAGACCACTGAGGTATTGCACGTGTGGATGACGTGCATAGAATGCAAATAGTATGTGATGAGGGGTGCCCTTTTAGGATGTGGCTATCTTATATGGAGGAGTATGAGGGATGACAAATAAAGACAGTAAATGATGATCATAACTCACTTCAAAAACAAACTTGTGACAACAAACGATCTTGCAGATCTGTATGGGGAGAGAATAAGGAGGAACCCAAGCTGGAAGCTCACTAAAATGCAAGAGGAGTTAAAAAGAGTTTTGAAGGTGGATGTATGTGATGCCAAATGCTGCAGGGTTAGAAATACAGTTTTAACTGGAATAGAAGAACAGATGGTGAAGTACTGTGCTGGCTTGAGGAGATTTGGTGGTGAGATTTTGAGGAGTAACAAGGAGAATACATTGAAAATATGCACAACTAGGGTAAATGAACAAGATTCTCCATATTTTCAGAGGTTTTATGTTTGTTATGCTGAGCTCAGAAAGGCATGGAAAGAAGGTTGCAGAGCTATCCTTGCTTTGGATGGTTGCTTCTTAAAAACAGTTTGTGGGGGACAGCTTTTGTCTGTTGTAGGATGGGATGGAAATAACTTCATTTTTCCTGTTGCAATGGTTGTGGTTGAGACTGAATCATATGATAGTTTGAAGTGGTTCTTGATGCTGGTTATTGATGATCTTGGAATAGGAAATGGCTATGGATATACCTTCATTTTAGACCAATAAAAGGTACAATTATGATCAAATCCATTTATTTCTGTGCTATGTATTCTGTAAGACCCCTATTTTTTAAAATATTTGATTATTAATATTAGTTGCTTTAATTGTGGATAGTATTTAATTAGTCCATTTTGTAGATTGACCAAACAATATTTTTATGTGTAAAAGAAGAAAAATAAAGATATAAAAAGTTGTAACAATAGGACACTGATTGATGGGGCTATTAAGAGCAATAAAGGGGATTTAATGTCAATGAAAAGAAATTGTGACAACCGTTTAATTATAAGAATAGATAGGTTGCATAAATTAGATAGTAAGACTCGACTTAAGAGAAAGGAAGAGACTTGGAAAAAGGGAAAAAGAAGAACTTGGGAGGCATTTTTAGGTACGACATTGATATCGAGGTAAGTGACCTTTCGTTGATCATTGAATTAAGTTGTTTATTTAATTGAATCTGAAATATTTGTTTTATTTTGATTATCGAAATTGTGATATCGAAAATAGAAAAGTTTATTTTATAATTCCCCAGTTTTATTTGCGTATCGAATCATAGAATCCGGTAACTGGATAGTGTGACATATAGAACTAGTTTACGCACGTTCCGGAATACATAGATACCTTGTTGAGTGAGATTTAACGAGGGACGTAAACTACCCCCCATCGAATTATAGAAGCCGTGTCACTGGCATAATGTGACCGTATATAGAACTATGGGATTAAAATTCAAGTGCATTGTTGAAACTTTATCAATTTTAATTCTGAATATTGATTTCGAAAATATTATTGTGAGCCATTAGACGATAGTTACTTGCTCAGCTTCGTAGCTGAGCATCTCCAATTTTAGTACTTTAGATTTTGTGTTGATTTTCGATGTCTTGATTTGGAGGATTTTCAGATTTTTGATTTAAAAATTGGATTGTTATATTTAAGTGTTTATTTAAATATTCCCAAAAAGGTCGGGATGTTATAGATTGTATTCAGAGCTTAGGTTATGATTCCATAGTAGCCTTTTGGCTATACTTGTGGGTTGTGGATTTTGTGTTGACGTAATGGGTTTAATGAATTTATGATCATTATTTTTCGAACCTTGTGAATTATAGTTATTATAATGTGTTGGATTTCGTGGGAGGTGGACTTCGAGAATGTTGAGGAAACATTGGTGGCTGATGATCCTAGCTTGGAGGATGATCCTAGCTTCGAGGAAGATTCAAGTGAGGAAGAAGATCCTAGTGAGGAAAGCTTTAGTGAGGAGGAGGATGAAAATGACAACGATGTAATAGAGGAAGCCTTGGAAAGTGAGGGCCAAGTGGAGATTTTAGCTGATGGTGAGATCATGATTACTGATGAGCGGTCCATCATTCCTTTTGAGGTCTCGCAGGTAGGGGAATGAGATAGGGAGTCTATTAACCGGATTGGAGTGCCAAATCGGGAACAACTGATAGCCATGCGAAAGCGTCGTAGAGAGATTTTTCTGGGTGAAGTAGATTCGGCTTCTAGTAAACTTGAACATAAGGATGTAGAGATTCGTGAGCTAAAGGAGAAAATACATGAGCTAGAGGATGAGCTTAAAGTTGTTAAGGAACTTTTAGCTAAGAATGATTAGATTTTATGTGATTTTTATGTTTAATTTGCATTTAGAAACATGAAGTTTGAGACCTAATATTGTAATTTGATTGGCATTAATAAATATTGCTTTCTGTTTGAATATTGTTCAATTTAAATATTTTGCACAAGTTTTGAATATACTTTTGTCATGACAAGAAGGAAAATGGAACACGTGTTACAAAACAATGAGGACAACAACAATGGTGGTAGCAACAACAACAATGATGGAGGGTCTGGAATCAAGAATCAATTGGCCTAAACTTTAGCTAATTTGATAGGAAACCAACAACCAAGGCAACCAAGCATTGTTTCGGAGTTCAAAAGACTTAACCCGCCAACCATCGGTAGTGGAAAAATGGACACAAGAAATGGAAAAGACATTTGAGCTACTTTGCAGCAACGATGAACAGAAAATCACATTTGCGATTTACCAACTCCAAGGAAGTTCCTATGATTGGTGGCTTATGGAAAAAGGGAAAAATGAACAAACTGAATCAAATGTGGAGGTAAACCCAGAGCCATACACGTGGGAAAGGTTTAAGAAAGCTTTGGAGGGTAAGTACTTTCCAAGGACCATACACTTACAGAAAGAAAGGGATTTTATCCGGCTTAAACAAGGTGGAAAGTCAATTACCGAGTATGAAGCATAATTTGCGAAACTTGTTAAATACGCACCAATATTGGTAGCGATGAGGCAAGTCGAGCAAGAAGGTTGGAAGAAGGATTACGAAGTGATATTCGACATGGAGTGGCGACCTTTAAACTTTAGACTTATGAGGCGGTTCTCAACAAAGCTCTATTGATTGAGAGGCGTTTGGCGGAATCCGAAAAAACAACAGGCAACTGGAGCAAGAAGAGGTTTGCTCCCACTGGTGGACAATCGTCCCAAGGAGGGCCGCTCAAGAAACCACATGCATACGATCAGATGAGCAATCAAGAAAATCAAAATAAGTATGGTAGGTGTGGTGGAAATCACGTGGATAGAGAGTGTCATTGGAACTTGGGTACGTGTTTTCATTGCGGAGAAGTGGGACACAAGATCTTTCAATGTCCCAGCAATCCACCACCAAGAAAAGAAGTAGACAATAAGAAAAGGAATGGATGTGTGTTTCAGCTTACGCGTAACTAAGGTACGAATTATATATGTATATGTTTTTTTGACTTACTCATTTTATATGTTTTTGTTAGTTTAGAAATTTGGAGGACCAAATTTTCTAAGGTGGGTAGATTGTAAGACCCCTATTTTTTAAAAATATTTGATTATTAATATTAGTAGCTTTAATTGTGGATAGTATTTTAATTAGTCCATTTTGTAGATTGACCAAACAATATTTTTATGTAAAAGAAGAAAAAATGAAGATATAAAAAGTTGTAACAGTAGGACACTGATTGGTGGGGCTATTAAGAGCAATCAAGCTGATTTCATGTCAATAAAAAGAAATTGTGACAACCGTTTAATTATAAGGATGGATAGGTTGCATAAATTATATAGTAAGACTCGGCTTAAGAGAAAGGAAGAGACTTGGAAATATGGAAAAAGAAGAACTTGGGAGGCATTTTTAGGTACGACATTGATATTGAGGTAAGTGACCTTTCGTTGCTCATTGAATTAAGTTGTTTATTTTATTGAATCTGAAATATTTGTTTTACTTTGATTATCGAAATTGTGATATCGAAAATAGAAAAGTTTATTTTATAATTCCCCAGTTTTATTTGCGTATCGAATCAAAGAATCTTGTCACTGGATAGTGTGACATATAGAACTAGCTTACGCACGTTCCGGAATACATAAATACCTTGTTCAGTGAGACTTAACGAGGGACGTAAATTTGCCCCCATCAAATTATAGAAACCATGTCACTGGCATAATGTGAACGTATATAGAACAGTGGGATAAAAATTCAATTGCATTGTTGAGACTTTATCAATTTTAATTCTGAATATTGATTTCGAAAATATTATTGTGATCCATTAGACGATAGTTACTTGCTGGGCTTCGTAGCTCATTATTGTGTAACATTTCAAGTTTTGGATATCGAAAGGATAAGGAAATTGAGCATGCTACTTGGATTTTATTTGTTTCACATATTATTATTGAAGAAATGTTAGAGTTGCGTCTCCAATTTTAGTACTATAGGTTTTGTGTTGATTTTCGATGTCTTGTTTCGGAGGATATATTTTCAGATTTTTGATTTAAAAATTGGATTGTTATATTTAAGTATTTATTTTAATATTGTGAAAAAGGTTGGGATGTTACATATTCACTTCTGTAATATAGTATTTATCTTCATTTCAGTTGTTTATTGTCAATTCAGGGGTTAGAAATGGTAGTGAAGGAACTGGTGTCATATATAGAACATAGGAACTGCACTAGGCATATCTATTCAAATCTTGAAAAGAAGCAAGGAAGTGAGGCTGTTAGGAATGCCTTCTATCAAGCAAGCCTGGCCACACATCCTAAAGCTTTTAAAGCGACAATGAGAGCTCTTGAGAAAGAATCAAAGAGGGCATCAGAAAAAATGAAGAAATTTGATCCCAAGGTATGGTCTAAAACTTACTTTTATACACATTCCAAGACAGATAGCACCGAGAACAACATCTCAGAATGCTTTAATTCATGGATTCTGAGATCAAGATTCATGTCCTTGATTGACATGTTAACTAATATCCATGATATGATAACGGAAAGATTACATCAAAAAAAAGATGCAATGAAAATTGTTGATTGTGTTATTCTTCCTAGAGTTAAGAAAAGTTTAGATGATGAAGTTGTAACAAGTTCTGAGTGTAGTGTACATTAGGATGGGAGACAAAACTTTCAGGTTAAGTAGAGGGGGATTGGGTTTTGTGTAAACTTAACAGAGCAGACATGCTCATGTAGGGTTTGGGAGTTAACAGGAATATCCCGTTGTTATGCAGTTTGTGTTATTCAGAGAATGAGACTTAATCCAATATATATTATGTCTCATTACTTTACTAAAAAAACTTACATAAAGACTTACTCCCATTGCTTGGAAGTACTAAGAGGTGAATCATTTTGGGAAGAGGTTGAGGGAGATACAAAATTACCACCACCAAGAATGAAGAAATTGAGAGAAAGGCCTAAGAGGTAGAGAAAAGGAGAGGGATGGGAAGGAAGTGTTACTAGGGATTAAATTAAGCAAGCTCAGTAGACACGGGAGGGTGACGCACTGCAGCAAATGTAAGAAAGCAGGACATAACATTACAAAATGCCCTGACCTTCGACAAGGTGGCCCTTCAACTAAGAAGCAAAGAGGTAGAAAGAGGAAATGTACATAACAGGATGAAGAAATTGCAAGTGAGAAGGTGAAATTGAACAAGAAATAGGGGAAACTAATCTTATAGAGGAGGTTCCAAGAACTGCGGAAATTTTTTCAACTCCACCACAACCTAACACTCCAGGGAGAAGCCAGTGGCAAGAAATGAGGAGGTGTACATGGTCTTTAGTTGATGAGGGCAATACAAGCAATGCTATTTTTCTAAGAACTTACATAATTTTAGCATTTTTTACATCTTATTTTTTTTCATATTTACTTCCAGATTGCTTACACACTCCGCTTATTGTAAATGATGATTTCAGATGCCTACACCTGGCATGAATGTGATCTTAGGAACTGGTGGCACACCACATGCAGACAAGCCAGGGCCATCAAGGCAGAGAAAGAGTAAGAAAGGCAAGGGACCAGTCAATTCATCACAACCCCAAGGAATAAGTAGTTTTTTTAATCAAAGACCATGGCTTTTGTAATATCTAATTAACTTATTTTAAGTTCCTCTATGAACTTAGTTTAAGTGCTTTTGTAAGCACCAAGGACATTATTTAATGTCTTCTGTAAGTTTCACGTGGGCAACATAGTGTATTTTGTGTTTGGACCCATGTGCTTGGTTTGATGCTTTTGTTAGGAATCTTAAACTTTATGCAATGATATCACTCTTTATTTATCTCTTTCGTTATCTTCATATGCGTGCAATTGTATCTTTCATTTCACGTGCACTATTTATGGTCACTACAAACAGCTTCAAACATCCAACTAGTACAAAGAGATGGAATGCAATTATTTTCAATTGATTAAAGTGACCATTACAACCATCAAAGCTAGTACTAATTCAACAACCAACTACTACAACTGCAATTACAACATAACAACTACTAGAATCGTACCTCACCAACCAAAATATAAATACAACCACAATTGCAACTACCAACAACTTCTTCAAAAAGAATTTTTCTCTCTTCATTTCCTTCAACAATGTAACCCCCCCAAACGCCCCCAAATTCCCTACAGGAATCCAGGTCGTCACTTCTCTTGAGGAATATTCAATCACCTGCTCACAATATAATCTACAACAATATTTGTAATAAACTCCACAATTACTCTACAGGTTATAGTCTTAGAACAAGTACTTAATAATCCCAAAAGTTATTACATATCAAGTTCACTTCCCAGGATCTCTGAAATATTAATACAACTTCAAAATACTAAATGATAGAACATTAAACTACAATCTTCCAGTTCACGCCCTTCTCAGATACTGTAAGGCTAATGCATTGAATTAGTTGCCTTTCCCCTTTCTTCTATCTCGGTTCGCCATCCTAGTGCCCGCTCCGGACGCCGCTGTTTTAGAATATTTAAAATAGCAAGAATGAGCCAAAAATGCCTAGCAAGTTTTATATCACCATAATATATATATATATATATATATATATATATATATATATATATATATATATATATATGAGTAGGGATCTAGAGAGAACCCCTTTAAAAGGAGAACTTAGAAAACTAAATTAAAATATAGCACATATGGTATGCAAACTGATCGTTGGGAGATGGAGAAAAATGTGGTGAAATTAGATTTTAAAAAAATATCACCGATTGACGGAAAAAATCAAATTAAAAACGGAGGGGATTAGGTGGGATTGTGTGTGTGAGGGTGTATTTGATTAGTGTGTGGGTGCCCCTGGCGGGGCCATTGATTATAATACATCCAATGGTTAGGATTAGTACCTTAGTTTTCTTCAGAAAATAAGTTCTCTTTTGAGCCACACCCTATATATATATATATATGAGAAAAATGTTCCTACAGTTAACTTTAGGAGAACTTCCTAAAGTTAACTTTTAAAATTATGTGATTGTTACCTTATATTTATAAGGGCCCCGCAGGGGCATTAATGATGTTTCTTTTTATTTAGGAAAGTATGTGATGTGTCTTTATTTCAGTGGTTAACTGTAGGAAATTCTCCTATAGTTAACTATAGGATCATTAAGCCCTATATATATATATATATATATATATATATATATATATATATATATATATATATAAAAGTTATATTTTGATTACCAACAACATAATTTCTAAAAGATGCTATTTAGAAAGAATAATTCCGCCATTTGCATATGCAGGTAGCATAATGCACTCCTATGTTCTCCACCATTTTCGAATATTACTTATATATATATATATATATATATATATATATATATATATATATATAAATACATCAATACTTCTTAAGAAATGAACCTTTGGGTTCTTCGCCATACTGAATATTACCCATATACATTGGGCGATTATATATTTCCATTACTACTGATGGACCCTATTTAGAAGATTTCCCTCGTCATCTATCCGTAAAGGATGATCAATCCTATTACAGCTGCTATTTACTACCGCTAGTAGATGAGTACGCCTCCTCACCCTAAGTGCTACTGGTAGAGGATTAGTACACCTCCTCTCCATAAGATATACTGGTAGAGGATGAGTACACCTCCTCACCCCAAGATATACTCTTAGAGGATGAGTACACCTCCTCACCCTAAGATATACTGATAGAGGATGAGTACACCTCCTCACCCTAAGATATACTGATAGAGGATAAGTACACCTCCTCACCCTAAGATATACTACTATCATCTATATTATCCGGGTAACAACAATCAACAGCAAGGTATATGCATTAAATTGCAAGAAGAAAACATCTCCGATAAATAATCAACTAGATAGAATAATTTTATTAAATCATCTTTGTTATTTCTTCGGAACAAAGCAGTTTTAAGAAAACGTTTTGAAAATGATATTCGTCTAATTAAATAATTTTAATTAGACGAATAAGGTTTATTTAATCAGTAAATGCTTCCAGAAGTATCTACTAATTAAATAAACACTGGTTTATTGGTGATGTTGCCTTTAGGTTAATTATTGCGAACTTCCTTCTTTAAAAAAAAAGCTTTGTCCGGGTTTTCGAAAATTCACTTCTCCTTAGCACTTCGTGCTCATCGCCTACTCCTTATGTTACATCATCTACTTAGAACGTAGGTTACTTCTAACCATACTTCCATTATCTCTTCATTATGTTTACTCGCATTTAACTACTATTACAAACAACTTTCAATACAAAATATCTCTACTCCGAATGATAGAGTAAGAGTTAGTATACTTGCCTGGTACTCCGAATGTAGCAGGGGCTCGTAGCGGAATCTGACAATCTAAACAAAGTCAAGAAAACACGCGATTAATCCCCTATATGATCCACTTATAACTCAATACTCAGACACTTAGCCAATCATAAACAAGGCGCTAAGGGGTCCCTCTAGACTCGTACTAAGTCCATGTTAATCGATAAACACCTTATTCAAAGGTTTAGTTCGAATCGATCATCGAATCCATGCTTAACGTACGATATTCTGTACATTTTACTAACCATTTATAACCTCGTTCTTTACACCAATATGTCGCCTTGATAATTCTTAACAAGTTTTATGTTTTAGTCGACTTGAAATTCCTCTTTTAACATAGCCAAAACGAATGGTCAAAGTAGTGCCTCTAGAGTTGACTTTCCTGAAAATTACTATTCCTTGACTCGCACTACAACACTTTTAAGAAATCACCGGAAACGTTCTTAAATATGAAACCACTTCTAAAATCATATTTTGTATTTTTAATATTTATTATAAAAATCTTGGTTCGTAAACACGGGTCTAGATGGTGAAATGTATTTTTGAAGTTGGGTCAATTGCGGATTTTCACTATTTGCACCACTTTTACTAAAAGGTTCATATCTCGATAACCGTTAACTCAAATGACGCACCGTTTTCGATTGCACGATCTAGAGAATGTCTAGAAGATAACTAACTCAAGATTTGGATCTGGTCAGAAGATCTATTTTTCGTAATTTGCAAAACAGGGCAGGAGATTTACAATGAATAATATCCTCCCCTAAAAGGCTTTTCCACTTGCGCAATCTCGGCTAACGCATTTTTATAAAATTGGAAAATAATGTTTTTTTCACTCAAAACCTTCACACAAACCTTGCTAACTGAACTTAGTATTTATCCTCAAAATTTCATATTATAAATCGACTCCTAAGGGTCTCAATTATCACCTCAAAGTGGTTACATTTCTACAAAGAAATCTCTTGAACCACTTTCACTAAAACTACCATAACTCTTAAACCGTAAACTCTTTTAATGCGATTCTTGCGGTAAAATAAACTAGACAACCATAGTCAGTGGTGAGTCTAAAATCACTTTTATGGTTTCGGGCCTTAACTATTTTCAAAGGTTAACGAAATTTTGCCATTACGACGGCTATAACTCGAACATTTCCATTTTGTCACAACATAACCAAGCCACACCGGGCATACCATACATCCACAACCTCAATAAACAACCTTTTTACTTCTCTAAAGTTAGTGGTGTGTGTTCGCACTAAATCACGCAAGCGTACTCGGTCACAAGTAATATAAGAATAAGTAGAGTTCGTTCCCACAGAGACTGGTGTATTTCAGATTATGCACTTATGCAATGTATGATTATTATTCACCGCTAAGACAAGTATCAAAGTTGTGTTTTGTTTAACTAAATTAATTAACAAGCAATTTAACAATACTAAGAATTAATTAACTACGTGATTAAAACTGAATTACTTATGAGAGAATAAAACATGGGATCCTAACTTCATTAAATACTTCGTTTAGAATTGATGCCTTTAATCAATGTATGTGACGGTTATGATAACTGATCGGACAACACGAAATTGGTGCACGCTACCTTTCAGCATACGCATACCAAACCACTCAAACATCCACAAAATAGATAGAAGCTGGGCAGACACCAATTATATTTAGACCCTATATGTCTATAAGATTTGAAAACATAACGGTTTAAGTACAAGTTATCCATTGAGATCACATAGGGTAGCGTAAGATGGTTAAAATTACACTACGAATTATGCATGTCAAAACATCCATAAACCTATGCTAGCATGACAAGTTCTAAATCTCTATATCCACTTTCGCTTCAATAGAGATTAACAATACAATTTAGATGTTAGCTACACATCCAAGAAGAATAAGAACAACCATACGAGGAAATCAATAAGTCATCACACACAAATCTTTAAAGCAATCAAACTACTAAATTCCGTAAATAAATCCGTTAGAATCATGACAACGATTAGTTCATAATCGAACGGCTTGTCATTATGGGATCTAGTGATAACATGATATAAAATAAGATCTGAATAAAAACAATAGTGCTAGAGTAATAAGGTTTAGCAAACAAATCCAAAAGCATCCAAGAGTATCGCCTAATTAGAAGAAAACAAAAGATGTAGATCTAGATCTCCGTTGCTTGTCACGTGCTTCGGTAAATCCTTCTCTAACTTGACTCTCTTGTCTCTCCTCTGATAAAAAAATGTCCTCTTCTGATGAATACGTGTGTTTATATAGCCCCTCTATGCCTTAGCCAGCAAGAAATTCCAAATTAGACTTAAAACAGGAGAAATTTCCAAAACAGACTTGAAACAGAATTTCTGGCAGCCACGACAAGCGCGCCCAGGCTCCATAAGGCGCGCCCGCGCCGTAGTTGCTAGAACACTTTGCTACAAACAGATTCGTCTTCTTCTGAGCTTTCCAATGACTGCTTATGGGCCTCAAACGGACTTGTAGAACTCCCGATAGAGCCAAAACAGTGAAAGCTGCGCAACCTACCCGGAAAATCCGAATTTTCCACAAATTAGTCTCCAACTCTTGTTATTTAAACTCCAAGCCCTCCTCTATTATATTCCCTTGATACTTCTTTTCTTAACGTATCTCTGGTCTGCTTCTGACCTCCTGTTTCCGAACTAAAGTCCACCACAATTATGTCATTAAACACCACCAATGCCTCCAACTATTAGTTCTACAAAACTCTATGAAAACACATTAAACACACCACATACTTGAGGTCAACTAATCAATTTAATCTGATACGAAGCATTCCAAGTGGATATAAAATCCACTTATCACACCCCCAAACTTAAACCGATGCTTGTCCTCAAGCATAAACAAACTCGACACCTACAAATGCAATGCATGAATGCCACTAATATGAAAATGCAAAGATCCTTTCAGACTAACCATAACCAATCAGCAAGCAAATATCTCAAAGAATGCAACAACTCCAAATAGAGCATGACTAAATCCCCGTATACTAACAATACATGAACAGAAACGTGGGTGTGTGCGATGCTCATCAGATATACTTCTAACACTAGATCAAAATCATACCTATTCTTGGCCAAAACAATCACAGGTTTATAACTAGAATGAACGCTAAACACTTCATAACTCAGAGACACCTCCATCATCACTTGAGTTAGACAAGGATTCATGTTAAACTACTAAACAAACAACGACACATAACACAGCACACGTGCTTATTTGACCGTGCAATGGATGAGGCCCCTAAAGACTTATACAATAATACCCACGTAGCGAGCGTTAGGTTAGTGGATCCCAGACCAGAAAAGCCTTAGGTCACTAGGCACAAAGTCCCCTAGAACTTAATTGCTCGAGTATTAAAGAGCTCACCCGTGGTCAATTCTGCACTTACACATTCACATAACTCTTTTTTTTCCCACATACTAATAACTAACTTGGAATGAGTGCGTTTCGCTCCATCTCATCCAACCCTAGACTACTCATAAATATGAGCAACTACTAGCCTTTTGACGCTTAACTTTTATTAACACTAGCATGAAATCCCTGGTTTCCCCCAAACTTATATTTTAGTGCTCCTACGCCATCAATGGAATAAAGGACATTCTAAATATAAACCAGTGATTAAATCTCAACAACTAAACAAAATATGACCTGATCTAGCCCAAAAGCAAACAATGCGACTGTGTAAAGATTTTGTTTCTGAAATATACAAGTCAATTCATAAGTGTTAGGCCGAATACACAATTATAATCCAGATTGTATGAGAGATTAACAATAGAATACGCATTTAAATAATTAAAAACTGTTTGGAATTAATAACTCCTCTCTCAATGATGTAAAATATCATAGAGAGCTGCTTAGGTTACAACGAATAATGTTTCACAGTAATCGATACCCTTCTAGGGTTAACCTAACTGTATTTATAAGATATACAGCTGCTATACAATCGATAATTGATACTCCTATAAATTAGCTATACAATTGATATCAATTACGATTGCTACTCGTCTCCTTAGTCAACTCAATCTCTTTGATAGCTATCCAATCTTCAAAGATATTGCTTCCATAATAAATTTTCAAACACTGTTGACCAGTAGACGCTGCCTCTAGACAGAGTTTAACAAACTCTGTCGAGCTTCCAACTGTCAGCGTTTAACTAAACTATGACTGCTTCCAGCTAAACTCTGATTTATCACTGTAACACTTAAACACTGATTAATATTCACATCAATTATTTCTAACAATCTCCCCCAACTTGTTCATTAGCAAAAATGCACAAGTTTAACAATAATTGATGATGTCAAAACAAATAAATAAATACAGTGTTTAATATACAAACAGAGTTTAACTTCTACTTAACAAAATCTACAAAAAAAACAAGAAAATTGTTACAGAGTTTTAATCCTTAATCTCCTCAACATCTGGTCTTGTTCTAAGGTAGTCGATAAGTAATCTTCTTTCAGCATTTTCAAGCTCTATCTGCATGACCTCCTTGATCTCCTTTAGCTTAGGATCATCTTCACCAGTTTGATAAATAACAGACCTCAAATCATAGATTTTGTTTCTCCTCATCTCATTCCCCAGTCTGATGAACTGTGCTTTAGCTGACTCTGAGTTAAAATCAAGATCTGTTATACCCAGGTCTGTCTTCAATTTAGCACTACCCTTCTTCATTTCAACAATATTCCCATGATAATCTCTGTATTTTGGGACATATTGACTTTTGTATTTCATCCCTCTGACTGCCAAATTATGTTGCATTTTATTTCTTAGCACATTTGCAGCTTGTTGAGTCCTTCGATTTTTCACCTTGAAAAGATATAGAACATATTCTAATTCCTCCCATAGCTTCAAATCAAGATCATACTCACCAATTTTGTATACAGTACCATCTTCCATGAAATACAATAGAAAGTCTTTATCCAAACTTCTTTGATGAATCAACTGACCTGATTCCAGTCTGTCTAAACTCTCCTGAGTAACACCAAGACCTGGAACAGCTAGTGATGAAGGATCTCTAGGACCAGTGTTCATTCTGACTTCTTTATGAGAGCCCAATCCAGATTTATCTCGACCTTGCTTACCTGTTAAAGCTCTACCATGCAGAAAATCAGTACTAGTACCTCCAGCCATCTGAGATGGATCATGAAGAGTTGGTTTTCCAAAAACCATTTGCATCTGAGTAGATAAAGGTCTCTGTACAACTTGTGTAGAAACAGAGGTTGTATTCTTCTTCTTTGAGTCTTCTCCTTCTTTAGCAATGCCTTTTAGCTTCAATCTAGCTTCAGCTTCTGTTGGTTTCTTAGATAATTGTGATCTTTGATCAGCACCAACATTTTCTTTAATCACAATGCCTTTAAGAACAGGCCTAGGAGCTTTTTCTTTCTTTTTAAACTTTCCAGACTTTAAAGCTTTCTGATGCTCTTCTTGTAAGTTCTTTTCTTCAGCTTTAATATCTTCAATAGTTGCTCCTTCTTCATTTTCTTCAAGAAATAACTTAGCAGCCAATTCCTCATCAGTCAGTGGATTTTCAGTGAATAATAAACTCTTGGTGTTTGAAGTACCCTGAGTATTAGTGTATATTCCAACAACTTTGACTTAGAAGACTTGCTAAATTTCAGACTTTGATTAGCTCTTAATATTTTCTTCCCTTTGTCCTTTGCTCCTGCTCCTCCATCTTCAGTATCTTCATCCTCTTTAGTCAGAGTTTAAGATTGCCTGCACTTAGACTTAGCAACTCTCTCCCCCTTTTTGACATCATCAGGAATCAAAATAGAAGTAATTAGTTCCAAGGAGTTAGAAATGGAGTCAATCTTTCCAGACAAGATAGTCTAATTCTGTTCAACTTGACCCAGTCTCTGAAACAGAGTTTCTTGAGCTTTGGAAATGGTCTTGAACTTTATTTGATTATCCCTCTACATAGTCATATCTCTAGAAACAACATCAGCTCTTAGTTCATTAATTGATTATTGAGATTCATCAAATCTTTCATTCAGAGTCTTGACTTGAACAATGGTTGCTTGCAGACTTGAGATAATATTAGGATTTGAGATCTTTGTAGCAGATTGATGAACAAATTTAGCTGCTCTTTCAATAGGAAAAATACAATCTGACTTATACCAATCCCTTGAATTCTTGGCAAAGTGCTCAGCTTCAATGTCATGTTGATCTGAAGGTTTAGAAAAAGGTGTGTGCTTAGCATCAGTTTGAACTGGTATACTCTGAGAAGAGTTTGATTCTGCACTACCTTCATCTTCAACATCAACCGCTGGATCTTCAACTTGATGAGTATGCACTGCAACATTCTCTTCAACAATCTCTGCAGTTTCAGTAACATTCACTGCTACTTCAGAAACAATCTCTGCAGTTGTGTCTCTAGCCTCAACAGACTTTGCAACTTCAACTTGTTCAACCTCTTCACCTTGTTCAGGAACCTGGTGAGCATCAGAGAATAGCTCAGTGTGTGATGCCACTGTTTCATCAAGTACTACAGTTGGTTGATCAGCTACACCAGTTTCTTCAGAGTTTGCAATAACATGTGAGAGAGGAACATTAATGTTATCAGAGAATGGTATGAATGTTTCAACAAAATCATCCATAGCAGTAAAATTTTCTCTGTTGTCCTCATCCATTTGTACATTGGCAGTTGTATTGGCAGCTTCTTCTGCAGTATTTGTCTCAACAGTAAATATTTCCTTGGAAATCACCTCTGGAGCTTCAATGTTCATTTCTTCATCAGAATCATCAAGAATCAATCTTCTTCTTTTAACCTGAGGCACTTCAACTATCTCTTCTTCAGTAGAATCATCTAAGACAGAAGGTGATGGAGGTCTGTTTGCCCTTTCCTTTCTAGCCCTTTTAGGTCTGGCAGACTCCTTTTGAACTTTAGCAGGATCTCTTTTTGCTTTAGCTAATCGATGCTGTGTATTTGCTGCTGTGTGTTTTCTTTTACCTCCATGTTTTGGTTTGGGTTGGTTAACTGGTGATTGTTGTTCAGGTTGTGATTGGGTAAGTGGTCGATCAGTGGTTTGAGTTTGAGGTTTGGTTTGAGGTTCAATGTTTGGAGTTGGTTGTATGGGTTCAGTGTTTAGAGTTTGGTGAGGTTCAGAGTTTTTAGGTTCAGGGTTAGACTGTGGAGGTTCTTGAGGTTGTGGAGGCTGTAGAGGTTCTTGAGGTTGGTGTAGAAAATTTTGAATTGCAAGTGGCAACACCAAATCAGGTAATTGCTCCTTGTTAGCATCTTTGTTGGTTAGATCAGAGAATATCCTCTTATTAACCTTAAAGGCTAATATGGTGTCATCCTCATAAATTTCAACACCAGAAACACACGCAGTGAATAATAGTTGACAAAATCTAGCAAAATAGACAGTACTAGACTCTGACAACCTATCACCTAAATTCATTAAGACAAGTCTACCAAAATCGAAATTACTTCCATAGAGAAGAGAATACCCGATTTGAAGACTGTCAGTAAGAATGGCATCCCAGTTGGTGACTTTCTTGCCAAAAGCTCTTGTGATTCAATCAAAGAAGAAACTCCATTCCTTCCTGAGCCCTGGTCTTTTTACATTACCATGCTTGTCTAAAGAACCAGAAAACCTCAGCTGCTGCAACATCTCCTTTAATTGATTCTCACCAGCAACAGTGTATGAAGTGTGAGTGTTGAAACCCATAGTATCTCTAACAGTTGCAGGATTAATCACATACTTTGTCTCCTCATAAGTGAAAACAATTGATGGATTCCCATTCTCTCCTCCATCATCATACACAGAGTTATTCCAGAAGGTAGCAATCTGCGTGGCAGAAAGCGTTTGTGGCTCGACTAGAGCTGTTCCAATCTCTGAATCTCCCAAAAAGTTTTGAATCAAATGAAACGCCTCTGGAACTTTTTCATTGTTCACTGGGGCTGCATCATTATTGGGAACAAACAATAATCCTTGGGCAGTAAAAGCTTTAGTGGCCATTAGAATCGATTTGAGAAGAAAATATGAGTGAAAAAGATATGTAGCAAAGGTGTTTGTGAAAATGTGCAAATGAGATAGCAAGTAATTGTGAGTGGATTGTGTGCAGAGAAAATAACCGTGTAAGTAAAAATGATTAGCGTTGTAATGAAAAAGTAAAACTCAATCGTTTTAACATTAAGACACTCAACCAATTACTCAATTAATGTGCAAGTGGGACACATTAGTGGGTGAGTGGGACACGTGGCACATATATAATGGAACAAATATGCACGTTCAGTAACTATAGCAATAATTACTGCTAATTTCTCTCCCATTACCAACACACTTTACCACTCCAACACTCATTAACAGTTGGCAATAATTTATTTCATTTTTCAAAAACTATTTTTACCCCAAGTATGTAAATTATCTGAAATAAATTATCTTAGAGTATTAGACAAAATTCGTCAGCGTTTGTCAATTCTCCAACTGCATTACCATAATCCTTTCAAAAACTGCACAGGTGTGAATATATGTGTGTGTATAGCAGAGTTTACTAATTCAAATTTTAGAGCATCTAATTTTTCATAAAATCCATAAAGTAAATCAGTAAACACTGGATGCACAAACTCTCATAGTAAACACTGAATGTATGATGAATGCTAAACTCTGCAGTAAACGATTTATATACAGTAATATTTAATTAATTTATACCCCCGTCTAATTTTTTTTTTGTTTTGTTTCTCCAGTAATCAGAGGTTGGAACTAGTCACCAAAAATCCTGTAATTTTAGCCCTTATCATTTTGATAAGTTCCTGGATCTTCCTAGTCTTTTTACTAGTCACCAAAAATTAAAGAATTTTAGCCCTTACTATATACCAGCAAGTTTCTGGGTCGTCCTAGACACCAACATAATCTCAAAGGAGTTCTAACAGTCTATATACATTTGAGTTGGGGGTTGACTAATAACAAAATTTAACTTAACAGTGTATAACTAACAGAGTTTAGAGCTCACCAACATCAGAAATTATTCATGAGAGGCAATGCACACAATATTTACAGACTCAGAGTTTAGGATAAATAAACTAAGAGATGCTATAAATATGAAACAATATCATGCTGTGTTAATTTTCTGCACAATCTAAGATTAGATCACAAATAACTTAGAAGGATTCATGATTAATTACTGAGAATCATGCTTCATACAAATTTCTTCATTGGTGTTAACATTCAGACAAAAACATTATCAGAGTTTCTCAGAGTTTATCCAACATGTCAACAGTGTATGACTTACAGAGCATGCTAACAGAGTTTAACAGTTAACGAACAGAGTTTGCATAGCAGAGTTTAACAACAGAGTTCACATAGCAGTTAACATACCACAGAATTATGAGCAACACATTACATAAGTAAAATTTTGAGTCTAACCAATATCTTAAGTCAAAACCAGAGATCATTCCTAGTTCATTTACCAGCCTTGTAAATACAGCTTCACTCAATGGCTTGGTGAAAATATCTGCAAGCTGTTGTTCTGTAGACACAAAATGAAGCTCAATATTCCCTTCCTCTACATGTTCTCTGATAAAGTGGTACATTATGCTGATGTTCTTGCCTGTCATAGCAATAGCACTTTGATTATCACAGTAAATAGGTATTTTACTGTACCTCAATCCATAATCCAGCAATTGATTCTTCATCCACAGAATCTGTGCACAACAGCTACCAGCAGCAATATACTCTGCTTCAGCTATAGATGTTGAAATTGATTTCTGTTTCTTGCTGTACCAAGAAACAAGTCTATCACCCAGAAATTGATAACTTCCACTGGTACTTTTTCTATCTATCTTGCAGCCTGCAAAGTCTGCATCAGAGTAACCAAGTAGCTTGAAATCTGATTCTCTAGGATACCATAAACCTAAGGTTATGGTTCCCTTGAGATACTTAAAGATCCTCTTCACAGCTGTTAGATGTAGTTCTCTGGGGTCTGCCTGAAACCTTGCACAGAGACAAGTTGCATACATGATATCAGGCCCGCTAGCTGTTAGATAAAGAAGAGACCCTATCATGCCTCTATAGTTTGTCATATCTACTGAAGCTCTTGTATCTTTGTCCAACTTTGTTGCTGTTGCCATGGGAGTTGATGCAGATGAGCAATCAAGCATACCAAAATTTTTTGAGAAGATTTCTGGTATATTTTGCTTGATTTATGAAAATCCCATCATCTGTTTGCTTCACCTGTAGGCCTAGAAAATAACTAAGCTCTCCCATCATGCTCATTTGATACCTGGACTGCATGAGCTTGGCAAACTTTTTACTGAGTTTATCATTAGTAGACCCAAAAATTATGTCATCAACATATATCTGAACTAAAAGCAAGTCATCACCATAGTTAAAATAGAATAGTGTTTTATCAATTGCACCTCTGTTGAACCCACTTTCTAAAAGAAATTGAGCCAGAGTTTCATACCATGCTTTTGGTGCCTTCTTAAGTCCATAGAGTGCCTTATCCAGTCTGTATACATAATCTGGATATTTTGGGTCCACAAAACCTGGTGGTTGTTCAACAAACACTTCTACTTCAAGCTTCCCATTCAGAAAAGCACTTTTCACATCCATCTGAAATACCTTGAATTTCTTGTGAGAGGCATATGCTAGAAAAATTCTTATTGCCTCCAATCTTGCAACTGGAGCAAAAGTTTCATCATAGTCTATTCCTTCCTGTTGTGAATAGCCTTTTGCCACAAGTCTAGCCTTGTTCCTTGTAACAACTCCCTCACTGTCAGTTTTGTTTCTGAAAACCCATCTAGTACCAACAACAAATCTATTCTTTGGTCTAGGTACAAGGGTCCATACTTCATTCCTCTCAAATTCATTTAACTCCTCCTGCATTGTTGTTATCCAATCAGCATCTTGAAGAGCTTCTTCTACCATCTTTGGTTCATTCTTAGACAAGAATGCATGAAACAGACATTCACTTGCTGTAGCACTTCTTGTCCTTACTGTTGCATCTGGATCTCCAATAATTAAATCAGGTGTACGAGATTTTGTCCATTTCCTAGCTGAAGGTAAATGGCTTCTATCAGTATGTGATCCTCCCCCTTGATCCATGTTCTCCTGATTTTCTTGTTGTCTTTCTTCATTTTCTGAGGCTCCCCCTGAATTTGACTTAGGGGTGTCAAAATTTGACACGACCCGAAACCCGACACGAACCCGACACGGAAAAGTACGAATTTGGGTCGAGTGTTTTGAGTTTCGGGTCGGGTTCGGGTTGGGTAAAAATTTACCCGAAAAAATCGGGTCAGTTTGGGGTTAACCTAAAATACCCGAACCCGACCCGAAAATTTAATTTATGTAATATATTATACATAATATTAAAATTTACTTTATAATTGTATACATGTGTTATATATTTATAAATTATTTAAATAATTTTAATTTACATCTCATCTCTTTAAATTGATATTATATTTTTTTAATATATTTTAAATAAAAATTATTTTATAAAATAAAATAATTATTTTTTATTATTTTCGGGTCAAAACGGGTCATTTTCGGGTTGACCGGGTACATAACAGGTCGGGTTCGGGTTGAAATTTTCAACCCATTTCGGGTTCGGGTTCGGGTCGGGTTCGGGTTGACCCAAAAACAGGACCGGGTACAGCAAATCCGACACGAACCCGACCCATTACCCGAAATTGACACCCCTAATTTGACTGCTCAGAGTTTGAACTGTCAGATTTTGCACTTTCAGAGTTTGAGTCATCAGAGTTTGATCCAGATTTTTCAGTTGACTCACTATCAGAATTTGAGTCATCATTTTGATCATGCTCCCCCTCAACTGGTTCTCCCCTTTGTTCTGGCTGAGAAGTTTCTTCAGTGTTTACCAGTAGAGGTTCATAGTATGCTTCAACAGAGTTTGTCAGATCAGTTTCATCAGAGTTTACTTCATCAGAGATTTAGTCTTCATTTTCAAAGTGCAGTTGATCATGTTCATCTACATCTTCAAGTCCAGTTATTTTATTGTCATCAAATGACACATGAATTGACTCCATGATCACTTTAGTTATCAGATTATAAACTCTGAATGCCTTAGTTGACAGTGGATAGCCAACAAAAATTCCTTCATCAGCTTTTAACTCAAATTTAGTCAACTGTTCAGGGTGAGTTTTCAACACAAAGCATTTGCACCCAAAAATATGAAAATATTTTAGGTTTGGCTTCTTTTCCCTCACCATCTCATATGGTGTTTTTCCATGCTTGTTGATCAATGTGGCATTTTGAGTAAAACAGGCTGTTTGAACTACTTCTACCCAGAAATAGGTTGGCAATTTTGCTTCATCAAGCATAGTTCTGGCAGCTTCTATCAAGGTTCTGTTCTTCCTCTCAACTACACCATTTTGTTGTGGTGTACCAGGTGTAGAAAACTCTTGCTTCAATCCTCTGTTCTTGCAGAATTCTTCCATTGTTGCATTCCTGAATTCAGTTCCATTATCACTTCTGATTATTTTGACTTTGTGTTTTGATCCTTTGTCCAGCAGCTTTACATGCTCCATCAGAGTTAATGGAGTTTCATCTTTCTTTGCTAGAAAATACACCCATGTATATCTGGTGTGTTCATCAACAATGACTAGAGCATATTTCTTTCTTCCAATTGACAAGAATTCACTGGTCCAAAGAGATCAACATGTAGAAGATGATAAGGATCAACAATTGAAGATTTAGACTTGCTCTTAAAAGATGACTTCCTTTGTTTGGCCTTTTGACAGGAATCACACATGCCATCAACATTTAATAAGGACTTTGGAAGTCCTCTTACAAAATCCTTTCTTATCAACTCATTAATGTTGTTCAGATTAAGATGAGAGTTTCTTATGCCACTTCCAACTCTCTTCACTAGACATTCTTGTGGACAGGCACACAGCTTTTTGTTAGCACAAAATTACGCAAGCGCACGTAGTCACAAGTAATATAATTAAAGTTCGTTCCACAGAGATCTGGTTAAGTTTAATCAGTAAATATGCCTATGCAACAATGCTTGGTTTTAATCCACTGCTAAGACAAATAACAATTTTGGTTTTGATCAACTAAATTAAACTAGGATGCAAATTTTAAACTAAGAATTTAATTAACTAATGAGATTGAATTCGAATTACTAATATGAGAATAAACATAGGATCCCAACTTCATTAAATACTTCCCTTAGATCTGACGCCTTTAATCTCTATATGTAATGATTTTGATATCTGATCGGATAACACGAAACCAGTATACGCTACCTGTCAGCATACGCATACCAAACTAAACATACATCCACAAAAGAGATAGAAGATGATTAGACACCAATTATGCTTAGACCCTATATGTCTATAGAATTTGAAAACATAACGGTTGAAGAACAGGTTATCCATTAAGATCACATAGGGTAGTATAAGTATTTTCATCTCACACCACAAATCATATTGACAATCAATTATGAACCTATGCTAGCATGGCAAGTTCTAAATCTCAAGATCCACTTTCACTTCACAAGAGATTAACAATTCAATTTAGATGTTAGCTACGCATCTAAAAGCATTAAGATTAACCATACGAGGATATCAATTTCACATCACACACAGATCTTTACAGCATCAAGATACTAAGTTCCATAAATAACTCCGTTAGAATCCCATGACAACGTTTAGCCCATAATTGAACTATTCATCGTCATGGGATTTGATGAAAACATAATAATTAACAAGATATGAAAGAAAGAAACAATAATATTAATAAAAACAAGAGTTGAGAAAACAAATCTATAATCCAAAGTATACAGAAGATGAAGTAGATCTAGATCTTTGCTTGTCACCGAGCTTGAATCCTTCTCCACTTTTCTCTCTTGCAGTTCTACGTTACAATAATAATAATCTGATACAAATTACAAGGTATGATATGTTTATATAGGCACTACAAGTCTTGCCCAGCAAGAAAATACTAAAACAGAATTATAATAGAATTTCTGCAAGAGACGTTTCCTAATTTGATTCTATTTTGTAAGGAAATTTCGTGGCTGACTTTTCTTCAGATTTTCTGGAACGCTCCCCACGTAATTGGGCCTCTAGACTATCTTAGAATGATAGAAAATCTCGTTATCTTCGCGTGGACTGCTTACGGGCCTCAAACGGACTTCTAGAACTCAAGATATGGCCAAAACAGTGTAAACTGCACAACCCTTCTCGAAAATCCGAATTTAAATCAATTAATTCCCAAAAAATTATAAAAGCATCCACCTTAGTCAACATTCTCGTAATCCTGCACAACTAAGCAAAACACATCAAATCTACAACAACTTGAGCCCAAGACAATCAATTTAAGCCGAAATTAAGCGATCCAAGTGGATATAAAATCCACTTATCACACCCCCAAACTTAAACCGATGCTTGTCCTCAAGCATAAACAATTACAACTACTAACTAGCTAGTACCACTTCCGTAGGTGATCACGGTTGCATTTGGCATATGCAACAAGCCCTTTAAACCCCTAGGCAGCCCTAGTGGACGAGTAAGGTCTCGTGAGGGCCTATAGCGAATGTACCCACAAAATCCATTTAACCTAATGCAATGCAATGCATGAATGCAACTAGAATGAAAAATGCAACAATCCCCTTCAAACTAACCAAAACCAACGAGCAAGCAAATATCTTAGAGAATGCAACTAAATCCAAATAGAGCTCGACCAAGTTCCCGTATACTAACAATACATGAACAGAAACGTGCGTGTGTGCAATGCTCATCAGAAATACTCCCAAAACTAGGTCAAAAATCATACATGCTCTTCGTCAAGACAATCACAGGTTTATAAATAGAATAGACTGTAGACACTTCATAACCTAAGAACACCTCCATCCTTATCCAAGGTAGACAGAAATTCATGCTTTTATTACTAAACAACTACGACACATAATATACAAGCATGCTTATTTAACCGTGCAATGGATGAGACCCCGAAAGGCTTATACAATAATACCCATGTAGCGAGCGTTGGGTTAGTGGATCCCAGACTATAAAAGCCTTAGGTCACTAGACACAAAGTCCCCGCGAACTTAATTGCTCGAGTATTAAAGAGCTCACCCTGGTTAATTTTGCATATAAACAATTGACATCATTTTTTTTCTTTTTCTTTTTTTTTTCTCTTTTTTTTTCTTTCTTCTTTCTGCTTTTTTTTTTCTATGCAATCTGGAATGAGAATTCTCAATTCCAACCCTAGACTACTCATATAAATATGAGCCGGCTACTAGCCATTTGACTCCTAGTCATTATTGACAATTATTTACAATTTAAGCATGAAATCCCTGTTTTCCCCCAAACTTAGACTTAATTGTTCTAGGCCATCAAGGGAATAATGAAAATTCTAAATATAATCAAGTGATTAAATCTCAAAACATCCAAACAAACATGATCTCAACCTAGCTCAAAAGCACCCAATGAGACTGTGAAAAGATTTTGTTTCTGAAGCATGCAAGTCAATTTCATAGCAACTATAAATCAACCCTCTACTCATCATTATCACACTCAATTAGACACCTACCTACCAATCAGAATTAGCTCGTTCTAAGGGATCATGAAACATGCATGATATGCAAATGCAACTAATATGAACTCACATGGTATACGAAACAAAAAACAGAATGCCCTACATGAAACAAACATAATTAATACGAACATATCATGAATGAATTACTACTAAGCATGCAAAACATGATATCCTACATGAACACATATAAACAACAACAACTACTAATCCCTCAAACCACCCCCAAACTTAAAATATTCAATGTCCGCATTGAATGGAAGTAAATACAAGGGATAGATAGTAGAAACATACCTACTCGTCCTCGCTATCGTCACCCTCGTCATCCTCCTCAGATGAATCAGGCGGAGGGTACGGAGTCCGAGCTCCAAATATAGGCCACTGAACAGCAGTACCTGGTGACTGAAAAGCTGCATCCAAAGCTACGGCCATGTCCTCGGAATACTGGCGACTGCAAACATGCATAGCATCCAACCGCCTAGTCATTCGACGAAAATAAGTATCGAAGACAGACATATCCACCATTCGCCGCTGAGGTTCTGCAATCGCTACTCCTGGTGCCCTAGGAACAGGTGGCGGAGCGCCCGCTCCCTAACCACCAGCATTACCAACTATAAAGCCTAAACCCCTAAGATGAGGAATGCCGCCCGACCACTCCCCCATCCGGTCAATAGTAACATCATTAATGGAAGACATAGGTTTATGCACTGGCTCACCTTCGTACCATTTCACTTTCGAAGCATCACACAAGTACGCAATGATAGACGCATAAGGAATACTAGCCGATGAATTACTGCCCAAATACCGAAGAATAGCTTGATTAATAAGATACCCAAGGTCAACATACTCACCTTTGAGAATACCCCATAGCAGAATAGCTCTCTCAACAGTAACATCGGTCACATGGGTTGATGGAAGAATATTAGAACTGATGAAGTAGAACCATGCCCGTGCGAACTTAGACAATGATGCCGCCGAAAAAGTCCTCTTCTCGGTGGTACCCACTCTACACTTCCACTCCGTACCTGGAATACAAAGCTCACCAATGATTGCATCAAGAACAACCTCATCCCTAGTCTTTTTTCCCCAATCAGTAGCACCTCTAGGTTTAGGCGGTTGCCTAATCAAAGTACGAATCGCACGAGGCGAATAATCCACCTTCTGGCCCCTAACAATCGTGGAGTTATTCCTTGCTATCGAAGCATTAGCATAAAACTCCCTCACCACATTCAATGGGGCATCATTAGCAAACTCACAAAATAAAGTCCAACCCCGCTCACTAATCATAGCCTCCATCTCCGCATTATTACGTGGCACAAGCCTCCTTTCCTGAATAACCCCCTTGACAACCAACCTACCATACTCCGCTTTAGCATCCTCATTCACGAATTTTTTCACTCCATCCCCCACCACATCGTTCTCATCCAAAGCTGGACGAGCACTACTACTACTTCCCACTAATCGTGGTCGCTTAGGAGCCATAATAAACAAATATCAAGCAAAGAACAACAATCTCCAAACAATTCACCAAACAAAGACCCCCAAATTACACACTTCAAGAGCCCTAATTTGCAAAATTCACAAATTCAAATAAAAGATGAGAGAAAATATTACCCAATTGAATCAAAGAGGTGAAATTGCTAGATTAATCCCCAAAACTTCGAATTATGAATGGATGAAAGTTGAGAAGTTTGGGTAATATAGAAGTGTTTGTGTAGGCATGGGTGTATGTATATATATAGGAGATGTAAAGATGAAATTATATGTAGAATAGGATTGGGGTTGTTTAGGATTGAATTTAAGGTAGAATATGATTTGGGGATGGTAGTGTTTAGAATTGTAGTTGCATTAGGATATAGGATAAGAAAAGGGGTGAAAAGAATGAAAGAATTGAGGTTTAGGGGCCAAAATTCGAAGGAATGCAGGAGAAAATAGGGCTGACTGCGCGCTGGCGCCTGTTGCGCATATCCAGTCTGCGTTACTGGGCTGTTTGCGCCGCGGCGCTAGTTGCGCAGGTAGAACCTGCGTGACACGGCGCTTTTGGCGCGCTGGCGCAAGATGCGCGACCCTGGCCTGCGTGACAGGATGCTGCTTGCCTTGTGGCGCAGGTAGCATGGCTGTCTCCTGCAGAAAATTGTTGTTGTCTTGTTTTTCTTTTTCTTTTTTTTTCTTTTTTTCTTTTCTTCTTCTTTTTTTTTTTTTTTTCACAACAACAATTTCTTTTTTTTTTTTCACGCTCTTTTCTCTCTTTTTTTTTCTTTTTCTTTCTTTTTTTTTTTTTTTCAAGAGAGAAACAATAATACAACAAAATACAAGAGCGTGGGTTGCCTCCCACGAAGCGCTCCTTTTACGTCATTAGCTTGACGTTCTTCTCCCAAATCAAGTAGACGCCAAAACGGCGGAAACCTTATCGCGTTGAAACGACCCGCCATAGTAATGCTTCAACCGTTGTCCATTCACTTTAAAAGCATGATCCGGTGTTGTTTCATAAATTTCAATAGCTCCGTGTGGATACACCGTCTTAACAATAAATGGACCCGACCACCTCGACTTGAGTTTTCCCGGAAAAAGCTTGAGGCGAGAATTAAATAGCAACACCTGTTGACCTGGCAAAAATGCTTTTGGTACCAACCGTTTATCATGCCACCTCTTAACCTTCTCCTTATACATCTTGTTATTTTCGTAAGCTTGCTCACGAAATTCCTCAAGTTCATTCAACTGAAGCAACCGCTTTGCACCCGCAGCCGTGATATCTAAATTCAATTTCTTCAACGCCCAATATGCTTTATGTTCCAACTCTGCAGGCAAATGACATGCTTTCCCATAAACTAACTGAAACGGAGACATACCTAGAGGAGTTTTGTAGGCAGTTCTGTATGCCCATACAGCTTCATCCAACTTCAATGACCAATCCTTACGAGACGGATTCACCACTTTCTCTAGAATTCTCTTGATCTCCCTGTTAGAAACTTCAGCTTGGCCATTCGTTTGAGGGTGATAAGCAGTGGCAACACGATGTGTCACATTATATTTCGCCATCAACGTAGTAAACTGGCGATTGCAAAAGTGAGTTCCCTCATCACTTATTATAGCACGTGGAGTTCCGAAACGCGTAAAAATTTGCTTATGCAAGAAATTCAATACCACCTTTGCATCATTGGTCGGCAACGCCTTAACCTCGACCCATTTAGACACGTAATCCACAGCTAGCAAGATGTATTGATTGTTGCATGAAGAAACAAAAGGTCCCATGAAGTCAATCCCCCAGACATCAAAGATCTCTACCTCAAGAAGCATGTTAAGAGGCATCTCGTTCCTTCTAGAAATATTGCCAACCCTTTGACAACGATCACATCTCAACACGAACTGATGAGCATCCTTAAACAAGGAAGGCCAATAGAAACCTGCTTGAAGCACACGAGCCGCTGTCTTTTCTCCACCATAATGACCACCATAAACAGTTGAGTGACAATCTCGCAACACACCCTCCGTCTCACTATACGGAATACATCGTCTGATCATCTGATCTGCTCCTTGTCTAAATAGAAACGGTTCATCCCAATGATACCACTTCACATCATGTAGAAACTTCTTCTTTTGAGCACTCGAAAGATCTGGAGGAATAACATTGCTAACCAAATAGTTTACATAATCTGCAAACCATGGCTCTTCATCTTGCACTGCAAACAGCTGCTCATCTGGAAAAGATTCATTAATAAGAGATTTGTTATGCAATTCCTTACCGTGGTCCTCTAAGCGTGAGAGATGATCCGCTACTTGATTTTCCGTGCCCTTCCTATCCTTGATTTCCACATCAAATTCTTGCAAGAGAAGCACCCAACGAATCAATCTAGGCTTGGAATCCTTCTTCGACATAAGATATCGAATTGCAGCATGATCCGTATACACAATCACCTTCGTACCAAGCAGGTAAGACCTGAATTTCTCGAAACCATAGACAACTGCTAGCAACTCCTTCTCCGTAGTAGTGTAGTTCAGCTGTGCATCATTGAGGGTTTTACTAGCATAGTAAACCACATGAAAAATTCTCTCCTTCCTTTGACCAAGCACAGCTCCAACAGCATAGTCACTAGCATCACACATAAGTTCAAACGGCTCCTCCCAATTAGGTGCGGTAATGACTGGTGTAGTAGTCAACTTCTTCTTCAAGAGCTCAAAAGCTGCAAGACACTCATCATCAAACTTGAAAGGAACATCCTTCTCCAAGAGATTGCACAAGGGTTTAGAAATTTTTGAGAAGTCTTTGATGAATCGCCGATAGAAACCCGCATGACCAAGAAAACTGCGAATTCCTTTTACAGAGATAGGTGGAGGAAGATTTTCGATTGTTTCCACCTTAGCCCTATCCACCTCAAGTCCTCTACCAGATACCTTGTGCCCAAGAATAATTCCCTTTCGCACCATGAAGTGACACTTCTCCCAATTAAGCACCAGGTTAGTCTCCACACAACGTTTCAAAACCAAGCCAAGATTATGCAAGCACTCGTCATATGAAGTACCAAAAACTGAGAAGTCATCCATAAAAACCTCCACATTCGAGCCAATCATGTCTGAGAAAATAGCCATCATGCACCTTTGAAAAGTGGCGGGAGCACCACAAAGTCCGAAAGAAACCCGTCGGAAAGCAAAGGTACCAAAAGGACATGTGAATGTGGTCTTCTCTTGATCTTCCGGAGCAATGCAAATCTGATTGTAGCCTGAATAACCATCAAGGAGACAATAATACTCATGTCCCGCCAACCTGTCTAGCATCTGATCAATGAATGGCAGAGGAAAGTGATCTTTTCTCGTGGCTTTGTTGAGCTTCCTATAGTCCATACAAACTCTCCACCCCGTGACTGTTCGAGTAGGGATGAGTTCGTTCTTTTCATTAGCAACAACTGTCATGCCTCCTTTCTTTGGCACACATTGAACCGGGCTCACCCAAGAACTGTCTGAGATAGGATATATAATACCCGCATCCAGCCACTTTAGAATTTCCTTCTTCACCACCTCTTTCATAATCGGATTAAGTCTCCGCTGATGCTCAACAGTAGGCTTAGCTCCCTCCTCTAGCAGAATTTTATGCATGCAATAAGAAGGGCTGATTCCCTTGATATCTGCTATAGTCCAACCAATTGCTGACTTGAATTCCCTCAAAATTCGCAAAAGCTTTTCTTCCGCACTAGCTGACAAGTTAGAGGCAATAATAACAGGTAATGTAGATGCATCACCAAGAAAAACATACCGCAAGTGTTCCGGAAGTGGTTTGAGTTCAAGTGTGGGAGCTTCCTCAATAGATGGTTTCAGGCGCCCCTCCGAATTTTTACGATCTCCTAACCCAAGAGATTCAAAAGGCAAATCAAATCTCCTTTTCCAAGGGGCTGAATTTAGCTGCTGAAGTTGCTCGGCTAATTCCTCATCTTCAAAATCAGAGTCACCAACTAAAACTTTTTCCAAAGAGTCTGACTTAAGCAACTTCTCCATTTCCATAGTAACTGCAGAATCAACCCAATCCACCTTCAAACATTCTTCTTCATCTGAGGGAAGTTTCATTGCATTAAAAACATTGAAAGTGACTGTAACACCCCCAGATCCGGGGTCCGGGATCCGGTGGTTACGGTTTCCAATTCTGTCCACAACATTTGAACTTTCCTTAACATAAAATAAATTACGTCTCTATAACCCAACACAACAATATAAAACACACCCGTTATAGTCCCAGAGATGAAATCAGAGTAACAATCAAATTTTTATTAATCACATTATGAGTTCTTACAATCCAAAAGAATTTCAATATAAATACATACTCTTTGCCATCCATTTACATAAGTCATACTAGACCATATTCTTGGTACTGAAAGAATAAATATACCCTACCAATAGCTTCTTCTTCCGCTCTGGTAGTTTCATCGTCCTCGCCCGCGTCGAGTGCGTCTTGTGCGAGTCATCTGGTCTAGCTGTTGTTGTGATATAATAATAAAGCAAGGGTGAGCAATAGCCCACCAACAATAATATATAACTGAATGATAATGTATAACAGTTCAAAAGTATCTTTCAAACCATATGCCATGCATTTACGGAAATGATGCCAGTATAATATGAACGATGAAGTTACAAGGTAACTTGAAGTATTTGTTTGTAGAAATATCTGCTACATCAAAGTAAGCGAGATATTCTTATTGTTATTAAGAAGAGGAACTTGCAAGAAAAGGTTGCAATTCCAGTTATGACCCTTTTCCAACTCTGCCAACAGTAATCAAGTTGCAGGAAATAAATAAATTTGGATGATGAACCAATGGTGGAGTATTCACCGCGCCCGCTGTTCCAATCTTGATGATCAGTCGAGATCGTACAACTCAATTTAGATTTACTACTGGTAGAAGGAAGAACTGACGGCTTTACTTGTATACCGCCTTACTAGCTCTCCCCGGCCAACGGTTGGGCCAAAGGGGATGGACCGGCGCTACTCGGCCTCTTACACGACTCCTAGTTCAAATAGAATTCATGATTCTGAATGTAACGTTCGTCCCCTTTTCCCCAAGTATATTACTTGTTGATAAGACTCCACAAAGTAGTCGTATCTAGTTGGAAAGGAAAATTTACCAATAACTCCCAAGCTATTACTTGGTAACGGATATCAACTTGTTCCATTAATCTTACCCCTCGAAAGATGAGAAGGTAAGCAATGACTTAATAAGTCAACAGCACCCGAGTTGCGAGTGAAGGGAATACTTTATGACCGGGAAGTCGACAAGATAAATAACATTTTTCCAAGTAAGGTTCCTTTATTATTAAGGAGATAGACTCAAAGAAGAATGATGTCTGAGAACCTTTCTTGATATAAGATTAATAATAATATGACTCCGAGATATTTTTCGTAATAATCGAAGAAGATAAACCTTGTCGAGATTATTCTAAGTATGGAATAAATATTCAGAGAATATTTAATGAGTTAAAATATTTAAAGAATAGTTGGGAATATGAAAGAATATCTTTAATCAGAGTATTTCTCAAAATAATCCCTGAAGAAATATCAGGAGAATATTTATTGAATAAATAAATATTTAAATGAATATTCAAAACAATATTCATTAATTAATAAGACCTGAAAAGAATATTTAAGGTAATATTCATAATTAATTAGGAATTTAAATGAATATTCAAAAGTAATATTCATTTAATGAATAATATCCTAAATGAATATCAAGTAATATTCATTTAGTAATCCAAGCTTTAAGGAATATTCGAGATAATATTCGATAATTAAATCAAGCTTCAGATGAATATTAAAATAATATTCATCAAGTATTTAATATCTTAAATGAATATTCAAAAGTAATATTTATTTAATAAAATAATATTCCAGAAGAATATCCAAATAATATTCATTTAATAGTCTCATCTTTAGAAGAATATTCGAAATAATAGTAGATAATCAATTCGACTCTGAATGAATATTGAGAAATATTATTCGTTGAATAGTTACGTTCAAATAATTATTTGAAGTAAGGATCGTTAAAATAATTAGTCTCGAACGAATATTCAAATAATATTCATCGCCCAAATAATAGAAAATATTTACTTAAATATTTTCCTCCGAGGTAATCTCGATATATCAAGGAATATTGACTCCCGGTCTATTTTTGATTAATAAGATGTATACGCCCTTCTATGAGGGTCTTACAATAACCGGCTTATAACTGATATATAACTATCTAGCTTATAAGCCAACAGTAACATTCAGGGAACAAGTATATCAATTCAACTTGAAAGTAGGCATGCATGCAATGGCATATGTATATCAGCAATCATATATATATATTTATTCAATCACAACAACAGCCTAAAAGAAGGGAATCGAAACTTGCCTGGTAGTCGAGTACGGTAAGGGGTAGTAGTAGCGGGTCCCGGTTCAGCTTGGTGATCTATAAATAGCCAAGGCATTCGGGATTAATCACTTAACATATTAAAAGTTAAGTTATACTTAAATCGAAACACGTTCTCGAGTTATCTCTTTATACCCCTTTTAGTGGATTACTTATTATCACTGATCCGACCCGACATTCGTTCGTTAATACGACATGTCACTGCACTTATACTTGGGACATACTTAAGTCATATGAGTTCTAAGGTTGATCGTTACGAACCAATATTATACTCCGAGTTTTATCGCCCGTTTTCTAAGTGTTTTACCGAAGTTATAAAAGAGTCGTCTTTTAGGGGTTCGTTCGCGTTTAACCTCGACTCGAACATTTTTAATAAATCGAAAAATGATCCTTTTGACATACGGTTTTCTTTCACACCTTCCTTTTTACCTCTAGTATTTATTTACCAAGATTCGCCATGACGTTACATAGTTTACGAGGGTTCAATTACAGTTACGAACTTTCGTTTACGGATTCGAACTACTTTTAGTAAACCGGCCGTAATTCCTAAACCGTAAGTCCGTTTCACGTGATCTTTATATCAAAACGAAGCTTATAACATAAGCTATCCTAACATGGCAGAAGAGTTTCTGGAAAGTAGGGTCTTGATGTGAAAAATGGCATACAAAACATGATATTGTAAAATCGGGCATTATAACGGCTATGTTTACACGCTTTTCCAAATTTTTATCATCATCAAATCATCCTCCAACAACAACCAAGTCAAGACCTAAAGTTTATCATCTATTCTAAGTCATGATATCTCAAGAACAACTCAAATCCAACAAGTATGAAATATCAATAACAACCAATTATGCATACATGGATCTAAGCATACTAACACCTCTCCATCATATATCCATCCAAAAAGATCCATAAACTCAAAGTAGTACTAAGGGTTCTTGAGCTTTATACCTTCCTTGGAGAGTGAATAACACTTGTTAAGCCTTGAATGATCCTTAAGTAGCCTTGGTATACTTGAATCAATCAAAAGAAAACAAGAACACAAAGTTAATACTTAAAAGTTACTATTCATCATCATCTTCTTGATTTTATATCTCAAGATTGGTATGGAATTTGAAGATGAAATTCATAGGATATCTTAGTTATGAAATATAGGACTCACCTTAATTTTCTTGAGATTTAACAATGGTTGGAAGTTGGACTTTGGATCTTGAATTATGCATGAAGTCGAATGGAAAGGAAGATGGAGAGTGGTGGTGTTTGCTTGGCTTGTCTCTTGGTTTGATTGTGATGAAATGAATTATTGTTGATGTTAAAATAATATCTAGACCATAAAGTAGCTTTAATAAAGCTAATATGTCATGCATGAGGTGCTATAAGAGACATGTGTTAGTTTTTGTGTGGTAAGATAGTAAAGAATGCTAAGTACTTGGTTTAATCTCTAAGTGTTCTAGTTCCTTGGTACTAGTTTGGTTACTAGATATTTCTTACTTGCTCATGCATGAACCTTGCTCTCTGCTTGCTCTTCTGTCCGGTTATTGCTCAATTCATTGACCGTTCGAAAGAATCACCAAGTAGTTTCACCTCTAGGGTTTACCGGGAATCCTTTTTAATATTAATACTTTCATTCTCCATCTTTCATTCTAACTTTCCAATTTATATTCCTTAAATCCATTCGTTAAATACTTAAGGCTATCAGTGTCCAGGGAACTCTCGGAGAAAATAAAAGTGCGGTTTTTCAGAATCCGACAGCTTTTACATACACTTATTTTCCCCCTGGATCACTAATACGAACTCGGAAATCCGTTCCGAATGCTTCTGTATAGTGTCATCTCATATTATTATGTACTCCCACCAAACACTATTCATTCTGTATTCTTTACTTGTTCTCTTAGGGTGGTACAATTGTCCGTATTCTCTTTCGATCGTTCCTTAACCTTTTTACGGAACTACTGGATTAATCGTTATCGATCTGGATGACATGTGGGTATTCTCCTGCTTGAAATTGCCATATCTTATTCCCTTAGAAGATAGATTATTCTTACCTATGTTGTTACCCTTTAGCATTCTTCAAGACATAGAAATAATAAAGTCGAATTCCATTCATTCTTTCCAAATATCAATTATTACATTGTAGCCATAACCACTCCTCAGTGGTTTCCTACCTTCATCCTTAAATCAATATAATAACATCCCAAAATATCAAATCCTCAAAGTTAATATCTCAATTCTTGGATTATAATAATATTTAATCCACTGCCCGGTCAAATATTATACCGAAAAGAATTTGGAATTTCTGAATTCCGATCGTCTCTGCATTCACTTATTTCCTCCGCGTATCACTAATATGACTTCGAAACATCCATATCACGTCCCGTACATAGGGTGGCGTGAAAAGTTTTCCAACTTACAAAATCACTATTCATCCACCAAATTACTATGCACGTACAGGAAACACTATGCACGTACGGAAAATACTATGCACGTACGGAAAATACTATGCACGTACTCATTTCCCTTCAAGGATCCATTAGCTCCTTCCTAGATGGTAGATTATTCTTATCTAGGTCCTCAACCATCGAATTACTCTATTCTGACAATATACCAATGCATCAGGATCATTGTCCAAAGCAATATCCATTCATTACAATCATTGTTCTTTGAAACCACCATCCATTAGAGCTGGTGACCTTGTTGTCGGAATCATTGTTCCTCATTTTATCATTACTTAATAAAAAGTTTTAATTATATCCAAAATTTGGGGTTCTTACAGTCTCCCCTCCTTAAAAGGATTCCGTCCCGGAATCAGGTAGGAAGCAAAGAGTCGTTTGCCTGTCGTTCCCTTTTTAGCTTCCCGGTCAATTCTTAGTCGTTCTACCCTTCCTCAGCACATCTTCTAGTGCTACAATCCATACTTTATCCTTTTTCCATCAACGTTGCTACTTTTCGTACAACTCACTATCCGGGTTATACTCTTACTCAGTCTTATCCTTATTGATACCTGCAGTAACATTGGTATCACTATCACCCCACGATTCGGAGGTAACCTCGCTCGTACTGTGCACTTCCTGATCGCTTTAATCTTCGCAATCTCGATCAATATAGAGAAGTGGAAAGATTTATTGAGAGATCACTATGATCAATTGAACATTTGTTATATTGCATAGTTAGTACAGAAGGGGGCCAGCCTTTAGTACTTGACAAGCAATTAAACAAGTCATGGCATTCCACTTAGACTTCTATCACATAGACAGATAGTCACATAGCAGTACCTCCCCTCCTAAAAGGGTTGTTCTTCTCAATTCATAAAGAAGATGAATAAGAGAGAAGAAGAGAAAAGAGTTCTAAAGGATTATAGAAAGCTTTCATGGTTGTAGAATATCATACTCAGAATTTACCTCTGAACTATAGAGGTTTATCAAAGAAGAAATTAGTCATAATTATATCCAATACTATTTGATCGCAATCTCACGTGTCAAAATATCTTGCTGCTTTGTCCATTTTTCTCTGGACCTGTACCCTGGTTCCACCTTAGAAACTTACTTTTGGAAAATCTTTGAACCTTTCAGGTTAAATCTTAGTTTCTCGCTTGACACCATTGTTACTGACATTCCATGTCACGCTACTAACTTTTTCATATCTATAATATTAACACTATCAGGTTGTCATCCCGAGAATTCATCGGAAAACCCATTTATTAATCCATTCCTAACATTCCTTGCTCCCTATTTCGTAGTTGCTTTCCCCGTCCTTTCTTTATCAATCACATCCTTCTTATTATCTGATTCTTATTTACTTCTGTTATTTACTTCCACCTTCATCTCTTTATTGAGACATCTTTTGCACTTGGCACCTCTTTATTGGTATCCCGTCACATTTACTCTATAATCAGCACGTTATTTCAATTTAAACTTTTCGAAATGAATCTGGCCCGATTCCTTTAACTTAGATTCATATAATCTACTTCTGCCAACCTTGTTTCTCATCACTTGTTCTTTTCTATCCGTGGTTTTCCACAGATTGTCTTTCGTAAGTCAGACCAGGTCGCACACCTACCTGCTCGCACTCTTATCATCTGTCGAACATCTGCATTTTACTGGCGTAGCCTGGCCACATGAAAACCCGTTATGACCGTGCTATAAGTTTTGGGGGTAAGGCTGGCTCGAATACCGCCGTCCGAACACTTTAAACTCTCAGGTGGCCCAATAAGTCTCGGGCTCAACCGCCCTTCCCTCCAAGTCTCATTAATTCTTTCCATGGGAATATCTTTAAAATCATGAATCATCAACCTCATATTCTCTATCTTGTTTGCGCAGAAGTACACTAACATAAACTTGTTTGTTATTCATCAACATGCCATTTAGTTAATCAATGGCAGCACTTTCTTTATCTTTACATTGTCATCTATTTTCTTAGAAGAATCACCATCGCTTGTTGTTTACGTAGTGCATTAATAGCTAACCCTACGGGTTTCAATCCTTTAGGGAGACAAAGTAATCACTATTCCTTATCCATAAGGAACACTTCTTGAACTTGATGTAGATATTACATGAAGTAGATAAAATTGCAGAAGAGTTTCAAGCATCGCAGCTAGGTCCGGTTGATGAAACCATCACTCATGCATCTCCCATAAAATACTGGAAACTTAATGGTTTACTTCGTCAATATTGTATCATGGTCCTGGTTTGCCTCAAAATGGGACCTTCTAAGGTGTGTAGTTTGCTTAAGACAATATCGGGAATCGAATCTTTACTTAAACTATTATTACCTTCGATTCTTGCACAATCATCAAAAGGAATGTAACTTCCTCCACTCCAATACGACCTTCAAGGTCTTTCCAAATATCATTTTGTTTCTTCGGTATGAACATTTATAATTATTCCTTTATACTTAGATTGTCGGCCACCTCATTGGCCTTTCTTGATGATAATGATTTCTTGTAACCCATGTTCTCTGGGTACATTCCAACTCAAGTTTTTTCTACCTCATTCCCATCACGGTTGGGTTAAAGCATTCTCCCTTAAGCTCTGCTGAAGGAGAAAATATAACTATCAGTCATTTCCATAAGTCATTGCTTCCACCTACCCGTGGGAACTTTATCACGTTTATTCCCAATCCTACTTAGGATACTTCTTTTCTTAGTTCTTTCTTTATCTTAGGATAATCTCAACCTTTATAGGTTCAACCCATACTTCCTCAGGGTTTCATACATGCCTCATCTGGCATTATTGTTACGATGTTATACATTCCTTACCAAACTTCCATTTTTGAAGTTCGGAATATTACTTTTTTCCTTGTAAGGTTTCATAGGCCATCCTTATCATTCCTCCGGTATTTTCTGGGTACCGGGTATATCAAAATGTCATTGATCAATACTCTAATAATTCTATCTATGTTCTTTCCAGAACTCTTTTTAATAATCCTTACCGGTCATTGTTGCCTTAGCAAGTCCAGCTCATATCATCTGAAGTTATAATGTCGTTATTAGGGTTAATGCCACCCCTTGTGCATTCCCCAGGGTTTGTCTTAATTTATGGATATCCTATCCTTAATTCAACTGCCAAGGAATTCTTGCATCTTATAATTGGCAATCAGATCATGTATCCTTAATAAAGGTCTCTTTTCAATCATTCTTATTTGATAATCGATCGATGGTTTAATGCCACCCTCTTCTTTCAGATAGTTGTCAGCCTATTTGGCCTTTCAAAAAGGCAACGTATGCCTATCTCGTCTCTTACCGAACTTGTTAATGGTAGCAAGGATGTTCTGGAAGATATTGGTCGAGTTCAACGTGAATCTCTTAGTGCTTATCGTTCTTCGCAAAGGTACTTGCCTCAGACAAAATTCCTACAGCATACTGTTCAATTTATGACCTTTTCTATACCCTCTTTATATACCTTCATTGTTTACTTTCCTCCGTCATAATATATTCATGGTATTCATGATACCCTAATATCATACATCTCAAGTCACTATACTTCCATTTTACTCGAAATCTTGGACAACCATATACACATGAGTCACTTCAGTACGGGTGACCCCATCCCAAAAAGGTCTAGTGAATTCCCAATCAAAACATGGGTTGTTCGGCAGAAGATTCAAACGATCTCATTAATGTTTCTTTTATATCAGAAGCCCTTGCAGTCGGTGCTTTCTTAGGAGCAACCCTGCTTTATCTTTTCATGGCTGGTCTAGTCACTTTATAGTCCGTTGTGACTTGGCCTCAACTGGCCACACATAAAAATATATGATTTTAGGGGTTGGCTAATAGCATTACTTTTCTAGCAATTGCCGGCATAGTGCCTTCTTCTTTGATACCTTTCTTCCTTTCCAAAACTTTACTCCATATAAGTCTTAATCGACTACTCGGCACCGTCTCCGGTCACCTTTCCTCCACTTTTATCTTTTCAACTATTCTTATCAATCCTGCGTGCCACACAAGCTTACCATCCTGGCATAACAGCCTTTTCATTTAAGTCAATCCTGGAATTTCTCAGTCCGGCTGGTTCCTTACTTACATTTCCTATTTTCGTCCAATCTCACTTCATCATTTTATCACTACCGTCGATTGTAATGCTCAGGGTCCGTTTACTAACCCATTTACAGCATCCTTACCCAAATCACAGGGTTTGCTCCAATTTTTTACTCTCTTCCATGACATTCTCTGATAATCAGAAAGACAAGGTTTGCCAAAATTCACCGAATTCCTTTCCAGACTCAGGGAAATTTTGATCAATCTACCCACCTACTGGTAACATTAAGGAGACCAGTTTCGAAACCTGAAGAATAGTTCTATGAACCTCCAAGCAGGTGGAATCATAAGCAGTCATAGTTAATGAAATAATCATCATCAGATTGGAAGTTTACCCACTGGAGAGGAATCAATTATATCCATCCCTTAGAAGGGAATCAACCGTTTCAAACTGAAACCTGTCACAATATCCTGATACCTATACGTCCTGATATTCAATACTACCAAATGTCGGTCTACCTAACCCTTTATGCGAAGCGTCATTGGAAGCACAAAGTTGAAAGAGAAGTGTCCTAAATCCAATCATGGATGATGAGTTAGGATAAACTTTCTTTTAATGTAAGTAGGTTTTATGATTATTAGTGAAAGACATATTTGTCTTTACACGGGCTTGATCTATTTAAAGTGTTTTAAATCAGATGTTCCATAGTTTAGTGTAAAGCTTCTAGGATTATAATGAGATTATAATAATGAGATCTAGAAGATGATAACACTAGACTTAAACTGTTCCTGATCATAGGATAACTAATTGGAAGTTAGTCAATCCGTAAAGATCAGTACATGCTATGCTAGCTTCCAAGGAAGGATGTCTGTTCTCATAGGCATTTGTGTGGTGACACTATAGCTAGTATGTAGGTGCTTATTATGGAATAAGTTCACTGAACATGACTCAATTGGTGGAGCAACTAATGGAGTTTACTCACGTGTCGATAGTTGTTCACTAAGTGATAGTTGTACATGTGTCCTTAGACTTGAGATCGTTAGAGTAATCTTGTATATAATGAACTATGCTTTGGTTTAGTCCTTAGTCTCAAGGACACTCATTAGGTCTATTCTGGGCATAGGGATTTATGTATGGAGATAGTTAACGGTCAATAAAGGATCTACCCCTTCTAGTAAGGAAGTGAATATCCTATGTTATTCTTAGTATGCAAGTTCTGGAATCTCTGGCCAGAGTGTATGAAATTAGAAAGGAGTTTCTAATTTGCATTAATATGAACTTTGCATTATGAATAAGAAATCATATGATTAAATTTGATAGGCTTGACACGAGATCCATGCCTTGTATTTAATCGGGATATTGTAGGGTAGAAGGAATTGATTGTACGGTAACTAGTCACTAGCAGGTTCTTGGTATTCTAAGCAGTGAATTCATATTATCCGGATAGTCGCGATATGTTGAGAAGCATCACTCACGATGTAGAATAAATATAATTAATCAGTTAATTATATTTAATGAATTATTAGAATTCATATAAATAATAAATAAAATGTTTATTATTATTTATTTCTACTACCGGCTTAATATTGAACCTACAGGGTCACACCATAAAAGAATATTTTCTTTGATGAAAGGTTTTAAATTATGAGAGAGAGAATTATTTTCTAAATAGTTTAGAAAAAGAAATAATGATTAAAATAGTTTTAATTATTATTTAATCATTTTATTAGATAAAGTGTAGGATTTATATATTAATATATAATGATATATTAATTATATTAAAACCCTACTTTATCCCTATAAATAGAATGAGATGAAGGAGTTAAACACACTTTTGGTTTTTGTGAAAAACCTAGTTGCCTCCTCCATCTTCTTCTTCATCTCTCTCTCTTTCAAATTTCTTAAACTCCATTTTTATAAAATCAAGATTTTATAAAAGGTTTCGTCGAAGAACAATTCTTGGTGGATACCGGTAGAGTGCTTCACACTCTGAGGAGCAACTGCTTGCAACACCATTTTTGAAAACCTTCGATTTTAAGGTATGATCACGATTCCCTCGCTCTTTGGATTTATATGATTTTCTATATGTGCGATACACGGTTTTTACGGAAATAATTGTTATTTGCGCTTCCGCTCATCCGTAAATTCCTTTAATGGTATCAGAGCCAGGTTCTTGCATATAGAGAGTCATATAAAAATTTCAGATTTTTTTTTATGCATGTATGGATTTATTATGATTTTTGTAAGTTTATTTGGATTTAATTATGAATTAATTCGAAATAATTTTTGCATATGATTTTGACCACTAATCTGAGTTCTACAAGTGTTGTAGATGATCTGGGTATTTTTCTCATAATTTTGTGATGTGTAGATTATTTGTTATGAATTTTTTTTTTTTAAATTGTTTTAATTAAAATTCATAAAATAATCATGCATGTGAAAAATATGGGATTAAAATTTGCACAAGGATCCCCTTGCTTTTCTGTTAATTTTGCTACTGCCTGATTTAAGAAATCATATCCCTGTAATTTTTAATTAATTAATTGATTAATTGTTAATTAATTTATTAATATTAAAATTATAATATTAATAATAATAGTTATTGTTAGTAAAGGGGAGTTAGAGTTTTTAATGAAAGGGGAGTTACAAAAGGGATACAAAAGGGAGTTACAAAACAGTTTTTAATGCAACGGTCTGCTGTCCCGGGCGCGTGTAGGACACCCGCGGAGGGGTTGTCACGCATTTGTGAAATGCGTGACAATGTCTGTCGCGCATTTACTTCATGCGTTACACAGTTTAATGGCGTTAAATTGTTGTAACGCATTACTGTAATGCGTTACAGTCTTCTGTCCAAATTAAATTTGATTTTTTCGGAGTTTCGTAACTCCGTTTTGGGCGTGCGATATATCGTTGGATTCGTATTTCCGAGACGGATCTAATGGAGTGGTCAAATATTTTTTATATAATAATTTTGAATTATTTATATTTATGGGAGTGTTTTAAAGCATGTTTTAATTGGATTAATTGCTTTTAAATACTATAATAAATCCATACATCATTATATCATTGTGTGACATGATATTGCTTGCATGCTTACTTGTTGATTTAATTTTATATATGTGATATATGCCTATGTTTACCATGCGATGATAGATTTAGGTGAACTTAAATGAACATAAGGCGTGCTCTAGAAAAATCTAGAATAGGAATCGTTTCTTGCCTTAGCAATAATATTATGAATACAATCATGAGATTCTTGTGTTTGTGAAACACGTAATTAAATATGAATTTTCAATATTGAGAGAAAGGATGATTCTGTCAAAAACGGATTACGATCTGTAAGAAAGGGGTATTAAGTGACGCCTCTTGACAATGCTCCCCCCGATCTGGGAATCATCCTATTATCGATTATTGATTTGAAATATTTAATTTAAAAGGAAGAATCTCTTTATAATATGATTATGATTGTAACATAATATAATCCCTATAATATTAATGATGTCAAGTTGTAATTGACCAAAAGACACAAAAAGGTTTTGTGCCAGTTTTGGTCTACCAACATGATAGAAAGTATTTCTTGTTTTCGGTGCATTGTCATTTCATGCTACTGCCGAGGGCTTTGTTACCGATCAACGTGAAAGTACTTGTCTGTTACATTAGATGTGTACAAAATCAAATTTCAGTGGTCGTTACGTGCTACAGCCGTGGGCTATTGGAATCTGATTTAGTTGTACTAGATGTTGGTTCTGACTTGACTAAATAATATTGAGAGTAGTCGTGTTTTTAATTATAGATTAAGATTATCTATTAAAATTAAAACACAATAGACTTATAGGTTGATACGAAAATGTTTCGTAACCTAAATAAAATAAAAACCCTCTTTTATTAAATATCAAGTAATAAAATGGCCAAGGGCACAACGGGCTTGTGTCGGTCATAGCCTTCCAACATGGTAGAAAGTAGTTCTTATTTTAGGACATTGTCGTTTCGTGCCACAGCCGAGGGCTTTGTTTCTGAAATAAGGGGTACTGGTCTATTACATTAGATGCGTGAATTAATTAGAGTTCAATTGTCGTTACGTGCCACAGCCGTGGGCTATTGAAATCTGATTAAATTTGAACGAGATGTTGGGTTTGACTTGACTTAGAAAATTGAGTTTGTCGTGCCACAGCCGTGACTCAATGATTCAAGAGGCTAAAGACAATTAGGGAATAACATGAGATGTAATTGACAAGAGTTGTCTGCCTATGGAACATCACATGACGTTTCGTGCCACAGCCGGGGTTATGTGATGGAAAGTAGGATCCCTATTCCCACTAGCATTATGAATGCTCAGTTATACATATAGAGGGTTATATAACTTAGATAAAATAGTGGGAGCCACCAATGAATAAAGACCCGATTCATTTGGTGATAAGATTATAAAATCGAATAATATACTCACGTTGTTTATTTTATTTAAAGATTTTATAATATAAATATGATGTCTTCTGCACTGTAGAAATAGCATGTTGGATGCTAGGTCAATGATTTGTTGACTAAGAAAGTGAAAATAGTTTTCACAAGTAGAATAGATTGTTTTTGTCTTGAACTCACCAATCTTCGCAAATTGTGAGAGATGTATCTAACGATGAGTAAGATGTCTTATTTTATTCATCTACATGGGTTGTTAGATGAATAAGTAAGGGACATTGATATAAGATATCAAAGTTGTTTATGGATAACAACGATTTAGCAATATTTCTATCAATGACCATGTTTATATGTGATCAATTTGATTGTTCGTTTATATAAATGGTCTATAGATAGATATATAGTTAATTCAAGATGTGATCTTGAAATCTCATTGTAAGAATAAAGTCAAGATGTGATCTTGAGGTCCTATTATAAGAATAGGAAGGTGAGTTGAAAAGATAGAATCTTTAAGATAAATGTTAGCCAAGAGAACAAAGGTATTAGACTTCCACTGAATAAGGATAGGATATTGGAATTGGATTATGTAAGATAAGTCTTACAAAATCAAGGAAGTAAAAGGTTAGTGTAACCTCAACTTCAATATAAGTTTGTTAATAATTGAAATGAATAAGTCTATAAATCAGTCATCTACTTTGGTATTAGACACCACTTAGGTTCTAAGATTATGAATCTTAACCCAAGGACAAGTAGATAGCTTGACATCGATGAAATCCTACATAATTGAAATAGAACAACCGATATTGTTTCAATTATGAGAACTTGTTAGTTTGTCGTGCTGTTGGACTTATGGATTATATATTTCATATTGAACAAACTAGATATAATGAGATAGATTAGGTTTGATACCTTGTCACATTCAATGACGATCAATGTAAATAAGGATATGTGTATTTGTTGAAATACAAAATCCAAGTTTTATTGATAGGTTCAATGAATGTTGAGGTATGACAACGAACTATTTAAGAGTATTGGAAACATTCAATAAGATTGAGGTTTGTCAATGTTTAAATAGTCAGTTCCTGAATTATCTCTCATATCATGATATTAGTTCACTGAAGACTCTTGTTAGACAAGGTTCAGTTCAAAGTGAATGATATTAATAATTCTGGTATCTGTTAAGAAAATTGACTTAGTAGAATAGTCAAACTACTCGATAAGGTATCCTCAACGCACGTTAACTTAAGTCTCCATGAGATGCGGATTAAGGAAACACAAGTCTTAATTGTCTTGAGATTTGGGGTTGTCTAACCTATGTCAAGAGTTGAATAAGTTAGAGACTGAATCTGAATATAGAAGGTTTGTAGTTAGTCTTAAACAAAGTTTAAGACAACTATATACAATCTTGCTGAGCAAGGAGTATTCCTTTTATAGACACTGGGAGTGTTGTTTTAGAAATACTCCACTTTTTGAAAATTAGTTTACCCTTCAAGGGCTCAGTGGGAGCTATAGTGAACTTGATGAAGTTCAAGAACTACAAATCATCGCGGATTTAGTATGGAACCTATTTGAGTAGTTGAACTTCTGTACAACAACACAGTTGTAATCTAGGAGGGTATCATGGTTTCATCATTTAGAATGGTGATACGATATCCACTATAAATGATAACGACAATGTTTTGAGTTTTATGGACTCTGAGAAGTGATAGAGTGTTATGGAATCTATAATGGTTTTGTAAGATAGTTTTTGAACGCATGGCAAAGGTAGAAACCTATAAAGCCAGGCTAGTTGTAAAGGTTTAAGTAAAGGTAATATGATCACCTTAAAGAAACCTTTATCGATTAGCCATGATCAAAACCATAAAGATTTTGCTTGCATGCTTCTCGGTAATGGAACATTAATTTTGATGAGATAGTCAAAGAGTTTGACTTTATCTAAAAGATGAATGATCCATTTAATGGTACAGGAGTTTAGTGGGAGAAATGTAACATATTAATATATATATATATATATGGATATATATTAGTAAAATTGTACCTTTGATATTTTTGGTTTTCATTAAAATTAAGCTATCAAAGAATTTCTTCTTGGACTAGAGTTGGGCCTCGAATAAACTAAGAGTGATGATCTATATTGATAGATCATGATTAGGATAAGAGGTCTAACACAGATAATGTACATTGATTGTATGCTAAAGTGTTTAGCATGGACACTCCAAGTGATGTTTCATATGATGAACATTGGAGAATGTCTCTCTAAGGGAGAGGACACGTGAATGGAATGTCGATGAGAGTCATTTTAATCCATTCTGTGTTACATGATATGTACAAGTAATGACGTTTCTTGTTGTGACAAGCAAATATCAATCTACTCCTAGGAGAAAAGGATCAGATGACAATAAAATATCGTAGTATACTTGAGAAGGCATGATGATATGTTTATTTTCTCTGATGGATCTAAATTAAAACCAAAGGTCCTTATAGACTCGAGTTTTAATCGAGATCAGTTTGATAGTAGATTCATTTCGGGGCAATTGATAGTTCTGAGTGGAAAGACAGTGAGTTGAAATAGTTTCAAGCAGTAGACACTCATTAATATTAGATCAGACAGCATAGTGTGTTTTGTTACAAGAGTGTTGCAACAGTGGACTGGAAGACTAGTTTCTATGTTGGGTTAGTTCTTGGCAGATAATAAGCCATTGAGTTGTAATGTGACAACTCAAGGGCATCAGATTAGTGCATGCTAAGGAACCGTGATCCCATCTAAGGTCTAAACACATAATTGCGACTCTCTCATCCGATTAGGGAGATCGATGATAGAGAGGTTGTCAACATTGAGTAAGTTGACATATACAAACAACGTAGTAGACCCATTGTGAAAGCCATTTCTCAAAATTCACTTTGATCTTCACATAGTGAAGATAGGTATACGATACCGAAGTGATTGGTTTTAGTACAAGTGGGAGATTGAAAGAGAAGTGTCCTAAATCCAATCATGGATGATGAGTTAGGATAAACTTTCTTTTAATGTAAGTAGGTTTTATGATTATTAGTGAAAGACATATTTGTCATTACACGGGCTTTATCTATTTAAAGTGTTTTAAATCAGATGTTCCATAGTTTAGTGTAAAGCTTCTAGGATTATAATGAGATTATAATAATGAGATCTAGAAGATGATAACACTAGACTTAAACTGTTCCTGATCATAGGATAACTAATTGGAAGTTAGTCAATCCGTAAAGATCAGTACATGCTATGCTAGCTTCCAAGGAAGGATGTCTGTTCTCATAGGCATTTGTGTGGTGACACTATAGCTAGTATGTAGGTGCTTATTATGGAATAAGTTCACTGAACATGACTCAATTGGTGGAGCAACTAATGGAGTTTACTCACGTGTCGATAGTTGTTCACTAAGTGATAGTTGTACATGTGTCCTTAGACTTGAGATCGTTAGAGTAATCTTGTATATAATGAACTATGCTTTGGTTTAGTCCTTAGTCTCAAGGACACTCATTAGGTCTATTCTGGGCATAGGGATTTATGTATGGAGATAGTTAACGGTCAATAAAGGATCTACCCCTTCTAGTAAGGAAGTGAATATCCTATGTTATTCTTAGTATGCAAGTTCTGGAATCTCTGGCCAGAGTGTATGAAATTAGAAAGGAGTTTCTAATTTGCATTAATATGAACTTTGCATTATGAATAAGAAATCATATGATTAAATTTGATAGGCTTGACACGAGATCCATGCCTTGTATTTAATCGGGATATTGTAGGGTAGAAGGAATTGATTGTACGGTAACTAGTCACTAGTAGGTTCTTGGTATTCTAAGCAGTGAATTCATATTATCCGGATAGTCGCGATATGTTGAGAAGCATCACTCACGATGTAGAATAAATATAATTAATCAGTTAATTATATTTAATGAATTATTAGAATTCATATAAATAATAAATAAAATGTTTATTATTATTTATTTCTACTACCGGCTTAATATTGAACCTACAGGGTCACACCATAAAAGAATATTTTCTTTGATGAAAGGTTTTAAATTATGAGAGAGAGAATTATTTTCTAAATAGTTTAGAAAAAGAAATAATGATTAAAATAGTTTTAATTATTATTTAATCATTTTATTAGATAAAGTGTAGGATTTATATATTAATATATAATGATATATTAATTATATTAAAACCCTACTTTATCCCTATAAATAGAATGAGATGAAGGAGTTAAACACACTTTTGGTTTTTGTGAAAAACCTAGTTGCCTCCTCCATCTTCTTCTTCATCTCTCTCTCTTTCAAATTTCTTAAACTCCATTTTTATAAAATCAAGATTTTATAAAAGGTTTCGTCGAAGAACAATTCTTGGTGGATACCGGTAGAGTGCTTCACACTCTGAGGAGCAACTGCTTGCAACACCATTTTTGAAAACCTTCGATTTTAAGGTATGATCACAATTCCCTCGCTCTTTGGATTTATATGATTTTCTATATGTGCGATACACGGTTTTTACGGAAATAATTGTTATTTGCGCTTCCGCTCATCCGTAAATTCCTTTAAAAGTCTCCTTTTTCCATTAAGCAATGCCAGCTCTTGGTCATTACCAATTTCACCTTTTAGCTCCAGGAAGATTTTCTCACATTTCTCTCTTTAACTGCTGATTGTATTACTTGATCTATTATAATTCCGCATCGGAATAAACTTAAGGCACTACTATAATCCATTCAAAGAGAAGAAGGAATTTAATATTCCTCTGAATCACATGCATCTAACGTTTCTGGTTCATCATTTAACTGAGCTGAATTAACTCTATACTCAGTCTCTGGCAGTAGTCTCATTACGAGTTCATCTTGACTCACTGGTCTTATCTTCCGGTAAGTTCTGAGATCATTGTCTTGCTTACTACTTCCTTATATAATTTTACCCAATCATGCTGTCACTTCCCAATGTCTTTACTTTCTACTGATTCATTCATGAACATTTCTCTGAATAAAACCACCTCATTAACCTCACTTTGGTTTCGTAAATTATAACCTATGACATCTGCCTTCTCGTGGCAAATTATTACTGACAATATTCATACTGATTCATTTATCAAATGATATGGCACTTACTGCCTCATTCTCAACTATTCCTAGGGACTCTGCTCCTCGTCCTATATCGCTGTCTTTGATAGTCATACATCCCTCTAGCTCTTTCTTTGTTAAGATGAAAATCTCTAAGGATTCTCATCTAGTTCCGTATAAGATCTCAAGTAATTCTTCCAATCCTTCTTTCTTGCTGGTACTACATCTGGTAGTCCGGCTATGAATTCAACATGCATCTTCAGATATCTCAATAATATCTCGGTTCTTTATACTCTCTTTTCTGAGCACCATATCTTAATCATCATAGTCATTCTGGCTGCGACCCTCATTACCCAAGGGTAAGCTCCTTATCCTAACAGGATTTTCCTTATCTGCTGGAACCTCTTCCGGGTCTCCAGTAGGGTACTCCATCGAATTACCCGCTGATCTTCAGCATATAAAGCATCATCGCGCTGTTGCTCGTATGCCTCAAGGTCAGTCGCCTTACTCGTCGATACGATATCGAGCTAAGTTACTATCACTATACTTACGAGTTCCCATAAGGGTTTTATATGTCATCACTACATTAAGTAGTCCGACTATGAACTTGGCAAGAGTTCTTATTATCTTATTGAATTTATTGTTTTAACGTCACCTCATCTCTGGGGTTTATAACGTACACTCTGATACCACTTCTGTAACACCCCCAGATCCGGGGTCCGGGATCCGGTGGTTACGGTTTCCAATTCTGTCCACAACATTTGAACTTTCCTTAACATAAAATAAATTACGTCTCTATAACCCAACACAACAATATAAAACACACCCGTTATAGTCCCAGAGATGAAATCAGAGTAACAATCAAATTTTTATTAATCACATTATGAGTTCTTACAATCCAAAAGAATTTCAATATAAATACATACTCTTTGCCATCCATTTACATAAGTCATACTAGACCATATTCTTGGTACTGAAAGAATAAATATACCCTACCAATAGCTTCTTCTTCCGCTCTGGTAGTTTCATCGTCCTCGCCCGCGTCGAGTGCGTCTTGTGCGAGTCATCTGGTCTAGCTGTTGTTGTGATATAATAATAAAGCAAGGGTGAGCAATAGCCCACCAACAATAATATATAACTGAATGATAATGTATAACAGTTCAAAAGTATCTTTCAAACCATATGCCATGCATTTACGGAAATGATGCCAGTATAATATGAACGATGAAGTTACAAGGTAACTTGAAGTATTTGTTTGTAGAAATATCTGCTACATCAAAGTAAGCGAGATATTCTTATTGTTATTAAGAAGAGGAACTTGCAAGAAAAGGTTGCAATTCCAGTTATGACCCTTTTCCAACTCTGCCAACAGTAATCAAGTTGCAGGAAATAAATAAATTTGGATGATGAACCAATGATGGAGTATTCACCGCGCCCGCTGTTCCAATCTTGATGATCAGTCGAGATCGTACAGCTCAATTTAGATTTACTACTGGTAGAAGGAAGAACTGACGGCTTTACTTGTATACCGCCTTACTAGCTCTCCCCGGCCAACGGTTGGGCCAAAGGGGATGGACCGGCGCTACTCGGCCTCTTACACGACTCCTAGTTCAAATAGAATTCATGATTCTGAATGTAACGTTCGTCCCCCTTTCCCCAAGTATATTACTTGTTGATAAGACTCCACAAAGTAGTCGTATCTAGTTGGAAAGGAAAATTTACCAATAACTCCCAAGCTATTACTTGGTAACGGATATCAACTTGTTCCAGTAATCTTACCCCTCGAAAGATGAGAAGGTAAGCAATGACTTAATAAGTCAACAGCACCCGAGTTGCGAGTGAAGGGAATACTTTATGACCGGGAAGTCGACAAGATAAATAACATTTTTCCAAGTAAGGTTCCCTTATTATTAAGGAGATAGACTCAAAGAAGAATGATGTCTGAGAACCTTTCTTGATATAAGATTAATAATAATATGACTCCGAGATATTTTTCGTAATAATCGAAGAAGATAAACCTTGTCGAGATTATTCTAAGTATGGAATAAATATTCAGAGAATATTTAATGAGTTAAAATATTTAAAGAATAGTTGGGAATATGAAAGAATATCTTTAATCAGAGTATTTCTCAAAATAATCCCTGAAGAAATATCAGGAGAATATTTATTGAATAAATAAATATTTAAATGAATATTCAAAACAATATTCATTAATTAATAAGACCTGAAAAGAATATTTAAGGTAATATTCATAATTAATTAGGAATTTAAATGAATATTCAAAAGTAATATTCATTTAATGAATAATATCCTAAATGAATATCAAGTAATATTCATTTAGTAATCCAAGCTTTAAGGAATATTCGAGATAATATTCGATAATTAAATCAAGCTTTAGATGAATATTAAAATAATATTCATCAAGTATTTAATATCTTAAATGAATATTCAAAAGTAATATTTATTTAATAAAATAATATTCCAGAAGAATATCCAAATAATATTCATTTAATAGTCTCATCTTTAGAAGAATATTCGAAATAATAGTAGATAATCAATTCGACTCTGAATGAATATTGAGAAATATTATTCGTTGAATAGTTACGTTCAAATAATTATTTGAAGTAAGGATCGTTAAAATAATTAGTCTCGAACGAATATTCAAATAATATTCATCGCCCAAATAATAGAAAATATTTACTTAAATATTTTCCTCCGAGGTAATCTCGATATATCAAGGAATATTGACTCCCGGTCTATTTTTGATTAATAAGATGTATACGCCCTTCTATGAGGGTCTTACAATAACCGGCTTATAACTGATATATAACTATCTAGCTTATAAGCCAACAGTAACATTCAGGGAACAAGTATATCAATTCAACTTGAAAGTAGGCATGCATGCAATGGCATATGTATATCAGCAATCATATATATATATTTATTCAATCACAACAACAGCCTAAAAGAAGGGAATCGAAACTTGCCTGGTAGTCGAGTACGGTAAGGGGTAGTAGTAGCGGGTCCCGGTTCAGCTTGGTGATCTATAAATAGCCAAGGCATTCGGGATTAATCACTTAACATATTAAAAGTTAAGTTATACTTAAATCGAAACACGTTCTCGAGTTATCTCTTTATACCCCTTTTAGTGGATTACTTATTATCACTGATCCGACCCGACATTCGTTCGTTAATACGACATGTCACTGCACTTATACTTGGGACATACTTAAGTCATATGAGTTCTAAGGTTGATCGTTACGAACCAATATTATACTCCGAGTTTTATCGCCCGTTTTCTAAGTGTTTTACCGAAGTTATAAAAGAGTCGTCTTTTAGGGGTTCGTTCGCGTTTAACCTCGACTCGAACATTTTTAATAAATCGAAAAATGATCCTTTTGACATACGGTTTTCTTTCACACCTTCCTTTTTACCTCTAGTATTTATTTACCAAGATTCGCCATGACGTTACATAGTTTACGAGGGTTCAATTACAGTTACGAACTTTCGTTTACGGATTCGAACTACTTTTAGTAAACCGGCCGTAATTCCTAAACCGTAAGTCCGTTTCACGTGATCTTTATATCAAAACGAAGCTTATAACATAAGCTATCCTAACATGGCAGAAAAGTTTCTGGACATTAGGATCTTGATGTGAAAAATGGCATACAAAACATGATATTGTAAAATCGGGCATTATAACGGCTATGTTTACACGCTTTTCCAAATTTTTATCATCATCAAATCATCCTCCAACAACAACCAAGTCAAGACCTAAAGTTTATCATCTATTCTAAGTCATGATATCTCAAGAACAACTCAAATCCAACAAGTATGAAATATCAATAACAACCAATTATGCATACATGGATCTAAGCATACTAACACCTCTCCATCATATATCCATCCAAAAAGATCCATAAACTCAAAGTAGTACTAAGGGTTCTTGAGCTTTATACCTTCCTTGGAGAGTGAATAACACTTGTTAAGCCTTGAATGATCCTTAAGTAGCCTTGGTATACTTGAATCAATCAAAAGAAAACAAGAACACAAAGTTAATACTTAAAAGTTACTATTCATCATCATCTTCTTGATTTTATATCTCAAGATTGGTATGGAATTTGAAGATGAAATTCATAGGATATCTTAGTTATGAAATATAGGACTCACCTTAATTTTCTTGAGATTTAACAATGGTTGGAAGTTGGACTTTGGATCTTGAATTATGCATGAAGTCGAATGGAAAGGAAGATGGAGAGTGGTGGTGTTTGCTTGGCTTGTCTCTTGGTTTGATTGTGATGAAATGAATTATTGTTGATGTTAAAATAATATCTAGACCATAAAGTAGCTTTAATAAAGCTAATATGTCATGCATAAGGTGCTATAAGAGACATGTGTTAGTTTTTGTGTGGTAAGATAGTAAAGAATGCTAAGTACTTGGTTTAATCTCTAAGTGTTCTAGTTCCTTGGTACTAGTTTGGTTACTAGATATTTCTTACTTGCTCATGCATGAACCTTGCTCTCTGCTTGCTCTTCTGTCCGGTTATTGCTCAATTCATTGACCGTTCGAAAGAATCACCAAGTAGTTTCACCTCTAGGGTTTACCGGGAATCCTTTTTAATATTAATACTTTCATTCTCCATCTTTCATTCTAACTTTCCAATTTATATTCCTTAAATCCATTCGTTAAATACTTAAGGCTATCAGTGTCCAGGGAACTCTCGGAGAAAATAAAAGTGCGGTTTTTCAGAATCCGACAGCTTTTACATACACTTATTTTCCCCCTGGATCACTAATACGAACTCGGAAATCCGTTCCGAATGCTTCTGTATAGTGTCGTCTCATATTATTATATACTCCCACCAAACACTATTCATTCTGTATTCTTTACTTGTTCTCTTAGGGTGGTACAATTGTCCGTATTCTCTTTCGATCGTTCCTTAACCTTTTTACGGAACTACTGGATTAATCGTTATCGATCTGGATGACATGTGGGTATTCTCCTGCTTGAAATTGCCATATCTTATTCCCTTAGAAGATAGATTATTCTTACCTATGTTGTTACCCTTTAGCATTCTTCAAGACATAGAAATAATAAAGTCGAATTCCATTCATTCTTTCCAAATATCAATTATTACATTGTAGCCATAACCACTCCTCAGTGGTTTCCTACCTTCATCCTTAAATCAATATAATAACATCCCAAAATATCAAATCCTCAAAGTTAATATCTCAATTCTTGGATTATAATAATATTTAATCCACTGCCCGGTCAAATATTATACCGAAAAGAATTTGGAATTTCTGAATTCCGATCGTCTCTGCATTCACTTATTTCCTCCGCGTATCACTAATATGACTTCGAAACATCCATATCACGTCCCGTACATAGGGTGGCGTGAAAAGTTTTCCAACTTACAAAATCACTATTCATCCACCAAATTACTATGCACGTACAGGAAACACTATGCACGTACGAGAAACACTATGCACGTACGGAAAATACTATGCATGTACGGAAAATACTATGCACGTACTCATTTCCCTTCAAGGATCCATTAGCTCCTTCCTAGATGGTAGATTATTCTTATCTAGGTCCTCAACCATCGAATTACTCTATTCTGACAATATACCAATGCATCAGGATCATTGTCCAAAGCAATATCCATTCATTACAATCATTGTTCTTTGAAACCACCATCCATTAGAGCTGGTGACCTTGTTGTCGGAATCATTGTTCCTCATTTTATCATTACTTAATAAAAAGTTTTAATTATATCCAAAATTTGGGGTTCTTACAGTGACATTCTGGTCTTGCACCCTCATGGTGAGCTCCCCTTTCTGCACATCGATCAAAGTCTTTCCCGTAGCCAAGAATGGTCTTCCCAATATTATGGGAATCTTCTTATCTTCCTCGAAATCCAAGATAACAAAATCAGCAGGAAATATGAGTTTGTCAACTTTCACCAACACATCCTCCACTATGCCTCTAGGATATGTAACTGAACGATCAGCCAACTGCAAAGAGATGTTGGTAGGCTTTGGTTCCGGTAGACCAAGTTGCATATAGACTGACAAGGGCATGAGATTGATGCTAGCTCCCAAGTCACACAAGCACTTTGCAAAAGACAAATTACCAATAGTGCATGGAATAGTAAAGCTACCAGGATCCTTTAGTTTTGGAGGCAATTTCTATTGCAGCACAGCACTGCATTCTTCCGTTAGAGCAACGGTCTCTAATTCCTCAAGCTTCAACTTACGAGAAAGAATCCCCTTCATGAACTTGGCATAGCTCGGCATCTGTTCAAGAGCTTCGGCAAAGGGAATGTTAATCTGCAACTTCTTGAACACCTCTAAGAACTTAGCAAACTTCTTGTCCAATTGCTGCTTCTGGAGTCTTCTAGGATAAGGAGGAGGAGGATAGATCTGAGTGTTCTTTGTCGACTTCTCCACAGAACTTTTAACAGGTTCCTTGCTCTTCTCTACTTCATCACCTTGCTGATCAGCCATCAAATCAGATTGAGCAATTTCGGGCACTGCAGATTTTTCACCCTGCTGATTCTGAATATCTTCATCTTCTTCTACTGCTGATTTAGGGCCTGCTATAACTTTTCCCGATCTCAAAGTCACAGCCTTCACCTGTTCCTTGCTATCTCTCCTACCTGGATTTGCTTCCGTATCACTAGGAAGAGTTCCTTGAGGCCTACTAAGTAAGGCACTTGCAATCTGTCCTATCTGAGTTTCCAAGAGCTTCTGACCAGCTTGTAGGTTCTTTAACGCTATCCACACATCATCTGATTTTTCATTAGAAGATTGCCCCGCATGAGCCTGGGGTTGTTGCTGCTGAAATCCTGGAGGTTGATATGATTGCTTTGGAGCATACTGCTGCTGATAACCTTGATTGAATGGCCTTGCTTGCTGCCCCTGAAACTGCTGATAGGGTTGCTAAGGTTGTTGAGCACCTTGGTTGTTGCTCCAGCTGAAGTTAGGATGATTCCTGTTGCTTGGATGATAGGTGGCTGGTACTGGTGCAGCAGGTCTCTGAAAATTACTTACGAACTGTGCTGATTCAGAAGAGATAGCACACTGATTCGTTTCATGTGCGCCCGCACATAGCTCGCAAACACTGGCAACCTGCTGAACTCCATAATTAGCAAGAGAATCCACCTTCATCGAAAGAGCCTTCAACTGAGCTGCAATAGCTGAAGCTGTGTCAACTTCAAGAACACCTGCTACCTTACCTTGAGAAAGCCTCTGTGTTGGATTTTGATATTCGTTAGCAGCCATCATCTCAATAAGATCATATGCTTCCTCATAGCTCTTCGCCCATAGAGCACCACCAGATGCTGCATCTAGCAACGGCCTAGACTGTGCTCCCAACCCATTGTAGAAACCATTAATAACCATCCAATCAGGCATGCCATGATGAGGGCACCTTCGTAGCATCTCCTTGTAACGTTCCCAAGCCTCACACAAAGATTCGCCAGATTGCTGTTGAAATTGAGTTAACTGGTTCCTTATTGCTGCAGTCTTCGCCATAGGGAAGAATTTAGTAAGAAACTTCTGAGCAAGATCATCCCATGTAGTAATGGAACCAGCTGGTAGAGAGTGTAACCAGCCCTTAGCCTTATCCCTTAAGGAGAATGGGAAAAGCCTCAACTTGATAGCATCATCCGACACACCATTAAATTTCAAAGTGTCGCAGATCTCGATAAAGTCCCTGATGTGCATATTAGGATCCTCTGTAGAAGCACCCCCAAACTGAACCGAATTCTGCACCATCTGAATTGTGCTCGGCTTGATCTCAAAGTTATTCGCTGCAATAGCTGGCCTGACAATACTAGATTGTATGTCAGTAATCTTCGGCTGCGAATAGTCCTTCAATGCCTTAACTGCTGCTGGTAAATCTGCCATCTCTACAGTAGTTTCAAGTTCCTCTTTCTGATTATCTACTACAAGACCGTCTTCTGCCAGTTTTTCCTTACGAGCCTGCAAACGTGTTCGCATACACGTTCAAGTACCTGAAAACACCACGAAACAAACAACTAAGTAAGAAATCCGAGTCAGTGAACGCTAACGACCACTGATGACAAGCACATAAACTAAACAAAACACCGATGATCCCCGGCAGCGGCGCCAAAAACTTGTTAGCACAAAATTACGCAAGCGCACGTAGTCACAAGTAATATAATTAAAGTTCGTTCCACAGAGATCTGGTTAAGTTTAATCAGTAAATATGCCTATGCAACAATGCTTGGTTTTAATCCACTGCTAAGACAAATAACAATTTTGGTTTTGATCAACTAAATTAAACTAGGATGCAAATTTTAAACTAAGAATTTAATTAACTAATGAGATTGAATTCGAATTACTAATATGAGAATAAACATGGGATCCCAACTTCATTAAATACTTCCCTTAGATCTGACGCCTTTAATCTCTATATGTAATGATTTTGATATCTGATCGGATAACACGAAACCAGTATACGCTACCTGTCAGCATACGCATACCAAACTAAACATACATCCACAAAAGAGATAGAAGATGATTAGACACCAATTATGCTTAGACCCTATATGTCTATAGAATTTGAAAACATAACGGTTGAAGAACAGGTTATCCATTAAGATCACATAGGGTAGTATAAGTATTTTCATCTCACACCACAAATCATATTGACAATCAATTATGAACCTATGCTAGCATGGCAAGTTCTAAATCTCAAGATCCACTTTCACTTCACAAGAGATTAACAATTCAATTTAGATGTTAGCTACGCATCTAAAAGCATTAAGATTAACCATACGAGGATATCAATTTCACATCACACACAGATCTTTACAGCATCAAGATACTAAGTTCCATAAATAACTCCGTTAGAATCCCATGACAACGTTTAGCCCATAATTGAACTATTCATCGTCATGGGATTTGATGAAAACATAATAATTAACAAGATATGAAAGAAAGAAACAATAATATTAATAAAAACAAGAGTTGAGAAAACAAATCTATAATCCAAAGTATACAGAAGATGAAGTAGATCTAGATCTTTGCTTGTCACCGAGCTTGAATCCTTCTCCACTTTTCTCTCTTGCAGTTCTACGTTACAATAATAATAATCTGATACAAATTACAAGGTATGATGTGTTTATATAGGCACTACAAGTCTTGCCCAGCAAGAAAATACTAAAACAGAATTATAATAGAATTTCTGCAAGAGACGTTTCCTAATTTGATTCTGTTTTGTAAGGAAATTTCGTGGCTGACTTTTCTTCAGATTTTCTGGAACGCTCCCCACGTAATTGGGCCTCTAGACTATCTTAGAATGATAGAAAATCTCGTTATCTTCACGTGGACTGCTTACGGGCCTCAAACGGACTTCTAGAACTCAAGATATGGCCAAAACAGTGTAAACTGCACAACCCTTCTCGAAAATCCGAATTTAAATCAATTAATTCCCAAAAAATTATAAAAGCATCCACCTTAGTCAACATTCTCATAATCCTGCACAACTAAGCAAAACACATCAAATCTACAACAACTTGAGCCCAAGACAATCAATTTAAGCCGAAATTAAGCGATCCAAGTGGATATAAAATCCACTTATCACTTTTCCATCAGAGTTTGCCAATAACTTTACTTCATAGATATTATTGTGCCTGTGTCCAACTAGAACAACTTTCCCTGTAGATTTACTGATGATTTCACAGTATTCAGGCTGAAAATCTACATGAAATCCTCTGTCACAAATTTGACTCACAGATAGCAGATCATGCTTGAGTCCTGGAACCATAGCTACATTTGTGATGATGACACTTCCAAGATTGATATTGCCATATCCCAGAGTACGTCCTATGTTGCCATCTCCATAGGAAACTTTTGGGCAGCCTTCTCCACATACTCTGATAGCAGGGCTTTATTTCCAGTCATGTGTCCTGAACATCCACTGTCCATGACTAGGGTACTTTCCCTGATGCCCTGCAATCACAAACAATTACTGAATATTAGATTTAAGGATCCAGACTTGTTTGGATCCTTTGGCTTTCTTAATTTTGTTAGCTTTAGCAGCGGAATTTACATTATCAGAATTTAAGCTAACTTTATCAGAGTTTACACTTGCAGAATTAACCTTAACCCATTTCAAATTGGGCTTAAGTTCATAGTAGTTATGATAAGTAGCATGATAATCCCTGCAAGTATAAATAGAATACCAAGTACTTCCACAATGTTTGCATAAAGTCTGTGGTCCAGTTCTAACATTATCTTTCTTTACTTCAGACTTGGAAGGTAAAGAATTAATGTTTTTGTTCTTCCTGCAGAAACTAGCAAGATGGTTAGTGCTACCACAGTTATTATGACATGTCTTTCTTGGAGCAAAAGTAGCAAGCATTGGATAATTACCTTGGGTAATGCCTACTTTACCATTTCTATTCTTCCTAGACACTTTCTATTTCTTGACAGATTTTAACTCCTTAAGCTTATGCTTGAGTTGTTTATCTGTCATTGAACCAATATTAACCTGTTTAACACTAGTTTTTACTGGTTCTTTCATAACATCTTCTTTTTCAGCTTCAGACTTAGGTTCATTTATTCCATGAACAAATTTTGTAGATGGAAGATGTGTTCTAATTTTGACTTTGTTTTGAAACCTAAGTTCATCTCCCTCATAGTAACCTAAACCAACTGTGTCTGACTGAAAAACCTCTTGAGTGTCTTTTCTAGAATGAGTCCAAGTTTTAATTATGTGATTTTCCTTCTCCAATTCAGATTCAAGTTGCTTATATTTTCCTAGCAAATCCTGTTCTAGATAAACAACATCATCTCTTTCTTTCTGAACCTGTTGCATGTTTTCAAGTTTTTCTTCAACAATTTTATTTCTCACTGTAAGTTCAGAATTTTCAGATTTGATTCTCTCATTCTCTAAAGTCTGATCCCTATAACTGATATGCAAAGCCTTAAGATAAATTCTTAATTCAGTTATATCATCAGTATTATAAGCATAGGTAGTTAGAGGTACCTTGTTTCCAGAATCTTCAGATTCACTCTCAATAGAAGCCATGACAACATAGTTAACATCCTCATCTGAGTCTGAAGTGTCTGCCCAGTCTCTGCCTTTTGTGAAGAGTGCTTTTTCAGTTTTACCCTTCTTGCACTCAAGAGCATAGTGACCCATCTCCTTACACTTGTAGCATTGAATCTCAGACTTGTCCTTCTTCCCAGACTTGGTATCATTTTTCTCATACTTTTTGAAACTTTTTCTGTCAGAATTTGAAGCTTTCTTAGAAAACCTTTTGCCCTTCTTGAAGTTCTTAAAATCCATCTTCTTGAAGGTCTTCACCATCAAAGCAGCCATTTGCAACATTTATTCTTCATCATCCTCAGAATCAGATGATTCATCAATGTTTGAATCAACATCAGAGTTTGATGACTCACTTTCAGAATGTATGACTAAAGCCTTTCCCTTAGCTTTCTTTCTTGATGCATCCTTCTTCAAGGGTTTTTCTTCAACTTAAGAGCAACAGACTTTGTCTTCTTGCCTGATCTCCTGTTTCTCTGCTCCAATTCCAATTCATGAGTTTTGAGCTGCCCATAGATTTCATCAATCTCAGTATCAGCAAGATCATAGTTATCTCTTATGGTGGTTGTCTTCACATCCCACTTTTCAGGTAAAGCAAGAAGAAATTTGAGATTTGAGTCTTCCAGATCATACTCTTTATTAACCAATGACAAATCATTGAGTAGTTTATAGAATCTGTCAAATGTTTCTGTCATGGTTTCTTCAGATTTAGCCTCAAAGCGCTCATACTCCTGTGTGAGTATGTTCCTTCTATTCTTCTTTATAGCAGCAGTTCCTTGACATCTAACCTCAAGGGCATCCCAAATTTCTTTGGCAGTAGTGCAGTTAATCACTTTATTAGACATAACATTGTCTAAAGCACTATGAAGTAGATGCCTAACTTTTGCATCCTTATCAATAGATGAAAGATCTTCAGGAGTCAGATCTTTCTTTTCCTTTGGAACTGTTTTAGCTTCTTGACCAGCAGTAGCAATAGATAGCTTTGTAGGTTTATGAGGACCTTCATAAATTCTGTCAAGATATTCTGGATCTGTAGCCTCCAGAAACATGGTCATCTTCACCTTCCAGATTGAATACTCTGCTGGCCTGAGAATAGGAACCCTGATTGCCTCATAACGACTCACAGTAGTAGGTTGAGCCTTCTCAGAACTTGAACCTGTTGGAGGAGGTATCTCTGCCATTGATTATAACTGTGTGTGTGGATCTTAAACTGTATAAAGTAATAGACTGGCTCTGATACCAATTGTTAGGCCAAATACACAATTATAATCAAGATTGTATGAGAGATTAACAATAGAATACGCGTTTAAATAATTAAAAACTGTTTGGAATTAATAACTCCTCTCTCAGTGATGTAAAATATCACAGAAAGTTGCTTAGGTTACAACGAATAATGTTTCACAATAATCGATACCCTTCTAGGGTTAACTTAACTGTATTTATAAGATATACAGCTGCTATACAATCGATAATTGATACTCCTATAAATTAGCTATACAATTGATATCAATTACGATTGCTACTCGTCTCCTTAGTCAACTCAATCTCTTTGACAGCTATCCAATCTTCAAAGATATTGCTTCCATAATAAATCTTCAAACACTGTTGACCAGTAGACGCTGCCTCCAGACAGAGTTTAACAAACTCTGTAGAGCTTCCAACTGTTAGCGTTTAACTAAACTCTGACTGCTTCCAGCTAAACTCTGATTTATCACTGTAACACTTAAACACTGATTAATATTCACATCAATTATTTCTAACAATAAGAACTTAAGTCAACCCTCTATTCATCATTACCACACTCAAATCAACATCGACCTACAAAAAAGAAATAGCCAAGTCCTACGGGATCATGAAATATGCTATGCAAATGCAACTAAATGGACTCACATGGAATACATAAACAAATATGCAAACACAATGCTCTATATGAACAATTAGGCAATAATATGAATGAAACTACTACTACACATGCAATATGATTTCTACATGAAAATACTACTACATATGCAATATGATTCCTCATTGAAGGCAATAAAAAGGATAGTAGAGAACATACCTAAATGTCGGCAGGGCCACCCTCCTCGGGTGGTGGATCAGGTGGTAATTGATTGAGTTCAAGTGCAAAAGCTTCCTTACTTGACAACTTACGTAGCACCTGAAAATTATTAGAATCAGTTAGCCCACGATACTTATGCAGAATATCAACTCCTCTTTCCCATGGAGTTGCATCCAACAACTGAAATAGCCCCTTTCTTTCTTCGTTCTCAATGCCAGAAAACCCTCTTGAAGCTTTTTCCACGGAATCTAATTTTTTAAGATGTTCCATCTCCTTCTTCACAATCTTATCAACAATATCCACTTTGAAACACTCCGCTGAATCTGACGGATATTTTACTGCCTTGAACACATTGAAAGTGACTTTCTGATCATGCACTGTCATGGTAAGCTCTCCTTTATGTACATTGATCAGAGTTCGGCCCGTAGCTAGAAATGGCCTTCCCAAGATGATGGGAATCCTCTTATCCTCCTCAAAGTCTAGAATAACAAAATCAACCGGAAAAATTAGCTTATCCACCTTCACTAATACATCCTCCACTATACCCCTCGGATACGTGATCGACCGATCTGCCAACTACAAGGTCATATTAACAGGTTTCGGATCAGGCAACCCAAGTTGCTTGAAGATAGATAATGGCATCAGATTAATGCTAGCTCCCAAGTCACATAAACACTTGTCGAAAGATAAGTTGCCTATGGTGCAAGGTATGGTGAAGCTCCCTGGATTCTTGAGTTTCGGTGGTAGTTTCTGTTGCAACACCACACTACACTCTTCTGTCAAAGCAACAGTTTCCAATTCCTCGAGTTTCAATTTTTGTGATAGAATACCCTTCATGAACCTAGAATAGCTCGGCATCTGTTCTAGAGCTTCCACAAAAGGTATGTTGATATGCAACTTCTTGAAAACCTCAAGAAACTTGGCAAACTGCTTGTCAAACTTCTGCTTCTGGAGTATTTTTGGATATGGAGGAGGAGGGTAGATATAATCATCGTCCTTCTTCTGCTCTAAAACTGATTTTTAGAAGACTTCTTGCTTTCTACTTCTCCCCTGCTCAAATCTGATTTTTCCAACTCAGCATCTGATTTCTCTTTCTCCGCATCATCACGAGGGTGCGAATCTGATTTTTTAAGCTCATCATCTACAAGGGTGCGCGGGGCCACGGTCAATGGCATCTGCTCCTTGCTCTGCTGATTCTCTGCTTCATTTACCATGCTTCTTGTGACTTTTCCAGACCTCAAAGTGATAGCTTTCGCTTGTTCATGGGCAACTTTCTTTCCTAGATTAGGCTCCGTGTCACTAGGAAGCACTCCATGTGGCCTATTTAGCAGAGTAGTAGCAATTTGCCCAATCTTATTTTCCAAGATCTTGAGCGAGACAGCTTGACTTTTACACATCAATCTCAACTCCTCTAGTTCTGATTTTTCAGAAGTGGAATGCCAAGAACCTGCACGTGAATGTTGTTGCTGAAAACCCGGAGGTTGAAATTGTTGCCTTAGAGCATACGATTGTTGAAAATTCTGCCCTTGCTGCTGCTGAAAAATCTGGTTCTGCTGCTGTTGAAAATTCTGAGGAGTATAAGGCTTTGCTCCATATTGTTGACCTTGAAACTGCTGATTTTGTTGCTGAGATTGTAGCATGTCACCCTAATTATTGCTCCAACTAAAATTCGGATGATTTCTGTTGCTCGGATGATAAGTATTCGGGGATGGCTATTGATGAGTCTGAAAGTTACTCACAAACTGCACTGATTCATTAGAAATGGCACATTGATTTGTCTCATGTGCGCCTGCACATAGCTCACAAACACTAGCTACCTGATGAATCCCATGATTTGCCAAAGAATCGATTTTCATATTCAATGCCTCTAGCTGAGCTGCTAAAGCTGTGGCTGCATTAACATCAAGAATTCCTGTCACCTTTTGCTGTGGCATTCTCTGAGTTGGATTCTGATATTCATTTGCTACCATCATCTCGATAAGATCATAGGCCTCCTCATAGCTCTTAGCCCATAATGCTCCTCCAAGAGTTGTATCCACCATCGGTCTCGACTGCCATCTCAATCCATTGTAAAACAGTTGATTACCATCCAGTTCGGCATGCCATGATGAGGGCATTGTCTAAGCATCTCTTTGTATCTCTCCCATGCTTCACATAAAGATTCACCCAACTGCTGAGAAAATTGAGTAAGAGCATTCCTTATAGCTGCAGTCTTTGCCATGTGAAAAAATTTTGTGAGAAATTTTTGAGCAAGATCCTCCCATGTCACAATAGAACCTGCTGGTAGAGAGTGCAACCAGCCCTTAGCTTTATCCCTCGGAGAAAATGGGAAAAGTCTCAATTTCACAGCATCTTCCGACACACCGTTGAACTTGAAAGTGTCACAGATCTCGATGAAGTTCCGGATGTGCATTGGGATCTTCCGTTGGAGCACCCCAAAATTGAACTGAATTCTGTACCATTTGAATCGTGACAGGCTTGATTTCAAAGGTATTAGCGGCAATGGCTAGTCTGACAATGCTAGACTGAATGTCATTGATTTTCGATTGAGAATAATCCTTCAATGCTTTCGTTGCTGCTGCTGGATCTCCCATATCTACTGCTGCTTCAAGTCCTTCTTCTTCCAGTTTACGAGATTGAGAACGTGTTCGCATATACGCTCAAGTACCTGAAACACACAGAACAAAGCAACTAAGTAAGAAAATAATCCGAGTCAGTGAACTTTAACGACCTCTGATGACAAGCATATAAACTATAATAAACACCGAGTCCCTGGCAGCGGCGCCAAAAACTTGTTCGCACTAAATCACGCAAGCGTATGCGGTCACAAGTAATATAAGATTAAGTAGAGTTCGTTCCCACAGAGACTGATGTATTTCAGATTATGTACTTATGCAACAATGTATGATTATTATTCACTACTAAGACAAGTATCAAAGTTGTGTTTTGTTTAACTAAATTAACTAACAAGCAATTTAACAATACTAAGAATTAATTAACTACGTGATTAAAACTGAATTACTTATGAGAGAATAAAACATGGGATCCTAACTTCATTAAATACTTCGTTTAGAGTTGATGCCTTTAATCAATGTATGTGACAGTTATGATAACTGATCGGACAACACGAAATTATTACACGCTACCTTTCAGCATACGTATACCAAACCACTCAAACATCCACAAAATAGATGGAAGCTGGGCAAACACCAATTATATTTAGACCCTATATGTCTATAAGATTTGAAAACATAATGGTTTAAGTACAAGTTATCCATTGAGATCACATAGGGCAGCGTAAGATGGTTAAAATTACACTACGAATTATGCATGTCAAAACATCCATAAACCTATGCTAGCATGGCAAGTTCTAAATCTCTATATCCACTTTCGCTTCAATAGAGATTAATAATAAAATTTAGATGTTAGCTACGCATCCAAGAAGAATAAGCACAACCATACGAGGAAATCAATAAGTCATCACACATAAATCTTTAAAGTATCAAACTACTAAATTCCGTAAATAAATCCGTTAGAATCCCATGACAACGATTAGTTCATAATCGAACGGCTCGTCATCATGGGATCTAGTGATAACATGATATAAAACAAGATTTGAATAAAAACAATAGTGCTAGAGTGATAAGGTTTAGCAAACAAATCCAAAAGCATCCAAGAGTATCGCCTAATTAGAAGAAAACAAAAGATGTAGATCTAAATCTCCGTTGCTTGTCACGTGCTTCGGTAAATCCTTCTCTAACTTGACTCTCTTGTCTCTCCTCTGATAAAAAAATGTCCTCTTCTGATGAATACGTGTGTTTATATAGCCCCTCTATGCCTTAGCCAGCAAGAAATTCCAAATTAGACTTAAAACAGGAGAAATTTCCAAAACAGACTTGAAACAGAATTTCTGGCAGCCACGACAAGCGCGCCCAGGCTCCATAAGGCGCGCCCGCGCCATAGTTGCTAGAACACTTTGCTACAAACAGATTCGTCTTCTTCCGAGCTTTCCAATGACTGCTTATGGGCCTCAAACGGACTTGTAGAACTCCCGATAGAGCCAAAACAGTGAAAGCTGCGCAACCTACCTGGAAAATCCGAATTTTCCACAAATTAGTCTCCAACTCTTGTTATTTAAACTCCAAGCCCTCCTTTATTATATTCCCTTGATACTTCTTTTCTTAACGTATCTCTGGCCTGCTTCTGACCTCTTGTTTCCGAACTAAAGTCCACCATAATTATGTCATTAAACACCACCAATGCCTCCAACTATTAGTTCTGCAAAACTCAATGAAAACACATTAAACACACCACATACTTGAGGTCAACTAATCAATTTAAGCCGATACGAAGCATTCCAAGTGGATATAAAATCCACTTATCACTGTGGCTACAATCCAACACCCACCATTTTACATAATTTACAAAATCAAATAATCACTAAAACACTTAAACATGATCTCTACTTTATATAACATCAAAACTACATCTAAAACTCATATAAACTCAAAGGGTGGGTTAGGTTTCTACCTTGATATGAAGCTTAGAGATGCTACTAAAGTCTCACAACTCTTAAACCTTGCTCAAAGGATCCTTAGGAAGCCATAATACAAAGATATAAAACAAGAAAGATAGTTAATCACTATTCATCATCATCTTGTAAAATTCATATAAAATCGAAAAATAGGAGTTTAGTTCTCAAATTTTTACCACACCTTCTAATCTTCAATGGCTTTCTTTTGAGCTATAGATCATCAAATTTGAGTGGTTGAAAGTGGCCCGATGGTTTTTCTAAAAGGAGTAGAATTTTTGTTAAGGAAATGGTGTTCTTGGCTTTCTTTTGCTTTTGATGTACTTTGACTTGTCAACTTTGGTTGGATGATGTTTTGAAGATAAATATCAGATGTTTAAAGCTACTTTATGATCCTTGATCCTTGTGCAAAGAGTATGCAAGAAGCTTGGTTGATATTTGTTTGGTTTTTGATTTGATTTAAGTGATTTGAATCACTTAAATCCTAAATTGTTTTGATTTAATCTTTGATTAAATCATTTAATCCACTTGATATAATTGTGTTGATGATCATGTAAGATATCTAATCTCGTTATGAACTCAATCCATAATCCATAATTCGTTCCCTTAATCGCTTAATCTCGTTATAAAGTTCTAGCGATTCCTAGAACGTTCGTTACACTAACTCAGGGGTTTTCGTTCTAAATCCTTAAATAACCTTAAATAAAATATAAAATCCTCAATTTAAATAACTCATTGCCTTGATCGACTTGATATACTCTTCACTGGCATTGCCTTGATCGACTTGATATACCCTTCACTGCCCGGTCAAATATTCCATAAAAATAAAGTTTGGATTTTCTGAATTCCGATCGCGTTTACATACACTTATTTACCTCGTAGATTACTAATATAACTTCGAAATATCCATTTCCTATCCCGTACATAGGGTGACATGAAAAATTTCTTAATCCTCAAAAATCACTACTCATCCATAATTTCACTATTCATCCATGCAAATCACTATTCATCCCTTAAATGAATTTTTTTTTCAAGTACAGAAATTTGGGTTATTACAAACAATGTTGTTGCCTCCTCATTTTTTTCCTCAATAGACATACTTCTTTATGTAACACAAGCATTTTCCTTTCGGAAAAATTGATATCAACTCCAGAATTATGCAAATCATCATCCTTCTTCTTCTTCAATTTGGACTTCATTTCTTTAATTACCTCTCTAGCTCTTTCTGGGTAGGATGGATCAGCCCACAAGAAAAAAAATCCATTTTTTACCGGGATCCCACCACCAAAACACAAATATCATCATATTCAAGAAACTGAAAATTTTTAAAAGCTTAATATTACCTTGTATTGTGAACACCCAAAGAATTGTCTTCCAGGATCTAATGTGCCTTTTTCCAGCTTCTTGACAAGGCACAAGCAAATCCCATTTACACTTCACACCAAGATACTCATATTCCAAATCAGAGGTGTTGTTTTTTTCGATTCTGAATGTGATCGAACTATTGCCATATTGTGAACACCCAAAGAATTGTCTTCCATGATCTAATGTGCCTTTTTCTAGCTTCTTGACAAGGCACAGGCAAATCCCATTTACACTTCACACCAAGATACTCATATTCCAAATCAGAGGTGTTGTTTTTTTCGATTCTGAATGTGATCGAACTATTGCCATACGGATTCCTAATTGAAGAAGATGAGCTTTTTTAGCTAGACATGGAAGGGGCTAGAAAATAAGGTTGCATTTTACTTGAATGTGTTTTAAAATGAGGGAGGAGTATAAGAACCCTAATTATATATAAAAGGGAGGAACTTGAATTGGGTTAGATGGGTCGATTGGATTTAACACCTTATTTTTTGAAGTTCAGGTCAGATATCCATACATGCACTCCGTTAGTTGTTTTCACGGGACTAATAGGACAAGCCTATTTGAAATGTTTAACTAGTACAAGTGTTTGACTGAAAGCATTTTTGGGCAAGTGACCCAATTGAAAGTTTTCAAATAGTATAGTAATGATTTTGCCCATTTACCCGTTTGAATGTTGATCGTTAATTGGATGAGCATATGCTTTATTCAGTTAACAATTGCTTTTGTGATAATTTTATAAGCCACATTACGTAAACGGGTGTGTGCGAGCGAAATCGGATATTTGGTCGATTTTTCGAATTATCACAAATCTATTCCGATTTAACCTGATATTCAGATATCCATTTAAACTGGATCGGAAATTGAATAATTCGGATCCTAATCAATTAAATTTATTTTAATATGTAAGAACAAATTAATTATATTACATTTTAATAAATTATCGTTAACTTTACATTTTGTAAAATAATTAATAAAATTTTAGATATCAATATCTCATATTTTAACATTTATAAATTCATTTTTTCGTAATTTTATTTTGACCTATGTTAAATTATTATTCATTTTGTTAATTAGTTCTTCTAAGTAATTTTTAAGAGATATTAATAATACACAATCTCTCGAATTTATAATTTAAGTAAACAAATATTTTTAAAAAAGAATATTATTTCATTTGTTTTATTTTTAATATTATAAATTCTTAATAAATCATTTTGGAAAATTAAGAGAGAAATGTTATCGAGGTTGATTTGAAAATGAATTTATAAAATTGATTATCATAAAAAACAAGCCAACCCACTTCGTAGAAGCAGTATCATAACTAAGAGTAACTCCAGCATAACTAAGGCCCCATTTGGCAAATTTTAACTCGAATTTATAAGTTACTTATTTCGGAATAAATTTCGTATTTACATACTTTTTTTAGAGAAATATGTGTATGGGGAGTTTAATATTCGTTATCTTTCAAAAATAAGTTACTTATTTCAGAAAAAAGTACATATTTACGTACTTTTTTCAAAATAAATAACTTATTTCTAAGAAATAAGATTTCCCAAACGTGGCCTAAGAGTAACTCCAGCAAACTACTTACACTAAAACCTCTATATGGTAATATCTTTGGGACCGGAAAAATATTATTATACGGAGATTATTCTTTAATAGAGGTTGACATATAAATTTATAATTTTAAAATTTAATTAATAAGTATTTATTATATATCATAAATACATGAATTTAGAAGATACATTATATGATAAGTTTGTAAAACAAAGAAAAAAAATATAAAATTCATGAATTTAAAACATTTACAGTATTAAGATTCATGAATGTGTATTTATTCATGAATATGTATTCATGAAGAGGTGTTATGGACGCGCAAACTAAAGGATGTAGTGTTAACCCAAACTATCAAGTCATTATCATAGACAACTATAGAAAAATATTATAAGTCATCATAAATGGTCATGTAACAAGATTATATATTATTGGATATATATATATATATATATATATATATATATATATATATATATAAATTTTAAGCATATTTATTCTTATATATAGGAAATTTTATAAAGGATGGACTAGAAAAATGTATGGAATATCACAATGTAGAGTTTATTCTTAAATATAAATGACCGGAGTTGGGACCGTAAATTTTTATTACAATAGGGAGGTTATTCTTAAATGGAGTATTATTATATAGAGTTTCCACTGTATTTGAATTCCTAAATGGCTAAATCAAAATTTAAGAAATTTGATTTGATTTTGCATTCCAAAAATTTCCTAGGTGATCCCTTAAAACTAGCACATGTTTTTTATTCTTACTAGCTTATAACCCGTGCGTTGCACGGATTTCTTTTGTCATGTAATAAAATTTATTTTACTTTATAATTATTATTTTGTATAATCATTATTTTCAATCATTTATTTTCATTTTAATTTAAATAATTTAATATAAATTTAATTAATGATATTCATGTTCTAAAACTTCAATTTTAAAATTATAAAATTAATATGTTGTTGATGGAATTCGAATCCTGAAATTTTAATAAATTAATTTAATCATATGATATATCTAATCATTAGATCTAACAGTTCTGATTTTTTACTAAAAATCTAACAGTCATTATTCGTTGTATACCGATTTCTATTATATTTTTTTAGTGATTAGGAGATATGATGAGATATTTTTGGGTATATATTAATTATTGCAAGATTATGTTTTAAATTAAAAGTTAAGTTATTTTAATTAGAACATTTTTTATTGACTGAAAGATACGATATTTTAAATGTTTATAAAAGGAAACATAATCAATTAAAACTAAACGTCTTTCAATTAAAAAAGACAATCGGCTAATTACCATTAATTATATTATTTTATTATTTATTTTAATAATTAGGATGATCATGCCGAAAATCGAATTGACGAACTTTCAATGCCCGTGCGATGCACGAGTTTCTTTTATTATGTTATAAATTTTTATTTAATATTACAATTATGTGTTTATATCATCATTAATTTTAATAATTTTTTAAATTTTGATTTAATATATTTATTATATTCATATTTACGGATTATACTAATGTTTCCTTATTATAAACAACATAGACGGATTTTTAATAGATTTTATTAACAATTGGAAAATATGATGTGATATTTTTGGATATATACTAATGATTGTAATATCAAAAGGTAACGTGTTTTAATTTAAAAGAAATTATTAATAATCGAAAGATATTGTACGATTGATATTTTTAGGTGTTTATAAAATTAAGGGAATATCTTTAACTAAAATTAAATGTGAAAAAGGCAATCGGCTAATTACCATTAATTATATTATGGTAATATCTATTTTAATAATTAGGATAACCAAACCGAAAACCAAACCGACAAACTTTCAATCATTCGGCTTTAATATAATAGTATAGATAGATATGATTCTATTTTATTAAATATAATTTCCCGTTGTATTTTTAGAATATAAAAGACAACATGTTTTACCTATTAAAAAATTAGAAAAAAGAAAAAAAAGTTAACAAAAATAAAAAAAAAGAATTGACAAAAAAAATAGAAAAGATGACATGTTCTTACCAATAATAAATATTTAAGTAAAGAAATTAAATAATAAAAGGAAGTTTTAAAATGAAATATTTTAGTTAGAAAATATAGAAAAGATAATATGTTTTAGCTGAAAAAGGTAATCAATTAGTAACTATAATTTTATTAGTTTGTTTCATTAAATGATGGTCCGTGGTATTTTTGGAAAGGAGAGGTAATTGAAAAGGGTAATATCGTCATAATAAGGTAATTGAAAAGGTAATAAATTATAAAAGTTAACGTGTTTTAGCTGAAAAAGATAATTGGTTAGTTATTAGGGACTAATATCGTTATTTTATTTTATAAATTATGATTTTTTTTTACCAATAATTAATATTTAAGTAAGAACTGGAAAATGTAATTAGTTAGTTATAAGTAATTATGATATAATTAGAAAGAAGAAATTTTAGTTATAAAAGTTAGAAAATGTAATAGCTGAAAAAATTAATTGGTTGGTTCTTATTTTAAGAAAAAATGAGATATTTTAATCAGAAAATATATTACCTTTTAGCTGGAAAAGGTAATCCATTAGTTATTACTAATTACTATTATTAGTTTATTTCATTAGTTAGAACAACCACATTTTTGAATAGAAGAGATTTTAGTTTGAAAAGTTAAAAAGGGTAATAGCTGAAAAAGATAATCGGTTAGTTATTATTATGAGAAGTGTTGGAAAGAGGGGTGCAATATTTTAAGAAAAGATTGTGTTTTATTTTTTATATTTAAATAAAATAATTAAGAATAATAAAGTAAAACAATCAAATAAGGTAAGTACTGTACTGTACTGTACCGTATCAAAACTTTTAATGTTTCATCTTTTATAATATAGTATAGATTTTTAAGGTACTCCTAGTCATCTCTTATTTTATTTTTATCTATTAAATATTCATCTCCCTCCTTTTTCTAACTTTTTTTCTCTTTAATATTATTATAATCTATACTATACTATTATAAGCGAAACAGAGTATAATTGGTTGGTTGGTTAACACCTTCCCAAAAAGTTTGTTAACACCTTCCAAAAATGAAAAAATAAACTAAAATGCATATAAAATTTTATTTTACTTAATAACAAACTCTTTTAATTACACTCCAATTTAAAATAATAATATATACACATTGAGTCTTACACGGCTACGACTACGAGTTCCATTTATAATGATTCATTAAGATGTCAAGGAGTCTATTCCAAGTATAAAATACTATACTATTATAAGCTAACATGAGTATATTCAGTTGGTTAGTTAATATCTTCTCAAAATAATTTTAGCACATTCCTAAAAAAACCAATTTAAAAATAAAAAAATACTAAGTAGTATAATAATATAGAGTCCCCTTCTAGAGAGGACCTCCTTATATAGAGAATATGAGAGAACCATATATTTTTTCTGATTATATAATAAAACCACTTTTTTTTAAAATTTTCTTCCAAAAAAAAAAAATCGACATTGCCACGTCACTGCTGACGTGGCACTTCCACGTCATCACTTTTGACGTGATAGTGACACGTGGTAGTGCCACGTCAGCTGCCACATCATCACTGTTGACGTGGTAGTGCCACGTAGCAGTGCCACATCATCAGTGACGTCATCATTGATGACGTGGCACTGCCACGTCAGCAGTGATGCCGTGGTAGCTGACGTCAGCAGTGCCACGTTAGCAGTGGTTCTGTTACATAATCAGAATTTTTTTTTATAGAACAAAAAAAAAACGATCTTTTTTTATAGAACCAAAAATTAAAACTTTGATTCTACTATAGAATCATATAAAATTAGTAGTTCTCTCATATTCTCTATATAAGGAGGTCCTCTCTAGAAAAATGGCCTAATAATATATACACATTGAGTCCTACACCGCTATGACTACGAGTTCCATTCACAATATTACGATGTCAAGGAGTCTATTCCAAGTATAATGAACAAATTAAAATTAAATAAAATAAAATTTTAAAACAATATTTACGTAATAATCTATTTTATATTAGCCATTATTACAAGCAAACATGATATATTTATTAATGTGATTCCTTGATTAACATCTTCCCAAGAAGATTTTAACAATTTCTAAAAGAACCAATTCAAAAATAAAATAAGCATAAATAAAAATGTTAAACTAATCTAATAATATCTACACATTGAGTTAGGCAAATGTACCAAAATTTTTGAAATATACAAATAAAATTATTTAATTATTATTTACATAAATACTTTAATTCACAAAAAATTAATGATCGCAGAATTCAAATTGTATCAAGTGTATCATATATACATATATGTATAATTTGTTTTAAAAAATCGAAAAATTAAAATTTGAAAATCCATCAATCGGTAATGTATTTCTTTTTGGTACTCGGACTTTATTACTTAATTGTTGCTACTTTAATCCAAAATAAAATTTAAACACATTTTTAAAACCTATTTATTTTAATTATTTAAGCAATTTATAAATTAAAATTTACTATAATTATTCTAAGTATTTATTTTACAGACAAAGTTTTTACTAAAATACAAATTTTAACACCTAATTATTTTAATACCAACATTATATATTTAATTATTATATAAATCAATTATATTTGAAATATTTATAGCAAATATTAATAGAGAAAAAAAATGAAAAAATAATATAAATTAATAAATAACAAAAAATTCCGTACATCGCACGAATTATAGCTAGTAATAAAGAATACATACTAGCTTAAAACACGTGCGATTCACATATTTTTTTTTTAATATTATATGAATTTTCATTAATTTGAATTAATTTTTTAAAACATGAATTTTGGAGGCTTAAATTTTTAAATGAGGTGATTTGATAATAATTATATAAATGTTATCCGTGATATTTCTAGAAAAGGAGGGATTTTAATTAGAAAATATAGAAAAGATGGTAGGTTTTAGTTGAAAAAGGTAATCGGTTAATTATTAGTAATTACAAAATTATAATTTTATTTTATTAAATAGAATTTTCTTGATATATTAGAAAAAAAGAGGTCTTAGTTATAGAAAACTAAAAAGTGTAATTGATTTTTTTATTGTAATTATGATTTAATTATGTTAGTTTACTAAATAAAATTTCTCGTAATGTTTTTAGAAAAGGAGATATTAATGTTGCCCGTGATATTTCTAGAAAAAGAGAGATTTTAGTTAGAAAATATAGAAAAATAATATGTTTAAGCTGAAAAAGGTAATCGATTAATTATTAGTATTGTAATATTATTATTTTATTTTATTAAATAAAACTGTCTGTGATATAATTGGAAAAAGAGAGATTTTAGTTAGATAAATATAAAAAGTAACGTGAAAGTTAAAATGGTGACATGTTTTAGGTAAAAAAGGTAATTGATTAGTTTATAGTAATTATAATTTAATTATCTTATTTTACTAAATAAATTACACATAGTGTTTTTATAAAATGAGAAATTAATGTTACCCGTGATATTTTTAGAAAAAAAGAGAATTTAATTAGACAAAATAGAAAAGATGGTACGTTTTAGCTGAAAAGGTAATCGGTTAATTATTAATATTATAATATTATTATTTTATTTTTATTAAATAGAACTGCACGTGATATAATTGAAAGAAGAGAGATTTTAGTTGGAGAAAAGGCTTAAAAAGGTAACCGCCCATGATATAATTGGAAAAAGAGAGATTTTAGTTGGAGAAAAGAGAAAAGGTAACGTGTTTTGGCTGAAAAAGGTAATTGATTAATTAATAGTAATTATAATATAATTATTTTATTTTATTAAACAAAACCGTTCGTAGTGTTTTTAAAAAAGGAGAAATTTAGTTAGATAAAATATAAAAGATATTTTATTTCACCTGAAAAAGGAAATTATTTAGTTATTGAAAAATAGAAAAGGTAATATGTTTAACCTGAAAAAGGAAATTGATTAGTGAATGAGAAATTTTAGTTAGATAAAATATAAGAGATATTGTGTTTTACGTGAAAAAGGAAATTATTTAGTTATTGAAAAATATAATAGATAATATGTTTAATCTGAAAAGAAAATTGATTTGTTAATATGATGGATTTTATTTGTAATTAAGTAAGGATAAATAAGTAAATTCAACAGGACTTTTATATAATAGTATAGATAAGAAGTGTTGTTAGAGTAAACACTCCTAAATTTATTTTAAATTATTAAGGGATCTATTATTTATAATTTTTTTAAATAATCCATTAACACCCTATCGAAGTTGATCCAATGTCTTTATCTAAAAAGGTTGCCTAATACTAAAAGCAAGAAGGAAAGTTGATGTTTTGAATTGTGTTTATTTATAAACAACGGGGCCCACTGTCCAGCACGCACTCCGATGTGATTAAAAGATAGGAGTAGGCACAATTTCACTCATTGACGACGGATGTCAACCTTCCGTGTGTGCATATAGTATATGTATATCCTTACTATATAAATCTATCCATTTCCTCAATAAACACACACACGCAGGGAGCAGAGTTACATACATACAAATCATAATCAGCTGCATATCCTCTTATCAAAGGTTAGAATCTTAATGATTTCTACAATTCTACATGTTAACTTGTCTACTTATTTTATTTTTAGTGATTTATGTAATGGAGGACTTCACGAACATGTTTATATACTTATAATCGCGGAATTTCGATGCGAATCGCTAATGATTTGTGTAATTGTGAGTGGCAAATTACACAAATCATCACCGGTTCTCAATATTTTTTCTTTTCTTTTTTTGAATATAATGATTTATAGCCCGAATATATGTTCTAATAATTCTTGCGGGATGAGCGAGACAAACTCTTACCACTCGGGCTATCCAATCGCGCTCCTCAATATTTTTTCTTAGTTGTACGTGGGCGGTGGGCTAACTGAGACTGAAGTCCAGAATTAAATATTGTAGTTGAGAATTTTTTTTCAAGCCTGGAAGATTTTTTTGTAAGCTAGCATCCAAAAATTAGCGATAATTAAGTTTAGTCCAGGCTATTTTGGAATTCCTTCCTGCCAGTAGGAGCTAGGATTGATGAAAGAGAGCGTCAAGTATGATTATCAATTTGGTTTCGTATATTCTATCAGGAATCAGGAGGATACTACTACTGACAATTGTGTACTTACAGGAGGAATACATGGCATCCTTAGCAACAGCTGAAGTTTGTGATACCAATGCAGCACTATTAAGTAGCGGTGATCTGCGTATTCTGCAACCAGTCTTTCAGAGCTACGGTCAGTGTCGAGCATTCTCTGGACCTGTTGTGACTCTCAAGGTGTTTGAGGACAATGTGCTGGTCCGGGAACTTCTCGAAACTAGAGGTGAAGGCAGAGTTCTGGTTGTTGATGGTGGAGGCAGCATGAGATGTGCCTTAGTGGGAGGCAATTTGGGACAGTTGGCTCAAAATATGGGATGGGCTGGTATTGTTGTTAATGGATGTATCAGAGACGTGGATGAGATCAATGGCTGTGATATCGGGGTTAGAGCATTGGCATCGCATCCCCTGAAATCGAACAAAAGAGGAATTGGGGAGAAGAATGTTTTGGTTCATATTGCAGGAACAATTATTCGCGATGGAGAGTGGTTGTATGCGGACAGTGATGGCATTCTGATCTCCAAAACTGAGCTCTCAATTTAATGTTAAATCATGATTTACTACTATTGTTGTAATGTATTAAGATTATTGTGATGTATTATTATTCAATTGAAGTCTTGAAGATCATGAAATAAAATGGATATTAAGCTCGTCAAGTAGATGCAAATGGTTCAGCTTGCCTAGCATATTACCACTAAAGAGTCTAAATGGCTGCAAACATGATCAGAGTAAACAAAGATGGTTTTGGCTCTAGATCAGCGAGTTTTTTTGTGGAATTAGCAGCCGACGAATTGAGTTCCCAGAACACTTTATGAACTTAGAATAGGAATCATGATGCCATGGAAGCAACTATACATATGATAACCACATATATAATGATGGTCTTATCAAGGGGCCGTTTGGGAAATCTTAAAATAAGTTACTTAACACTTATACGAAGTAAGTAACTTATATGAAGTAAGTTATAAGTTACTTACAACTTATATTTTCGTGTTTGGGTGTTTAACTTATAAGTTGGTAAAAATTTTATTGAATTAAATTAAAAAATATTAATTATTTAATATAATAATCCCAGTACATGCATATGACATTTATAAATATAAATGTAAAAATATAAAATATTAAACAAGTTAAAAAATCAAGTAATACGAAATAAGTTGGAAAAAAATACGTCATTACTAACTTATCACTTATCAACTTATTTGGCAAAATAAGTCCATTTTACATGTACAGACAAACGGTCCGAAATAAGTTGAAACGGACTTATCCTCGGATAAGTCCATTTTTTTCTAATGCCAAACAGGCCCCAAATATCCTCCAGATACTGGATTAAACTTATCAGCATGTATGGCTACCAAAACAGAAGTCTGAGTAATATAGACTGCAAAGAACAAGGTCAGATTTGTCATTAACTTTACGAGGCCTTCCATTTTAGAATCGAAAAATTAATAATTTATTAAGATACAAGACAAATTGACAATCACCAAACCAATCAAGAAATATCAGTTTATTAGTAACATCAACAATTATTGTACTTTACAAAGACTAAAGAAGCAAGTTTCACGTGCATGTAACTTAATCCAATTCTCTGGATCCACAACACCCACAATGCATTAAGTTATTAACAATCCTTACTTGCTGATTGCATCTTCATTACATTACATTGCCTTACATGGTAGAGGTAAACAAGATCATATGACTATTGGTGCATATCCATCTTCTCTTGGGCTCCTGAGTTTTCTGTAACCAACGAAAACAATAGCCAGAGCTATTCCCACACCGAACAGAACCCCTACCCAAACAAATCTGCTCTTTTCTGTTTCCCCACGCATCTGCAGAAACCAAACAATCATTATATTTATCTGATCTAAGGCATTACAGCTAATAGCTCCTCTTCGGCTTTGCAAACGTTTAACCATCGCTTGTTCACTAGTTCTTTCATTTAGTAACAGTTGGCAACTCTTGTAGTCTTATTATCGTTTATTTAAAAAATTTGTTTGACCTGAATAGCCAGTAACATGTAGTAACTTGGTACAGTATTTTTTTTGGTGTTGCTCGTTTCCGAAAGTAGTTTCTTTTATACATGTTACTACTAATTATTTTCACTTTACATTCAATCAAATTCCCATCCTAATTCAATAAATCTGGTAGCTATGCATGTCCATGGAGTTTTAAACAGATGTTATCCAAAATAATTAAGTCAAATCTTAGCCAAATATAATTACCAAAAAATTACTCCTAATTAACCAAATGTTTTTCAAATCCTAACATTTTATAGTGATAGAGAAAATGGAGTCGGACATAAATTCACCTCAACTGCAGCCTGCAAGAAAGACTTTGTATTTGGCAATGGCTCTGCAACCAAAATGTAGAAGAGCCCCATAACTCCAGTGTGTCTTTGGGCGCTGCTGTAATTGGAATCCAAATATAGAGTTTCCCCATCTGCAATCCTAACTGAGCCTGGTGTGGGATAACAGGTGGACATTCCCACAATGTAGCCAGCCTCATTACCAGCCTCCTTTCCTTCTCCGTATTTTGGTATTGATGAACATATTACTCGTCCATCCTACATGATTTAAGATAGAGGACATCATGCTAACAAATTAATTTGAAGGCACACAGCTCAATCCTACAGCTGGGACAAATGCATACTGTACTTACAGTAATTTGCACACGACACTAAATCCATTAATGTAGAACAGGTCACTATTCTCGTATATACTGAAATAAAGTTCTTGCTTAGGCGGTTATGCCTAGTTTGGCCAGGAACGGAAGCAACTGGAGTAAGGCATTCTATAAAACCATGTGGCTCTACAAATATACCCTCATAAACACTTTTTCATGCATCTTATAAAATAAAATTAGCATAACATTAGAACTGCTTAAGCTAATTCAGTGGCAAGGTTCAGGCTCTACTAAGTAGAAGGTGCTTGTGGAGATGCACCTGGCCAGATGGCACCTTGTATCATCAATGTAAGTAACATTCAGGAATCAAGCAAAAACTGCTCAAATTCGACAACTTAAAGTATCAGGGCAATGTTTGTTTCATAAGATTAATAATCCCCAGACTACTAACAATTTCAATTTGTACTCAATTCATCGTACTTGATCACTTATTAAAGTCCTACGGATTTTTATCTTGATAACTCACCACTCACAAGTTCATTTGGGGGGGAGGGGAGACTATTTATCTCATGCTCACCCACGATATTATTGATCCTATGCAGATGAACTAAAAATGATATGAATGTAGTCCATGTTCACTCAGAACATTAATTATACTGTAAACTTCGAAGAAATTGTTCAACAGTCCTGGGATTATTAATTCCATGACCCATGAAAAAAAACATAGCATAGATGTTGCTTGGTATTTACATACAATGGTAAAAAAATAAACAAAGTAAGCAAATACCACACCAATTTAAAATTTAAAAGGCCATAAGTTCAGCGTTTTTTTTCTCTATTGACTCCTGGTAAACAATGCTAATAGTAAGAAGTTATGAAAGATACAAATTAAAATATGGACAATACCTCTCCATAAAGAGCTGAACCAATTCCCCCAGTATGCTGGTGTGCAACACCATAGATGACATCACCACCTGTTGGCATAACCAGACTTATCTGTCTAGAATCAACACATGCCTTGTTATTCATATCTGTGGCACAAGCCTCAACGGTGTACTCAATCTGTAACAAGATAACACGGTAGTAACTCATAGGACCAGCAATTAATGAACTATGATAAATAAAGTGCCGCACGTATATTTATTAGGTATGTAAAAGTTGCTCAAAGTTTACTCACATGGCAATTATGGTTAGTGCTAAGTGCCATCTTCGATTCATCAGACTTTTTCCAAGTATCAGTGATATCAAATATATAAATCTTAAGAGGTATAATGGAGTTTTCCCAATCAACCCACTTCACAGTGTACCTCATGTAGAGGTTTCTCCTAGCACTCTCAAACCCTTGTTTAAGCTGGCAATGTGTCTTATCGTAGCAACAATATAATCCTCCTATGTAACCTGGTTTCAAAGGTCGGTCATATTCATCTACAGTAACATTGTATAGATCGCACCTGCACTCGGTACATCCTAATCTCTCCGCTGCACCCCGAGTATCAATAGCATGAACATTAAGCAACCATTTCTCCTCGTAGCCATCAGGAATTTCTGAGGGGTTTCCAATTTCAATTCCATAAGGATCTGGGATATGCGTGGCTGTTTTTCGTGTTTCAGACCCGAGGCCAAAATATTGTGTTAAACCATAATTGCAAATTCCAGCATTTCTTGCAACTATAAAATTCGCCTGGTGGAAACCAGAACTTTGGCTGTGCTTGGAAACATCAATTCCTTTACGTGCGTAGTACCTAACAGCAACCCAGTGGTGAAGATAGGTCTCGTGAAGGGGAACAGAGGTCCCTGCTTCATCAACTACTTCAGCACTAAAATCCTTGATTGCAACATGACCTCTCGGAAAATCAATATCGTAGAAAAATTTGTTTGCCACTGATCCAGGACCTAGAACAATCTTAGGTGATAGAAAGACTTTGGTTTTCACTCCATTTCCGTGAGCTTCTAAACTTTGGGAAGTTAAGGCCAACAAGAAAGTTACAAATAATGTAAAACAACTTTGAGGACCTCCTAACATATTCACTTTCCTTTATCTGTTAAAAGGAAAGACAAAACAAATAGATTAAAGACTGAATTTTTAGATCAAGGCATTTCTTAAAATGGAAAAGACCATCAATGTAGAGTCTACTATAATTTCCTCTTCCATTACCAATTACTTAGATACATGAACTATATCATTCATTTAAATTACTTCATCCGTACCAATTTAAGATGAATGAATCATTCGTTCTTATATAAAGACAACACTCCAGGTGTAGCTGGCTTTGAGGATTCGAGGGAAAATTACTCTACAGAATTTGTAATTCTAAATATGCTATTTATCACATTACATACATTTGTATTACACATTTACACAGATAATTTAACTTTTGATCACATTTTATATAACATTTTGACTACATAGTTTGCAGTATCTACACTTCAGTAATTTATTGAACATCTTGACACTTAGACCCTGCTAACACTAATTTCTTGCTACTAATTAACCAGACATAAAATAAGACCAGACTGAACAATGATATAATGAAAACATTTTGAAATAGTTCAGAAATAAAGCATGAACATACCAAGATAGAAATACATAAAAAAAACATCATAGATATACTTACATGTACAAAATCAACAAGAATTCATCAAAAATTGCTTCTACAATTGTATACACATTGGGTTCAGGGCCTTATCAAAATCAGTTTATAGGTTTCTTACGGCATAATATAAAAGATTCAAAAGTTTTGGATAGTTTTGTCCGCCTATAATCAGGACCACGGAATATGAGTTTTAACGAGACTCAACGACCCTGCTAGTTTTACTTTACTAGAAAATCTATAGAAAGTGATTAAACAATCATGCTGGCAAAACAAGAAATATGAAAGCAAAACAGACACGACAATTCTTGAAAAACAAACTAGGACATGCATAAAACAACATTAATCAGCAAAACACACACACGCATAGGCGAAAGACATACCCAAAGGCCAAAGATGATACGTATAATCTAACAGACTAGAGGAGGATCAGAGACACAAGATACTGAGGTTTTAGTCTATATAGCCGCTTTGACTATGATGAGTTAAAATAGGACGAGAGAACAGATACATGCCACGTGTACTTATTATGAGCGCGTAATTTTAACATTATTTTAGTTTTTTTCCAATTATTATTTGACGTTTTTTTACAGAATTTGAATGGATCTTATTTATTTATTATTCCGAGAAAATAATATTTCTTTTGGGAAAAAGTTGAGGCAAGAGTGGATAACGTTTATGTGCATATAAATTAATATAAAATGTACGCGTTTCTTAATAATTGATTTGGGTTGAGCAATTTCAAATCTTTGTTTGACACGTAATAAATTATTTATATTTCAATATCAAACATTTTTATCAATCCACATTACACGTAATTAAAGTGTGCTACATACAAGTAACGTTCAGAAACTTCCAAGCTCTTTTTGAGTTTGTCCTCTGATGGGTTCTGAAAGTCTTCCGATCATATGCAATTTTGCATTATGCATCTCTCTTTTTTACCAGAATAGCTGGAATCGAACTTAATCGATAGAAGTACTGTCCAATAATTAATCGGGTATTTGAAAACTAATTGGAATGATTAATCGGATATTCAGATTATTAATCAGTGCAATAACCCTGTCGTTAATTAATCATTAATCACGGATTTTTAAAACAATGTTTTTCACTAGCTACGTTCACTATACCTCCTTAAATTCCCCATCTTAAAATTTGTTTGTACAGAATCGAACATTTAACTACGTACAAGTTACAACCATAAAATTATTAACAACAGGCAACGACTAATAGCAGTTAAATGTGATTGTGAATACTCTATTTTCCTTTTCATCTTTTATTATTGAAACTGCATATGCAGCAACTCGGTGAATTCGTACAATCTATTAACATAAATTAGTTACAGCACAGTTTTGTACAACAAGGTTAAGTTGCCTTGGAAAAATTGACAAAACTCGTACCAGCAACACGGAGTGCCTTGTCGCAACCCGCATGAAACACAACTATGTACAGAAGCTGTAGGCCCGCGTGAAATCCGAGTAAAACTAGTTATTTTTACTCTCTTAAACCTGTCCACCATCCAGCTCTCCAGCCAACCAGGTTTGATGAATAACCAAGAATTTCGATAAATGACATTAAGTCAACTTTTGTGTCTTCGATCTCTCCGCTATAGGATGTTGGATCCAAGCAACTTCAAAAATTTTTATGACCATCTCTGATTGTATCAATCAGGGTGATCTTTTCCAAGGCTTCTTTCCTTTCTTCTGGGGCAACTTGAAGGGACTCCAGCTCTTTCTGCGTTGTTTCGATGTCTCGCAGAATAAACCAGAGGCTAGAGCTTGCTGAAGCCAAATATCAAAATCTTCCTCTTCATCCATCATTTCAGCATCCAAATCCCAAGGATATCTGCTTGAATTAGATCTTTGAGTTGACTTCTCCAATCCAACCATGTTAACGTGAAAACTTGGCCGATGGGTATTTGGCCTACAAGCCATTCCCTGTACAAGAAAATTTGTTCGTAATCTAAATTTAAACAATTCAAACTCAATCACAAATATGACCAAGATAAATTAGCTATAAAAAGTAAAAAATAAACTAAAGAGGACTGAAAAATGAACTCTAGTTTAACTACTACTACTACTACTAAGTGACATAGATAGCTGTTTTACAACGAGTCGTAAAATAAACTTTTTCATAATGGAATTCCACTTGGCATAGAGGGGCTTGTCGTTTGATAATTGACTGTTCAGCATAAAACAATCAAGGATCAAGAATCAGCAGAATAATTATGGGATTATGGGAAAAAGATAATACCCAAAATCTCTCTAATGGTCAAGGACAAATCCTGCAAATAAGCAGCACACCACAGAGAAGACAGATTGGGGGTAACAAACTAAGAACCAAGGACCCATTTCCCTGTCATTTACAATTTATTGAAAAATTCTACATAGAGTTTCCGAACTAACTCGACCGATTTAAACAGAAAATCAAATATCAGTAGGTTTTTATATGAGCAAACAAAAATGATGCAGTCACAAAACATAACATTTTCAGTCACAAAACGTAACATTTTAATCCAGAAATCCTCTTAAAAAAAATTTAAATTCCCTCTAACATGTAAGCAAAATACCCTTTCACCATGCATATCAGACTAGTACTGCCCTCAAGGGACCTAGCTTATCTTGATACGACTGCCAATATTCATTTTCAATTACCAAAAACTTAGAACATAAATTATAAAGTAAATCTGGCTTAAGCTTTAATCATTAAAACTTTAAATTCCGTAACAAATCCCCCCCCCCGGTCCCTCTCTCTTGACTGTTTTCATTTTTGTTGCCTTTTTTTAGCTTTGCTTTACATTTCTCGTTGATGCAACTCCAGTTTTAATACAGCAGGATTACACCCTTTTATCTCCATCATCACTAACCTGACAAATAGCCCATTCTGATACATCAAATATCTTGCTTTCAGCACAAACAAATGCACGTGGAATCTCCACCTAACAAGAAGAAAAAATTGCACCAGTCGGTTATGCACATTTATAAAGACCTGGATATCTCCACTATGCTGTCAAGCAAAGCACTTTGCCCAGCTATAAAAAAACACATATATCTAGAAAAAAAAAGGACCGGACAGTATTAGTTAAAAGTGTAACAAAGCAAGAATGTGATGCCCAAGAGCTAAACCAGGATTATCGTTAATTGGACCACATAAACTCATTTCTGTTTTTCCCATAGAGGAAGTCGGTGGGACTATAAACTATATCAACATTGTTCTGGCAGACACACTGATCAAAAATAATAACTAAGCAATAAAAGGATGACTTATGTCGATGCTGTATACCTTTTGAGTCCGATTGAACACCAGAGAACCTCTGTATTCAACCCATCCATCTCCATCCTTAGCTTGATGATATTGACAGCAATCCTAAATCCAAAAACACACATATTTTACTATCAAGTGTAAGAGTAACGAATAACAACGAACAGTCAGAGACGAAAGAACCAAACCTGACACCACCTTGCCATTGTCTTGGTCCTATTGGTGCAAACCCAAATGTGTGAATTGCCACATTTCGTGCACTGTATACGTCTAGACTCTTCAGAGCAGTAATCCGAGCGACCCTGCTCATTCTATTTGGTTAAACAATCTTCTGATAAAATCTAGTAATTACTAATCTGTTAGCTTATCTCTTAACTTTTGTTAAATATCTCTTTCTGTATTTTACTACGTGCATTTCCTGTTTCTCTCGAGGTCATAAAGAATTTCATGTAAGCAAGATGTTACATCACAAAATAGGAACTAACTACTTCTTGTTTGCTGATGCTTAGTGACACCTGGCTTCTTTGTTTTTGTTACTGTACTTAAAAATGTACTGACATTTAACTTCATTTTACCCTCTCAAATGATTGTAATGGAGACTTTCCTATCATCAGTATATATAAGATAACAATGACTGAAAATAAGAATATTAAAAATCACCAACATAAATGGTTCTAATTCTAATTCTCTCCGTCTCATCAGTACAAACAGAGACACAGTGATACGAAAAATGACAAATTTTGTAAATCACGAACAATTCTAGAACTAGGGTGTACAGGAGTTCAACTGAGCAGACATTTAAGTCGGCTAAACTTTTCCAGTCAGGAACAATGGCCAAGTACAATAGTAACTTTTGAATTTCACCTGACTGATTTTCAAATGGTTCCCTACCTAGATAAGATGCATGTTTAAATGTAAGATCTCCAGTTACAGAAATAACGGAAATCAAATTACATTTATACCTGATGTGAAGCATCAGAAGATTTCTGGGCAACACTCTTATTTTCTTCTTTTCTAAGTTGTTCATCATAATCTCGCTTCTTTGTAGAATCAGAAAGAACCTAGACGTATTGACAGCAAAATTAACAATCAAAGGATGTGTGTTAGAATCAAGTTTATTTTTCTTTGCTAGAAATTTAATAAAGGTTGTCTAAACAGAACAGTGTACCAGGATCCAACGAAATAGACACTTACCTCGTATGCACATTGAAGTTTCTTAAATGATTCACTTGCCAGAGGGCTTCCCATGTTTTTATCAGGATGCACAAGCATGGCCTAATCACACAAATGTCGTTATAAGTAACAATAATAATACACTGCATCGATCTTAATACTGTATAGTAATCGTTCTAGATTGCTGCAATGCTGCACAATTGTTAAGCATGCAATTGCTAGACTTAGTATTTAAGTATGGTGATAACACAGATACAAGTCTAACCTTGTAATGAGCATGGAAGTAGAGAAAGAAAAAATTTATTGGGGGTAAATGTTTTACAAAAGTATGACATTCGTGAATACTCACACCGGAAAAAACCTAAAAGTAGATGTTAGGAACTAAAAAAATCTAAAATGGGGGGAACAAATTGATAGATATCTTCAGATATAACCCTGTATATGATAAGAGATATATAATACTTTATAAGTGAAAATAGTTCTTTATTTTAATTTAGAGCTATCTAGGTCAGTCTCAATTTTTAATTAGTTGATTTCACTGAAATGCAATAATGAAATAGTTGCTTTAGATTAAGATAAGAGTACTTTATAGATTTATTACATTTACTAGAACTGTAGCGTTTGGGATTATCACTACTTTAGGTAACATCTTTAATGATTTGTGATTAATTTACAATGGGCCAAGTCACATAAAGAGGAATTATAAGATAGTTTGTGGCTTCGTGCTTCAACATGAGATCACATACTGCTATTAAACATGCAGATTTATGCAGTATTATAGTCCAAGGTAATACATGAGTGTCTAGCATGTGACCTAAGCACCTAGCATCATTAAAATTTTATTCTATTTACATACTATTATGTACACTCTCCAATGTATAGTCTCTCTATTCCTTTCATTTCTCCTCATCGCTATATTCAGTCCGGTTTTACATGTTAAAAGTAATAAGATAACAGCTAATTTTATCAGTGTTCTAAAATGAGAAAGAAACACAATACAGTCCACATAATACATTTTCTCACATCTAAAAACATCCTAGTCTACCTCAACTTATGTAGACCTTTCATATGCGGACAAAACTTAAAGTGGCCCTGTTACACATGATAGCACATCACATCCGCAATGTAATTCTAAGTGAAGCGTACCTTTTTCCGATACTCCTTCTTCAACAGAATAGCATCAATTTTAGTGACACGAGATAATCCCAGTGCTTCGTAATGATCCCCACTGCCCAAAATTCTTTTCATCTCCTCAGGAGAATTCACCACTTCTTTCACGATATGGTTAGCAGAAGACTCCTGCTTTTTGACAACAGGTGGAGTGGGAGTTGTTGTGCTCGATGATGATTTAGTGCTAGAAGGTTTACAAGCATGAACCTTTTCATCTTCTTCAGTAGAAGTAGAATAGTCACAATCTTCCACAAAGTCATCATCACTGAATGGCACTGATTCTTTGTGCTCCTCAAAGTGTGTGCTTTCACGCAAATTATCACACAATTGAAGGATATAATTTAACAAGTCATTCGATAGAAAGGAGAGACTTATTGATACAACAACACCAAGCCATCCTACTCGAACCTTTACAGAATAGAGAGCATAGATAGTGGCAATTAAGACAACCAAGCGAGCATGGTTCAAGGAAAACAAATAACCTGCAACAACAACAAAAAAAGAAAAAGATTTAGATGAACGATTAGCGGTATATACCATTAATCACAATCATCTATTGGGAAAAATATCTAAGCTTGTCAGTTTCTTCTCTGTGGTCTTTAAAACTCAATGAAAAGAGACATAGAAAACTACAGAGATCAACAACAAATATAAGCTCACAATTCGGAAAGGTAAATGTGGCATACCTCCAACTATAAATAATGTACCCATGATCCAAAAGTTAGCATACATCCACAAAACTAATATAGCACACAGCCCTACAATAAAAATTCCAGGAGTGTACCCCAAATATTGGACGGCAACCCCAGCAACCCCCTGAAATAACACTTTAGATATTCAGAAGCATAGTTGGGAAATTTGATTGAACAAGTGGAGAACATAACTACAAAATCAGATTTCTGTAAGCATGTTCACCTACATGAGATTGAATACCGAGAGAAGACAATAATTAATACCAGCTGAAATTAGACCGCCGCCATAAACAAAAGAGACATCATCACGGCATGTACAATACTAACTTGATGGACATAAAAGAAGATATTATGTTAAACTGCATTAATACATGTCCAGATTTACGTCTCCTCCACTGAAAATAGAGATATAGATTACCGTAGGTTGCTTAAAGTATGCTTCTCTTGTAGCCTCCTTTTCGTATTTTTTATTTGGACAAAAAAAGGAACCAGCACAGCATGTGCAGTACTTAGTTGATGGGCATATAGAAAATTAAGATGATGAACTGCATCAAAATATGCTTAGTTTTTTGTTTCTTGTGCTGAAAAGAGATACTGTTTACCTTAGTTTGCCTAAGTACTTTACTCTTTTAGCCTCCATCTTTTGTTTTTTTTATTTCTTTCCTAAACCTTATCAAGGATTTGCATTTACACCAAAATTTTATACTGTACCAATCAATTACAATTAATTACAAGGAATCCTACTGCTTTGCCAAAGAATTTTAACTGACTATAAGACTCCCCACTGAGCAGGTTGTGACAAACTAGACTCTACATGCTTTTACATCCCAAGAGTAAAAGGTCCTCGTGTACCATTTTCGATGTCTTTACCTAACCAACATAATGATATTGTGAGCGAGAACTCCCACAAAAATAGTTATTAGTACTAATTAGTAATTACAAATCCATAAAGTACCGTTACAAAGTAACATGTCAGTGAAGACTACAACAACTAATAGTAAAAACTAAAATTTACAAACGAGTAGAAAAACCGTTTGAAGAGGTTTGCTGAAAAAGATTACATAGCTACAAAACATAACAGTTAGTAAGTTATAATTTTATAATATATAAACGATACTAAAATTTCTTTCTTCACACACACAGATACAGGTGTCATTATGAGAAAAGGGGCATCTGATTAGTGTCATTTAACTGTTTGAGAGTTGTAGCCACAGGATCATGGTATCAACAAATGCAGTTTAATTTTAGCAGCTTCTAGATATTGACCTTCGCTATTTCCTAATCAATCAGGTAATTGGTATTTAGCAATAAAGCACTAATTAACAAAAGTTAATATCGATCCCTGTTTTTTCTTCTAAATCAATCAACTAGCCTTTCCAACACTGACATTACAATCAACGTCATTTGACTGTGTGGTTCTTTTTACAATGTTCATCCAATATTGTTCAAAGGTTGATAGTGATTACCAGGGTACGATTGTGTATAAATATATGACTACAAAGTAATCAAGAACAGAAATGTCCATTACTCCCATCTAAAATTTTAACAGTAACTAATCCATCCAACAGTTAACAATGACTAGATATAATGAAAGACAAAAGACACCATCAGCATTCTTACCATACTAAGAAGTGTGTAGACAAGGCAAGACATAGATGTCAAACTGATAAAGCAACTCCACATTATAACAAGCAAAGCTGCTGAACCTAGCCGAACAAACGACCAAAATCCCCGAACAAAACAATCCTTCCAGTGAATCAACAAGAACTGCAGAATCGTCGCTAGTCTTGCAAAAACACAGCAAACCACTGGCCAATGCCGCTCTATGAAAATCCCCATTTTGTCCCTATAACAAGTAGCCGAAGTTTGGGCAACCGAGTAAAAGTGCTTCTTTGACTGTACCCATTTCCACCCTTGATTAAACAAACCAATATCCTCCATCATCCCGAATTCTTAAAACCACTTCAACCCCCCAATGTCAACCCCTAAATCTACAAGATCTAACAAACCTACTACCGAAACACATCACCAAGATTCCGAAAAATTCTCCATCTCCAGCACCATTGACTCATCATCATAAAATTAAATCACCAACTCTGCCAAAAATCCCAACACAAAATTCACCAATCAAGAACCATAAAATAAACAAACCCCCCATCTACATTCACTCAAAAAGATGAAATCTTGATCAAGAAAACACCTTAAACTCATGAAAACAATAAATATTGCTTCACACATACGTTTCTAATAAAGCAAAAACATATAAAAATAAATATAGTCATATGCTTTTTGACTCAAATAATGACAAATTTATCTTTCTTATTCCATCTGTCCCAGTCCTTTCATGTCTTTCACATGTTTGATCTTATTCCCCACTCAACTAAACATACAATAATACAAACACACCCAACATCAAGTTCACATATAAACACACAAACCCACATACAAATATACAAATTGAACCAAGAAATGATTAAATTTGATGAAAAAAAGTGAAATAACAAATGTGTTTTTAATAATTACCCCAAATCTATCCAAAGTTAAGAGCTTTAGTTGAGTTGAGTGAAACCCTAGTTTTATTTTTGGTGTATCAGGCTTTGCTTGTGAAAAAGGAAGCAAAGTTTTGAAAAAGTTTCATAAAGTTTAGGAGAGAGAGAATGACAACAGGTGATGAGAGAGAAATGTAGATAATATTCATAATTATATACTCCTACACATCATATGTGTATGTATAATGTATGTATATGTATATATATCATAGGCACCTAGTCCTAGATTTATATTTTGCTTTGATAAATTTTGTTTCTTTTTTTGGTTGACCTCAACTAATTTATAGTACTGCACTAGATCTATAGTAATGCGGAAATAAAGTCATGTAAACATTCTATTTTTAATACATTGCAACATTCTTTTTAAGAAATGGTCAATTTTACAAATTTAATTAGTAGGTGTAATATGTTGAGTTGCAATAAAAAATTCTTAAGTCAGCTCTACTCTTGATATTAACATAAGCCGATCCAAAAAATTTGTCGAATTTTTAGAAGATACTTACTGATTGTTCCCATATTTGATGAATTTCGCAGTGCATAAATAAAAAATGTTTTACAATATCAAAAATTAAAAATTATGTTATATTTTTAATTATGCATTGAGTAGAAAGCAACATAACATAAGTTAGAGCAACTCCAACAACCTCTTTAACTAGGCTCTTAAGTTAAAATATGAAGAGAATGTGTTAAATTTGAACTCCAATAAACTCTTAAATTATCCTCAAATTTTTAAGAGGCCTTAAATCCTCCTCAATTTTAAGACTCTCTCACCTCTCCTCATTTTATTCTTTATTAATATCCATCACTTTTTTTCACTTTTGTGCTAATATCATACTTCGTTCTCTAAATATTACATATACCTTTAATAATAAAAAAATGACTTAAGAGTCAAGGGTTAAGAGACTATTGGAGATGAAGAGTAAGATAATGTCCTCAAATAACTAATATACAATATTATAAATTATTTTGAAGAAGAATTTTAGGAGAGTGTTGGAGATGCTCTTAGAATTGATGTATCGTAAGTTATGTGATACATTTTTATTGAAAGTAAATATTTTTTAAATTTTAATTAGCGATATTTAGGATTATAGTTAACGAGAATTTTAATTTAGTCTGTTATGACCAAAATTTTGAATGAATTGGATTTAGGTCCACCGTGAAATTAGGGTCCAGTTCATGTAAAAATTAAGTAATAAGATGGGTTTTCGGTAACCCATAGTAGCCTCCGTGGATGACCCTTAGTCTGTAGTTATCGATATACGGTTATCAGGTTTGGCTTACCGGAATAATTTCCTAGATAGCCTATCGATTGGAGTACCAGAAAAAGGGCTACCGGGCGATAGTCTTAATATTCCTGGAAACCCGACAGACTTGCAGAATGAGATAAAGTCTACCTCCAATATTTTAGGAGCACGTTTATATAATTTCTATACACTTCTAATTGGATAGACTTTCAATTATATAAGGATATATGTTATAATTACATGATAAATCATAAATAAGATATTTACAAGAAATAAGTTATCTATACTCCTAGAACAGCTTGGTAACCTAAAAATATACGTCATACTCGATCCAAACAGCAATAACAGTCTCAATCCCTTCACAAATGGGATAATTCATCACAACTGATCGATCGTATCAATTAAGAATTACATACGGGCTTGATCCACTATAAATATTGGTATGTAGGCAGTTTGCGGGACTTCTTCGACACTCAACACCTTGAGGTACCGAGAGCATGTTGATACATGTTGGGATTTATGGGTGATAGCTTAGAGACAACTTAACTAGATATTTCTATACTTAGTTTTTCTAAGTTGAACATACTGTCACAGCTAGAGTGTGTTCTTGTGACCAGAATAATTGTTGTAAATTTAATAAGTATGCATCTTGAAAGAAGTTCAGTCAAATGTTCAAGCCTCGAGAAATGCATCAGCTCGACAGCAAGAATAAGGTTACTGTCTTTGAACTGACAGTAAGGTTACAAGGAGACAGAATTGCAAGTCATGACGGTATATCCAATATGACAGCAACATTTGCGGAAGCATGAGACAGCAACATTCATATAGCTTGACAGCCAGTCTGGAATTTCGACAACAACATTGGCGGGGATTCATACTGTCAACCAAAGAACATTCTCTTGACAGCAGACTTGGCGTCTAAAGCTACTGTTTCACTGAATTATTTGATTTGGGGATTTATCTCAGTCAAACCCGTGACAGTTTAGATGTTCAAGAAACAAATTTGCTGCAACTCGTCAAAGATTGTAGCAGACTTGCAAGACTACGACAGAAGCTTGAGAGATCACAAGACAAGGCTCAACAATTCAAGAGTATGACAAATCTACATCTACTAAAATTGTGTTAGCTTGAAATAGAAAGTATCTAGGTTGCTTTATATATAATGATAACTATGTTTGTATAGCAATTTAGGAAAGTCACATGGGTGTGCAAATTGTAAGGAGCTGCCACTTGAAAATGACAACAGCTCCACAACCCATGTGATAGAGATGTTAGAGTAGTATAGTCAATATAGAGGAACATCTCTCACTCTTTCTATAACAACGGAATCTACTCAAGAAATCGAAGCTTGAGAAAGCATCTTTTCTCAAGGTTGTAGCAACACTCTTTGCAAAATAAATAAAACATTTATTTTGTGAGAATATCTTGAACTATCACTTGTGTTTGCATTTCATATACTGATTGATTAGAATCTTTATTATTGTTGTTGAAGTAAAGATTTGAATTTATCAATATTGCATTCAACCCCCTTCTGCAATACTCTGGGACCAACAACTGGTATCAAAGCGAACAGATTGATATACTAATTTGAGATCATGTCAAATATGACGAGTATACAGAAGTCAAGTGGTATCAAGACTCCAGCATTTGATAAAGAGAACTACAATTTCTGGAAAAGAAAATTTCTGTTGTTTATCAAAGCTGCACATCCACTGTACTTGGGAATCCTTGAGAATGGCCCCTTCATTCCTCAAAAGGAAGTGCAAGCCTCCACAGTTGGAGACGTTACTATTGCAGTACACTGGGTTGCAAAGAGACCATCAGAATACAAAGATTCTGAGAAAGAAAAAGTAGCCTTGGATGACTACTTGCAACTTATCTTGCTTGACTCTCTCACATTGGACAAAGCTATGTGTGGAAATGTTATGGGATATGGCTGTTTGGAAATTGGAAATGTTGTCATTGAAGATATTTCTCTTGTGGATGGATTGAAGCACAACCTGCTCAGTGTCAGCCAATTCAGCGACAGAGGATTTAAGGTTGATTTAGATATTATGGTTTACAATATCTATCACAAGAAGAATGGAAGCCTTTCTTTGAAAGGAGTCAGAAAAGGAATCTTGTTTGTTGCAGATTTGAACTCAACCAATAAGGACAAGATCTACTATTTTTACAGTAAAGTAACTGTTGGTGACAGCATGCTTTGGCACAAGAAACTCTTCCACCTTAACTTCAAGACTATGAATATGTTGATGAAGAAGGAACTGGTGAGAGGACTACCTCAACAAGAATTTTGTCAAGCAGGACTGTGTGAGGACTGTCAAATGGGAAAATTGAGAAGATCTGTGCACAAGTCAAAGCAACTAAACACCAACACTGAATCACTTAGATTGATTCACATGGATCTTTTTGGACCAGTTAATGTGCAATCCCTAGCAAGAAAGAGATATGCTCTAGTCATGGTGGATGACTACTCTAGGTACACTTGGGTAAAGTTCCTAGAATCAAAGGATGAAGCTGCTCAGGAAATCATTGATCACATCAGAGTTCTTGATAGAACCCCTAATGCAAAAGTACAAATTCTAAGGAGTGATAATGGTACTGAGTTCAGAAATGCAACTCTTGGAAATTTCTGTAAAGATGAAGGCATTGTGCAACAATTCTCTGCTGCCAGAACACCACAACAAAATGGTGTGGTAGAAAGGAAGAACAGGACTCTCATTGAAACAGCAAGAACTATGTTGAATGATGCAAAGCTACCAACATACTTCTGGGCAGAAGCAATCAACACGGTCTGTTACACACAGAACAGAACCTTAATCAACAAGACTCATGGGAATACTCCTTACTATCTACTTACAGGAAAGAAACCTATTATCAAATACTTTCATGTATTTGGAAGTAAGTGTTTCATGATGATAAACAACTATGAAAGGAAAGGAAAGTTTGATGTTAAAGCCTATGAAGGCATTTTCATGGGATATGGATTAGAAAGGACTGCCTACATAGTCTATGTCATAGAACACAAGGTTATTGAAGAGAGTGTGAATGTCATATTTGATGAAACCAAGTTTCCGGGACTACAAGAAGATGGCCAAATGCAGCCTCTTAGATTTGAAAATCAAGGATACTTGGAAGAAGAGGAAATTGTTACTGAAGAACCTACTTTTACTCAAACTCTTGAATTTGAAAGAGATGTTGTCAACACCAATGATGCTAGCTCAATCTCAGACAGTGACATCTAATCATCAAAATGAGAATGAATCTGGAGGCATTCAAGAACATGAAGGAGAAAATGGTATTGGTGGAGAATCAATCCCCCAAGGAGGAACTGGTCAAACAGATCAAGAAGGAAGCTTACCCAGATCCACAAAATGGAACTAGGATCATACCCCAGATTCAATCATTGGCAATCCTACCTATGGAGTAAGAACCAAAAGAAATATATCTCATGACAGCATGCTTTCTTGTTTCCTATCTCAAACTGAGCCAAAGACAATTGATGAAGCATTGTTGGATTCTGATTGGGTGATAGCTATGCAAGAAGAGCTAACCAATTTGAAAGAAACAATGTACGGAAATTAGTCCCTAGACCAAAAGGGAAATCAGTTGTTAATACAAAGTGGGTATTCAGAAACAAATTGGATGAAAGTGGAAATGTGACATGGAACAAAGCAAGGATAGTGGCCAAAGGATACTGTCAATAAGAAAGAATAGATTATGATGAGACATTTGCACCTGTTGCCAGACTTCAAGCTATCACAATATTTCTAGCCTATGCTGCATACTGCAACTTCAAAGTGTTCCAAATGGATGTCAAACGTGCTTTTCTAAATGGAGAGCTAGAGGAGGAAGTGTATGTTGAACAGCCACCTGGCTTTGAAGATGCTGAGATGTATGACTTTGTCTACAAACTGTTCAAGGCACTTTATGGATTAAAACAAGCCCATAGAGCTTGGTATGATAATCTCTCTACCTTTCTATTGGAGAATCAGTTTATAAGAGGTGTTGTAGATGAGACCCTATTCTACAAACATCATGGCAAGGACATTATTTTGGTGCAAATCTATGTTGATGATATAATCTTTGGTTCTACAAATGAGAAATTGTGTGAGAAATTTTCATCTCTCATGAGAAACAAATATGAGATGAGTATGATGGGAGAACTATCATTCTTTCTTGGTCTGCAGATTTATCAAAAGAGTGATGGAATCTTCATTTATCAAGCAAAGTATGTCAAGGAACTGCTCAAAAAGTTCAACTTGGAAGATGCATCACCTACCAAGTCACCTATCTCCACTGCAACCAAATTGGATATAGATCCAAAGGGAAAGAAAGCGGACTCTAGTACCTACAGAGGCATGGTTGGATCACTATTATACCTAACTGCTAGCAGACCATACATAATGTTTGCTACATGTTTCTGTGCAAGATTTCAAGCTGATCCAAAAGAGTCACACTTGATTGCCATCAACAGAGTCTTTAGATACTTAAAAGGCACTCCAAATTTAGGCCTTTGGTATCCTAAATACACTGGATTTGATCTAGTTGGATATTCTGATTCAGACTATACTGGCTGCAAGATTGACAGAAAGAACACAACAGGCAGCTATCAATTTCTTGGTGGAAGATTGGTATCATGGTTTAGCAAGAAGCAGCATTCTGTGTCTACTTCAACTATAGAAGCTGAGTATATTGCAGCTGGAAGTTGCTGTGCACAGATTCTATGGATGAAGAACCAGCTAATGGATTATGGTCTGGAGTTATCTAACATTCCATACAATCCTGTTCAATACTCCAGGACAAAGCACATTGATATAAGACATCGTTTTATAAGAGCATTCACATCCCATTCCCCATCCCCAACCCCAAAAACTTACTAAAAATAGTAAATCCCCAAATAAAAATAGTAAATCCCCAAAATTATCAAAAAGTTTCTACATCCCATTCCCCATTTTCCATTCCCCTATCCCTATATTCTTTTTTATATTACTTTTTTCTCTCTCTTTCACTTACAATTTTAACTACCAAAACTCACCCACTATTATAAATACAATTTAATATTATTATATGAGGAGAGAGAGTGTATGAGGATGGGGATGAGGCATCAACTTTGGTCCCTAAATATGGGGACTCAAACTTTGGTCCCTAAATCAAACCCCAAAATGGGGAATGGGATGGAGGAGTGTTTTAGAAGAAAAGTTGGACAAATCCTCAAATTATAAGGATGAGGTTGGGGATGGGGGATGGGATGTGAATGCTCTAAGGGAACATGTTGAAAAATGAACTGTGAAGCTATTCTACATCCCTACAGAAAAGCAACTTGCAGACATCTTCACAAAGCCATTGGATGAAGTCACCTTTAACAGGTTGTTATGTGATTTGGGAATGCTAAATCTGGTATGTTAACTTACTAGTTTTACATTTTCAATGTGTTAGATGCAGCTTGTGACAGTAGCCTTCAATGTCGCTGTCATGAGAAGTTACTGTCTTATGTGCTACTTGTTTTGACAGCATGTCTCCTATGACTATGCTAAAATTAAAATTACATGTCTGTCTTAATCTATGTAATTAGTAGTCACGTGACATTAACTTAAAAACACGGGTGCAAGGGATAATTAGTCATGTCATTTGAAATGACCGGACTAATTGTCAGTCTTTTTCTTGTGAAGTTAAATACTTTATTAAAAAGCGTGTGGGAAACTGAAACGTCTTCTAGTGTGCTATAAAATGAACTCGAGGCTAGGAACCCTTTTCATGTAACACACTCACGCCTTAAGAATGAGATTAAAATATCATAATTGGAGAACAAGAATGGAGGAGAGTAGAAGCCCATCATATGGTGTGAACCCGGGCACAAAGAAGAGATCGAGAAACTCTTCTCCATTATGGACGAAGTGCTCAAAGAGGAGCATGTGGAGAAAGAGAAGGCTGAGAGAGAGAAAGAGGAGAAAGACTTAGCTGCCTGGAAAGAGTTGCTCGACCTTGTCGAAGCACGCCTTAAGGCAGATGGGATAACAGATGAAATCGTTCATGTTGAGTTGTATGAACTTGTTTCTGATGATAAATAAAATTTGTAATTTCTTTTTAATGAAAGAATTGTCTCATCTTCCTTACTGTTCACAATTTGTCTGTTATATTCCCCTATCTGTTTACCTGGTGGTTAATGCAATGTCTGTGCCTGAAACGAGTATGTGCCTTAATTGTTTAAATGATTATTGGTAATTTAATTTAAGCAGTGGACAAAGTCGATTTAAAATTCACAACAGAAATTATTTCCGCACAAGCTGTTGTCAACAAGAAAAGTTGCTATCGCGATATGTCTAGACAGCAAGTTTCTTGCTTAATGGTGACAGCAGGGAATCGCGCCAACGTTACTGTCAAGCGAAACTTATTATCACCCCCTCAAAGTTACTACTTACTGACGAATTTGTTCTAGCGCATAGGTTACTGTCAAAGTTAGTGGACCATTACAATTGGGATTTTTACCTCCACGATTTACAACCACTAAAAAGTAACTACCCACGACACCACGTGATTGTTTACTGGGTTAAGACATAAAGTCACTTTTCACTTTTCAGTAAAACGTTTGCTATTCTCATATAAGCAATTGTCAATCACACAAACACATAACCCTCTACAGAATTCTTCTCTAAAAAGCTTAAACCTCTCTCTTCTCTAAACCTGAAAAGACAAAAATGGCACCCAAACAATCTTCTTCTCAAACAAATTTTGTTGGCATTCTCACTGCTGGAGATGCTGGTGAAGGTTTCAAAGGACTTGTATCCTTCATGAACAAGTCCTATCTAGGTCATGCTATTACTTCAACCCCATCCTTAGACCTAGACAGACTTGAACAATTTTGGAAAATAGCCTCTGTTCAAGGGAATGCTGGTAGTGAAACCATACACTTCAAAATCAACAACATCACTTACATTCTCACAATCAAGGGCATCAATGAAGACCTGAGAACTGAACTGCAAGAAAATGACTCATACCAGGAGCTTGCAAATGATGAGACCCTGAAGAAGTTTTTCTTGAAAATTGGGTATTCTGGCCATATTATTGAAGAAAGAACTTCAAGCTGGTACCCAACTGGTGAATAGACAGGAAATACTTGAGGAAAGAATGGAGCATGTGTGACAGCCCCAGATCCGGGGTCAGGAATCCGGGCCGTCAACGACCAATTTCCATTTAATGACACTTCATTCTTGGCAGCTGGAATATAAATTCATACTAAAACTTACATAATAGACCCCACACTTAATAATGTTACACACCTGTCATGTGCTCAGAGAACAACATCCACCATATTAAAAGTTTAGATTTAAGCAGTTATTACAAGCCAGGATCATACTTAAATACCTTGTTGAATAATACTTCGACATGAAGCATTTCAACAATCAAAAGTTTATTACAACAGCTTACACACTAAATGTACATAATCTACCAGTACCCAACCGTCCGATAGCTACCTCGGGAATCGTTGCCAACACTCTCTCAAAAGTTCATCTTTCCCGTACCCTCTTGCGGGGTGTAGTGCGGAGTATCGGCATACCTAGCTGTTGTATACATAAGTGGCAAGAGTGAGCTATAATAGCTCAGCAAGATAATATTGTGAACTGGAATTTTAAATGTGAACAGGTATACATATATATATGCATATATAAGTAGAAACCAATTATAATCCTTAAGGAAGAATAAAGCTCTTATTTAATAATACATCATCCACTTACTATTATAATAAAGAAATCTAAAATAATATAATATCAGTTTTTCTTCATCTGTAACCATAATTCCATCATCTCATATCATTATTCTGTTTTCAGTATAGAAATCTGAAAACCATTGTCAACACTTTCTTTTCAAAAACATTGGGGATATCTGTTGTCGCCTGATACGTTAGGACGATGATTAGTCGCCTAATCGTACCTGCTCTCTTTTTACTACCGGTAGAAGGAATGAAGATCATCCCTGGAGGAAGGCCACCTGCTAACATCCTCCCTTGGCATCTTCGTGCCGGAATAAAAATAATAAATGCTGGACTGTGTCGCACACAGCCCTGACACAGCCACTTACGCAAGTCTGTTGCAATCCCCCCCTTTTTTTTTTCAATCAGTATTCCATTTATACCAATACCATTCCACATTTTTCCTTTCAATTTCCATTTCCATTCACATATATCATTTCCATTTCCATTTATCATCACCTTTAAAAATACATATGTCATAATACTTTGATTATGACTCAGACATCTTCTCCGTGTTTACTGGAATCCAGTACACTTACATATATATAAAATATTTCATTCACATTTATCTTTTTCATCATTTCCATGTATCATCACCTTTAATATATATATATATATATATATATATATATATATATATATATATATATATATATATATATATATATATATATATCATAATACTTGGATTATAACTCAGACATCTCCTCTGTATTTAATGAAATCCAATACGCTCTTATAAAATATTCCATCTATTTTCAAAAGTATTAAATAAAATAAAATCAAATAATATTTATTAAATCACAATTGCTTAGAAAGAATATTTTTAACATAACGTTATAAATTATATAACCCTAGATAACAACTGATGTCATTCTTCATATAACTCTAGATAACAACTGATACCATTCTTCATATAACTCTAGATAACAACTGATACCATTCTTCATATAACTCTAGATAACAACTGATACCATTCTTCATATAACTCTAGATAACAACTGATACCATTCTCTTTCACCTCTCTTTACCATAAAGCATATTCGCTCCATTCATAATCATATCCACATTCATATTTCATAATTTATATCCATTTCTCTTTAATTCCAATATCAAGGAAATAATTCTTAGCAATATAGCAAACATAGAATAACATATATATTCCATGAAATCATTTACTTTGAAAATAAAATAGTTTTCCAAGGTAAGGATAGAAGAAATCTTGCCTCGATCTCTGTATCCTGAAAGTATGGCTCGTGGCTCTCCCGAAGTTTCTATAAACACAAAAAGGACCGTCGTTAGAATACTACATCCCTTTCTCACTTCACCTTTATATAACTACACCCTTAATGCTTACTATGTGAATAACATGCTATTATAATCCAAGTGTTCCAAGAACCTAACCATTTTAGGTTAAATCAAGGTTTTCTATGTTTGTTCACCATTTCCCTTAACAACCACACTTGACTATAAAAATTCTCAGAAAATAAAGATTTCGAATTTTACTACAAGGTCAACTGGTAATGACTCTTTGTTAGGTCCAAATGTGTTGTAGAGGGGGGGTGAATACAACTTTTCGAATATGAGAAGCAATAAATACGATGCAATAAATGAACACACAGATTCAAGGAATATATGTCTTATATATAACTTGAAAGGGTTGCTACAACATTCATTACAAAGTATAACAGAAGTTCAGAGAGAAGTGAATGATACTAAGCTCTGTGAATGCACTCTCTCTCTTTCTCTTGTGTTTTTCTCAAGAATTGCTCACTAACTAAAACATTACACAAGTACTTCTATTTATACTACATGTAATCTATGTCCTGTAGTCTTCAAAGACTAAGATGTACGTGGCCCAATGATGTCCACATAAATCTTGCCTTATCTTGAAAGCTTGGAAATCTGCCAATCAGAAGATGCCATGTGTCATGTTGAAGCTGCACTCTAAGTAGAACTTCTACTTGAGAATTTCTACTTAGCCATCTCGAAGTTCTAAGTAGAACTTCTACTTAGAAACTTCTACTTGGCCATCTAGAATATTTAGTACTTAGAAAATATTCTGGTCTTCAACTTGAAACTTCAATGCACATCTTGAACTTGTGATATCTTCATGTCTTCTTTATTCTTCACCAAGCTCTTGAATATGGATCTTTAATACTGACATAAACTTGCTATCAATGTCCTGACACTTGATGCAACGGTCTGGTTCATAAATGACTAGTCTTGATAGGGTTTTTGCTTCTTGAATAAATTACCATATCCAATTAGAAATGTGGCTTTCCAATATTTGCTTTCCTTCTTGTTCACTTGAAATCAATTGGTCTTATTGATACTGATAGTTATGATCTTGATTCTTGGCTTTCCAAATCACTGAGGCATGAACAACTTTGACTTGAACTTCTCTCAATGATTTCTTCTTGGATTGATCATAGTTAACATGTTGAATTGTATCAATTACCTTGTCTTCATTTAGTGTTGATTTCTTGTGACTTCTTGTTCTTGATTGTCTTCTGGTTAAGTATCTTTTCCTTTAGTTTGAGTTACATTAGTTATAGTGTTACAAGTTTACACACTCTGCCTTTCAATCTCCCCCAATTTGATTGTCTAACAATGACATTCAAATTAATGAAGGATAACTCAACTAAACAATGAGACGAGAAAAGATAATTAACATTACAGTCTTGAATAATTTACAATTGAAATTTACATGAAAACAATACAAAGAACTTAAACTAGAAACAGAATTCGAACTTCGAATTAAAGATCATTTGAGTGATTCCTATCACCTGGATTATTTCATACCTTTTAGTCAAACTTGTATCACCTTATTGGATTCACTCTAAGGTGAATTTTCCTCAAGTGAGTTAAAGCAACCAAAAGACATGAAGTTTTTCCAACTTCAAGTTCACACCACTCTGACCTTTAACCCTAATTCCGTTTCCTCTTTCTAGCTTCAGCAGCTTGGTCTCTCTCTTCTTTCTGCCTTTTGCTCTTCTCCTTCTGCTGCTATTCTTTCTTGTATACTGGATCTTTAAGCTGCTTCCACCTAGCATTCAACAGACTTACAGCTTCCATTTCTAGAGGGTTCTTGGGCTCTGGATAAGGATGTTTGAAAAGCCTTCTGAGTTTGTCCACCTCCTGAGTAGTTCTGATCTTTGGAATATCCTCGAAGTTCTTCATGATGAGCTGAGGTTTCCAGTGAGATTTATCAGATTTGAACTGACAATAGATCATCTTGGGGTAGCCCTTGACACGGTCAGTATTGTGGACACTGGCCGCATCTCGCTCCATTCTCTTCTTTTCCACCACTACTTCAGACAGGTAACTCATGAGTCTCTGCTTTTCTTCAACAAACTTATCTTCCACTTCACCCCATTTGAATACATATAATACTCTCTCTAGAAATGCAGCATCTTGAGTCCGTAGCAGCCATTACCTACTCATATGCAAGATTGTTTGATTCTGGTCTGCATCTATGAATACTAAGGCATCAGCTGTATCTTCAACATAAGCATGTATCCAGTATACACTTTCACTTCCTGGAACACCAATAGCCTCCCTTATTTCTCCTTGTTCTAGTGCTCCAGAAGGAAGAGTCAGAGCTTCATCTACATTCTTCATGGCTTGAAGAATATTCCATTTCTTCTCTATCAGCTCCGGCTCAATCTTCACGTCATCAAGAGGGTTTGGAGCAATGACATCACACTTCCACACCTCATTGCTCTTCTTGAATATTGCTCTTTCAATGATCTTCACGGATTTATCTTTAAGCTCAGAAGCGAATCCCTTGCTCATCATTTGTCTACAGACAGCTTTGAGAGATTCTACTGAAAGCTCCATTAGATCATTTTCCTCCATGCTAACCCTCTTCATCTTTCCATCAACTACCATCCGGACAAAATTTGGATAAGCTGAGAATTCTGGACCCTTGTCCTCTGCTAGCTGCATTAACTGATCCCTGTACAGAATGCTTAGCTCCTCAGATTGAGAGTATTGAATTTTAGTCGCTAGCAAGAACAACTCTGACGCAGATCTTCTCATAATGAATTGGTCATCCACATATAAGAAAAATGTTGGGACTCCTTCTACCAAAGACAAGATAACCTGCCACTCCTTAAGATTTGCATTGTGTCCAACCCTGACTTTAGAAATTAATCTCTTCAAAGCATTTATATAGTCCCCAGTCATTGGATTCTGTAAATTCAAGTTGTAGAACAGATCATCTGCATCCTTGTTATGAACTCCTTTTGCACAGGGTCCCATCATTATCTTCCTTGCTTCATCCCATTTCTGCCCCATCCTTCGTTTGTCCAGATCAACTTGAGGATTAGCTAGCCTTGCAAGCTCATACTCATATTGCTTCCCTTGTAGCTCCACCTTCTGTTCTAGGAACGCAGCATGTTCTTGCATCATTTTCATTTTATGGAACTGAGCTTGTTCCAAGGCTAACTATTGAGCTTTAAGAGTTTCCTCATCAACAGGAAATTCTTCAGGCAGTCCGGAAGACATCCCAGCACCTCCACCTTGTTCCTTCAAAGATCTTTTTATAGCGTGTGCCAACGGTACGTCTTCCATGTCAGAATCTGAGTCAAGTACCTCCTGTACTGTTTCCTGATGACTCAGATCAACAAATGGTTCATCAACCATTACTGCCTTACCCTTTCTCATCCTCAGAGCCTCTTCATCAACAGACGGCTCAACTTCTGGTTCCTTGACAAGATCAGCGGGTTCTTCAATTTCTTCGATGTGAACTGCCTGCCGTCTCGTCTCCTTTCCACTCTCCCCCTTAGGTGAGTTATCCTGAGCTCCACCTTGGTCTTCAGATCCACCAGCTGCATAGGAACCTCCAAAACCAGAACCAGAGGCTCCCGCTCCACTAGCACCACCTGCACCACCTGCACCAGCATCGGGGGGAGGTTGTTGTGACTCGAAGCACTCCGGGGGCACAAAACTCCTGACTGCGAACATCATTCTACTGATCTCCACAGCCATTGTATGCATTGTAGACTCCAATGCCCCCATCCTCTCATTGAGAGTGCTTCCCAAGACACCACCAGCATGGCCCAAGTCATTGACCTTATTTGTCAAATCATCAAAAGCTGTAGCTTGACTTGCCATTCTTGCTGCGTAGTCGTCTAGAGCCCTTTGGTTGTTTCCAATATTAATCCCGAACTGCCCCATTGTCTGCCCAAACTGCCTCATCTGATTTTCCATTGAAGTCATACGAGTATCAAGATTTTCAGTGTTAAGGGACGGTGTTTGGTTTAGGTGACCTCGCTCTAATACTCGTTCTGTTGGTATTTGACGCTCGGTTTCGGGCCTTGACAATGAAGGTCCCTCTCTCCCTAACCTCTCACACACACTCCCTGTCTCACGCTCGTGTATGTCTTCAATGATTGATCCAAATAGTGAAGCAGTACCTGCAGAAAATTGATAAGAAATGTTGTTGACAGTTATGGGATCAAATTCTGTTTGTTCCTGAGTTGGAATCTCAGGCTGAGAGGCTGCAAAGTGTCCTTGTACGACATCAGAACCGATCCTCTTTGCAGCATCAGTACGTACCGGTGAAGGTACGGCTGAAGTTCTTAAGACTTCATGTCCTCTTGAAGCAACAGTATCTTCAAGAGGTACATCATCCTCACCAAAATTAAAATCCCTATGTGCAGATTGTTCAAGGGGTGAACCACTCGCGTGAGGTGGAGTGGTTGCGTGTGACACTCTAGGGTTTGACTGTGGTTGTGAAGTAGCAGCGTGGAAAAGTTTGGCTTTCTTTCGAATAAGTTGCTGCTCTTCGGGTTCATTCTCCTCATCATCTTCTACATATACACGTGTTGGCTTTCTGACTTCCGTTAACAAGGGTGATAGAGAATAGGAATGTGTATCAGACTCAGAGTCAGAAATATGGCTATCACCCTGGGATAGATCCTGCGGGTTAGCAGTCTCTTGGGTCGCGGAATCAGATACATAGGAGGAGGAATGAATAGTATGCAGGGAGAGATTACCTGATTGATTACCTTGTGCATCATCGCTTTCCTCATCAGGAATCTCATCAAATGCCTCAGCATGAACAGATGGATTTTGAGCATGTGATGAAACTTGTGATGATGCCTCCAAATTGGTAACTCCTGCATCATATCTAAGCCACATTTGAATATTTTCAGGAGTAGACATCGGCTTACCTTGATGTTTATCCTGATTTGCAATGGTTGAAAGTGACTTAGTGCCCATCCCTAGCGATTCAGATGTGGGGCTTCTGGCAAATCCCTGTCTAATAGCAAGAGCATCCTTCGGTATTAAGTCATTGATCAGCATTTGAAGAAACCGAGGAAACCAGCAGACAACATCATTTGTAGTGAGGTCTCTGCTTGCGAGGGATCCCATTGAGGCCACTATCTCAGAGAGAACTATGCGTCCATAGTTTATATCCAGTTCTCTTGCTAGGGCAACTGTAAAGGTTTGCATTGGAATTGGAATTTGATGAAAGTCTTTTTCGCGTGCCCGAAAACATCTTGTGATGGCCTCGAAAAAGTAATTCCATTCCGCATGGAAGAATTGCTTTTGGATATTTCCTGTGATTGGGCCTTTTGGAGGATAACATCCAATTTCTTCAAAGAATCTGAGGCATTCTGCAGCAGTAGGTTCTGGATCATAGGCATCTTTAATTGGGAATCCCAGAACTCTGTTGACAATTTGTTCGGTCACCTCATATTCCTGACCCGCTAAGGTAAACCTGAAACCGTAGGGGGTTGATTTACTCCCAAAAGTAACCGCACTAGTCCATAACTGCTGTAAAGCATCATGTACTAGTGTAGGTTTAGCAGTAAAAGCATGGCTAGCTTTGGAATACAAATTGAGAAATCGTATCCAAAACTTAAACCGCGGGAGTTGATCACCAATTTCCGTAGAAATATTATAAAAATTGTTTTTAGCAAGGGAAAATTGGTGAGCCATTTTGATTAAATGTTTTTCTTTAAAAAGATGTGATTTTTTTTTTAATTTTGAAAAACAAATAATTTACGAATTAAATGATGTATCCCTTTTAATTTATCAAAAAGAACAAAAGTCCCTTAGAGAAAATTAAACTACGGGATGAACAATCAAAAACCAATGACCAAATCTGAATATTCAAAGAAGATGAATATTCGTGTGTACCAGTGAAATCGTGTGTGTTTATGAATGGTGAATATGGAATTGCGTTTTATGAACAGTACACAAACAGTTATATGTTCGTGTGTATGTATATGCGCGTGTATATTGATGAACACAAAACACACCCACACAAAGATTAAGGATAACACAGTGAAGATTAGTCCAAAAATTGGCAGTAATTCGTGATTAGTACGAGTTTAATCACAAAAACACGGGTTAACGGTATGAAGTTATGAAATCGCACTGTTCTTGTGAAACGGCTGCTGTGAAAATTAGAATTAGGTAAAGTGAATTGGGCATCGAGTAAGAGATGTATATATAGGTGAATGTAAAATGACAAAAATGTCCCTGTTAACCAATTTAACAGCAGAAACTATAGGGAAATCCTATCTTGAACATTTTTGAATTGTAGTAAACTTGGAAAAAAGAAAATTCAAGATACTTTTCGAGTTAGAAGTCTATCTCGAACATCAAGTCGAAATTCGAGTTGAGTTTCGAGATAGACTAAGAGCTCTATCTCGAACATCAAGTCGAAATTCGAGTTGAGTTTCGAGATAGACTAACTCGAAGTTAATCTCAAATTCTTTCCAAAATACCCCCTTGAATCAAAAAGTACAGGGTAATTCAAGATATGTTTCGAGTTAAGAGTGTAACTCGAAAAATTCCTTTTAGCTTAACTGAGAACTCTATCTCGAACACCAAGTCGAAATTCTAGTTGAGTTTCGAGATAGACTAAGAACTCTATCTCGAACATCAAGTCGAAATTCGAGATAATTTTCGAGATAAACTAACTCGAAGTTAATTCTCAGTTCTTTTCAAAATATTCCCTTAAATGGAAATCTCATCTCAACTTTTGAGATAAAATTCGAGATAGAATTTATCTCGAATATTTTGAAGATAGAACTAGGCACACTGGTAACTCGAACTCGAACTCTAAGTCGAATTTCGAGATGAATTTCGAGATAGCCAACTCGAAATTCTTCCCAGACTTAGAATTTTTCAAAAACTTCACTCTGACAGCTTAAGTCGAAATTCAAGTCGAATTTCTAGATGAGTTTCGAGATAGAACCTAACTCGAAATATTGAAGTTTTTCAATTCTAAGGCCTTCAAATTACATGAAAATCATAGGTAAATTCATCTAAAAATCATGCAATATTTAGAATATTATGAATTTAACTCCCCCTATGATCATGCAATCTAACAAGCATAAATTCACAGATTTGTGCTATAAAAGACACTTAAAACACAATGAATTCATGCAAAAACACCCTATATGCAACCTATAACAATCATTGATTAGGCATATTAAAGTCTAAGCACATAATGATTGAGTAGCTTGCACATACAAACATAAACATGGATTTTACAGATAGAGGGCTTTACTAACTTGTGTTAAGCATTCCCAATTCACCAACCAACCTATTGAATGTTACTTCATCAAGAGGTTTGGTGAATATATCTGCAATTTGTTGCATTGTGGGCACAAAATGTAGCTCCACAGTCCCCTCCTCGACATGTTCTCTTATGAAATGATACCTGATGTCAATATGCTTGGTTCTTGAGTGATCTACAGGATTGTTGGTTATGGCAATGGCACTTGTGTTGTCACACATGATTGGAATTTTCTTGTGCTCCATGCCATAATCCTTCAATTGGTTCCTCATCCACAGTATTTGAGCTACACAGCTTCCAGCAGCAATGTACTCAGCTTCAGCAGTAGAAGTAGATACTGTATGTTGCTTTTTACTTTGCCAGGACACCAATCTTCTGCCAAGAATTTGGCAAGCACCAGATGTGCTTTTCCTATCAATCCTGCAACCTGCATAGTCTGAATCCGAATAGCCAATAAGATTAAAACCTGTATCTCTTGGGTACCAAATCCCTAGATTTGGTGTGTCCTTGAGATACCTAAAAATTCTTTTGACGGCTACGAGATGTGATTCTCTAGGATCCGCTTGGAACCTTGCACATAAACAAGTTGCGAACATTATATCTGGTCTACTTGCAGTTAAATAGAGGAGTGAGCCAATCATACCTCGATAGCTTGTGATGTCAACTGATTTACCTGATTTGTCTTCATCAAGCTTCGTGGCTGTTGCCATGGGAGTTTTAGCTGCTGATGCATCTTCTAGATTATACTTCTTGAGTAAATCTCTGACGTACTTGGATTGACAGATAAAGATACCATCTTTTCTCTGACTGATCTGTAATCCAAGGAAGAAGGACAGCTCTCCCATCATGCTCATCTCATATTTTTCCTGCATTAGCTTGGCAAATTTCTCGCACAAGCGCTCATTTGATGACCCAAAAATAATATCGTCCACATATACTTGAACAAGTATTAAGTCATTTCTCACAACTTTATAGAACAATGTTTTATCAATTACTCCCTTAACAAAACCATTTTCAATTAAGAATAGAGATAGGGTTTCATACCATCGCCTTGGGGATTGCCTGAGGCCATAGACAGATTTGAAGAGTAGATACATAAAATCTGCATGTTCTGGATCAACGAAGCCAGGCGGCTGTTCCAGATACACTTCTTCTTCTAACTCTCCGTTCAGGAAGGCACTTTTCACGTCCATCTGGAAAACTTTGAAGTTCTTATGTGCTGCAAATGCCAAGAACATCCTGACTGCCTCAAGTCTTGCAACTGGTGCATAGGTTTCATCATAATCAATTCCTTCTCGCTGAGAATAACCTTTTGCAACCAAACGAGCCTTGTTTCGTGTTACAAGTCCGTTTTCATCCAGTTTATTTCTGAATACCCACCTAGCTCTAATTATGGATTTGTTCTTTGGTCGGGGTACCAGTTTCCAAACTTTCTGCCTTTCAAACTGATTGAGTTCCTCTTGCATTGCAATCACCCAATTAGCATCGCCAAGAGCTTCTTCTATTTCTTTAGGTTCAAGCTTGGATAAGAACCCAGAATATAAGGAGATATTAGCCATGTCAGCTCTTGCAGTTCTTCTAGTAGTCACACCAGCATCTGGATCACCAATAATTAACTCAAACGGATGGTCTCTATTCCATACCCGTTCACCTGGAAATTGTCTTGATGATTCAGCTTGACTTTCTGAGTTGGGGTGCTGACTACTTTGATTATTTTCACTAACTCCCCCTGAGTTAGTGCCAGCTCCTACAGAACTAGAGTCAACTCGACTCGAGCCTTGAACAGTAGTCCTTGAGCTGCTATTTACTCCCCCTGAGTTGTTGCCGGTTGGTACTGAAGAAGTCTCTCCTGATCTTGTAGAATTAGCTTGTTCACTAGACTCAGGTTCTTCACGTACACTTGGAACATTTAATGGAACAACCAACTCAGGTTCATCTTCAAGATCTTCTAAGTCCAGATTCTGAAATTTTAGGGACTCAGGTTCACTAGAATCTCTTGAAATTGATGAGAGTTTGGTATCGTCGAATCTGACGTTGTAACTTTCAGTCACTTTTCGATCATTCACCAAGAACACTCTATAAGCTGCCACCACGTCTGTAGAGTAACCAACAAAAATTCCTTCACGAGCTTTTGCTGCAAACTTGCCTAGATTTTCATCATCTATAAGCACATAGCATTTTGCTCCGAAGACATGAAAGTATTTGATTGTTGGTCTTCTGTTGTTCATTAGCTCACATGGTGTCTTTTCTTTATCTTTTATGATCAAGGTTCTATTTTGAGTGTAACAAGCGATACTCACTGCTTCGGCCCAGAAATACAAAGGAAGTTTTGAATCATACAACAAAGTTCTTGCTGCTTCAACCAAAGTTCTATTCTTCCTTTCAACTACTCCGTTTTGCTGTGGAGTTCTCGGGGCTGAATACTGACGACGTATTCCTTTATATACACAGAAGTCATTTAGCACTGCGTTTTTGAATTCAGTGCCATTGTCTGATCTAATCGTCTTCACAGTAAGTGTTGAAACATTCTCAATTTGAGTGATGTGATCAATGATTAAGAAAGGTACTTCGTCTTTCGTCATTGCGAACAATACCCATGTATACTTGGAGAAGTCATCCACGATTACCAAAGCATATCTTTTCCTAGACAAAGATAGGATATTCACTGGGCCAAACAAATCCATATGAAGAAGTTGCAGAGGCTCAGTAATACTAGAAATTTCTTTGCTTTTATGCGATGCTCACTTCGACTTTCCCATTTCACAAGCTTCACAGAGTCCTTTCGGAGCGAACTCCATTTGAGGTAGATCTCTCACCAATTCTCTCCTCGCGAGAGCATTCATCGTTTTGAAGTTTAAGTGAGATAACTTTTTGTGCCATAACCAGCTTTCATCATCCGAGGCTTTGCTGTAGAAACAGGTGACCTCATCCTGATTTGCTGAATCCATATCTGCAACAAAAAGATCTGCCTTTCGAACTCCTCTCAAAGCTAGTGAACCTTCCTTGATGTGAGTGATTGAGACACCTTTCTTGTTGAAGACAATTTCGTAACCTTTGTCACAGAATTGACTTATACTCAACAGATTGTGCTTTAGTCCCTCAACATAGGAAATATCTTCAATGATGACATTGCCAGTTTTCAGTTTTCCATATCCCTTAGTCACACCTATGCTGTCATCTCCAAAGGTAACATAAGGGCCAGCCTTCATAACCAACTCTGTAAGCAGGGACTTGTTCCCAGTCATATGCCTCGATGCTCCACTGTCTAGCACCCATATAACTTTATTTTTATTCTGCTTAATGCCCTGCAATGACAGATTGGTTAGACATTCTTCGGAACCCAACTTTGATTGGGCCCGACTTTTCGATAAGATCGAGAATCAACAGATTTAACAACAGGAGATGCACTTTTCTTCACATTACTAGAGCTTTCGACTATCTCCTTTCCTTTCTCAGACTTGACAGATTTATCAGTCTTAGGAGAAGGTTTATCACTCCTAACTTTAGGAGGACTGACAGTCTTGGCTCTCCCATACTTTTTCTTGATATTTGAACTAGCAACAGTATTTGAGCATGACTGGCTAGATGCATTCATTAAATGCACAAAAGTTTGCATGATGTTAAAAGTGCATGGCATACAATTAGGTTGACCACACTGTGCATGATTCTGATGCAGATTATTCATTGTATGTGTGGTAGGCATGGCATGTGCAGCAGGAACATTCATGTTAGCTTTGCATGCATAAGAAAGATGTTCAGTAGATTTACAATGATAACATGCTTTCTTTATTCGTTCAGCCTTAACCTCTTTTATGCCTTTCTCTCTCTTTCCTTGTTGTTTAACAGCCTTAGCTCCTAATCCCAGTCTAGATTCATCTCTAGGGAAATTGATTTTCACTTGTTTAATAGGAGTTATAGGTTGTTCTTTCTGGCGATCTTCCATCTCAATCTCATATCTAGCTATCAATTCAGTCTCTTCTTCTTCTATTCTAGGAACAAGATGTTTGTAGATAGGTTTGACAGCCGATTTAAGAATTCTAGGTGTTTCCTGATTAAGGTCACTGGAACTAGGGTCAATAGGTCTCTTTCCTTCTTTCTTAGGAAGGTCAGAATAATCAAGTCCTATACCTACTCCAGTTATTTTCTTAAATGTGTCATTATCTACATACACTTTACTAGCCGCTAGTTTGTAAGCTTCGCATTTTGTTTCTAACTCAGCTAGATTGTTCCTAAGACATGCTTCTACTTCTTCCTTAAGGACGAGCTTGTGTTCCAGAGATTTAATAAAGTCTCTTAGAGAAGTATCTACAGTGCAAGCAGCCTCTAGCTCTTCCACTTTTGCCTCAAGCATTCTGCATTTGGCAACAAGTGTTTTCTGTTCCTTTTGAGAAGAGTCTAGGCTTTTGCACAACATATAGATCTCTTCACTAAGAGCCCCGTTCTGTTCTTTATAATCATCAATAGACATTTCTACTTTAAGAGTCAGAACTGGTACCTCTGGTTCCTCTGATGTCTCAGCCATGAGGGCAAAGTTTGCTACATGAGTAACATCTTCCTCATCTGAATCATCCCAAGCTCTTCCTTCTGTCACTAATAAAGCTCGTTTTCCATGTCTTTCCTTTAACAGTGCTTCATAGTTGCTTTTGAGGGCTTCAAATGTCTCTTTTGGATAAGTCTGTTTAGGCTTTTTGCAGTCCGAGGCAAAGTGTCCAGCTTCACCACAATTATAGCATTTGAACTTCATTTTGAAATCCAAAGGAGATTTGTAGCTGGTATTCTTGCCTTTTCCTTTGTAGCCTGACGAACTACCACCACCCCTAGCAGCCCGATAATAAGATGAAGATTTTCTCTGTGGTCGGTTGCTCTTTCTAAATCTCATGTTGCTGAACTTTCTTGCCATGTATGCCACGACACTATCGTCCATGTTGTCCAGCTCTTCTTTGGTGTAGTAGTCATCATCATTGTCAGATGCGCACTCGTCATCATTATCAACTTGATGTGGTGCAAGTGATGATTTAGGCTTTGCTGCAACCATTGCCTTCTTAGACTCTTCCTCATCAACAACTAATCCTGATGCACTTTTTTTTCCCTTTGAATCATTGTCCCATGCTTGATCTTGAAGAGTTTCCAGCTCATAGGTCTTTAATATTCCATAATATTCTTCCAGAGAAGTTGTATGCAAATCTCTGGTTTCTCTTATTGCGTAGACCCTATGTTCAATGCTCTTTGGCTGGTTCCTCAGATATCTCGTATTAGTCTCAACCATGGGGAGAGTTACACCTCTCAGATTCAAATCCAATACCAACTGACTGAATCGTAGATAGACGTCTGTTATGCCTTCTCCTTTCCTTATTCTAAAGGTGTCATACTACATCTTGAGTATGAGTGTCTTGTTGCTTCTGACCTCTGCAGATCCTTCCATGACAACTTCTATCTTGTCCCAAATCTTCTTCGCTGTAGTCAGACCTTTGACTATGTTGAACATTTCATGATCAAGAGATTCCATCAAGGTTTGTCGTATGGCAGTATCATAAGCTATTTGTTCCTTGTCAGCATCCGAAAACTCCGAGTCCTTTTTAGGCTCAGACCGAGGTGGTATAACCACTCCTCCTTCCGTATGTGAAGGAATAACTACCATTGGGACAAATTTACCCTTGTCAAAGACTTCCAGATATTCAGGGTTAACAGTCTCTAGATATAGTCTCATTCTGAAAACCCATTCTTCATAGTGATCTTTGTTGAACATTGGGATATTGAATGCATTTTTAGGAGCCATCTCAATTCTGGTCACTAAAAGTTTCTAAGTACCCAAGACTAGGCTATGTAGAATATTTATGTAGAACTTTTGCCTAAGTCGAAATTTCTCTAAGTAGAAATTTTGCTCAAGTCGAAATCACCAAGTAGAAATTGTCCAAGTCGAAATTCTATGTAGAAATTCTCAAGTAGAAATTCTATGTAGAAATTCTCAAGTAGAAATTCTATGTAGAACTTTTGTCCTTAGAATAATTTTTCTGCAGATTACTTTAATATTGAATAAACAATATTATCTCTTTAACACCTTTTGACTTTGAATGCTTTACTCACCTAACCCACCTAACCCACATGCTAGGTACTGAGTATGTCTGTATACTTTCGGCCGAATAAAGCAAATTAAAAAGTCCAAAACCACCTTTTTTTATTCTTTTACTTTTGAAAAGGAGATCAAAAAGTTGTTGGGTTGTCTTCTTTGATAAGAACAGATGATGAACACTCAAGAACACCAAATATGAACGAACCCAGATAAATTCACAAAAATTAGTTAAAATACACCCAAGCTAAATAATCACACCTGGAGTATTTAAATAATTTTTCAGATGAGTTTTCACTACCAACGAATTGAAACACACTTTTCGAGAAAATGAAAAGTAGATCTGAAAAATGAAAACTCACGATTCTTCTACTCAACACAAGGATCTATGTTTTGTATGTTAAACATATAGCTCTGATACCAATTGTTAGGTCCAAATGTGTTGTAGAGGGGGGGTGAATACAACTTTTCGAATATGAGAAGCAATAAATACGATGCAATAAATGAACACACAGATTCAAGGAATATATGTCTTATATATAACTTGAAAGGGTTGCTACAACATTCATTACAAAGTATAACAGAAGTTCAGAGAGAAGTGAATGATACTAAGCTCTGTGAATGCACTCTCTCTCTTTCTCTTGTGTTTTTCTCAAGAATTGCTCACTAACTAAAACATTACACAAGTACTTCTATTTATACTACATGTAATCTATGTCCTGTAGTCTTCAAAGACTAAGATGTACGTGGCCCAATGATGTCCACATAAATCTTGCCTTATCTTGAAAGCTTGGAAATCTGCCAATCAGAAGATGCCATGTGTCATGTTGAAGCTGCACTCTAAGTAGAACTTCTACTTGAGAATTTCTACTTAGCCATCTCGAAGTTCTAAGTAGAACTTCTACTTAGAAACTTGTTAGCACAAAATTACGCAAGCGCACGTAGTCACAAGTAATATAATTAAGATTCGTTCCGCAGAGATCTGGTTAAGTTCAATCAGTAAATATGCCTATGCAACAATGTTTAATTTTAATCCACTGCTAAGACAATTAACAAGAATGAGGTTTTAATTTTCTAAATTAACTCAGAAGCAAATTATTAAACTAAGAATAATTACTAATGAGAATTTAATATGAATTACTTATATGAGATAAAACATGGAATCCTAATTTCATTATCTACTTCACTTAGAGTCGCAGCCTTTAATCAATACATGTGATGGGGTTGATATCTGATCGGATAACACGAAACAAGTAAAAGCTACCTCTCGGTATACTAATACCAAACTACGCATGCATCCACAAAAGAGATAGAAGATGGGTAGACACCAACTATGTTTAGACCCTATATCTCTATAGAATTTGAAAACATAAAGGTTTAAGCACAAGTTATCCACTTAGATCACATAGGGTAGCATAATATCTCTATTTACGCCACAAATCATGATGTTAAAACATCAACCTATCCTATGCTAGCATGGCAAGTTCTAAATCTCAAGATCCACTCTCGTTTAGCAAGAGATTAACAAATTAGATGTTCGCGACGCATCTAAATACATGAAACACAACCATACAAGGATATCAAGAATTCACCACACATAAATCTTTAAAGCATATAAACTACTAAGCTACATAGATAAATCCATTAGGATCCCATGACAACGATTAGTTCATAATTGAACCGTTCGTCACCATGGGATTAATTGAAAACATGATAGTAAACAAGATATAAAATAAAGAAGTAATAATATTAATAAAAACAAGAGTTGAGAAAACAAATCTATTATCCAAAGTATACAAAAGTTGAAGTAGATCTAGATCTTGCTTGTCACCGAGCTTGAATCCTTCTCCACTCTTCTCTCTTGCAATTCTACGTTACAATAATAATAATCTGATACAAATTACAAGGTATGATGTGTTTATATAGGCACTACAAGTCTTGCCCAGCAAGAAAATACAAAACAGAATTATAATAGAATTTCTGCAAGATACGTTTCCTAATTTGATTATGTTTTGTAAGGAAAATTCGAAGTTGACTTTTCTTCAGATTTTCTGGAACGTTTCCCACGTAATTGGACCTCTGGACTATCTTAGAATGATAGGAAATCTCGTTATCTTCGCGTGGACTGCTTACGGGCCTAAAACGGACTTCTAGAACTCAAGATATGGCCAAAACAATGTAAACTGCGCAACCCTTCTCGAAAATCCGAATTTTAATCAATTAATTCCCAAAAAATTATAAAAGCATCCACTTTAGTCAACATTCTCGTAATCCTGCACAACTAAGCAAAACACATCAAATCTACAACAACTTGAGCCCAAGACAATCAATTTAAGCCGAAATTAAGCGATCCAAGTGGATATAAAATCCACTTATCACACCCCCAAACTTAAACCGATGCTTGTCCTCAAGCATAAACAATTACAACTAACTAACTAGCTAGTACCACTTCCGTAGGTGATCACGGTTGCATTTGGCATATGCAACAAGCCCTTTAAACCCCTAGGCAGCCCTAGTGGACGAGTAAGGTCTCGTGAGGGCCTATAGCGAATGTACCCACAAAATCCATTTAACCTAATGCAATGCAATGCATGAATGCAACTAGAATGAAAAATGCAACGATCCCCTTCAAACTAACCAAAACCAACGAGCAAGCAAATATCTCAAAGAATGCAACTAAATCCAAATAGAGTTCGACCAAGTTCCCGTATACTAACAATACATGAACAGAAACGTGCGTGTGTGCAATGCTCATCAGAAATACTCCCAAAACTAGGTCAAAAATCATACATGCTCTTCGTCAAGACAATCACAGGTTTATAAATAGAATAGACCGTAGACACTTCATAACCTAAGAACACCTCCATCCTTATCCAAGGTAGACAGAAATTCATGCTTTTATTACTAAACAACTACGACACATCATATACATCATGCTTATTTAACCGTGCAATGGATGAGACCCCGAAAGGCTTATACAATAATACCCATGTAGCGAGCGTTGGGTTAGTGGATCCCAGACTATAAAAGCCTTAGGTCACTAGGCACAAAGTCCCCGCGAACTTAATTGCTCGAGTATTAAAGAGCTCACCCTGGTTAATTTTGCATATAAACAATTGACATCATTTTTTTCTCTTCTTTTTTTTTTCTCTTTTTTTTTCTTTCTTCTTTCTGCTTTTTTTTTTTTTTTTTTCTATGCAATCTGGAATGAGAATTCTCAATTCCAACCCTAGACTACTCATATAAATATGAGCCGGCTACTAGCCATTTGACGCCTAGCCATTATTGACAATTATTTACAATTTAAGCATGAAATCCCTGTTTTCCCCCAAACTTAGACTTAATTGTTCTAGACCATCAAGGGAATAATGAAAATTCTAAATATAATCAAGTGATTAAATCTCAAAACATCCAAACAAGCATGATCTCAACCTAGCTCAAAAGCACCCAATGAAACTGTGAAAAGATTTTGTTTCTGAAGCATGCAAGTCAATTTCCTAGAAACTATAAATCAACCCTCTACTCATCATTATCACACTCAATTAGACACCTACCTACCAATCAGAATTAGCTCGTTCTAAGGGATCATGAAACATGCATGCCATGACAATGCAACTAATATGAACTCACATGGTATACATAAATAAAAACAGAATGTCCTACATGAAACAAACGAAGATAATACGAACATAACATGAATGAATTACTACTAAGCATGCAAAACATGATATCCTACATGAACACATATATACAACAACAACTACTAATCCCTCAAACCACCCCCAAACTTAAAATATTCAATGTCCGCATTGAATGGAAGTAAATACGAGGGATAGCAGAAACATACCTACTCGTCCTCATCCTCGGATGAATCAGTATCTGGCGGTGGATAAGGTGTACGAGCTCCATAGACAGGCCACCGGGCCTGAATACCCGCATCTCTCAAAGCTGTAGCCATATCCTCAGCATACGCTCGGTTACTAGCATGCATAGCATCCATCCGCCTGTACAAACGTCTAAAGTGAGCATCTAAAACTCTTGGAACTCTCTTAGCACGTGGCGGAGCGCCCGCTCCCTGACCACTAGTACCACCACCACGAACATCATACCCAAGCCCCCTAGGATGCGGGATTCCGCCTTGCCATTCCGGCATTCGATCAATAGACACATCAACAATGGACGGCAAGGGTGACTGCAACTCCTCATCCGCATCCCAGGTAACGCCACTAACCATACACAACCCAACTATGATAGAAGCATGGGGCATCGATGACAGTGCACTAGACTTTAAACACCTGCGAATATTCTGCTGAACAATATGGGCGACATCAATGTATTTTCCCTTTAGAATGCCCCAAAGAATAATCGCTCTATCAGCTGTGACCTCACCCGTATGAGAAGTAGGCATAATATTGGCACAGAGAAATAGATACCATGCTCGTGCAAACTTATTCATAGCAGAAGACAGAAAAGAAAGAGGCTCATTAGTTCCCAATTTATACTTCCAACTTGTACCGGGAACACAAAGTTCACGAACAATCGCCTCCATATCCACATCATCACTAGTCTTCAGCGCCCAATTTTCATCCCCCACAAGCTTAGGTGGTTGTCCCAAAATTGGACGAATAGAATCTGATCTGTAATCCACCCGTTGACCACGAACCATACACACACCATTCTGCTCATCTTTAGCATTAGCATAGAACTCCCTAACCAAATTCACCGGAACCGGAGTAGGTGCCTTACAAATCTCTCCCCAACGTAGTTCACTAATCACCTCCACCAACCCATAATGACGAGATGGCAAAAACCCCCTTTCCTTCGCCACCGGCTTTGACAACAACCGATTATACTCTACCTCCACCTCCGGAGAAGAAAATCTCTCCACCCTACTAGAACTACCCCTCATTCGTTTAGGAGCCATAATAACCACAACCCCACTCAACAATAGCACCACCAACAACCACCAAGAAATATCCCACCAAAAACCACCAAGAAATATCCCACCAAAAACCACCAAGAAAAATCACACCACAAATACCCAAGTAACAAGAATAATACAAAAACCCCAATTGACAAGAACACAAATTCGTAACAAAATAAAATAGAGAAGAGAAATCCCACTACGAATCAAAGAGGTGAACTTGTACTAATTTTCCCCCAAACTTGAATTTTTAAGAGATGTAGAGGAAGAAGATAATGAATTGGGTGTGTATGTATGGGTATATATAGGCATGGAGTGATAGGATGAATATAAGAATTTGAATGTGAAAAGGAAAAATTTTTGGTAGAATTTGGAATTTGATGTAGGATAGAATTAGGAATTAATAGAAAAAGAATTAGAAAAGAATTGGGTGTAGAAATTTAGGAGAAATTTGGAGGTTTTGGAATTGGAATTGGTTTAGGATTGATTAAAGATGATGTTATAAAAAGGGAGGAAGGAGAAATATTTTTGGGGAGAGAAAATATTTTTTTTTTTTTTTTTTATACAAGTGTGCAACAGCCAACAGCACAAAAAATTTCGTCCAAAACTGTTCAGCAATCTGCGCGCGTGAAGAGCAGACTGCGCCCAATGCAGTAACGCAGGCGCAGCCTGCGTCACGCAGGCGCAGTCTGCGTGTCTTGCAGAAACGCAGGCGCAGCCTGCGTTACGCAGGTGCAGCCTGCGTTACACCTTTTTTTTTTTTTTTTTTTTTTTTTTTTTTTTTCACACAACAACACTCATTTTTTTTTTTTTTTTCTTTTTTTTTTTTTTTTTTTTTTTTTTTCACACAACAACTAATTCTTCACTTGGGTTGCCTCCCAAGAAGCGCTCGTTTAATGTCATTAGCTTGACATTCTTCCGAAAAATCACGAACAAGATAAAACTGCGGCAACCTTCTCGCGGTTGACCATTCCTCCATAATACGGTTTAAGTCTCTGTCCATTTACCTTGAAAACATCATCAATAGAACCCCTAAATATCTCCACTGCCCCATGTGGAAACACGGTTTTGACTGTAAACGGACCCGACCACTTTGATTTGAGCTTACCCGGAAAAAGTTTAAGGCGAGAATTATAAAGCAAAACCTGTTGGCCTGGCACAAACGACTTATGCACCAACTTCCTATCATGCCACCTCTTCACTTTCTCCTTGTACATCTTAGCATTCTCATAAGCATGCTCACGAAATTCCTCGAGCTCATTTAACTGAAGTAGACGTTTCTCACCCGCAGCTGAAATATCTAAGTTTAACTTCTTCAACGCCCAATAGGCCTTGTGCTCTAACTCTGCCGGCAAATGACAAGCCTTACCAAATACCAACTGATAAGGAGACATACCTAGGGGTGTCTTGTAAGCAGTTCTATACGCCCAAACCGCTTCGTCTAACTTCAAAGACCAATCCTTCCTTGATGGATTTACCACTTTCTCGAGAATTCTCTTGATCTCGCGATTCGAAACCTCCGCTTGACCATTCGTTTGAGGATGATAAGCTGTGGCAACACGATGAGTCACATTATACCTTGCCATCATAGCAGTAAATTGACGATTACAGAAGTGTGTCCCCTCATCACTGATTATAGCTCTTGGAGTTCCAAAACGCGTGAAAATCTGCTTGTGAAGAAAATTCAGCACCACCTTAGCATCATTGGTCGGTAAAGCCTTCACCTCGACCCATTTAGACACGTAATCCACTGCTAAAAGAATGTACTGATTATTGCAAGACGAAACAAACGGACCCATGAAATCAATTCCCCACACATCAAAAATCTCAACTTCAAGGATCGTACTAAGAGGCATCTCGTTCCTCCTGGAAATATTACCAACCCTTTGACATCGATCACAACTCATCACGAACCTATGAGAATCTTTAAACAGAGTTGGCCAATAGAATCCCGCTTGAAGTACTTTCTGAGCTGTTTTATCACCACCGTAATGGCCTCCATATGTGGTAGAATGACAATCATGCAAAATACCTTCCGTTTCACTATACGGAATGCACCTCCTCAAAATCTGATCCACACCAAGCTTAAACAAGAATGGCTCGTCCCAACGGTACCACTTCACATCATGCAGAAACTTCTTCTTTTGAGCATAAGAAAATTCCGGAGGAATAACGTTGCTTACCAAATAGTTCACATAATCTGCAAACCATGGCTCTTCACCTTGCACTCCAAAAAGCTGCTCATCTGGAAAAGATTCATTAATAAGAGCTTTGTTATGCGAATCCTTACCGTGGTCCTCTAAGCGTGAGAGATGATCTGCTACTTGATTTTCCGTGCCTTTTCTATCCTTGATTTCCACATCGAATTCTTGCAAAAGAAGCACCCAACGAATCAATCTAGGCTTTGAATCCTTCTTCGACATGAGATATCGAATCGCAGCATGATCCGTATACACAATCACCTTCGTACCAAGCAAATAAGACCTGAATTTCTCGAAACCATAGACAACTGCTAGCAACTCCTTCTCCGTAGTAGTGTAGTTCAGCTGTGCATCATTGAGGGTTTTACTAGCATAGTAAACCACATGAAAAATTCTCTCCTTCCTTTGACCAAGCACAGCTCCAACAGCATAGTCACTAGCATCACACATCAGTTCGAACGGTTCTTCCCAATTAGGTGCGGTAATGACTGGTGTAGTAGTCAACTTCTTCTTCAAGAGCTCAAAAGCTGTAAGACACTCATCATCAAACTTGAAAGGAACATCCTTCTCCAAGAGATTACACAAGGGTTTAGAAATTTTTGAGAAGTCTTTGATGAATCGCCGATAGAAACCCGCATGACCAAGAAAACTGCGAATTCCTTTAACAGAGATAGGTGGAGGAAGATTTTCGATTGTTTCCACCTTAGCCCTATCCACCTCAAGTCCTCTACCAGATACCTTGTGCCCAAGAATAATTCCTTCTCGCACCATGAAGTGACACTTCTCCCAATTAAGCACCAGGTTAGTCTCCACACAACGTTTCAAAACCAAGCCAAGATTATGCAAGCACTCGTCATATGAAGTACCAAAAACTGAGAAGTCATCCATAAAAACCTCCACATTCGAGCCAATCATGTCTGAGAAAATAGCCATCATGCACCTTTGAAAAGTGGCTGGAGCACCACAAAGTCCGAAAGAAACCCGTCGGAAAGCAAAGGTACCAAAAGGACATGTGAATGTGGTCTTCTCTTGATCTTCCGGAGCAATGCAAATCTGATTGTATCCTGAATATCCATCAAGGAGGCAATAGTACTCATGTCCCGCCAACCTGTCTAGCATCTGATCAATGAATGGCAAAGGAAAGTGATCTTTTCTCGTGGCTTTGTTTAGCTTCCTATAGTCCATGCAAACTCTCCACCCCGTGACTGTTCGAGTAGGGATGAGCTCATTCTTTTCATTAGCAACAACTGTCATGCCTCCTTTCTTTGGCACACATTGAACCGGGCTCACCCAAGAACTGTCTGAGATAGGATATATAATACCCGCATCAAGCCACTTTAGAATTTCCTTCTTCACCACCTCTTTCATAATCGGATTAAGTCTCCGCTGATGCTCAACAGTAGGCTTAGCTCCCTCCTCTAGCAGAATTTTGTGCATGCAATAAGAAGGGCTGATTCCCTTGATATCTGCTATAGTCCAACCAATTGCTGACTTGAACTCCCTCAAAATTCGTAAAAGCTTTTCTTCCGCACTGGCTGACAAGTTAGAGGCAATAATAACAGGTAATGTAGATGCATCCCCAAGAAAAACATACCTCAAATGTTCCGGAAGTGGTTTGAGTTCAAGTGTAGGAGCTTCCTCAATAGATGGTTTCAGGCGCCCCTCCGAATTTTTAAGTTCTCCTAACCCAAGAGATTCAAAAGGCAAATCAAATCTCCTTTTCCAAGGGGCTGAATTTAGCTGCTGCAATTGCTCAGCTATTTCCTCGTCTTCAAAATCAGAGTCACCAACTAAAACTTTTTCCAAAGAATCTGACTTAAGTAACTGCTCCATTTCCATGGTAACTGCAGAATCAACCCAATCCACCTTCAAACATTCTTCTTCATCTGAGGGAAGTTTCATTGCATTAAAAACATTGAAAGTGACATTCTGGTCTTGCACCCTCATGGTGAGCTCCCCTTTCTGCACATCAATCAAAGTCTTTCCCGTAGCCAAGAATGGTCTTCCCAAGATTATGGGAATCTTCTTATCTTCCTCGAAATCCAAGATAACAAAATCAGCAGGAAATATGAGTTTGTCAACTTTCACCAACACATCCTCCACTATGCCTCTAGGATATGTAACTGAACGATCAGCCAACTGCAAAGAGATGTTGGTAGGCTTTGGTTCCGGTAGACCAAGTTGCATATAGACTGACAAGGGCATGAGATTGATGCTAGCTCCCAAGTCACACAAGCACTTCGCAAAAGACAAATTACCAATAGTGCATGGAATAGTAAAGCTACCAGGATCCTTTAGTTTTGGAGGCAATTTCTGTTGCAGCACAGCACTGCATTCTTCCGTTAGAGCAACGGTATCTAATTCCTCCAGCTTCAACTTACGAGAAAGAATCCCCTTCATGAACTTGGCATAGCTCGGCATCTGTTCAAGAGCTTCGGCAAAGGGAATGTTAATCTGCAACTTCTTGAACACCTCTAAGAACTTAGCAAACTTCTTGTCCAACTGCTGCTTCTGGAATCTTCTAGGATAAGGAGGAGGAGGATAGATCTGAGTGTTCTTTGTAGACTGCTCCACAGAATTTTTAACAGGTTCCTTGCTCTTCTCTACTTCATCACCTTGCTGATCAGCCATCAAATCAGGTTGAGTAATTTCGGGCACTACAGATTTTTCACCCTGCTGATTCTGAATGTCTTCATCTTCTTCTACTGCTGATTTAGGGCCTGCTATAACTTTTCCTGATCTCAAAGTCACAGCCTTCACCTGTTCCTTGCTATCTCTCCTACCTGGATTTGCTTCCGTATCACTAGGGAGAGTTCCTTGAGGCCTACTAAATAAGGTACTTGCAATCTGTCCTATCTGAGTTTCCAAGAGTTTCTGACCAGCTTGTAGGTTCTTTAACGCTAACCACACCTCATCTGATTTTTCATTAGAAGATTGCCCCGCATGAGCCTGGGGCTGTTGCTGCTGAAATCCAGGAGGCTGATATGATTGCTTCGGAGCATACTGCTGCTGGTAACCTTGATTGAATGGCCTTGCTTGCTGACCCTGAAACTGCTGATAGGGCTGAGGTTGTTGAGCACCTTGGTTGTTACTCCAGCTGAAGTTAGGATGATTCCTGTTGTTTGGATGATAGGTGGCTGGTACTGGTGCAGCAGGTCTCTGAAAATTACTTACGAACTGTGCTGATTCAGAAGAGATAGCACACTGATTCGTTTCATGTGCGCCCGCACATAGCTCACAAACACTAGCAACCTGCTGAACTCCATAATTAGCAAGAGAATCCACCTTCATCGAAAGAGCCTTCAACTGAGCTGCAATAGCTGAAGCTGTGTCAACTTCAAGAATACCTGCTACCTTACCTTGAGAAAGCCTCTGTGTTGGATTCTGATATTCGTTAGCAGCCATCATCTCAATAAGATCATAAGCTTCCTCATAGCTCTTCGCCCACAGAGCTCCACCAGATGCTGCATCTAGCAAAGGCCTAGACTGTGCTCCCAACCCATTGTAGAAACCATTAATGACCATCCAATCAGGCATGCCATGATGAGGGCATCTTCGTAGCATCTCCTTATAACGTTCCCAAGCCTCACACAAAGATTCGCCAGATTGCTGTTGAAATTGAGTTAACTGGTTCCTTATTGCTGCAGTTTTCGCCATAGGGAAGAATTTAGTAAGAAACTTCTGAGCAAGATCATCCCATGTAGTAATGGAACCAGCTGGTAGAGAATGTAACCAGCCCTTAGCCTTATCCCTTAAGGAGAATGGGAAAAGCCTCAACTTGATAGCATCATCCGACACACCATTAAATTTGAAAGTGTCGCAGATCTCGATAAAGTCCCTGATGTGCATATTAGGATCCTCTGTCGATGCACCCCCAAACTGAACCGAATTCTGCACCATCTGAATTGTGCTCGGCTTGATCTCAAAGTTATTCGCTGCAATAGCTGGCCTGACAATACTAGATTGTATGTCAGTAATCTTCGGCTGCGAATAGTCCTTCAAAGCCTTAACTGCTGCTGGTAAATCTGCCATCTCTACAGTAGTTTCAAGTTCCTCTTTCTGATTATCTACTACAAAACCGTCTTCTGCCAGTTTTTCCTTACGAGCCTGCAAACGTGTTCGCATACACGTTCAAGTACCTGAAAACACCACGAAACAAACAACTAAGTAAGAAATCCGAGTCAGTGAACGCTAACGACCACTGATGACAAGCACATAAACTAAACAAAACACCGATGATCCCCGGCAGCGGCGCCAAAAACTTGTTAGCACAAAATTACGCAAGCGCACGTAGTCACAAGTAATATAATTAAGATTCGTTCCGCAGAGATCTGGTTAAGTTCAATCAGTAAATATGCCTATGCAACAATGTTTAATTTTAATCCACTGCTAAGACAATTAACAAGAATGAGGTTTTAATTTTCTAAATTAACTCAGAAGCAAATTATTAAACTAAGAATAATTACTAATGAGAATTTAATATGAATTACTTATATGAGATAAAACATGGAATCCTAATTTCATTATCTACTTCACTTAGAGTCGCAGCCTTTAATCAATACATGTGATGGGGTTGATATCTGATCGGATAACACGAAACAAGTAAAAGCTACCTCTCGGTATACTAATACCAAACTACGCATGCATCCACAAAAGAGATAGAAGATGGGTAGACACCAACTATGTTTAGACCCTATATCTCTATAGAATTTGAAAACATAAAGGTTTAAGCACAAGTTATCCACTTAGATCACATAGGGTAGCATAATATCTCTATTTACGCCACAAATCATGATGTTAAAACATCAACCTATCCTATGCTAGCATGGCAAGTTCTAAATCTCAAGATCCACTCTCGTTTAGCAAGAGATTAACAAATTAGATGTTCGCGACGCATCTAAATACATGAAACACAACCATACAAGGATATCAAGAATTCACCACACATAAATCTTTAAAGCATATAAACTACTAAGCTACATAGATAAATCCATTAGGATCCCATGACAACGATTAGTTCATAATTGAACCGTTCGTCACCATGGGATTAATTGAAAACATGATAGTAAACAAGATATAAAATAAAGAAGTAATAATATTAATAAAAACAAGAGTTGAGAAAACAAATCTATTATCCAAAGTATACAAAAGTTGAAGTAGATCTAGATCTTGCTTGTCACCGAGCTTGAATCCTTCTCCACTCTTCTCTCTTGCAATTCTACGTTACAATAATAATAATCTGATACAAATTACAAGGTATGATGTGTTTATATAGGCACTACAAGTCTTGCCCAGCAAGAAAATACAAAACAGAATTATAATAGAATTTCTGCAAGATACGTTTCCTAATTTGATTATGTTTTGTAAGGAAAATTCGAAGTTGACTTTTCTTCAGATTTTCTGGAACGTTTCCCACGTAATTGGACCTCTGGACTATCTTAGAATGATAGGAAATCTCGTTATCTTCGCGTGGACTGCTTACGGGCCTAAAACGGACTTCTAGAACTCAAGATATGGCCAAAACAATGTAAACTGCGCAACCCTTCTCGAAAATCCGAATTTTAATCAATTAATTCCCAAAAAATTATAAAAGCATCCACTTTAGTCAACATTCTCGTAATCCTGCACAACTAAGCAAAACACATCAAATCTACAACAACTTGAGCCCAAGACAATCAATTTAAGCCGAAATTAAGCGATCCAAGTGGATATAAAATCCACTTATCAAAACTTCTACTTGGCCATCTAGAATATTTAGTACTTAGAAAATATTCTGGTCTTCAACTTGAAACTTCAATGCACATCTTGAACTTGTGATATCTTCATGTCTTCTTTATTCTTCACCAAGCTCTTGAATATGGATCTTTAATACTGACATAAACTTGCTATCAATGTCCTGACACTTGATGCAACGGTCTGGTTCATAAGTGACTAGTCTTGATAGGGTTTTTGCTTCTTGAATAAATTACCATATCCAATTAGAAATGTGGCTTTCCAATATTTGCTTTCCTTCTTGTTCACTTGAAATCAATTGGTCTTATTGATACTGATAGTTATGATCTTGATTCTTGGCTTTCCAAATCACTGAGGCATGAACAACTTTGACTTGAACTTCTCTCAATGATTTCTTCTTGGATTGATCATAGTTAACATGTTGAATTGTATCAATTACCTTGTCTTCATTTAGTGTTGATTTCTTGTGACTTCTTGTTCTTGATTGTCTTCTGGTTAAGTATCTTTTCCTTTAGTTTGAGTTACATTAGTTATAGTGTTACAAGTTTACACACTCTGCCTTTCACTCTTTGACTACCTTACTACAATATCCCAAAATTTTATAATTTTTAAAAGTGTTTAAGTATGGTAGTTATAGCCTCAAAGTTGGTACAACTACGTTTTCCCGACTATCGAAGGTCTTTCACTAAAACTTACTTTTCTCCTAAACCGTTCATCAGATTTCAACGAACTTTATATCAAAACGATCTACGAACTATGCTCTATCTCATCATGGTCACTTGGGGGTCTGGACAGTAAGGTACCGTACGGGTATAGTGTCCAAAAACAGGGAAGTTTCTGATTCTAACGAAAATCGGACATTATAACGGCTATATTTTCATACTTTCCAAAATCCAACTCCTCCAAATCTATCATCCACCTTATACACCATCACCTACACCATGTGGTCATCTTACCAACCATGGTTACAAGCACATACTCCTTCCATATTCAACTTTAATCACTTACAAACACATATATCATCATGAATAATCACTTATCATAATCTTAATCACTAAACTTTCTATAATCCATCCTATATTCAAAGTAATACTAAAGGGTCTTGAGATTTATACCTTCTTGAAGCTTTAACAACCCTTATCAAGCCTTGGGATATGCTTAATCAACCTTATACTAGCTTGGATCAACTAAAGAAACCATAAAAACAAAGTTAGTTTCTAAGGGTTACTATTCATCATCACTTTTGTAAAAATCATAACAAATCGAAAAATAAGAGTTTGGCCCTCAAATTTTTACCACATCTTGGCCTCTGTATAAGCTTTGATTTGAGCTTTAGATCACCAAAAACAAAGCTTCCTAGCTATGGCTTTGAGCTCTATCTTTCCGCTGGACAGAAACTGGACAGGTTTGGTTCTCCCACTTTGAGCATGGATTTGACTAGGCTATACTACTTGGATTGCTATGAAATTTGGAGCGAATCATTCCCATGGAGTGGATAGGTTGTGGTTAAAAAGTTGGTGATTTTATCATGGATAGAAATGGAGATATGAATTTTTCTTTGAGTTGTGTTCTTGTTTGGCAGATTGGAGAGCTTTGTGTTTATCTTGCTTCTTTCCCTTTACAAACGTTTTTCACCTTTTATCTATCATATATATCAGTTGTGTAGTCTTATAATAAAAGTCTTCGAAGTCCACCAATGACAAAGAGCCAATTGTTGATCATCTAAACACCTTACCATGAAAAATGCTACTTAGTACTCAAGTTTGACAAGTTTACTCCTCTTCCACTTTGGTTTTAATGTTTGCACCAATGGGATTCCTTCCCTTACACTCTAATATCACTTAATATCAGCTCCATACTTGGGTTGGGCCGAATTTGGGCTTTTGGTTTGGGTTTTCTACAAAGTTCTCTCGTCATCTGATTCATCGAACGATTTCTACGATCGTCTCAGTGGTTTTTCTCTTGTAAATCTCTTAAATATATTTTATCCTTTCCCACATCATATATTAATGTTTTAGGGTGATTCTAATTCTCAAGTAGGTATTAGATCCAATATCCTTGGTATATTCTCTTTTTCTCAGAAGTTGCTCTCCTGGTTATCTCTCGGGTTCTCAAGCATTCTCAAACTCGTTTTACAATCTAAATTCCCTTGGCATTTCTTGACTTGATCACTCCTTGGTTTAACCTAATTTCACTATTTCCTCAAGATATAAAACCTTTAACATTTCTATACTCCTTAATATCACATTCAATAGAGTCTCAATCGAAATCGAAAATCCTTAAAGTTCATATTCAGGAATTTCTGAAATCCATCATCATTTCGAGTCACTTATTTTCATAGTACATCACTAATATGGTTTCCATTTATTCATTTTCTGTTTCAAGTATAGAGTACCTACATACCATTTCTCTAAATCCTCAAAATTTACTGTTCATGTTATCACTGTAGCATTGCTAAAGTTAGGGTTATTACAGCATGGTTTTTGTTGCAGTGGTGAAAGTCTTCTCAACAAAGACTTCTGGCTGGAATGGAATCCCTATCTACATCAAGAAACTCACTCATTCTCTTGTCCATGGTTACAAGGTGGATCTAGGAAAGATGCTCATGGCACAAATCAAACCTGCCCTGAACAAGAAGGTACATGTTTATCCTAGATTTATTATGTTATGCATAAATTCTCTATGTGGAATTGATGAAAATGCCTCCCTCACAATGGAGTGCAATGTTTTGAAAAGGAACACACACACAACACTCAATTCATAGAATTTAAATGCAAATATTCCACTTTACTTCACACAACACATGATTGATCAAGTGCCCAACCTTGATTTTCTATTATCACCAAGTGAGTTTGATACATTCTCACTTCAAGATGAAGTTGAATTAGACCCAAATTCAATTAACCCACATTCTTCACCATACATTCAAGTCAGACCATCCAGACTACCAAAAGCCATAAAAGTAGCCTTACAAAAATCCAAGAAAAGATCCTTGGAAATTGGTGTTGGTTGTAGTACTGAGAATACTGAGGGAGAAACTGCACTTGATGCAGCAAATAAGGATGTTAGTCAAAGAGAACCCACAGTAGCTCCTTCTGAGCCTAAGAAGAAGAGAACTAGAAGGACTACAGTTGTTGTCAGCCACCCCACAGTCTCACGAAAGGCTGTGGAGGATAAAAGGGAAACAAACACATCCCTAGATGGTTCTTCTCAACAAGAGGCATCTATTGAAATTGGCCTGCCTCCCAAGGCAACTTGTAAAGAGTGTGCACAAACTCATGAACTCACTCATGAGGAGCCCCGCTTACAAATACACACATGGAGTTAGGGCACAATGAGGATCAAAATTCTACTATTGATGTTCCACAAGTTACCCCTGTAGAACAGCCAATACTCTCTTCTGTACTTTCACCTTCTTTGTTCCCTAATCCATCAATTGTTTCTTCTTCACAACCTAGAGAGGGGGACAGTCCCAACCCTTCAGGTTTTGATCATTCATTTCCTATCATGAATGAGCCTCCATCTAGTGGTCCACAATAACCCATTGCTCAAAGTGTAATGGATACCACTCTCTCAAACACTGAGCTAGACCATGATGCAATTGTGCTAGATATTGAAACATCCAGCATCATAGTTGATCTCCACAGAGGAACTTACCCTCCGGAAGTTGCTATCACAGCCTCAGCTGCTGTCAAAGACACAACCAAAGTTGCTGTCACACCTTCTGTTGACAGCACCATTTTGGATAAAGATGTTGTCATCTCTACACAGCTTGATCAGGATGCAGTGATTGTTGAGGATGCTTCTGATGATGATGATCATCTGTTAATATCTACTTTTAAGGTAAAATCTAAACACTCTACTTCTTCAATTCAAATGCATGCAAGTACTACTCATACCCATGCATCTAGGATGAATGAGGGAGAGAAAAAGAAAAGAGAAGTGAGCATAAAAATGAGAGGCAGCCAAATGAGTTGGCAAAAGGAGAGGGACTTGAGCATGCCCAGAGTGAAATTGAGGGAACCCCACAAAACCAGGCTCTAGGCCTTGAGAGTTCAAAAGTGAGGAGTGATGAGATCACTCAGAAAAACAATGAGAGTGTGAGAAACCTCCTAGCCTTCTTGCCCCAATCTTCTCCTTTACCTCCAAAAAGGTTAAGATCTGGTGGTCCTTTTAAACAAGATGATTCAAGGTTGAAATCCCTTGAGGGCAGATGTGCATCTATGGAAGCCAAAATTGATAATCTGTCCACTATGGTAGCTGCTGGTTTTGTTGAGATTCAACAGGCTCTGCTATCATTTTCTGCCACTCTTAGTGTTGTCAACTTAACTAAGGGGGAGAAAGTGGTAGATCCAAATATCTCAGAGCAAATAGTAGAGAAGGAGACACAAGATGGAGCTACAAGCAAGGGGGAGTCTAGTAGTGAGGGGGAGCAAATGCAAGAAGATGGAGATGGAAGAAAGGGGGAGCAACCTGAAAATGATGAAAGAAATTTTGGTGAAGAGCTAAAAGCCTCTGGAGATGGTGATTTAATTGAACATGATATGGATGGTGAGACAGTGTTGGTAACCAAAGAAGTAATGGAGCAATTAAAAGAAACATAGAAATCTGAAAGACAAATACTGCCTCCTCTGAAAATTAATGAGCCAACTCCTGAAATCATGGAAACTCCACTGCAAAAACTATGGAGAGAAAAAGAAGAGCAAAACAGACTGGGTAAAGGTAAAGATAAAATGTCCGAGTATGTAAATCTGACAACTGGAACCACCTGGTCTGATGGAAGTGAGTATAGCCCAGATGATGCAGGAACAATGATGGTTAGCTACATGGAGAGTACTTTGAACAACAAGGATGAAAAATTCAGTATGATGGTTGATAACTCAATCAAAGAAGCAGGAGGATTTTACACAAACTGTCATCACTACTGAAGGACAAAATAATAAGTATATCTGTGAAAGTTAATTTGGAGAAAAGACGGGCAATTGATATATATCAGAAAACTGGCATCTCAATATTCATCACAATGCAGCTACTGTAAAGCTTGCAAGCAAGAGTGCTAAATACCTTAGCAACAAAAGTGAAGGTCAACTCAACAACTTTTAATGAAAGTTTGTTGGCACAGATCAAGAGGAGACAAACTTCCAGAAATGATTGATAATCCATATGGTGTTTGCTACAGGATGACCACAAGTGCAGGAGCAAAGAAAATTGGTTTTCTGATCTTAGATAAAGAGTCAAAGTTGAAAACTGACTGTAATAACCCTAACTTTAGTAAGGCTACAGTAATCACATGAATAGTAAATTTTGAGGATTTAGGAAAATGATATGTATGTACCCTATACTTGAGATAGGAGATGAGTAAACAGAAACCATATTAGTGTTGTACATTGAAAATAAGTGACTCGAAATGACGATAGATTCCATAAATTCCAGAATATGGATTTTTAGGATTTTGATTTCGAATAAGCTTCTTTTTGTTATTAGGGAGCATAGAAACCCTATAAGAATTATATATTGAGGGATTAGTGAATTTAGATTAAACCAAGGGATTATTAAGTTAAGAGAATACTAAAGGAAATTGGATTTGTAAATGATTTCGAAAACCACTAAGATAATGAGATATACTCGAAACGAACCACAATTAGACGAGTATGGAGACCAAGCAACCAAGATTAGTAATCTCACAAGGATGCATACCACATTATTATTATCCAAGATTAATAACATAATACTTAGAAAAACAAGAAATGAGAATATTAGGTCATCTTAATGATACCATTAGTGATGTCACACTCCACTAACTCAAAATTAAGGGTAAATTAGTCAATTGCCTAGGAAAATATCAACCAAGGCTTCCAAGACAATCTAGAATACAAGATTAAGCAAGATAATCATCAAAGAAACACAAAAATCTCCCCCACCTTCTCCAATATTCCATTCGGCCAAATAGAAGAAAAAAGGAAGAAAAAAAAGAATAAAAACCAAAACTCTAGCTCTCTTCAATAACAATTCAAGGGAAAAATCATGGAGCTTCTAGGAGGTTAGGAAGGATCATCTACAAAGTTTCATAGCAAACCAACATCATTTGCCAAGGTAATAAAATCATGGAAGTTGTTAGAAAAGATGATGAATAGTGTTTTCAAGTGTTAACTTTGTTTTAATGGTTTCTTTTAGTGATTCAAGCTAGTATAAGGCTGATTAAGGATATATCAAGGATTGTTAAGGGTTATCAAAGCTTCAAGAAGGTATAATCATGCTTGCCCTTTTATATTTATGATGGATATTGTGTGGTTTAGTGATTAAGTGGTGTGAATGTTAAGATTATGATCATCCATGTGTTTGTAAGTGATTAACGTTGAATATGGAAGTGTTTGGGATTTGTAACCATGGTTGGTAATGAAGACCACATGGTGTAGGTGATGATTATTGTGTTTGATAATTGATTTGGAGGAGTTGGATTTATGGAAAGTATGAAAATATAGCCGTTATAATGTCCGTTTTTCGTTAGAACTACAAACTGCCCTGTTTGGTGACCCCTGTATTCGTACGGTACCTCACTGCCTAGGTGACCAATTGACCATGAAATGATAGAGCTTAGTTCATAGATCGTTTTGATATAAGGTACGTTAAAATCTGAAGTACGGTTTAGGAGAAAAGTCAGTTTTAGTGAAAGACGTTCGGAAACCGAGAAAATGTAATTGTGTTAACTTTGAGGCTATAACCACCATACTTAAACATTTTTAAAAATTATGAAACTTTGGGATAGTGTAGTAAGGTAGTCAAAGAGTTGTTACCAGTTGACCTTGTGGTAAAATTCGAAATCCATATTTTCTGAGAATTTTTACAGTTAAGTGTGATCGTTAGGGGAAATAGTGAAAACCCCTGAAACTTCGATCAAGGTTTTAAATGGTTAAGTTCTTGAACCTTTGGAGTAATAGTAATACGTTAAACATATAATAAAGTTCAAAGGTAATGTTATACAAGAGTGTAGTGAGTAAGAGATGTGGTTCTAACGACAGTCCTTTTGTGTTTATAGAAACTCCGGAAGAGGGACGAACCATACCGTCAGGATACCGGAACCGAGGCAAGATCTTTTCTATCCCTACTTGGAAAACTATTTATCTTCAAAGAAACTTGATTTCATGGGATATATATATGTGATGCTATTATTACTATATTTTGAAGAAATTGTCTTCCTTGAGTATTGATATTGAAAAGAAAGGTATACGAAGATGTATATGAATATGAATATGAGTACGAAGATGTATATGAATATGGATATGAGTATGAGATGGATATGTATAGAGATGATTATGCATGAAGTGAACATGCCTTATGATTAAGAGAATATGAGAGAATGGTATCAGTTGTTATCTAAAGAAAAGAATGGTATCAGTTGTTATCTAGGGTTATATGATTTATAATATTTTGCTAAAGATATTCTTTTTAAATATCAGTGGTTTAATAAATATTATTTGGTTATCATTTACTACTCTTTAAATAGACGAAATATTTTCGGAATATAAAAGTATATTTGATTTCTTTATTATGAAAGAGATGTCTGGATCATGATCAAAGCATTATGTTATATATATATATATATATATATATATATATATATATATATATATATATATATATATATATTATAGAAGTAATGTGCGAGAATGGAAATGATATGAGTGAATGATATGTGGGAATGAAAGCGAGCAAATGGAAATGTGGAATGATATTTTAAAAAGGGAATAATGATGTGATTAAAAGGGGGATTGCAACAGACTTGCGTAAGTGGCTGTGTCAGGGCTGTGTGCGACACAGTCCAGCATTTATTATTTTATTACGGCACGAAGATGCCAAGGGAGGATGTTAGCAGGTGGCCTTCCTCCAGGGATGATTTTCATTCCTTCTACCGGTAGTAAAAAGAGAGCAGGTACGATTAGGCGACTGATCATCGTCCTAACGTATCAGGCGACAGCAGATATCCCCAATGTTTTTGAAAAGAAGGTGTAGACAATGGTTTTCAGATTTCTATACTGAAAACAGAATAATGATATGAGATGATGGAATTATGGTTACAGATGAAGAAAAACTGATATTATATTATTTTGGATTTCTTTCTTATAATAGTAAGTGGATGATGTATTATTAAATAAGAATTTTATTCTTCCTTAAGGATTTTAATTGTTTCCTGCTATTATATATGCATGTACATATATGTATACCTGTTCACATTTTAAATTCTAGTTTACAGTATTGTCTTGATGAGCTATTATAGCTCACTCTTGCTACTTATGTATATAGCAGCTAGGTCCCATGCCGATACTACGCACTACACCCCGCAAGAGGGTATGGGAAAGGCGACCTTTTGAGCGAGTGCTGGCAACCATCCCCGAGGTAGTGACAAGCGAAAAGGGGCTTAGTAGACTTATGTAAATTAAGGGTGTAAGTTTGTAATAAACTTTTGAAAATTGTCAGCATGCTGTAATTGAAAATTTGTTGTTATTGTCCATAAAAAAAAATTGGGGGAGATTGTTGGGATTTATGGGTGATAGCTTAGAGACAACTTAACTAGATATTTCTATACTTAGTTTTTCTAAGTAGAACATACTGTCACAGCCGGAGTGTGTTCTTATGATCAGAATAATTGCTGTAAATTTAATAAGTATGCATCTTGAAAGAAGTTCAGTAAAATGTTCAAGCCTCAAGAAATGCATCAGCTCGACAGCAAAAATAAGGTTACTGTCATTGAATTGACAGTAAGGTTACAAGGAGACAGCATGTTGCAAGTCATGACAGTATATCCAATCTGACAGCAACATTGGCGGAAGCATGAGACAACAACATTCTTATAGCTTGACAACAAGTCTGGAATTCCGACAGCAACATTGGCGGGGATTCATACTGTCAACCAAAGAACATTCTCTTGACAGCAGACTTGGCGTCTAAAGCTACTGTCTCACTGAATTATTTGATTTGGGGATTCAAGAAACAAATTTGCTGCAACTCGTCAAAGATTGTAGCAGAATTGCAAGACTACGACAAAAGCTTGAGAGATCACAAGACAAGGCTCGATAATTAAAGAGTATGACAAATCTACATCTACTAAAATTGTGTTAGCTTGAAATAGAAAGAATCTAGGTTGCTTTACATATAATGATAACTCTGTTTGTATAGCAATTTAGGAAAGTCACATGGATGTACAAATTGTAAGGAGCTGCCACTTAAAAATGACAGCAGCTCCACAACCCATGTGATAGAGATGTTAGAGTAGTATAGTCAATATAAAGGAACATCCCTCACTCTTTCTGTAACAACGGAATCTACTCAAGAAACCGAAACTTGAGAAAACATCTTTTCTCAAGGTTGTAACAACACTCTTTGCAAAATAAATAAAGCATTTATTTTGTGAGAATATCTTGAGCTATCACCTGTGTTTGCATTTCATATACTGATAGATTAGAATCTTTATTATTGTTGTTGAAGTAAAGATTTGAATTTATCAGTATTGCATTCAACCCCTCCTTCTGCAATACTCTTCTGGGACCAACAACACAGCTTTATCAGAGTTCTTGGCAGGCAAACACTTGGTCCTTGAGCTCTAATTCCCGTAGATTCAGTCCGATCCTTCCGAGGAACCACATCCCGTGTTCTTTAATAACCCCTAGCTTTGAACCTTTCTGGGCAGTTAGCTGTAAATTTCTAACCGTCAACCTTTCTGGATTGTTAGGTGATTCCGGATTCATTGGTGTTATTCCAACAACGACCTCTTAGTTATTCCGGATTCATTGGTGTTATTCCAACAACGACCTCTTAGTTTGTTGTGACAAATTTCTCCCGCAATATAATCCTACTTCATTCACATTTTTGATATTAATTGTTGTAGAAATATTATCAATTATTTTTATCAAAGAATTTTATTTTTAAGCAAGAACATAAAAACATGCAAAGTAACTCAAATACATATGTTATTTGGTACATTAGTAACTAGGATGCATAGTATAAATGTGTGATCGGAAATCTTGTCATGTGTATAAATTTTTTTGTATGGCGAGTGTTACATAGCTACGTGAGTTTGTTATCCACTTGACTCTTATCTCGTCATGACTCATGAGGTGACATATACTTAAAGTCTTGAGGTAGTTGTAGAATCAGTCTTATATTTCGGTTGGCAATTATTTAGCTGGTAGATGATTGGAAAGCAATTTATTTATTAATTTTATTAGCTTATGATCTGGGCAAAGTATGAATTAATTTTAAATATTTTAAAAATTATACAACTAAATAAAATAGAATATAATAATTTATTGTGGATATAATTTAATTTTGTAATATTAATTAATAAAATTATTATTAATAATAATAGTTATTTAATAATTGACATGTATTGTTTAGAATTAATAATATAAAATTTTATTGTAAATTTAACGAGATTCGAATCTTGAATATTTAGAAGGGGGTTTAAATATAGAATATTGCTTATTGCTAGATCTAATGATTATCAACTTATCATTTATAGATCATTATTTTTTAACGATTCAACTATTGAATCAAACTACCAACAATTATATTGCTTATTATATATTAGTATAGATAAAATTTACGCAAGCTATTATTCATTTATTCAATTCAATTAGTCATTTTGAGCATGATTAAGATACTAAGTGACTACTATCTTTCTTAACCAAATTTGATAAAAAATACGCATAATAACGTGCCTGTTTGGCAAAACTTTTTTTAAGGGCTTATGGACTTATTTTCGGGTAAAAATTTTATATTTTGATAATTTTTTTTCATACAAGTATTTAATGTATGTTTGATATTCAATAAGTTGTAAAAATAAGTTGGAAAATAAGTTGAAAAGTTAGGATTCTCTAACTTTGTCTTAAAATAAGTTGACTTATTCTGGAAAAAAGTTCCCCAAACATCAACATATTCAAAGCGGCCCGTCCTGCACGTCTCGGCTGATTGAGGCCAAGTCGGTGGAGTTTATTAGTTTACCATCTCGAGAGCTTTCAATTTCGATTTCAATTGAATATACAAATTATAAATGGGACATCAATATTAATCAAGTTACATACGTGTAAATTGATCGTTGCACATGGCAAAACAAACAGTAATTTAGAAAAAAATATATATTCAAAGCAGCTAATGTGTATTGTTATATAATATTTTCTTATTTAGTATAATATACTCGTAGATAAATTTTGCATGCTTTGATATCAAATATCAACAAATTCAAGGTTTAATTTTTTTGCACAACAGAAAATTGCAGGATTATCACAAAATTTAATGAACCACCACACAGAAACTACAAAATTTTCTTAACTGTTACTATTTTTTTTTCACGATTTTATAGTTCTCCATTAAATTTGACTTGATGCATATTCTTTTAAAGCATAACTAAAATACAGTTTGTGGAAAAATGAAATTTTGATTACTTCACTGGAGTTCTTAGGATACATTGGCTTTGTTTGAATCAACCCGCATTTACTATATTTTAACTTTTAGTTAAACATCATCATTCTAATCCGAATAATGCTACGTATCACAAAATCATTCTCAAATAAAATTCTCGAATGATGTTGCATGGTTGACATGACATTTTGAAAAATTTTAATTATGAAATTTACGTGAATGCAGGAAATCCAATATAAATTTTAATTTTAATTAGTACCAATAAGATTTCGACACGTCACATTGAGAATAAATTTGGGAACGAATTTGGGTACTTTAACATTAGTTAAGTATGAATTACAAGTGTAATTTATAATTCTAATTACAATTACAATTACAATTAGGAGTGGTGAGTGTTACCTAAAACTTAATTAATTAAGTATAAATTACAAGAGTAGTTTGTTGTCCACTTACACAAACTTGTCGACTTTTTCCCCTTTTGTGTCTCACATACCGATAAATGGGTTGACATGTGGGCTTCACCGGGTTGTGGGCTGACTTGGTAGCAAAAGGTAGGTCAAGTGTTTCATGTTTTATACTTATAGTACACTTAAAGTAGAAATGATGGACTTTGGGCCCCTAAACTTATAAATAAAAATGATACCCCAGGTTCACTTTAGTTGTCCCTAGGCTTACCTAGGTAGAAGTTGGGCTCACTTGGTGCCGCTCAGACATATTTATATACGGGTGTACAGGTTTTGATTTGAATGCAAATGGAAAAATAAAAAATGAGAATTTGATTTGAATGCAAATGGTTTTAAAATGGGCCACTAATGGTTCCTACGTGTTAAGGTCAATTGTGATACTACTATATTCAGGGTTGTTGGTGCAATTTGGATTTATTGGGTTGTCTTTGATTTTATTTTCAGTTAACAGAATTTTTCAGTTCTGTATTATCAAACGATCAGGAAACAAACCAGCTAAGTGTGTTAGCTTGCCATTGTTTTTCAACCTAGTTGTACTGCCAGTTGAGGATTTGTCCCGGCTGTGTGTTTGTTCAAATTAATGGAAACTTTTATTTTTCTGGCAAAAAAAAAAAATGAGAATTGTCAAAATTATGAAATAATAGGTGTAAAATAACATTAATATTAACCATTTCCATTCTCCCACACATTCCATGTAAAGGATTTGTAGGAAATGTTCTTAAAAATTATCGTTTAATCGTCTTTAAGTAAAACTCGCAAATTTACTATATTCTATCCTCGACACTAAGAGTTGAATATCAAAGTGATCATTTAAATGAAATCCAAATTTCATTTTCATCATCGATCTCAACGGAATATCATTTAAATTACTAAAATCATAATAAGTATCAAATAAATAGCTCTAAATATGTGTTTGGAAAGTAAAAGTAATTTTTTGTTGAGTTTTACAAATTTTCTTGAATGCCACCCTAACCAAATGAAAATTTGTTAAATACTAGTATTTCGGATAATATATTTAGATGTTTAAAACTTTATTTACTATTTATTTTTAATTTTATAGTTACTTTCTTTGATTTAATTAAAAATAAATAGTAAATAAATTTTTTTAAATCTAAATATATTATCTCAAATACTAAAATTCTTAACTTATTATGTGGTTGCAATATCGTTCAAGAGAAAAATTTGCAAAGCTCAACAAAACATTACTTTTACTTTTCAAACACATATTTAGAAGGGGTTAATTATCTGATTGGTAACTGAAGTCAGCCTGGATTATCAAGTTGGTCACTGAACTCAAAACGGTCTCAATCAGGTCACTGAAGTCAGCCTGAATTATCAAGTTGTTCATTTTTTTGACGGAAATTACTGTTCGCAAAATTTTGTCCGAAAAATCTCCACCAAATTTTGTAAAATTAAAGTGTGTTAATCTAGATGTTATGGGTCTCATAAAACTGGTTTAGATTTTCATTATGAGCTCTAGATTTATATGAATCGAAAAAGAAAATTCAAGAACTAGAATTGTTCTTCTTCAAAAACTGAAATAAAACTTATCAATATTGTATCTATTTTGAAGAGAATAATCTGGGTAACACAAATATGGTCTCGAATTTTTTAAATGTTAAGTGAATCTGTAGTTATAAGTGTTTATGTCAATCTGCAGTCTGTTTCCGTAAAAAAAATGAAGACTATTTAACGGATCGTACATTTATGTCGAGTAAGTGACCTGATTGAGGAGAGGTCATCTCACCTCTTGGTCACAGGTTCGACTCCCATGGAAGGCGGATTTGTGGTTATGCCATCCTGGGGCAGAGCCTGTCGCACTTGTGCGGTTTGCCTTGGATCACGTGGTTTGCAGGCTATTGCGTGAGCCCATGGGTTTACCCAGAGCGCACCCGAAGGGTAGCGGCTGCGGGTTCCCATGTTAAAAAAAAAGTGATCTGATTGAGACCGTTTTGAGTTCAGTGACCAACTTGATAATCCAGGTCGACTTCAGTGACCAATCAGATAATTAACCCTATTTAGAAGTATAAATTTAATATTTATCATAATTTTAATGATTCAAACGATACTCCGAAATCGATGAATAAAGTATCAATTTGAACCCTCCGCACTAACATCCTCAATTCTCCACGAAGTTGGATAGGTTTATTACACTCAAGTTGCCGACTTGGTAAGTTTTAAACAAGTCAAATCACTTGTATTTTTTTTGAAATGTGCTGGTATATTTCACTTGTAGTTCTTAGAAATGTGCTGATATCCAGATGTCTACAGAATTAGTTGAAAAAATAGCACCTCTTTATTAACAAAGTGCTTTCCCCAAACATCAAGAAATTGCTTATCCGGTTGAACAAATGTTTAGAAACATTTTTATTATGGATCGCACCTGACTCAACCATTTGTCAACAAAAAAATTTCATGGATAGACTTTCATGGATAGATTTGACACACGAAATATATGTGAATGCAAGGGGACATGTTGCTCTATCTTTGATTAATTTTTTGGTTTTACAAATTTTCCTATCCATGCGGATAGATGGTTTGCCGACCATCGCTAGTTGTGGACCAGCTCATTATTATTATTGTTGTCGTCGTTAATTAGTAATTTTGGTTTTTTGGAGAAAATACTATTGGCAACAAGAACGCCAAGACAAGAATACCAGCAGTATTCTTTAATGTACAATGAAAACTTAATTGATAAACATAACAAACGTTCTCAAGACAGCAGACTGAGAAGAACACTAGCAGAAAAAAACGGCGCATGAAGTGATAAGTGCGCACTGCACAATCACATATGTTGATTGTTTTATAAAATATGAGAACTCATTCCATATAGACAAGACAACCTGAAATTCTCGGACACAAACAGAAAAAAGAAATCATCAAATCAAAATATTAATATGCAAAGTCTGATCGGCAACCAAGAAATCTGTTACTATCACAATTTAAGTTCACTTCGTGTTGGTCCAGCACAAGGCTTCCTTTACCTCACAGCTTCCAGATTTCAGTTGCAATTAGACATAGTTTGCTACCACATTTAATTTTGAGTAATATGTATAATCTAAAATAACAATATGACTATTATATTGAGGAAAAATAAAGTTGCTGGTTTGATCTCGAACCATCCTGAGTTCTCCTCATGTAATTGTCTTTTAGTCCCCATCAAATTTTTTGTGGTCACATTTTTTTTTTAACAAAATTAGATTTAAAGATAACCATCTTCCCAGCTGATTGAAACACAAACCAAAATAATTGAGAAGAGACAAGAACATCATTTTTGTAATTTTCAGAAATGGATAAAGATTATATATAGTAACATTGCTCTCTGCCTTATTCTTTAAACCAGTGCTGGAAAGCCCTGGAACCAAATTTTGGTGCTAGTTTGGCCATAACAGAACCATGCCCTGATCTCTGATTCATACTTTTTGTAAGTTAGTCTTTTTACAAGTTGCTAGCAAGAAGCATATATATTGCAGACTTTTGCTGCTTCTGTGTGAACTACAGGAGCAGCATTCTACCAATATCAAGTAATATGAAATTTATCTGATTTTTGCAGTTTTTTTCTTTAGTTTCGTATATGTTATTTCAGAAGCTCTCCATTTCTTCAATTTCAAACTAACAATGTTGCTTGTGACTTAATTTCTACCATATCACATCCTTTACTACTCTAATCCCTCCCATTCGTAACATAGGTCTTTTTTTTTTTTTTTTTTGAATAAAAAGAGAATTCATTAAAAACAAGATCATACATTAAGAGACTCCACCAACATTGAAGGAGGAGTCGAGAATGTGTTTTGACAATGTAGCAAACAAGGAACTCTAGCCATAACATGGGCCGATCCATTTGCTTGTCTTTTAACAAAAGAAAGAGAAAAGTCCGCCTGGGATCTTAAGATATTGCGACATGAATCAATAACATGACCAACTTCGAGAAGGTTTTCAGTCGACCGATGAATAGCTTGAACTGATAGGAGGGAGTCAGATTCGATGACTACCTTGTTGTGGCACATAGTTAACAACCACTTTAAACCTTCATGAATCGCAGTTGCTTCTGCTTCCAAAACTGAACTGACTTGATCTAAGCAAGTTACCTTCCCTGCTATGAAGGTCCCCGTATGATCCCTGAGCACTAAACCTATCAAAAAATTGGCTCCGGTCTGCTGAAAGGTTGCATCGACATTAAGCTTTAAGCAACCCTCTTCCGGAGGTCTCCATCTCTGATTAGCATTGTAACCCGGCATCTTGGGAGATGGTTGTGCTACTGCTCTACGTGTCTTTGCCAGTTTCCAGTCTGATAGGAATTTTGCAGACCAATCCATAGCCATAGTAGGCGTAACTGTCTTGCCTTCCCAGACCTTTTTATTTCGAAAAAACCACAATCCCCGTAGCACCTTAGCGATACGAATGATCTCGTCATGGTTAGCAGTACCGATCTTTCGAATAAGCCAGTCAGGGGCGAACTCAACTGCTTGCATATCATATAGGCCACCTGTATATTGCCAACACTTGTAACATAGGTCTTAATCTAACGATTAGGTAATGAACGACAAACTAAGTTATCTGTGATTTTTCTTGAATATTGGAAGTGTTATGCCCGAATCTCGGCATAGATCCTAAACAAGCTCAAACGACTATACAAGGGGCCCACCTCTCTTAATGGGCTCAATTATCTCCTAATGGGCTCAAATATCTCTTAATGGGCCCGAATATTGAAGAAGGATAAACAAGGCATGAGGCCCGATCAGGGATCACCTCACCTCTATCTCTTAAATCTCTTGAAGACACTCACCCCAGGGGTCTCCTCACTACGACCTCCTGCTACTACTCAGGGCATCCTCTCACGCCAATAACAAAGTAAAAGGCCTCTGCGCCTCTCACGCTAGGCCTCTGCGCCTCTCATGCTAGCTCAGCCTCGGGGTCGCATCTACCGGGGTCGCAACCCGGGGATCGCTTCGTTTGGCTCCCGTCAAAGGATCGCTTCGTTTGGCTCCCGTCAAAGGATCGCTTCGCACATAACCTCCAATGCGGGGTCGCTACAGCGAGATCACTATCTCCTCTCTACTGGAAGGCTCATGGCCAGATCCCTCGAGGTCGCATGAGTAGCTGGACACTAGGGTTCGCTTCGCATGGCCTGACCCCTCGAGGTCGCATGCAAGGCCCTTGTTACTTCTTTATTAGCCAATTCTATCCGTTCGAGACTATGGGCTTCCACATCTGGGCCATGGATCACGGATTGATGACTCATTGCCACGTCAGCCCTAAACGAGTGGGCTTGGACTTTGGCTTATCTCTTAAAACCCTAGCCCGCCTAGGTAACTTGTTCTCCAAGAACTACGTCAGGCTTGATCCCTATAAATAGGGTACGTAGGCACCTTGATACGGGATGATTGACAGTTCATCACTGAAAACACCTATCAAGTGCAGCCACAAACAAACACCATCTCCTCCCATGTTCTTCGTGTTCATAGCAAAATATCCGTATCTTGCTCCATAAATCCAGCAAACCTCCAAAATATTGTTATACAATATTCTCCCTATAACATTTGGCGCTAGAAGGAGGGGAGTCATTAATTTGGGAGAACGATGACTAACTCGAACAAGAAGAACGGAGAGGCCGAGGAGCGAGACCCCGGGATAGCATATGACCCCGGGCTGCGACCCCCAAGGAGCGAAGCCAAGACCCTGGGATAGCCTATGACACCCAAATGCGACCCCGGGCTGCGACCCCGGGCTGCGACCCCGGGCTGCGACCCACGAGGAGGAAGACCCCCAGGAGCGACTCCATAGGAGTGAGGCCATGCTTGCACCTAGCGTAGCAAGGCCGGGTTCGAGAAGGATAAGCTACATCACTAGAAGCGAGGCCAAGGCAAGGGTCAAGGTTCTAAGCGACCCACATCTCCTAGCAAGGCCCCAATATGGAGTAACTATCGAGATCTTGAGATGCCTCCTAGCGAGATGTCTTTTAGGGAGATGCCTATTAATGAGATACTTCTACATGAGATGCTTCTTCACTAGTGAAATACCTCTACGTCGAGGAGAGGGGGGACGCCCCTGATCCTTGTCGAGGAGAGGGGGACGCCCCTGATCCTCGCCGACAATGAGGAGGTCATCAACTATCTCAAGACATTTGGAAGAGCAAGCAACAAATAACAAGGCTGAACCCGAGGCTCTCATCATTGACCTCGAGCTCGCACTAGAGATGAAAGGAGAGAAGCCAAAGTAGTTGAAGATCAAAATGAGCTCAAGACCTCAATATCTTATTACATGTGCTCTCGCTTAGCCTTGGGAGTGCCTCGGGATAGCGTGATGAGGCCAACTAGCGGGATAGCGTTGAAGAAGTCAGGTCTACTCATAGCGAGATCACATCAAATTTTCTTCACTATAGATGGTGACAACTCCAAATAATACAAGAAGGTCGCTGAAACACTTTGATTCCTCATCACATCTACAATGATAATAAGGACTCAGGGGGTAGTAGCATTACATAAACACCTCTTCTAGTGGGACATTTGAAATCTACGGGCTGAAAATGGTAAAACTATGCACATGCGAAGTGGATGGCTGGAGCAAAGTTGACTAGATCAACGGGGCCTGTACAAAATTGAAGCTTATGAAATTTGTGGGACATAGTTCAGAAATTGCTGCTCCGGAAAAGTTAATACAAGCTAGGCAAAGCTTATCAACATTAGGGCCTCGCCCCTACTTTATCAACATTAGGGCCTCGCCCCTACTTTGTCAACGCTAGGGCCTCGCCCCTACTTGATCTACTACAGGGCCTCGCCCCTACTTTGTCAACGCTTGGGCCTCGCCCCTACTTGATCTACTACAGGGCCTCGCCCCTACTTTGTCAATGCTAGGGCCTCGCCCCTACTTGATCTACCTTAGGGCCTCGCCCCTACTTATCAACGCTAGGGCCTCGCCCCTACTTGATCTACTTAAGGGCCTCGCCCCTATGTATCAACTACAGGGCATCGCCCCTACGTTTTAACTTTAGGGCCTCGCCCCTACGTATCGACTACAGGGCCTCGCCCCTACGTATCAACTACAGGGCCTCGCCCCTACATGTCAACTTTAGGGCCGTGCCCCTACGTATCAACTTTAGGGCCTCGTCCCTAGTTGTTTTTAAGGTCCAAGCCATCTCAACGATGCGGTGATCGTACTTGAAACTATCTCAAAGTAGCAACACACATCCTAAGCTATCTACAACAATCAAAGGAATCTAAGCAAAGGAACACAAATCTGAAACTATTCAAGGCACTTCGCACCTGCGAGCACATACTGCATCTCAACGTCTAAAGGAAAAGCTAAAGTAAAAATGACATCAACCTGAGGCTTAGCGACTGCGAAGCAAAATTACTCATGAAAGTATGTTATGTGCAAAAAAAAAGAAGACAACACAGAATGAAGAGTCAAAGCGATGCAAGTTCACAATCATAGGGTCGCCATGCGATCCCGATGCAGTTCGAAACTTCACCAAATGGCAAATTAAATTTAAGGAGCAGGTGGATCCTGGTTGACAGTAGAAGCTTCATTTACCAGCCTTGCCTCCTCTGCAGGTCTTGCTTCCTCTTCTAGCCTCGCTTCAGCAACATCCTCTTCGGCGATCTCCTTCTCCTGTGTCTCTACGAAGTCAGCATTACCAGGCCCGAGATGGTCCCAATCAAAATTAGGGATTGTTCTGATGAATCCCTTCATGAAGGTAACTTGGCCCTTGACCAGGAATGTGGCTTCAGCAATTGCAAATTCGGCCTTGACAGCATTCAGATCGCCTGTTAGTCTTGCGATCCCATCAACACTTTTCTTCGAAGCTTCCTCGCTTGATTTCTGCAGTTCCATCAAGGACTTCTAAAACTCATTCCTCTCCCTTCAAGCAAGCCACAAATGATGCAAGGTAAAACAGGTCAAATGGAGTAAAGTCAACAGGCATTTAAAACATTTACAATGATAATGCAAAGTTGCTGAAAGACTTTGATTCCTCATCACATCTACAATGATAATGAGGACTCGGGGGGTAGTGGCATTACATAAACACCACTTCTAGCAGGACATTTTAAAAATTTCAAGACAAGGCCAGCACCTAGCGTTACGAGGCCAACACCTAGCATTGCGAGGCCATAGCTAGCGTTGCGAGGCCGTACCTAGCGACGCGAGGCTGCAAACTCGACACCTTGCGATGCGAGGCCTCTCGGCCCCATAGGCGCGATCAGGATCATTTGAAGACCCCATCAGCTATTCTAAAACACTTGGGAAAAATTTAACAGATATGAAGAGGCGATATGGAAGAATCTATACATGCTAAAATCATGCAACATGAGTCCCTTGTGCAAGCAGATACGAGGCCTATGGTACTTTGAAATATTATAAATATCAAATAAAGGAGCATCAATAAAGCAAGTCAATTCAGGTTCAAGGAGCATCCAAATAAGTAAAAGGAATTAAGTCTACAAGCGCGAGGCAAATAAAGGGAGTGCCCACATCTCCACTTAGTCTAGCATATAAAGTTTAAAAGCAATAAAAGGAAGTCATGGGGATCCATTTGCTGCTTCCTCATTCATCTCCATCTTGAGGTTATCAGCAAACTTCCCAGTCTCTTCGCCCAACCGGTACCAATCAAAGTCGTCAACCTTCTCGAGGAACTTTTTCATGAAATCAACAGATCCTTGGGTCTCATATTCCTCAATGATAGTAGGGAGAACATCAGCAGCATCTTTAACTTCCTTCTCTAGCTCAGCGACGCGGTCTGTAAGCTCCTTGATCTGGGAGTCTGACTTCTCCTTCTCAACGTCATTATCCAGCTTTAACTTCTTTCTAGCTGACTTCTCCTCGTGAAGCTCTCTCTTCAGCTTCTCAGTAGTGCCTTCAAATTCTTTCTTGCAATTATCCTTTGCGTTCTCAGCGTCAGCCTGAGCCTATGCAAGTATGGATTTGAGATTCACAATCTCTTCGCTCATCTTACTATTGGAAGAAGCCAAGGCTCGAACCTCCTTGTGGTGACGCAATTGATGGAAGAAAAGCTCAGCTATAGCCTTAGTCTTGGAAGCATTGGACTCCTCCAGAGATTGTAGGGACCAGGAATACATATCAACTTCAGAAACATGGGCATGTGCCAACTCGCCAAATGTCTGGCGGACCAGTCCAAGGGGAGGATGAGAGGGTGATGAACTCTTGTCGTCCTTCTTCTTCTTTAGTGGTGGTTCTTCATGAAGAATCGATATCTTAGTGGGCTTTTTCCTGTTAGGATGGAGGGAAGAAGATGATTGTCGAAGAGGCGTTGTGAGAGTGGTCTGCGTAGGAGGAGGCATGACAACATCAGACTTGGTAGCTAAACCCCCAGCAAGGGAGGAATGGTGAGTCGGATCGCCAGAAGGATTACGAGAGGTACTCGCAGCCTTGTCCTTCTTCAAGAAAGGAGTCACAGAATATTTCTTGGAAGCCATGTCTGCAAGTATACAGAAGAAAATACTTCAATACAAGGCAAAATGAGTAGCAAGGCATACAGCAACAAATTGATTCAATGCAAGTGGTATGTGATGCAGCAAGTCAGTACGAGCTACAATGCAATGCATATGGAGTAGAGGTCATGGCCTTATATTACATTTATCAACGACACTTATATCGTCTACTCCCTCGGGAGGATTGATGATCTTCTTTTTTGGGGTCATTCTCGCCCTTTGCCTTAGAAACCCACACCGAACTAAATTCTCTTCGGTAAGCAAGAGCTGAAGGTTTCTCTTCTCGGCAGGAAGTTTAAGAATGTTGTCTGCTCTCTGTTTGTGTTCGCCTTCAAGCATGGGACGTCATGGTGTATCTGTAATGAAGCAAATGAATGTAAATATGGTTGGTGCCACAACCCACAATACTAATGAATTTCATAGGAAGAAAGGGTGTTAAGTAAGAGAAACTTACCTTTGTTAATGTTAAAGGCGGTCGGTATGCGCGGCACATCATAAATATAGAAGTATGGACTTTTCCAGTCTCTAGGATCTCTTGAGCCACCCAGAATCAAGTTCTTGCCATAGAACTCTGGCCAGACAGAGAATTAAACATAACCGAATTCCTTAGCTTTACAACTCTTTTTGGTGATAAAGTAGTTGAGCTGCTCAGCGATCAGTCTCGGGTATCCCTCGATGTTATATATGATGAATAGACCAATCATAAGTTTGTACCCGTTCGGTTTAATTTGGATGGGAGCAACCTTAAAATACTCGCACACCTCACGAATGAATGGATGAAGAGGTGAAGAAACTCCAAGTTCAATGAGTGTAGTAGTTAAAACCATGCGGGGTGGCCTGCCCCCATTCTCTTTGTGATTGAAGCGGTAACATCGCATATGCTCTTGAGGAAGGATAATACGACCTTCTACTTGATACTTTTCGATGGCCTCTGATAGGGTATCCTGATCGAGGCTGGTTGGAAGATCTCTGCAGCAGAGGATGTGCCCTACCCTCTTCTTTCCTTGAGGATACATGGTACCTTCAAGCATTGGTTGACCAGGAGGGACATAAGCTTCATCATCAGAGAGCTCAGGAACATAGTCATAATTACAAAGATTAACTGTACGGGTGACATCCTCCAACTCTTTTGTGGTAAGGGACTCCTCTTCATCTGTCTCCTCCTCGAGGTTTTCCTCAGTAATCTTGGTCTGATGAGGGACCACTTCAGTTGCGACATGAGCATGGACGATGCCTCTTTGCGAACACGAGCTTGAATCACTATGCACCTTAACTTGTACCTCTTCAGATGATGATGGGGAGGCCAAGGAAGGATGAGCATTCTTTTTAGCATGAGCCCTCTGGAGCTGCTCTGGAGCCTTTTCTTTACTTAGAGGCTGTCTCTTTGATAAGGGAACGCGGGAGGAGCTACAACTAGGGAGAGTCATCTTCTTCAATCTCCAAGTGAATGAACGAGTCTCTTTATTAAAGCCTTTATTAGGACCTACAATGATTTTAGTCCTTTTATGCTGCATATGAGTCTGTTCGTTGTCACTTCTCTTCAAACACAAGATTGATACATGGGGGGTGGACAACTCAACTAAGCAAAAAGCATGAATGTATGTGTGAAGCATGTATGTGATAATTATTCAAGCATGAAGAGCATATGGCATGGACAATCATGGTGATCATACAAGCAAAGAGAAAAAACTGCAAAGAGGAGAAACAAAAGCAATTTAAAGGATTGAAGAATCAAACCTTATTCGGAAGATGTAAATCTGGATGAACGCGAAGAACTTGGATGCGTGTGCACTAAATAACTCGCTTAAACAAAGCACCGTAGATATTGGAGCAAGCTTGGTGTTAAGTTACTTGTGTTCTTGAAGAGAGGTGAATAATGAACCCATGAAGGGGTATTTATAGGCAAGGTATGAGGAGGCCCAAAATAATATGCGATTCAGGATTTAAAAAATTCTACGGACCGAAATATTTGATTTGGAGATGGATTTGTTGAAGTGGATCTATGGGCTCACATTACAAATACAAGTTGGATATATATTGAATTTTAAAACTCTATTCGAAGAGGTGATCGCGTGCTCGAAGAAAGAAAAAAAATTAATTGAGGACAAGTTGTATGGAGATATGCGAAGCAGCCTTGCAAAGTGAAGGAAGGGTCTCGTTTTGGAGCAATACATGGCAAAGAAAAGGAAAATTAGAATTAATATTGGATATGAATTTGCGAGGAATGCATGTAGCTGGCAAAATTTATACACGCGAGACTACGAGGCTATCAAGGAAATTATCAAGTTTCAATTCTGAAGAAAGAAAGTTTTATTGCGGAGCAAAAAAAAAAAGAAAACAAAAAGAAAAAAGGCGAAGCATGGATGCTACGTTTTTGACAATAAAAAAAAACGAGATCAAGAACCAAAATTGGCATGGATAGCAAAGTCACCTGGATGGCCAATATGTTGGGGACCACGCGCTATACAAATTAAAGGACAAACAAATGGAAAAACTAACACACGAGCTTATTTTCAGGTCGTGTGTAATGTTTTTGTAAATTCACTTTAGCGGGGCCCTCAAAAATTTCATGTTTATAGAAGATGCTGGACATGGACAGGATCGCGGGAGGAATAAAGAAAATAAGGCAGCACTGGTGTCCTCGTCAATAAAAAATATGGAGACGACTCCTCCCCATAAAAAAAAAATTGTCGCAAGGTGACCATTACAAGGAGACATGGGCTCGTGTTAAAATAAAAAAAATTTGAAAGCTGCCAAGCGAGGAAGCTTCTTGACAAATCAAAATAATTATTTTGATTTTACTTTGAAGAAATTTTGAAGACCAGAAAAAATAGTTCTCCGCTACAGCTGCCTGCACCGAAGAACTGGGGGTAGTTGTTATGCTCGAAAATTGATACAAACTCTAAGCAGACTCATTACAAGAATTAAGGAGGCCTCGCAACGTAAGAAGCTACGAGGAGGCCTCGCGACGTATGAGGCTGCGAGGCGGCCTCGCAATGTAAGAATCTACGAGGAGGCCTCGCGACGTATGAGGCTGCGAGGTGGCCTCGCAATGTAAGAGGCTGCGAGGAGGCCTCGCAATGATAATGCTGCAAGGAGGCCTCGCAGCATATGAGACTGCAAGCAATCCTCTCAACTTATAAGGAGGCTTCTCATCATAATAACAAGGAGTAGAGGGGAGTCCTCTCATCATACTTTAAGAAGACCTGAAGATATATGTGAAAGCCCGAGCTCACATATCAGTTGGACAGAAGATACAATTATAACAATCTATGACTGCAAGGCCCTATGGGGTCGCCTCTCAAAGTCCCTGCAGAACCACATGGCGCTTGGAAGTACCTTCGAGGTCACTATCACTCACTTATACATGCCTTCGCATTAATTGAAAGACACACAACACATGTCATCATCTTAGAAGCTGGGAGCAAATCTCAGAATACAACAGTTGTCTACAACCATTCAAATTCATAGGGGTCGCAATGCAATCCCAAGGCACTTGAGATAGCTATGCTTTCATCTACAGCAATCTATAGCGAGCACAGGCCTCGCATCGAAGTTTTGACTCCACATCGCATTTTCAATGGCAATATGGACTCGGGGGGTAGTTGTTATGCCCGAATCTCGGCATAGATCCTAAACAAGCTCAAACGACTATGCAAGGGGCCCACCTCTCTTAATGGGCTCAATTATCTCCTAATGGGCTCAAATATCTCTTAATGGGCCCGAATATTGAAGAAGGATAAACAAGGCATGAGGCCCGATCAGGGATCACCTCACCTCTATCTCTTAAATCTCTTGAAGACACTCACCCTAGGGGTCTCCTCACTACGACCTCCTGCTACTACTCAGGCCTCTGTGCCTCTCACGCTAGCTCACGCGCCTCTCATGCTAGCTCAGCCTCGGGGTCGCATCTACCGGGGTCGCAACCCGGGGATCGCTTCGTTTGGCTCCCGTCAAAGGATGGCTTCGTTTGGCTCCCATCAAAGGATCGCTTCGCACATAACCTCCAATGCGGGGTCGCTACAGCGAGATCACTATCTCCTCTCTACTGGAAGGCTCATGGCCAGATCCCTCGAGGTCGCATGAGTAGCTGGACACTAGGGTTCGCTTCGCATGGCCTGACCCCTCGAGGTCGCATGCAAGGCCCTTGTTACTTCTTTATTAGCCAATTCTATCCGTTCGAGACTATGGGCTTCCACATCTGGGCCATGGATCACGGATTGATGACTCATTGCCACGTCAGCCCTAAACGAGTGGGCTTGGACTTTGGCTTATCTCTTAAAACCCTAGCCCGCCTAGGTAACTTGTTCTCCAAGAACTACGTCAGGCTTGATCCCTATAAATAGGGTACGTAGGCACCTTGATACGGGATGATTGACAGTTCATCACTGAAAACACCTATCAAGTGCAGCCACAAACAAACACCAATCTCCTCCCATGTTCTTCGTGTTCATAGCAAAATATCCGTATTGTTGTGGGAGGATTTTAGCACAACTACGTGGAGGCCGTTGCTGGAATAGCGCCGTAAAATATGGAATCGCCCAACTGCCCAGAAAGGCTCACAGTCGGAGATTTATGGCTAGCCGCCCGGGAAGGCACACGGCTAGGGGTTACCGAAGAACACGGGAAGGTGGTTTGGTGATGATTGGGGCTGAATCTACGGGATGAGAGCTCAAGAACCAAATGTTGGTCAACCAAGAACCCTAATTTGACTATGTCACACAAGAGTGCACGTGCTCTAGCTACTCAAGGAGTGTAAGTGTCGAAGAAGATCCCGTAAACTGCCTACATACCACTATTTATAGTGGATCAAGCCCGAATGTAGTTCTTGATTGATAAGTTCGATTGTTTGTGATGATTTATCCTCTCTCCAGTGGGATAATGACTGTTGTTGCTGATATAAATCGTGTATCAACTGATTGTGATGTAGTTATCAGGTTTCCAAGCCTTATCAGGACTGTTGGAAGCCTATCCACTGATGTTTATCTCATGAATGAAGGATTAATCATGTATATATGATGTATATCCTCGAATAACTGAATAATTATCCGTTTAGAGGTGTATTTCAGCTGTAGAGACGTGTTCCTAAAAAGTATGAGGCGCGCCTTATCTGAACTGGCAGCCTAATCAGGCTTCCGGCGGAAGCTGGGGGTACCACCCGGTAGCCTGACTCCGGTAACCTGACTCCGGTAGCCCAACTATGGAAGCCATACTGGAAGCCTTATCCGATGGCTGTCCTAGTCTGAATCTGTGTTTCTGCCAGGCTTCCGGGGAAGCTGGGGGTACCACCCGGTAGACCCTCCTGTAACCCTGTTACGAAAGCTATTCTGGTAAGCCATCTCTGGTAGCTAGACTAGAAGCTATGTAATGATGTCTTTGGGTTGTAGATCATCCATGGGAGGCCATTCCCAGGACCCTTATCGTCATATCTACCTGCTACCTATCTCATGGTAGCCCCTATGGGTTGTCATAGGCTCTTGGAAGCCTGTTATCCGGGAGCCATGCCATTCGGGAGTCCTTCTACCTGGGAGCCCTATTATCTTGGGAGCCCTGTTATCAGTTTTCATGGGTTACCACGGGTACCTTGGAAGCCCTCTAATACATCCTCTTTCCTTGTGGATTGGACCCAAAACTCATAACGGGCCTAAATCTGATCCATGCGAGATTTTGGTCACAACAACTACCCCCCGGTTCCTTGAAGTATAAGTGCAATAGGAACCAGAATAAGGTAAGGTCCAATCCTTTCTTATTATCCTCTCGGAGAAGTACACATCTTCCACATCGTGTTCCCAAGCTTACATGAGCTAACTCGGCGTAAGAAACAGGAAACACTTTGCTTCTGCATGCATATTTGAATGTGAGTTCTCAAATCAAGGATATCTTTTATTCACTTCATATCATTCGTGGTACTCTAGTTGGCATCATAGCACGGGGCTACCGGCTTCTGGCATTTCTTCTCTAGAATCATGACTTTACACTCTAATCGAGATGCTTCCTTCTCTACCAAATTGGCCTTCATGTAAGAATCCCTTGATGTCCTGAAGCTCCTGCGATTGTAGGGATGCCTCAAGCATCCAAACCCTGGGCTACCAAGACAACTAGAAAAAGAGATAAGTAACGAGGGCTAAGTAGCCCTTAAAGATAATGCACAAGATCACACATATTTGATGCATACAGGAAAGTATGAATATGCTAGTGCAAATGATTTTGTAAAAAAAAATGTATGTTGCCGCTTCTCCAATCAAGTAGGACCTTGGCGAACACACTTTTCCAGGCGTTGTGCCACAATTTTCAGATGTTTCCATTATTCCAACGCATCAGATCCCCGAAGAAATTGTTGAGTATTTTGAGGACTTCTCCTATAATGAGTATTTTGAGGACTTCTCCTATAAGTTGTAAGTGATTTGTACTCGCATGAATTTTCAGGAGGCAACACATAATCTCATATGTGTGACAATTTCATTAATAATCTTGTATGTGTGTCTCAAGGGGAACCAATGGAAGGTTGTGGAGACACCCTCAATTGCTGCCATGTCTTTCCAAGTGGTAACATGTGGGGCATATAGCGTGCCTAGGTACCTACTCGACAGTTTTAGCTAGCAATTTTGAAAAAAACAATGTTTATAAAACACATGCATTGTGTAGATCATGATGATTTTCATGTATTGGTTTATGTAAAATTCAGATCATGTAGGCATGTTCAGATGCTTGTGAATTGATGCAAGGCAAAACAATGATCTTTTTGACAGAACATGCATCTCAGCAAAATTTTCTGATGAAAGTTGAAAAATCTTCTTTATAAGTGTGTAAAAATGCATGATAGTGAATATGCAAAGGCAGTAGAGTAGAACTTATCTTTGTTCTTATCGTGCCAATCCGGGTTCGGGTTTCCGTTGATGAACAAGGAGGGTGGAAGCCCCTTGTTTCATGTGAACTTCTGATGGGAACCCCTTTTTCCTCTTTATGGTAGGGTGTTGGGGAACCGAGTTACCCCCCGAGCACTTAGGTCTCTTTCTCATGTAATATATCAGCCCATTCCAGCTTTAATCTTACTTTTGTGAAGTCTAGAAGTTGTTGGTTGTAGCTAATCATCAACGAACCTGCAAGCTGTTTGACAGAAGATGCAGAATGGAAGCTACAAGCTGGAAGCTATTAGTTGGAAGCTGTTAGCTATAAGCTTCAAGTAAGTATCAAGGAACCTGCATACTATTAGTTGCAGATGAATATCAAAGAAATCATTAGTCGTTAGCTATAAGTAAATAACACGGAAACTTGTTAGCCACAGGTAAACATTATGGAACCCGGAAGCCATTTGCTTCAAGTGAATAACAATCATCCTGCAAGCTATTAATTGCATATAAATAATATGTAAACAGTCAACAATAGGTATATAGCATGAAACCTATTAGTAGTAGGTAAACATCAAGGAACCTGCAAGCTGTTAGTTACAGGTGAATAACATTAACCTTGCATGCTATCCATTGCAGGTGAGCACTAAAGATATAGGCTAGCCATTAGCTACATATAAACATTCAAGGAATCTATTAACCTCAAACATTACTTATCTCACAATATATTTTCTAGTGCATTCCTGATGTTCATCTCATGTATCCTAAATAAGTGACAACATATGTATTGCTTAGGCAGTATCTAGATATGTTAATAACATATTTGAATTTTAGTAGGCAAGAGTCATTTAGCATCATGCAGATATTCATGTGGTAGAGTCACATAGGATGCACAATGAAAGATATCTTGTAGGTCTTGCTAGTCATCTTGACTTAATACCTCTAGCATATCGAATTCTCCTATTCACGCAAGGATTTCAATGAATTCGGCATATCAAAAAGTAATAATCTTAAGCCTAAGGGATAATCATTTCACATGCTTGTCATAGAGTGCAATTTCATGCAATTAAAGAGGGTTTAGTTTCTCACATACCTGTGTAATTTGGTTATGATGTGTGTATTTAGACGCATCATAAATATTACCTCGTCTCCATCATAGGAGTAGCGAAGGAGCTTCCAACTTTGGAACCTTCAACTGTTTCAATGGTAACCCATAATGATTGTTCACATGCGTTGTGGGTGACTGGAACCCTGCCCTTTGAGATTGCAGTATTCATCTAAGAGCTTCCACCGTGACATCTCGTCTTGGTAGCCCCACCTTGGGATACCCATCCTGGATGCTTCATCTTGGAAACCCCATCCTGGGATCCTCACTCTAGATGTTTTATTCTGGAAGCCCCATCCTAGTGTCCCCATCTTGGATGTTTCGTCTTTGAAGCTCCATCATGGATGCCCTAGGTTTAGCAGAGCCTTTATCCTGGAAGCGCTTTTGGTTCAGGAACCTTGTCTGGTGTAGAAAGTGTTAGAGCTTCCATCTTGGAACCCCAGTATTCAGGAACCATTTTTGGAGTACGAATATGCTCATCTTCTAAAATCTGCTCAGCTTTGAAAGCTGATCCTGCAAAACTTTGTAAACTCTACCAACAGGAACCTTAAAATTTGATCATTAGGTTGGTTGGTTTATAAACTAATTGTTATCTAGTTTAATGAATGTATGCATATTGCATCTGATAGGGTCATCTTATTATTAGCCTTAGACATATGTTAATGGCATCTATATCCATCACTAGGTAACCTCTTTCTATCACTTAACGTTTAAAGTGCAAGGGTTCCTACCTAGCGCATGATTAACTTAGTAAAATCTGTTTAGGCATTAGGCCTACCATTCAAATTCTAGTACGTTTAAGCAGTTATGTTCAGGCTAAGGCATTCTAGCTAAGCCTAAATCTGATTATTAGGGGCTAACCATTTACTTAGTGTCGTAGTGAATGCTTTCCTAAGTAAGCGAGGTGTTCGAAGTTTGATAGGATTGTGTACTATGAAGAGAATACTTCTCTACAAGTAAAAATGATAATCAAGTTAAGCTTCCATACAGGAGGTAACCTTTGCAAGTCAATAAAGGGTATCATAGATCTACACATAAATGCTTAATCACTTTTCTTTTATAGCCATAAGGTATGCACATGAATTCGTTAACTAAACATTAGTGGATAAGCTAATTCTTTTAATAGCAAGCTTGGAAGAGTAATAGAGTGTATGCGCATTACCATAATTCAAAGGAGTAAGTTTAGTCTTCACATACCCGTATAGGTTGCTCAAAAGCGTATGGGGTTGCATGTACCTTATCCCTTGAGGTTGCAACTTCCGTCTTAGGGGCTTCCGTTGCGGGAGCTTGTCACCCGGAAGCCTGACTCTGGGAGCCCCATCTGGGAGCCCTGTTTGTGGAAGCCTAGCACCGGCAGCCCAACCTGGAAACGTTTGTTCCGGGGCCCTATCCTTAGTCCGCGTGGTTGCCACCCTGGGTGTGGGGGTACCGTCCGGTAACCCTATAGGTCCTGGAAGCCCGCAGTATGGAAACCTGGCTCTGGGAGCCTTACTGGCGGTAACCCATTACTGGTAGCCTGGGTGCCGGAAGCTCGACCTGGGAGCCTTCATTCCGGGAGCCCCAATTATTTTATGAAATCGAGTGTGATAATGCCATGTAAGCCATTCTTGCAAGGCTACATTAGTAAAATCTTTGATAATCCATACGAGTTAACTCTTGTAACCACATAGGTTAGTGATTGAAAGATCGATGTATGCCAATCACGGTTCCATACATGATTAATAACAAAGGAAGCCATGTATGCCAATCAGGGTTCCATACATGACTAAAAAGGAAGGGATCCAGGTGTGCCGATCAGGGTACCACACAAGCCCGAAAAATTAAGGGATCCATGTATGCCATGTGAACCAGTCAAGGTTCCACACATGTCTGCTAATTAATAGAGGGATCCATGTGTGCCGATTAGGGTTCCACACAAGCCCAAATAATGAAGGGATCCATGTATGCCGATCAGGGTTCCATACATGCCTTAGTGACCAAGTAAGACATCTGAACCACTCAAGGTTCCGTACATGTCTGGTATTGAAGGGATCCAGGTGTGCCGATCTAGGTACCACACCATCCCAGGTAATGAGGGGAACCATGTATGCCGAACAAGGTTCCATACATGCCCTAGTAACCAAGTAAGCCATGTGAACCACTCAAGGTTCCATACATGTCTGGTATTGAAGGGATCCAGGTGTGCCGAACAGGGTACCACACCAGCCCAAGTAATGAGGGGAACCATGTATGTCGTACAGGGTTCCATACATGCCCTGGTAACCAAGTAAGCCATGTGAACCACTCAAGGTTCCATACATGTCTGGTATTGAAGGGATCCAGGTGTGCCGATCAGGGTACCACACCAGCCCAAGTAATGAGGGGAACCATGTATGCCGAACAGGGTTCCATACATGCCCTGGTAACCAAGTAAGCCATGTGAACCATTCAAGGTTCCGTACATGTCTGGTATTGAAGGGATCCATGTGTGCCGATCAGGATACCACACCAGTCCAAGTAATGAGGGGAACCATGTATGCCGAACAGGGTTCCATACATGCCCTGGTAACCAAGTAAGCCATGTGAACCACTCAAGGTTCCCTACATGTCTGGTATTGAAGGGATCCAGGTGTGCCGATCAGGGTACCACACCAGCCCAAGTAATGAGGGGAACCATGTATGCCGAACAGGGTTCCATACATGCCCTGGTAACCAAGTAAGCCATGTGAACCACTCAAGGTTCCGTACATGTCTGGTATTGAAGGGATCCAGGTGTGCCGATCAGGGTACCACACCAGCCCAAGTAATGAGGGGAACCATGTATGCCGAACAGGGTTCCATACATACCCTGGTAACCAAGTAAGCCATGTAAACCACTCAAGGTTCCGTACATGTCTGGTATTGAAGGGATCCAGGTGTGCCGATCAGGGTACCACACCAGCCCAAGTAATGAAGGGAACCATGTATGTCGTACAGGGTTCCATACATGCCCTGGTAACCAAGTATGCCATGTAAACCACTCAAGGTTCCGTACATGTCTGGTATTGATGGGTTCCAGGTGTGCCGATCAGGGTACCACACCAGCCCAAGTAATGAGGGGAACCATGTATGCCGAACAGGGTTCCATACATGCCCTGGTAACCAACTAAGCCATGTAAACCACTCAAGGTTCCGTACATGTCTGGTATTGAAGGGATCCAGGTGTGCCGATCAGGGTACCACACCAGCCCAAGTAATGAGGGGAACCATGTATGCCGAACAGGGTTCCATACATGCCCTGGTAACCAAGTAGGCCATGTGAACCACTCAAGGTTCCATACATGTCTGGTAATGATCATGAAAAATTTAAAATTCTGATAATTTCAACATGCTGCAGAGGGATGTACATCCACTACCCCCTTAGTTCTGGATGGTAGCCTGGCTGCCATGTGGAACTATGTTTGTGGGGCTTCCATGCCCTTCTTTTACAATTAATCATGAGTCAACAAATGTATAAAGAAACAGTCGACTTCTCCTTTCACTGAAAATCAAAGAGTACGATTACATCAAACTGCATCCAGGGGATATGTGCATCCATTACCCCCCGGGCATCTGGTTCAGCTCTATTTTTTATATTTCACTTCTTTCCTTAGAAGGTTTGAATCTATACCTGGGAATCAGGGTATTGTATCATAACTTGTTGCAGCTCTTGTCAGGTTCACGAACCTCAATTGGGAAGCCACATTTATTTCCATCGTTAGGAGGCCTATGCCCATTTCCTTCTTGATAGGAAGCCTCATTTTATTAATTTTTGATTGGATATTCTCGTGAGCATCTTCATGTAGACCCTTCATTGGGCATTTTAGATTTTCTCCATTTCCCATTTGGGAGGCCGCAAGCCATATTTTTCAGGGGGGAAGCCATCCCTTTCCCATAGCAACCTCTTTGAAAGGTTCTTTTTTTTTATTAAGAGCCCTTTTTAGATGCCTCCGATTTCCTTGCATACTTTCAGGATAACCTTCCATTCTACACTTGCCAGATAGTTGGTAGCCCTAATATGTGGCAACCCAAGTGGCATGCCATACGTGGGCCTCATATCGCTTCCTTTTTGGTAGTGAGATCATCGGTATCCTTTAATATTTTTGTGGTAGCTTTCCAGAATTTTGTTTGCTTTCACAATTCTTTCCCGAAGACATCTCATGATTTGAGCTTCAACTGTTGGAGGGGCTTCCCATAGGAGCATCCCGTGAGGAAAACTTTTGGTTCGTAAATCTTTTAGGAGCCTGAGGTGACCATAATATATATGCCTTCTTTATTTGGTAGCCTCTAGCCCTTAGCCATCCTTGCCATTCTCATGAGGCTTCTGGTCAGGCTGCAACCATGATTGTATTTTCGGGAGTTGCAATAATATTTGGTTACCCCTTTTCCAAGAGCTTTATTTGCATTCTTGGCATTGGCACCTCCATTAGTTCATCTTAAAGGCTTTCATGCCTTTTCTTCTTGGGTGAGAGACTTGGTAGTGCTCTTCGAGATTGTGTTAGTGGCCCTTCAAGGCAACCCTTCTCATTTTGGATGGGAAGCCTCGTGGTCAAATGGCAATTGAGGCTACCACTCACTTATCTTCTACAGCCGGTAACCCTTTTACAGAATTATAGGATATGTCTTAGTTCAGCTTTCCTAAAATCATATTTGAGGACCTTCTCATCGTCTGAGTTGTTCCCGTTTAGCAACGTGGCTGGTAGGTCACTCATTTTCTACATGGCATTTGTGTTCCGGGATGCTGACCAATTGCACATGAAGCCCTGTCTTTGCTTCCACAGTATCAAACTACTCATCAGGAAGAGTTTTTTTAATTCCATGATTTTCCTTACCAGCTTCCAACATCAATATTATTGGTGGTGCTATCCCCCGAACGAATTGGAAACCTTGACATGAGGTTTCCATGATGGAAGCCCCGCACTATAAGTGCACATCTTCTTTTTACTGACTTTTTTTATCCACATGTTTAGAACATCGTCATCATTTCTCTTTTTTGACTACTGATCTCAATTGTCAATTGTATCAAGCATTTTGCTTATGAAGACAGCGAATAGGAATCCGCTTCCAGCTTTATAGATATTCAGTTGGTACAACATTTTGCTATTACCACGGGTGGTGCATATGCGCTACCCCTGAGTGTCTACGAATGACAAAATTTATGATAACTGAGTTCAAAGTTACACAACTACAACTAATAAGTTGTATATCATTGAGCCTATGCCCAAAAGAGGCCTTCCGCTGGGGCTTCCTGATGGGTGGCAATTTAGGGTGTCTTCCTTGGGACCCCAATCCAATCATGTGATTGGTCAGTCTAGCTCCTTGGTGTTTTGTCTTCGGGGCTGGATCCAGGGCTTCTGAATTTTAGGGCTTCCGGATTAAGGGCTACCGAATCCAGGGCTACCGGATCCAGGGTTTCCGGATCCAGGGCTACCGGATCCAGGGCTACCGGATCCCGGGCTTCCGAATCGTAAGATTGGAGGAGATCAAGTTCAGGGCTACCGGATCCAGGGCTACCGAATCCAGGGCTACCGGATCCAGTGCTACCATCATATTCGGGGCTGCCACTCGTTGCACAGAACCTGGGGAATGGTGGCCCATATGCTTCCCAGGCTTTGCTCAGCCTTTCAACAATAAATGGGTTCGGTTGCCCGTTGGAGGGTATATATTCTTCATCCATATTGTCTGGATTCATTTCCCGGTTGCCTCCAAGCCCGCAAGTATGCAGGAAGCCTGACTTATGCTTTATCCATCCAGCTACTGGGCTTCCAAAGGATAGGAACTTTCCTTCACTGACATGGCTATACGTTTGAGATTCGTTCTGGCCTTGGTATTGATGGGTTTCCAGCTGGAGTCCTTCATGCTGATGCCTTGGTACCCCTAGGCGGGATCCTTGGTGGAAGCCCCCTTGGCACCCTGATTGCATTCGTCCTCGAAGGCCTTTTTGATCCCCCATCTGAGATCTCTTCATATTACTTCTTTCAGGGGAAATTTCGCCCACCTTTCATGATGATGCCATGGTACCCCTAGGCGGGATCCCAGGTGGAAGCCCCCTTGGCACCCTGATTGCATTCGTCCTCGAAAGCCTTTTTGAGCCCCAAACTGAGATCTCTTCAGATTACTTCTTTCAAGGGAAATTTCACCCATTTTGTGCGGTTTCCGGCCAACAATCAGGCCATCCAATCCCGTATTTGGCTCATTTTGTGCACCAACAATGCCACTATTGATCATCTCATATTTTAAGGGAATTTCATGTCCCTGCATATCATCTCAAAAAATATCTCCAGGCCCTTTTTCATGCGAGTTTCGTCCCGGAATTGTTTCTTGGTCATCTCGTTTTGGCAATGGATTAAGCTCCATTTCACACTCCTTCTTTAATTCAGAAGCTCTTTCAAGGGAGTACAATTTTGCTCCCATTCGTTCGATGTACTGATACATGTCGTGGATGGTAGCAATATGCTTTTTATCACCATTTTTCTTGTCAATACCGTTAGACGGCGTTTCATCATTGCCGGAGCGGTCAAACATCTTTTCCTCCAAAAGACGATAATTAAAGGCCCCTCCTTCTAGCGCCAATTGTTGTGGGAGGATTTTAGCACAACTACATGGAGGCCGTTGCTGGAATAGCGCCGTAAAATATGGAATCGCCCAACTGCCCAGAAAGGCTCACAGTCGGAGATTTATGGCTAGCCGCCCGGGAAGGCACACGGCTAGGGGTTACCGAAGAACACGGGAAGGTGGTTTGGTGATGATTGGGGCTGAATCTACGGGATGAGAGCTCAAGAACCAAATGTTGGTCAACCAAGAACCCTAATTTGACTATGTCACACAAGAGTGCACGTGCTCTAGCTACTCAAGGAGTGTAAGTGTCGAAGAAGATCCCGTAAACTGCCTACATACCACTATTTATAGTGGATCAAGCCCGAATGTAGTTCTTGATTGATAAGTTCGATTGTTTGTGATGATTTATCCTCTCTCCAGTGGGATAATGACTGTTGTTGCTGATATAAATCGTGTATCAACTGATTGTGATGTAGTTATCAGGTTTCCAAGCCTTATCAGGACTGTTGGAAGCCTATCCACTGATGTTTATCTCATGAATGAAGGATTAATCATGTATATATGATGTATATCCTCGAATAACTGAATAATTATCCGTTTAGAGGTGTATTTCAGCTGTAGAGACGTGTTCCTAAAAAGTATGAGGCGCGCCTTATCTGAACTGGCAGCCTAATCAGGCTTCCGGCGGAAGCTGGGGGTACCACCCGGTAGCCTGACTCCGGTAACCTGACTCCGGTAGCCCAACTATGGAAGCCATACTGGAAGCCTTATCCGATGGCTGTCCTAGTCTGAATCTGTGTTTCTGCCAGGCTTCCGGGGAAGCTGGGGGTACCACCCGGTAGACCCTCCTGTAACCCTGTTACGGAAGCTATTCTGGTAAGCCATCTCTGGTAGCTATACTAGAAGCTATGTAATGATGTCTTTGGGTTGTAGATCATCCATGGGAGGCCATTCCCAGGACCCTTATCGTCATATCTACCTGCTACCTATCTCATGGTAGCCCCTATGGGTTGTCATAGGCTCTTGGAAGCCTGTTATCCGGGAGCCATGCCATTCGGGAGTCCTTCTACCTGGGAGCCCTATTATCTTGGGAGCCCTGTTATCAGTTTTCATGGGTTACCACGGGTACCTTGGAAGCCCTCTAATACATCCTCTTTCCTTGTGGATTGGACCCAAAACTCATAACGGGCCTAAATCTGATCCATGCGAGATTTTGGTCACAACACGTATCTTGCTCCATAAATCCAGCAAACCTCCAAAATATTGTTATACAATATTCTCCCTATAACAGGAAGTAAATATAATCAAAGAAAAGGATATTAAGGTTTTGTGTACTGATTGTTTGGGAGGACAAACAGGAATGAGCACTTCACACATTACAACATAATGGGTCCGGGTCCCTGACAATCGATTGATGTAACCAATTATTAGCGCTTTCTTATTGCTGATAGGTTTAACACTGATTTTTTTATGTGAATGCAAGGGCCACGTCACTCTATCAGCGCTTAAAACAACAATTTAATGTTGTAGCTATCAGCGATAAAAAGCACTGATTGTTGGTTGCCAAAAAAACACTTACCAGGACATTGCATGTTATGAACAGGAAATTGCTTAGAAATGCATGTAGGAGGACTTTTGTTTTAGTCTATATGTTGAAGGTGCAATCTTCAAAATCTGTATTTATACATAGTTTTGGGTGCAGCCTCAAAATTCAATGAAATTTCAGCTGCTCATACAAAACTTCAGCTTTCCTACTAAAAATTAAAGAACATCTTTTGGGTACTTTATAATTTATACTCATACATAAATATGCATTGACTTCGTTAATGATAAGGTTTCTTTGTATACGTTTAAAACGAAAACTTCAATGATAAACATAACAAACATTCTCAAGACAGCAGACTATGAAGAACACTAGTAGAAAAAATGATGCACATGAAGGCCAGTGCACAATCATATTGGTTCTTCGTTTTTAGAAAATTGGAAATCTCGTCTAATTTTTCCAGGAGAACCTGAAAATATTTCCAAACACGAATGAAAATAAGAGATCGCCAAAATATTAATATGCAATGACTGAACAGAAAACAAGCATCAGTCTTTATCACAATTTGAGGCCACTCCTTTGTGTTAGTCCAATTCAAGGCTTCCTTTAATTAGCCTCGTAGCTCTGGGACTTCTGTTGCAAGTAGACATAGTTTGCGACCACATTCAACTTCGAGTCATATCATAACATACAATAACAATAAAACAATAATCATCAGTGAATTCAGGGGAAAAAAAGTTTGCTGGTTTGATCTCGAACCATCCTGAATTCTCCTAACATAAATGTCTTCTAGTCCACATAATTTTTTGTGGTTACATTTTTTAGACATAAGATGAAAAATAGAGATAGCTATCTTAATTCCCAACTGATTGAGACTAACCAAAATAATTGAAAAGAGACAATACCATCATTTTTTTTTAAAATTTTGAAAAATGGATAAACAATGAATAGAGCCTTATGTAATGTTTGTTTGTTAAGGTGGGATACCTGAGCCACCTGAAAGCAACATCTTACTACTATTGTAATAATGGATCCCCATATCCAAAATCTAGAATTAAGCCATACAAGGTATGCCACGTGTCAACTTAACTGTAATCAGATATATGTTTCTACATTCTTCTACTTGGTATTATAAATATGTACCAATAACATGATACATGCAGTCAGGAAGGAATTTAAGAAGTGTGTTAGATAAAAAGCCATATTTTTTCATAGATTCATAAGAAGAGATCAAGTTATAAAAATAAAATAAGGAGAAAAGATCATGGCAACTTCAGTGATGAGTTCAGTGCCAGTGAGTTTAAAACCTAGTTTCACAGTCGAAAAAACAGCCGTGAGAGGCCTTCCTTCACTTGCAAGGACTTCTACTTTCAAGATCAGCGCCAGTAAGGTTAAAAAGATCAAAACTGACAGGCCTTATGGTATAAAACCGTCTCTTCGTAAAGTTCTTCGTGTGCGTGTGTGCGCAGATATGCATCATGGATCATGTATACATTGTTTACATGCCTTAAAAGTTGATAAGATCATAATAATATGTTGATATTTTTAGGAATTAATGGTGGCCTGAGCTTGCAGGAAGGCAAAGATGCTTCAGGAAGGAAGGGAAAGGTATTTTTGATTCCCAGTGTGTTATAAATAGCATTATCAATATCAAAGAGTCCTTTTTTGTTATTCTTAAATGATTTTTTTTTTACTGCTTCTTATGATATGCTTCAGGGAAAGGGTGTGTACCAATTTACAGACAAATATGGTGCTAATGTTGATGGATACAGGTAGATTTCATGCACAATTTCAAAGTATCCTAAAAACAAAAGAGTTAAAATATATTAGCGTTTGTCTCTGAGTACATCCAACTTGCTATTAATTTTTCGTTATGATGATTGAACATTTGCAGTCCAATTTACAACCCAGATGAGTGGTCTCCGTCTGGTGATCGTTACGCCGCAGGTAAACTAAACAACTAAAGAACTTAAAATGTGAAATTAACAAAAATATAATCCAAGAAAATTGAGGGATGATTCGGAAATGCAGGTACAACAGGGTTGTTGATATGGGCAGTGACTCTAGCTGGTATTCTTGGAGGTGGAGCTCTGCTTGTGTATAGTACCAGTGCTTTGGCTAGTTAAACAATGTAAATGGTATTATTAATATCATATCTGTCATGTACCAAACATATAATGTTGTGACAACTGACAAGTTATGGTTGTGTCACATGTCTGAATATGTCTTCTGCTTTTACTGAGACGTTTAAAATCAATGTCAAATAGGTGTAAATTGATTGCATTTCTATGTATCTGACATTAAACATCGTTAGGATTTTTAAAATCCAACGTAGCCCGCTAGAAAGGCTGAAATGAACAATTTGTTAAGAACATGCTACGTTAAAAATGAAGCCATGGACAACATGATGAACATGTTCTAAATGATTGGCTGAATTCAGATACTCCCTAGCAGGGCTCAGTTTTATAAAAAAATTGTCAACAAATGACAGAGAAGAAAAGCTAATAAATCACTCCAAAGTATCCATATCAATTGCGAAATAAATTTAAGCATCCACTTTCTGTCATTCATGACTTCAAAACCCCATCGAAAAAATGTTAAAAATAACGTTTTTAAAAAAAATAATCAAAATTAACAATTCTCGAGGAGGGGTGTTAAAAATACCGTTTTTGTTACCCAACATATAAATGCATCTTCACTGATATGCAACATGCTTATGCATGTTTCAGCATTACGATTATGTGTATCCTTCACATTTAGTTATCAGATTATATCCTGACTAATGCATGTTAGCCTGTTACCCAAACAGTAAATGCGTATCCTTCATGTAAAAATTGTATAATAATTTTAAATTTATTTGTATTCCCTCAACGTTCAACGGTTAATCTTTGGGATTCAACTTTTCCATTTTGAATTTTAGAAATATTCAGAATGACGAATAAACCGTATACGAATTTAGGGTTTAGGGTTGCCCTAGATCCAAAATCCTAATTTATCATGATTTTTAAAAAATCGGGGTTGGCTCTCGATTTTTTAAAAATCAGGCCATCGGAGTCATTAAAATATTCAATTTTTTAATTTATCTGTATTACCTTAGGGGTTCAATGATTAACCTTTGGGGTTCAACTTTTCCATTTTGGGTTTTAAAAATATTAGCTTCTTTAAACCTAAATTTTAAATGATATTTAAAAAAAATAATAATAATTCAACCCCACCCATAACTTCAAGTTACGGGTCATATGCCAAACAAAATGAACTAGCTTATAAAAGTCTGATTACCCAAGTTGAACTTGCGTATCATTTTTTTTATATAAAAATTATCCCACAATACCCAATTGATGTTTGCGCATTACCTTGTCACCCAATTTAGAAATGCGTACACGTATTACCCGATTGGTAAATGCGTAATTAATCCGGTAATTTTCGTAAGCTCCCCCGCCGATTGCTATTTTCGTTATGACGGTCTAAAAAACCGGTATTTATTGACTTCCCAACCCCATCATAGTTCTAATTTAAGAAATTAAGATAATGAGATCAATACAACATAGCTTGCCACACAATTTCACTTCTCAAGCTGCAGGGGCAAGGACCTGGTGTTAAAGGAGCTTATTTGCCGAGTTCCCGCCATCAGTGTCTTCCGAACGATCTGCAAGTCAGTTATTGATATTATTATATTTAGATTAATACGAGGGGAATGAAGCTAGTACACACGTATTCAGATCAAATTTAAACACAACATCTAATCATAAATGTTACAGATATATAGTTACAAATCCAACTGCAAAAAGCAGAAGCATAAAATTTGTTGGGTTTGAGCCTCGGAGGATTCGAGACGAATATGCGTTGAAATAAGTTTTGTGTATCTAGATTGTTATTTAGATGGTGAGCCTTGGTTACCAAATTAGATGGTTATTAGGTGCTATGAATGATAAAAAAACAAATATGGTAAGTCTTTCTATTTCTATAACAAAGGATGATAAATCTTGGTGACTAAGTTTGTGATAACAATATATAGCTAGTCATATTATATTTTGGGTAAAAGGAATCTAAAGGTACCTTTAGATAAATCTCCTAAAGTAATATTATATTTTATAGGCATGCTTAAGATGTAGCCTTAGGCATCATTAGAAACACCCTAAAGTATGGTGAGATTGATTATATTTTCAATAATTGCTCTGATTTACGATACATATTTGGAAAAACCGTGAGGTGTGAGTAGGTGCAGTGATGGACACAGAAAAGAATTCTAGGGGGGCCGATTTTACATTACAATTTTGAAAATAATAAGTAATATAGATTTTAATCGTAAAATGGATAAAAAAATATAAAGAAGTCTAAATTTAACTTAACTCATATCAGTATGTTTTTAACAAATAAATTTATTGAATAATAGTTAGAAGTGTTGCATATCTTTTCTAAAAATGTGTTGAAAATAATGAAAATATAGAAGGTGAGAATTAAGGAAAAAAAACTACCAAAGAAGGCACCACCAGAGTCAGATAGAGTTAGAAACAAAGAGGATCGAACCTAACCCTGATGTTCAGCAAAAAAACACAACCACTAGCCAACCGAACTGCAAATACATTGCATCAAGAATACATACTACTTGCTTAATATTCCAAACTCGGGGGGGGGGGGGGGCAAGGACCCCTGGATCCGTCATTGAGTAGGTGTGAGTGATCAATTGTATCACTGATAAATGTACTAATTAATACAAGTTGGGAAGTGGTGGTTTCCCCTTAAATTTGGTATTTTTAGAGCAAGTCCAACAACTTTACCTATATGAGCTTCTGATTTACATTCAAGGAATTTAGCACAAAACAGTGCTCCAACAGTGTCCTAGTGGTTCCTTAAAACACTAGGACATTCATCATGTTCCCTATTTTTGGGAGTCCCTATCCATTCCCTACTTCTTTCTATCAATGCTAAAATTTATTTCCCTCCTTTTTTCCACTTATTTTCCCCATCTAATTCCCTTGTTAGATTCAAATTCATTATATAATAATAATAATAATAATAATAATAATAATAATAATAATAATAATAATAATAATAAGGAATGAGTATACCGATTGTTGTTAGAGTTGTTATACAAAACGATGTCCTTAAATCACTAGGAATCCTTATTTTTAAATACTCAAACCCACATGCCTCCAATAAAAAAACTCGAATTCTTCCTACCAAGGAAGTGTGGTATCCACTAGGCTACAATGTTAGGAACTATTTGCTCTAATTTTACCTACTATACCATTTAATTCCAAGCTTAATACTACCCTGGACTAAAATTACTTTTGATATTCAGAGAGTATATAGGACTAATATTACAACTCTAATCAACAAAAGTACTGAAAAAATTAACAATGAAGTTATCTAAATTATTTATGCATCCCAAGTCTTTACATTCTTCCAATTTGTGTGAGGGTGCCTTGTGCTGAGTGCATGCGCGTGTATGAAAGAGACAAGCACTTACCTTCTCTACCTTGGTGAAAAGAACAGGGTTATCTTTCAAATGCTGCAAAGCTTCATCTCTTCCTTGTCCCAACGTATGAAGGAGAAACCTTTGATTGAGCGAGAAACCAAATAAAAATAAGAAAAAAGACATTACTTATCTTAGGTGGAAATTAAGATACATTTTGCACAAAAGGAAAGGTTGTTATACGCAATCCATATGTGAAGATTGTCGTGTTAACATGTTTCGGTTTAATGAAATTGGGAGGGAATTGAAGGAAACTTGTACGAATATGTTTAAAAGTGTCATTACTTCCTTCTTCCATTTCATATCTAAACTAGAGCTCGAATCCACCAATTTAATTTGAAAAGGAACGATCTCCTTCCTACCTATTTTCCTTACAAACTTCATCATAGAAAATTTGCAACCTCACACACTTGTTCATGCATCCCTCTTCCATCCCAATAATAACCCACCTCACCTAGAAGTTTCCTGCTTGTTTAAAGATGTATGCATCCCTTGCATACTCTATAGATACTAACATACTTCTATTGAGACAAACTTACACACACATTTTAAATCCTTTTGGACACGTGACAATTCCAAGTTTTGTGGTCCCTAATGCATTTCCCACAAAAAAGAATATATTTTGTGGTAATACATATATGGTTCCTTTAATACTAAAAGTTAATAATTTTGCAATAATTAAAATTTATACTAGACAATTTATAAGTAGAATGTGATTTTATTGAAACTTAAATGTTCTTGGAAATCTTATCTTACTTTCTCACATCATCTAAAATCTCATGTGCATTGTTCTCGAACTATACCAAAAAATTATAAAGTGTTGTGGATGATATAAGTGCTAACTAATGCGTAACTGCTTGTAATGGCACTAAATCCATACTTTTTCTGAACCTTTAAACATGCATTATTTGTTGTTTGGATAATTCAATGAACTATTAGCACCCATTTTGTTGCAAGAACATTGAAATACTGTATATAGGGCCCATTTGTGTTATCTCAAAAAATGTTACTTTTAACTTAAAATGACTAAAGTCTTCTCTCCTCTGAGAGGGGGGGGGGGGGGGGGTTCAAAAGACAAACCTTTTGTCCACATAAACATACAAAGATTCCCTCTTCTGAACGATACCCATCATTTCAGCACAATCTAACAGGCATCCCTGCAAACCAAGTCCAATGAGATCATAAAAGGAAATGTTCGACACTTCAAAATTAGCAAAGAAAAACAGACCTCTTTGTTAACTCCTTCTCCATGTATAATATCAAGCTCAGCTTGCTTGTACGGCTTTGATACCTATAATCATAGATCATATGCTTCAATTTAAACAGTGTAAACTAGAGCTATGTGTTAGTTTGCTTCATTAATCCTACGGGAGCTTCTTGTAAACAGCTAAAAGCAATTTATCCGGAAAAACAGTTAATAACTAGACACATGTATATACATGTATATAATACTGAACTAAGCAACTTACACCTTCAGCCAATCCATCAGACAGACGCAAAATTAGAGAAAAGAAGAGATAAAGTACACTTATATCATTGCATGGACAGGAGTAACAATTCCAGGCTTCCAGCAACAGGAATAGGGGCATAGTGTACATGAACAACATGTCGGTGTCTATTGGTTTATTTCAGCTGTCCTACTTATATTGTTTGGACAAAGGATATAGATGAACCGTCAAACATTATAACTTTTTGGTACATTTTTCTTAGTTCCTTTTATTGGAGATTTTTTTTGCATTTGCATGTAAGTGTTACCACATAACTTTTACTCAGCAAGAAATTGTTAAGTTGTGATCGCGGTAGCAACTATAAGAATAATACTGGATATCAAGATGTGATGTAGCTGTTTGTTATAACTGGAAAGAGATCAGCCAAAGTGGAAACACATTACTAAAAAAAGGCTCATTCCACGTACATACAGAAACAGGTGAGCATACTCCAGATTATATGTTCTTATACCTTGCTCTTTTGAACTCTTACACAAACTTTAACCCCAATGTCTTCATCCCCTTCTACCTAAAGAATGAACAGTACTGAATCATATATCCCACACAAATATGATTTAGAAATGCAGAAATTAATAATAGTTGAAAGATCATGTGCTTACAGACTTAATATTCCCTGTTGGACGAATTTCCAGTCGAACAGATGCCAAAAAGTTCGAAGTCATACCTCCATTAGTGACTTTTGAATTTCCGTGATGTACACCAATCTGATTGAATCAAGGCAGATAATATGAATCAGGATTCAGATCCGGCAACCAAACATACAAAGCCAGATAGGTGATGCTCAATAAAAAAAGATTTAATCCTTCCTAATGGACTTTAGCTATCTGTGTTAATGTACCTTGTGCATTATTTGATTTAGGAATATAAGGGTGCATCCAGCTTTTGAGGCATTGCCTGCCATTTTGTGCAGTGCTTGGCTCGTAAAACATGCTTGCAGACCCGCTTGCTGCACTCCATTTTCTCCCTACGCATTTAAGAAACAAAGAAACAGTAACAAAACTACCCTGTGAAGTTTGCTATATGTATATCGAGCAGAGAAGCTCTCAACATACTTCAATCTCAGCTCGAGGGGTAAGTGCAGAAACAGAGTCAATACAGATAAGATCAACAACCCCAGATCTACACATATGATCTGCAACTGGAGAAAAAAACGGTATAGTTGGGCATATGTAGATAGACAAAATTATGGTCCAGTTTTAACACTATAATAATAAGATTAACAACTTTTGGCAAATACGAGATATTCACAATGTACATACAAGAAAACTTCGAAAGCAAGAAGAAGATGGTCTTACTCTCGAGAGCCATCTCCCCATTATCAGGTTTACACACTATCAAATTTTCTACATCAACTCCAAGCCCCTTTGAATATGTTGGATCAAAGGCATGCTCTGCATCAACAAGCATGGCATTGCCTCCAAATTTCTGCATGTTGAACAATGTAAGAGATACAATGTAAGAGATACCAACTAGTATTATTTAGCACCAAAAAAAAAAATCTTCGTATAAAGATCATGTAATAAACGAGCTTTCATGAACAGCAACAGTACGAGAAACAGAGTACCTGCACTTCCGCAATCATATGGAGTGCCAAGGTGGTCTTGCCACTACTTTCTGGTCCATTAATCTTTAATGAAAAACCAATAAAGTGATTAGATCTCTGATAAATACATCGGACTTGGTTGTTTATAGTCACTTTGGCAAACAATAACATAACATCTGGGAACTGCTTTTGGTGTGACAGGTTGGTGGTTGACTTAAACATAATGAATGGAATACACAAATCAAGATTTCAGATACTTCAAAGCTAAAGAGTGCACAAACTCAAAGGTGTAGGACAAAATTCCATTATAAAGTAACAGAGGTGCCAAATTAAATAATTCTGGATGGTGCAATGAAATTTTGGAAATACAAGAAAAGATAACTTCATACGGAATCCAGCAAACAGCAGATGAAAGGAAAAACAAGTTAATTGTGTGTACAGAATGATTTCTAACCTCGACAATTCTTCCCCGAGGAAGGCCACCACCCAAAGCAAAGTCCAACGTCAGACAGCCACTTGGAAAAGTTTCACTGCATTCATTTAGAAGAACATTGCAACTTATCAGGTGAACTAAAACTGTGTATTATCTTTAATCTAAAGGACTTAAAGAAAAAAATAAGGAAAAGTAAACATTGAAAATAACACATCTGAATAGTGTTAATCATATGCAAAGAGAGACAGAGGAGACATTTCAGCTGATAGTATTCAAACATATACACGAGATCCCCACCAGCCCTGCCTAATCTCGTAACAATTCCTTTTCCAAATAAGTTATTCATGTCATTAATTGCCGCTTCCAACACCTTTGCCTGTAACAGAAAATTGATGTCAATTGTGAGTACTTTGTCAGACAGATTTAATTGTGGATGAGAATTAACAAAGCAGTTATAGTTTATGAAAGAAAATGTAATGGTGTTCATATCTACATGGTTTGCTGATGAGCTATTTAATATACAGCGCATTCGTTTTCTTCTTATATTGCAAAATAGCCTACTGAGTTAGTGTATCTCATTACCAAATGAAATCATACTCTTATTTCTGAGTTGCGACCTAAAGTCGATAGGCAACGAAGCTAAAAAACTTTCTCTAACGCATACACATAACAAGGCATAGCCATATTTATTGAAGGTCTTACTAAAATATTACATCACAAATAAATTATACATGTAACTCAAAAGATTTACTTACAGATTAAACAATAAATTAAAATACTAGTACTACAAATGATTACTTATATACACTTCATTTATAATTACATAATTATCTACACATGCAAGAAAAAAAAAGTTACATAGATGCAAAATGTGAATTGTGTTCCTCATATTATTGAAAGGTTTGAAAAATAAAATAAAACCTTAATTTGCTTAGTACTCCTTGTCATTGAAATACTAGTATAAATAATAATAAAATCTTCTTAACATTAATTAAAAAATACTAAAAAAATTAACTGAAAGGGCCAAAATTCTCCCCGAGCCTCCTAATACTCAGGATCGGCCCTGGGTGCAGTACAATGGGCCTAACTCAGACTTCATAGGAGTTCATAGTCCAAGATGTTTGCTAGAAGGATAAACGACAATAGATTGAATGTAGGTTAGTGGATAGCAAATCGAGATCTTTTTTGCTTTTAAGCACTGTGAAGGTCACAAGGGAAACCTGATGTCACGTAAGAATTAGTACTGGAAGCCCTAGTAGTTGCTATTTTTTTTTTTTTTTTGCTAAGCTCCTAGTAGTTGCTATTAGTAGAATTGGTATATATATGTAATGGGATGCTGGAAGCCCAGTCTGTTTTTTAGGCAATTATAAGTAAATGACTATGGAATTTTTCTCTCCTCCGGCCCCTTAGGATGAAATCTCTTGTTTTTGCTAGTTTTTACTGGAACTGCTCCATTCACAACGACCACCAACATCAGTCACTACATGTTTACATAGTCCTCGATGTGGCTGCTTCGTTTCCCTGATGGATCAGCTGCTCGTGTTCACTGTCATTTTCCCTATATTCATATCCTGGCTAGTAACACTTCCGAACTCATAAAACCAGTATCTTAGTCCACATTCCTACCAACTTCCTTATCAGTTTGCGTTTTAATGTATTCTTGCCTAATTGCATGTTATTTTACTAAATTTACATTAGATTTACCACTAAAAGAAACAACTAACTCTCTCCATTTACTTTGCTAAAAAACTTAATTCCAAATCAAACACAAGTGAACAGAAAATATATACGAGTACATTAAAATAAACAAATGGAAACTGTCGAAAACCTTCTTGCGACGGTTACTTTCCCGAAGCTCCTTTTCCCGTTCAAAGCGTTTAAGACTTTCCATGAGATTTATTCCTCTGTTGCGCATTGCAGGAGCAATGGGTCCAAAGACAATTTTAGCATCGGCAATCATTTGTTTAAGTCTCAAGTCTGTCAATGATGCAGGGTTTGTTGGGTATGTCGGTTCTGGTTTATTTATGACAGCTTCTATGGCTAGTGGGAAATGATATCCCATTTCTAACAACTGTGTTGGAATGCCTTGAATAGCCGCAGGTTGACTGTTGACTGTACCGTCGCCGACCGCCGGCATCACTGTAGCCGCCGGATTTGACTCACCTACCACACCCAACCCCTTATATTTTATCTATAAATAGATATGCATGTAAGGATTGTAATTCATCTGAAAAAATCTGTAATCATCCTCAAGATCAATATAATTATTTCTCTTATGCATATATATTTTCTCCTTACGTTTATTATCTTTCTTGCTTCCGTTATAACAAATTGGTATCAGAGCTTTTGGTTAAAGCTGCTGTGTTTTTTGCGAAAATTTTCGCCAGAATTTTTTCAAGCTCGCCGGAGAAGACGACACTGTTCAGGCGGAGTTACTGTTCATCGTCGGAGAAGACGACACTGTTCATCGCCGGAGAAGACGACACTGTTCACACGGTACTGTTCATACGGCACTGTTCATACGGCACTGTTCATATGGTACTGTTCATGTATACGGTTCTGGGAGAAAGATGTCTGGTGGTATTAACGTTAAGGTCGACAAATTTACTGGGAGAAATAGTTTCAGTCTGTGGCAAATCAAGATGCGTGCCTTGTTAAAGCAACAGGGGCTCTGGGCACCGTTGAACACAAAAGCGGCTGCTTCTGGAAGCGCTGAGATGACCAATCTCGAAGAAAATGCACACTCAACAATTCTGTTGTGCCTTGCAGATGATATTATTACTGAAATTGCGGAGGAGGATATCGCGTCTGGTTTATGGTTAAAGCTTGAAAGTCTCTACATGACAAAGTCTTTAACAAATAAGTTGCTTCTGAAGCAGCGTCTGTTCAGTCTGCGAATGCAGGAAGGTATGCCTCTTCGAGATCACTTAGATCAATTAAATACAATTTTATTAGAATTGCGTAATATTGATGTTAAAGTTGAAGATGAGGATGCTGCTTTGATTCTGTTAGTTTCTTTACCATTATCGTATGAGAACATTGTGCAATCGTTTATTGTTGGTAAAGATACTATTTCTCTAGAGGAGGTTAGATCTGCTCTTCATTCTAGAGAGCTGCGCCATAAGGAGGCTGGTATAGGTGCAGATAATCATGCTGCTGGGTTGGTAGCTAGCGGGAGTACCGGACATGGAAAGTCGGGGAAGTATAAATCCAAGAAACCAGCTTCTAAGGGTTCGAGAGCTAATGATGTCTGCAATTACTGTAAAGAGAAGGGACACTGGAAATACGACTGTCCCAAGAAAAAGAAGCAACATGATGCTGCTGCAGGAACTGCTGCTGTAGCTGATGCTAATTCCGAAGAAGATATTGCTCTAGTTACTGTCAAGGACACACATCACTCTGATGTGTGGTTCTTGATTCTGGAGCGTCTTATCATATATGTCCGCGCAGGGAGTGGTTTACAACCTACGAGCGAGTAGACGGTGGCAAGATTTCTATGGCTAACAGTTTTGCTTGTGAGACGGTTGGAATAGGCTCGATTAAAATTCAGACACATGATGGTAAATTCTGCACATTGAATGATGTTAGGCATGTTCCACTTATGACAAAGAATCTGATATCTTTGAGTATGTTAGACAGCAAGGGTTTCAGTTTTAAAGGTGAATGTGGAGTTTTACATGTCTGCAAGGGTTCTGATGTGGTTCTGAAAGGTGTTAAACGTGGTACCTTGTATCTTCTTCAAGGTTCTACGTTAACAGGTTCTGTTGCTGTTGCATCTTCAGAAATTGAAAAGGAAAATATGACCAGGTTGTGGCACATGAGGCTTGGTCACATGAGTGAAAGGGGGATGCAGATTCTGTCAAAAGCTGATCTTCTTTGTGGTCATAAGGTCACAGGTCTCAAGTTTTGTGAACATTGTGTTTTTGGAAAGCTACATCGCAGCAAGTTTCCTAAAGCAATCCACAGAACAAAAGGCACACTTGATTACATCCATTCTGATTGTTGGGGCCCTTCCCGGGTGGAGTCTTTAGGGGGTCACAGATATTTTGTGTCAATGATCGATGATTTCTCAAGAATGACTTGGCTGTTCATCATAAAGCACAAAAGTGAAGCCTTTAAGACTTTCAAGCAGTGGAAGACGCTAGTGGAGAATCAAACAGGGAAGAAGATTAAGAGGCTGCGAACAGATAATGGCCTGGAATTTTGTTCGTTCGAGTTTGTAGATTTCAGCAAGAATGAGGGGATTGCTAGGCATCATACAGTCAGGGATATACCACAACAGAATGGTGTAGCAGAGCGTATGAATCAGACACTTCTGGAGAGAGCAAGGTGCATGCTCTCCAACGCTGGACTAACTAGAAGATTCTGGGCAGAGGCGGTTAGGACAACGTGTTATTTGATTAATCGTGGACCTCACACAGGTATCCATCTCAAAACTCCTATTGAGAAATGGTCTGGTAAGCTTGCTGATTACTCCAATTTAAGAGTTTTTGGTTGTATTGTTTATTATCATGTAAATGAGGGTAAATTGGAGCCACGAGCTAAAAAAGGAGTATTTGTTGGCTATGGGGATGGGGTTAAAGGTTATAAAATCTGGTCTCCGTCTGAAAATAGGGTTATACTGAGTAGAAATGTAGTCTTTAATGAAAATTCTATGTTTAACCTTACTGTGAAGTCTACGATTGGTTCAGAAAGTGGTGGTGTTGAGAAACAGGTGGAGCAGGAAGTCACTCAAGATGAGAGTGAACCACAACAAGAAGTTCAACAACCACAGCCAGAATCAGAATCATCAGTACCAGTAGTAAATCAACACAGTTTGGCTCTTGATCGATCGAGGAGAGCTAAGTATGGAGTGCTTCCAAAGAAATATGGTTTTGAAGATATGGTGGCATATGCACTACAGGTAGCTGAAGATGTGGATCCTAGCTCTGATGAGCCATCCACTTACAAAGAAGCGGTGACATGTACTGAATCTACAAAATGGTTTGCTGCAATGGGAGATGAAATGGAGTCACTTCAGAAGAATAAGACTTGGGAATTAGTCAAGCGGCCTCGAGACAGAAAGATTGTTACTTGTAAATGGGTCTACAAGAAGAAGGAAGGAGAAACATCGGTTGAGGGTATAAAGTATAAAGCTCGGTTAGTAGCTCGAGGGTTCACTCAGAAAGAGGGAGTAGATTACAATGAGATTTTTTCACCAGTGGTCAGACACACCTCTATCAGGGTGTTACTAGCAATAGTTGCACATCAGAATCTAGAGCTTGAACAACTCAATGTGAAGATAGCTTTTCTGCATGGAGAGCTGGAGGAGGAGATATACATGACTCATCCAGATGGTTTTCAGGTTCCTGGTAAAAAAGACTATGTGTGCAAGTTATTGAAGTCCTTGTATGGGCTAAAGCAGTCTTCGAGGCAGTGGTACAAGAAATTTGATAGCAATATGATAGGTATTAGCTACACCAGGAGTCCGTATGATTGCTGTGTTTATCACAGTAAGACAGCAAATGGTTCTTTCATTTATCTGGTCCTGTATGTAGATGATATGTTGATAGCTGCAGAGAACAAGTCTGATATTTAGAAGTTGAAAGGTCTCCTCAGTGCTGAGTTTGAAATGAAAGATTTGGGTGCGGCTCGGAAAATTCTGGGAATGGAGATTTATAGGGATAGAAGCAAAAGAACGCTCTTCTTGTCACAGAAGGGATACATTCAGAAGATTTTGTCAAGGTTTGGCATGTCTATAGCAAAGCCCATAGATACTCCTAGTGCTGCAAATGCACATCTGTCTGTCCCTTTTGCACCTAAGTCTGCTGAGGAAAAAGAGTACATGTCTCGAGTTCCCTATGCTAGTGTAGTAGGAAGCTTGATGTATGCAATGGTATGCACTAGGCCCGATCTTGCACAGTCTGTCAGTGTTGTTAGTAGGTTCATGGGTGATCCAGGCAAGGAGCATTGGCAAGCTGTGAAGAGGGTTTTTCGGTACTTAAAAGGTACGTCTGATGTTGGTCTCGTTTATGGAAGTGATACTGAGTGTTTGGTGACAGGATTTTCAGACTCTGATTATGCTGGAGATGTTGACAGTAAAAGATCTATGACTGGTTATGCTTTCACTCTGGGTGGTTCGATTGTCAGTTGGAAAGCTACTCTGCAACCTACAGTGACTTTGTCTACTACAGAAGCAGAGTACATGGCATTGACAGAAGCCGCAAAAGAAGGAATCTGGTTGAAAGGATTGATCAGTGATCTAGGTCTACATCATGATCAGGCTACAGTGTTTTGTGATAGTCTCAGTGAAATCTGTTTAGCCAAGGATCAAGTCCATCATGAGCGGACTAAGCACATAGATGTAAGATATCATTTTCTAAGAAGTGGGACGAGAAATAAGGTGAGAAAAGTGGGTACTGTTGATAACCCAGCTGATATGCTCACCAAGCCGGTTCCACATAGCAAGTTTCAACATTGTTTTGACTTGCTAAATGTTCGGAGTTGTTGACTGCCCTTTTGAGGCAAAATCTGAGGCAGAAGAGTTTTATCTGGTACATCTGGCATTATTATGATGCGTCTGGTACATCTGTTATATGTTATTTGTGAGAGGATTCAAGTCAAGGCAGAAGAGTTTTATCTGGTACATCTGGCATTATTATGATACATCTGGTACATCTGTTATCTATTTTTTGTGGGAGGATTCAAGTCAAGGTGGAGATTTGTTGGAATGCCTTGAATAGCTGCAGGACTTGACTATTGCGGCGGCGCCGCCACTGTAGCCGCCGGATTTGACTCACCTACCACACCTAACCCCTTATATTTTGTCTATAAATAGATATGCATGTAAGGATTGTTAATCATCTGAAAAAATCTGTAATCATCCTCAAGATCAATATAATTATTTCTCTTCTGCATATATATTTTCTCCTTACGTTTATCATCTTTCTTGCTTCCGTTATAACAAACTGTTAAGAAAATAATGCACACCGTTAGAGAAAAGTTTAACTGTAATAAAAGAGAAATTCTGCAAACCCTAACAACAACTTTCAAGTTCTGGAATTTGGTTGTAGAGCACCATCTCCCAAAATTCATACCCTCTCATTGATTATTTAACTAAATCCACATTAATTTACCACTAACGAAATACTAATTCATTTTCACTATAATAAAAAAAAAATGCTAAAGCTCCTTCCCAAAATGGATCCAAATGACACGTTATGATCTGATTGGCTACAATGCATTTAATAATAATGAACCCTTTTGCATTCACATGAATTTACACCTAATCGAAACATTCCAAATTGATAAGTAATCAACCCACGAACGAATTATGCCAATTTGGTACCTCTAACAATAATCTTAATTAAATAAACTCGCATCCCGGGTTGTCTTTGACAAAGTTCGAACCCTCCCTTCGTCAAAATAATAATTCCAAATAAATAAACAAGTAAACAACAAAATAATATATACATAAACAAAGGTGGTATACCCTTGTCTGTCGGTTATTTTCGTGGCGGTCCTTTTCGACTAGAAGGGTTTGAAGGTTGTCCTTGTGACACCCCTCCAAATCCGGGGTCCAGATCCGGGGGTCACCAACCAAAAATATCAGAATCCGCAACCGACCCCGCAACCAAAGATCGCAAACAGGTTATTGTGTGAATACAAGCAGACATATTCCAAAATAAACTAGTCACTTATTACAAATCACCAAATCAAGTCAACTTAAATCCAGTCTAATTCAATTTTATTATTACATCCTATTTTATTTAAAATTCTATCTAGCGCCAACTGAAACGCACAAGTACCTGCACGGCCTGAGGTGCGGATACCCGACCACTCTGACTCCCTCTAATACTGTCTGGACTGCTGATCGGAACCATACTTCCCGTCTGGAAAGGTTTAGTGAAAGCAAGAGTGAGCCAAAGAAAAGCCCAGCAAGTATATATATATAAACAGTTTCAAAATAAAACCAGAACAAATGCTGCATAATATCGACTGAAAAGTAAAACAGAAACAGGACGACCTGTCATCCTACGCAGCTCCACATTCTGCCCTCTCAAAAAGTCATATGCCTCCCAGAGCTCACGGTACTCACCAAAAGAAACAGTGCGTGGTGCACCTATATGACCCCTCGACTCAGCCTCTGCCCCGCCTGTAACCTCCTCTATCAAAGCACGCACTCTCTCCTCTCCTGGTGGCATCTGATGCCAAGGTATAACTGGTGAGAGTGGTACATAGGGACCCTGCATAGTGGGGTCTGACTGATCCGTGAACTCTGCTGGCATAAGAAATTCTCCTATAACTGCCTCTGCATCGGGTAGATGAAGCTCAGGTAAAGCGGGTGGCATCACTACTCCCTACTGCTGACCAAGAACAAACATCCGTACGGGGACTGGTGCTGGAGGGTCAATCACCATGATCTCCTCCTCATGTGCCATACCCAAATGCGCCACATAACTCGGCTCCCCAAGCACTGGTAATCCCATCCACTCACCTGGATCAACAGGATGAACTGGCGGTACGGGACTCATCGGCTCCCTCACTGGGTAGTCAATATTCATGATAGCTGGAATAGGTGGTAAATCAATAGGTGGGAACAGCGGTGGTGTAACTGACTCCAGGGCCGACATAGGCTGAGGTGCAACTACCGGTGCAGTCACCACAACAGACACCTGCGCAACCTAGTAACATAATATCACAATCACCTCACAACTTAGGCTTAGACTAAAATCAAAAGCAACGTAACACAAGAACGTCGTCCTATCTCATGTGATCTGCCTAATCTTTCCTATAGTATATATCTGCTTATTTCAATGACTATAACCTCTCAGCTCTGATACCAACTCTGACACCCCTCCAAATCCGGGGTCCAGATCCGGGGGTCACCAACCAATCACAACCAAAAATTTCAGAATGCGCAACCGACCCCGCAACCAAAGATCGCAAACAGGTTATTGTGTGAATACAAGCAGACATATTCCAAAATAAACTAGTCACTTATTACAAATCACCAAATCAAGTCAACTTAAATCCAGTCTAATTCAATTTTATTATTACATCCCATTTTATTTAAAATTCTATCTAGCGCCAACTAAAACGTACAAGTACCTGCACGGCCTGAGGTGCGGATACCCGACCACTCTGACTCCCTCTAATACTGTCTGGACTGTTGATCGGAACCATACTTCCCGTCTGGAAAGGTTTAGTGAAAGCAAGAGTGAGCCAAAGAAAAGCCCAACAAGTATATATATAAACAGTTTCAAAATAAAACCAGAACAAATGCTGCATAATATCGACTGAAAAGTAAAACAGTTTATAAAGCAAACTGAATCAACAACTGAATTATAATTCGATCATAACTGAAATCATTTGACATGACATAAAACTGAATCATTTGCCAACTCCCAATATATAATAGCCATTCGGGCAATATGGATTGGATATACATAACTGAAACACCATTACCCCCTGATCAGGTTCAAAAGCAATGGGACCCTTTATACTCCACTGGTACAGCTATACCCGTGTGTATAATCCGGATTTCATGAGGGTACCAAAATAGGCAAGTAATGTTACCCTATAGGAAGATGGAATGGTTACCATATCCTCCTTAAATATTGCTGGACCATGACAGCAATCATGGCCTCCTACGCTTTACCATTTTCCAATCCAATAGAGCAATTTCCGAATTCAACAGGAAATGATTAGTTTCACATACAGTTCACATCCCTATTATTTACTACGATAATAAGGATATAAAGAGTTTATCTTAAACAATTCCCCACATCAAGGGTACCAATATCAAGTAACTTTGTTCGCATAAAAATATTTAAGAATCACAAATTGCTCTGAACAATAACTATTTGTCATGATGTGAATCAATGAAATATAAAATAAAAGTGTTTAAGATGATCAAGAAAATACTTGCCTGAATATACTGCTGGTAATTTACGCTTTCTTGCTAGGGTTTTCTCACTTCTAGGAATACTGCAGGTAACTCTGCCCACTAGCTAGGGTTTCTCCCACTTCTACAATAAAACATGCTATTTCAAATATCTGGCTAGGTACAAGGTCAATTACCAATCAAACCTCGGTTCTAGGGTCTACCCATACGTTGTATTGCTACCGACTAAATATTTTAAATAAATAGTAACATGTACAGAGTAATCAAACACGTAATTCACATAGCAGATATGGCTCACCATATAAAAGAACACTCAAGGTATTTTTAGAACCTTTATAAACATTTTTCGGAATTTTAAAGAATTTAAATTACCCTTTTTGGATTAAAAAGGATAATTTAAAACCCTACAGATAATTAATGGGTTATTGAGATATTTTTCTAATTACCTAATCCAGTCTTAGAATCAATTTTAGAATTTTAAAACTATTTTTACCCTTCCCGGATTATTTTTAGAATTTTAAAACAATTTTATTTCATTTTAAACAAATAAGGAAATAAATATTAAAGGTAAAATAATATTTATAAAATAAATAAATTATTTTATTTTTTCAAAATAATTAAATTTGATTATTTTTCATCATATTTAAATAATATTTAATAATTAAATTAATTGATTATTATTAATTAACCAATCAATTTAAATTAATTAAAATATTAGCTAAATAGATTTAAAATAATCAAATAAAATAAATTTTGAATTAAAAATAATTTATTAAAATTTTAAAACTATTTTTCGAAATTAAAAATAATTTTTCGGAATTTAAAAATGATTTTTCGAATTTTTGAAAATAAAATTCGAATTTATAATAAATTTTTGAAAATAATTATCCAAAATCATTTTTCAGAATTTGGTTTTCAGATTTTGAAGATCAAATGGTTACTATTCATCACCATCTTCACTGTTCTTCGTATGAATGCTCGAAGAACATCACCACCATCAATGGCAGTTTTCCAGTTTTCGGTCACCGGAAAAAAATTTCCGGTAACCCTTAAAACGTACCAATCGTTACGTTTTTAAGCTCAAAATCGCTCTAAATTACTTCCTAAACACAACCATACCATTCAAACCAACCCAGCATCACCCGAAACCAAAATCCGGTCAAAACCGAAATAAATCCGGCGACCTCACCGGTAAACTTCGATTTTACTCATTTCTCAACCAAATCCAACGTTTTATACATCAAAACGAAGCTTATTACTCATACAAGCTATATCAATCATCAACAACAGCAATAAATCACTCAAGAATCCAGAAAATCGATTTTTAAATTTCACCCCCACTAAAAACTCGACTTTCATATTTAAGATACGAAAAATCAAGGAAAAAGCATGATAAAACTCCTGGAAGCATAAGCAATCTGTAGGAACTAACCACATCAACAACAAATCATCCTACAATCCAAAATAAATTCGAGAAAATGCGAATATTAAATTAAAATTATGAATTTTCGATTCAAGCAATTAAGGATGTTAAACCACACATAAACATGTAGTAGAGATCAAGAGCTTCAGTTTGGTTACCCACATGATCGATTTGGATGCCGGGATCACTGTCAAAAGTGGGTTTGATTCTGATGAACACCAAGAACACAATTTCCAGATTTTACAGAAAATAAAAATCAAAAAATCTGATTATTTTGATTAATTAAATAAAACCAGCTTCTATTTATATTAACCAGAAATTAATACCCCAAAAATATTTTGATCCCCTAATTAAAATTATTAAGCCTTAAAAATAATTTTTATGAGATAAAAATGTAAAATTTTTATTTTTAAACAAATATAATATATATGTCAAAATTTCCCAAAAATTATGAATATTACAAAAATTACAACAAAATTCATTTTTATATATCCTACCATTTTATAAAAATAATTTTATCAAAAACAGGGCCTCAGATTCAGTATAGGGGCTGGATCCGGAATTTAAAATGTAAAATAATTGTATTCTAAAAATATAAAAATTACAGAAAAATATAATAAAATAATCTATGCTACAGAGAAGTCACATAACACGTATGGGATAATTTTCCCTATTTAATAAAAATCATAATGTGTTTAAATGCATTAAAAATTAAATAAAAATACAATAAAATCAACTAAAAACATATTTTAACATAATAAAATACACGAAATTTTCCCAGTCGTTACATCCTTCCCCCCTTATAAGGATTCTGCCCCCAGAATCCTACTTAAGAAAATAACTGAGGGTACTGAGCTCGCATTTCACTCTCTACTTCCCATGTTGATTCTTCAACCAATGGATTCCTCCACAATACCCTAACTAAAGGTATTGTCTTATTTCTTAATACCTTATCCTTATGATCTAATATCTTAATTGGCTGCTCAACAAAAGATAAATCAGGTTGAATATCTACAGGTTCATGTTCTATTGCGTGCATTGGATCAGGATTGTACTTCTTCAGCATCGATATATGGAATACGTTATGGATGTTCTGCATGTGAGGCGGTAATTCTAGTTCATAAGCAAGCTTCCCTACCTTCTTCAATATCTCAAACGGTCCTACATATCTTGGATTGAGTTTACCTCTTTTCCCAAATCTGGTCACTGCTTTCCATGGTGATACTTTCAGCAATACCAATTTCCCAACGTCAAAACTCTGGTCCTTTCTGGTTTGATCTGCATATTTCTTCTGTCGATGTTGAGCAGCAATCAATCTTTTCTGTATCAATCCAATCTTTTCCTTCGTATGTTGAAGTAGTTCTGGACCTAAGATTGCGCGTTCTCCTACTTCTTCCCAATACACCGGAGATCTACATCTTCTACCGTAAAGAGCTTCATATGGTGGCATTCCAATGCTTGCATGGTAGCTATTATTGTATGAGAATTCCACCAGTGGTAAGTGCTCATCCCAGCTACCTTTAAAATCTAGGGCACATACCCTTAGCATATCTTCAATGGTTTGGATTGTTCTCTCGCTTTGCCCGTCCGTTTGAAGATGATATGCCGTACTCATGTTTAGTTTGGTTCCTAAACCTTCTTGAAATTGCCTCCAGAATCTTGAATTGAAACGAGGATCTCGATCAGATACTATAGATACGGGAACCCCGTGTCGTACTACGATCTCTTTCAAATATAGCTGAACCAGTTTCTCTAGCGAAAATCTTTCGTTGATTGGGAGGAAATGTGCTGATTTGGTCAACCTATCAATGATCACCCAGATTGCATCGTGGTTTGATTTAGTCTTCGGAAGTCCTACTACAAAATCCATTGCGAGATGTTCCCACTTCCATTCTGGAATTTCTAAAGGTTGTAGCAATCCACTTGGCCTTTGATGTTCAGCTTTAACTCTCTGACAGGTGTAGCATTTGCTGACGTATTCTGCAATTTCTTTCTTCATATCGGGCCACCAAAAGTGTTGCTTTAAGTCTCTATACATCTTGGTACTGCCAGGGTGAATAGAATACCTGGAGTTGTGCGCGTCACGTAAGATTTCATCTTTCAGTTCTGCGACATTAGGTACCCATATACGTGAAGAAAATCTGAGAATTCCTTTATCATCCTTTTGACTCCTGATTTCTTCTCCGGTTAATTTTGCTTTGTCTTGCTCCATTACCTACTCTTGACATCTACGGATCTTTTCTAGTAATACTGGTTGAAATGTCATGGCATACAATACTTCACTGGTTGCTTCTGATGTATGGACATCTATCTCCAATTTCTCGAATTCCTTGAGCAACTCCTCGGATGAGGTTAAGAGATTTAACCTTTCCTTCTGGCTTAGTGCATCTGCCACTACGTTGGCCTTGCCTGGATGATAGCTGATGGTACAGTCACAGTCCTTGATTAATTCCAACCACCGTCTTTGTCTCATGTTTAGCTCCTTCTGAGTGAAAATATATTTCAAACTTTTGTGATCCGTGAAGATTTCACATTTCTCTCCGTATAGATAGTGCCTCCAAAGCTTTAGTGCAAAAACAATTGCTGCCAATTCCAGATCATGCGTTGGATACTTTTGTTCATGATTCTTGAGTTGCCTAGACGCGTAAGCAATTACCTTGCCATCCTGCATCAACACACACCCTAACCCCTTCTACGATGCATCACTATAGATTACAAAATTTCCAGTTTCGTTGGGTAGAACTAACACTGGTGCAGTCATCAATCACTTCTTTAATTCTTGGAAACTCTGCTCACACTTCTCGTTCCATTCAAATTTCTCATTCTTCCTGGTGAGTTTTGTCAAAGATGCTGCTATTTTAGCAAAATCCTTAACAAAACTTCTATAATATCCAGCTAATCCCAGAAAACTTCGAACTTCGGTTGGTGTTCTTGGTCGCTCCCAACTCTTAATAGCTTCGATCTTGGCTGGATCCACTTTAATTCCTTCGTTAGTGACAACGTGCCCCAGAAATTGTACCTCCCTTAACCAAAACTCGCATTTCGAAAATTTGGCATATAGCTTCTCCTTCCGCAAAATTTCTAAAGCTGTTCTCAAATGCTCCGCATGATCTTCCTCTGTCTTAGAATATATCAAGATATCATCTATGAAAACGATCACGAATTTATCCAGATATTTCTTGAAAACTCAATTCATCAAGTCCATAAAAGCGGCTGGTGCATTAGTTAATCCGAATGGTATAACTAAAAATTCGTAATGCCCATATCTCGTACGAAATGCTGTCTTAGGAATATCATCTGATTTGATCTTCAACTGGTGATATCCCGATCGTAAATCGATTTTGGAAAACCATGCTGCGCCTTTTAATTGATCAAACAAGTCGTCGATCCTCGGCAATGGGTACTTGTTTTTAATCGTCAATTTGTTTAACTCCCGGTAGTCAATACAAAGTCTCATGCTTCCATCCTTCTTTTTCACAAACAATACTAGTGCGCCCCATGGTGATATACTTGGTCTGATCACCCCTTTTTCTAGTAGCTCCTGCAGCTGCTTGGCCAATTCTTTCATTTCCACTGGCGCCATTCTGTACGGAGCTTTCGATATAGGTTCAGTACCTGGTGCCAAATCAATAGCAAACTCAATTTCTCTATCTGGAGGTAAGCCTGGCAATTCATCAGGGAACACATCCAGAAATTCATTCACTACTGGAATCTGTTCTATCTGTGGCACTTCCTTATTGGTATCCATTACATAAGCTAAGCATGCTTTACATCCCTGCCGCAACAATCGTTTGGCTCGCATCATAGTCAAAAGTTTCTTCGCTTGCTTTTGCCCGTGAAACACCACTTCTTTATCCCCATCCAACTTTAGTTTCAACTCCTTCTTTTTACAATCAATCTGGGCATTATACTTTGTCAACCAATCCATTCCCAGTATAACCTCGAACTCTCCCAACTTGAAAGGAATCAAGTTGGCATGAAAATGTTGACCGGATATTTCGATATCACATGCTGGGAAAATTTGTCTAACGGGTATACGCTCCTGATTAGCTATCTCTACTACTAATGCTTCATTTAATAACTGACATTCAGATTCTAGCTTACCCGCAAACTCTTCCGAAATAAAAGATTTAGAAGCTCCTGAATCAACAAGTACTTTGGCATTAGTAGAGTTTACGGAAAGTGTACCTGTAATAACATCAGAATTCTGCTCCGCATCTGACAAGGTCATATTGAAAACTCGGGCCCTTGGCTGTCCCGCATTATTTGTCCCTGTAGCTTTATTCTGGTTTCCCGAATTCAAGTTAACTCTGCAATCTTTGGCAAGATTCCCTTTGTTTCCACATTTGTGACAACCAATCCCACTAGCTGCTGGCATATCGCATCCGTTGGCATAATACCCTTTCTTGCCACACCGAAAACATACTACATTAGCCAGATTACATGCACCTCCATGGTTCCTTCCAAATATTCCACATGCTGGCAGTTGTAAGATACCAGATTATTTTAGGATTTATTATTATTATTTTTATTATTATTTAATTATGTTAATTAGTATTTAAAGTATGGAATTGGATTTGAGATTATCGTTGTGGAGTTCAACGATATTTAGTATCGAGTTTATATGAGTATATATGGATTTATGTGTGCCCCAATATTTTTATTTGTATTTTAGTGATTTAAAAATATTTAAATCAAGTATTATTGATCTTCAAAAATCTTTATTTATTTATCGGAGTTGGATAAAATCACGAAATCTTTTGTGATTTTATCTTTATGATATTATTTAGTTTTTAAAATTGATTGAAGAATTATTTTGGCTGTTTTAGTATTTTAAAATGATTTTAAGAGTTTTATAGTTTTTAAAGGATCAAAACTTTGAAAATTCATATTTAATTCATTTTTGATCCGAAAAATATTTCGAAAATATGTACGTGCTTGTAATTTTATATTCTTTATTTTAAAAATGAAAAGTGTAATTTTTTTCCGGAAGTTTTATTTAATTGTATTTTTTTTTAAGTCGAGTATTAGTATTAAAGCGATAAGTAGTGTTTTATTTGGGCTCGGAGTAAGTGTTAGTAGTGTTAAATAGATTTGGGCCTAAGCCCATTTAAATCAAAAACCGTAGATTGACAGTAGAAAAAAAAAAAGGAGAGAGTTCGAGGGAGTTCGAGAGAAAACGGGAGAAAAAGAAAAAAAAAAAAAGAAGAAGAAGAGAGAATCAGTCGGGGGAGAGGAGAGATTTGGGGTGTGATGATACACACATATATATAGTAATCGTGTGGGTGTGTATATACATATGTGGGTGCGTGAGTGCGTGTGTAATTGTGTATGTATATGCGTGTATAGGCAGCACGGGGGAGGAGAAAAAGGGGGAAGACCACCGCGCGGTGGCAGGTGGCCGTGGCGGTGGTGGGATGCAGGCGGTCGCGCGGTGGACTGGTGGTGGCAGGTGCGGCAGCAAAGGAGAAGGGGAGGCAGAGATTTAAGGAGATTGAGGAGAGAGAGAGAGAGAGAGAGAGAGAGAGAGAGAGAGAGAGAGAGAGAGAGAGAAAGAGAAGGGAGAGAGATTATTTTGGGGGGGGAACTCGGAAAATCGGAAAGAAGTATAAATTTCTTATCTTATTTATTTAATTTATTTTCCGATATAATTATTTAATTCGCATATTTGAATAAATTGTGTAGTATTATTGTTCAATGGTCGTAATTAAATTAGATTTAATTTCGATGTTATTGTTTTAATTTTCGTAGTTTAATTCGGAAGTTGTAATTATTAAGTATAATTGTGGTAATTTAATTAGTTTGAAATTATGAGTTTAATGTGATAATTTTCATAACTAGCTTAATATTGTTAATTATGCATATTGTTGGGATTTCCGAGATTAAAATTCGGAGGGTCGATAATTGTTAATTATGATTGTCATGATTAATTGTGAGTCCAAGAATATGTTCGGGCTTAGTGGTCATTACTTGCAAATTGTTAGTCGCCTAATGTGTGGGTTAGTAATTGAGAAATGTTAATTGTTAAAATGTGAGAGTCGAATAATATTTAAAGGTTATACGATCTTACTAATTATAAAGGTTCAAGTGCTAGTTGTAATTGTTGGAATCATTTTGTGGTATCGAGAATATTCGGGTTTAACGATTATCGGTGGTCAATGGTGATGTTGGCATTAATTGTGGAGTTTATACGAGTTGACTAAATGGTAAATGTTTATGTGCTAAATCCTAAATGGTATAAATCAAGTCTTAGTATTTGTTGAATGTATAATCGTCAATTACTTGGTGTTGGTAAGAATGGGAATACGTGATACATGTTAAATGTTAGAATTTTATAATAATTAGAATTGTGCTAGGGGTTATGAGAAGATCACAAGTTTTTAAATGTCAATATTTAAAGATTTGTGTAATTCTTTTCGACTAATCCCTAGGGCTTACGAATATCCTTGATTAACTATCACGAGTATAATTAATATACTTAAGTGATGTGATCATTGATATAGCGTAAGTAATAGTTAGTGCTAGGGGTTGTTCCCTAGGGCTTACGAACATCAATGATTGGTTGTCACGTGTGTCAGTAAATGCGTGAGAAATACGATCATTGGTGTAGCGTAAGTAGTAGTGTAAATCCTTATGTGCTAGGTGCCGCATGTCTGGGCGGGTACTTTTCTTTATTTGTTTACTTTTATGTTGCTGCCAGAGAAGCAGCTATGTTTTAAATGGTTTGAGTTAAAATGTTGAGTTGAAAAGCAGGGATGAATTGTATTTGAGGGGCTGTGCCCATAGTCCGATAAACGAATACTACATGCCGAAATTTTCTAAAAATCCCCTGCGTTTTAAAGTTATTTAAATTATTTGATTTAAAGATTTAAAGGCATATATGTGTATAAGTGTTTAAGTACATATGTGATGATTAATGAGGTGTGGATATATATATTTATGTATGTATTGCTTTGTGAGTTATAAGTAATTAGTTATCGATTGGATTGTTTATGTACTAAATAGTACTTTACTATTATTTCAAGTATGATTAGGGATTCGATATAGAGCCAGTGCACATGTTGACGGTTTATTGAAGAAGATGCATGCGTGATCGAATAAAGACCGAGATTAAGTATCGAATCGACGCGTGGAAACGAGGCAAGTGTACTAACCCTCGCTTATCGTTCAAGCGAGATACATATGTTTTTATTCAATATAATTATTCCCTTCAAATCCGTATTGCTAGTATTCTCTCCTTCAAATTATTGATAAGGATATATTTTATTCATATATCATGTGAAAAGTAGAAATACAGTTTTATTGCCAGTATTATTCTTTCTTAAGTATTGTCGCTCATTAAAATGGCTTAAGTAATTAAAGATGTTTTTAAAATTTCCTTATACTGGGCTGGTCTTTTGCCAGTGAGTATAAAGGACTGAAAAGTGAAATGTTTTAAAGTATTAATAAGATGGTTTATAAGTTGGATAAGCGTAAGAGGCTAGGGTGGTCCTAGTCCAGCACTTTTGTTAAGCGTAAGAGGCTAGGGTGGTCCTAGTCCAGCACCTTTGTTTAGCGTAAGAGGCTAGGGTGGTCCTAGTCCAGCATTAAAGGCCAATGTGTTGCCTAATTGAGAACCTAATTTCAAAGAAAGGAAGACTTTACGTGGCTGATCACCCGTATTGTCCGTAATCAGAAGAATAATAAAATCAATTTAAATGTTTCAAAAAGTTTTACGGAAAGTATGTTTTATTTGTGGAATGGTTTTAAAGAGATGAATGTTTTGATGTTTTATTGATGGAATAGTTTTAATGAGAGGAATGTTTTGATAAGATATACCTGTTTTACTGTAAATGATTATCGGTTTAGAAATTGTGTATTTCAGATTAAATTGTTGTCTATATGATAAAAGTTGAAACCTCAGTAAAATAATGAGATTAAGGATAGATAGAAGTTTTTCAGTTATTCCCTTCGCAAGTAACATTGTACGTGAAAGTGGAGTAAGAATGATTGGAAAAATTCTTGATATTCTTTCTCTCAAAGTTTTATCTGGGGCAGAGATGGTTAGTAGTAAATAGAAGAGTGTTATGTTAGAATATTAAAGGGTGGTGTTTATGTTATGAGAAAGAGTATGAGTGCAGAAAATAGGTATTGGTATTTTGTAAGAGTAGGTTTATATTTTGCTTGGTGAAAAACTAATTCACGGTTATTACGGTCACTGTGGCATGTGTTGTGCAGTGATAGTGAGAACCGAGAATGATTTGAGATCTTCTTATTTATTCAAACTCATGATTGTCAGGCCGGTTAGGCAGCTAGGTGTGCGAACGCTTAGTGACATGAATGAAATTTGAGTAAATGAGAATTTCTTGGAGATTTTGTTAAAGCGATAGTTAAAGTATTTTGCAAGTATTAAAAATATTGAATCTAGTTTTTTTCGAACCTTTGCAGTTATCAAATTCTGATTTCGAGTTATAAATGTTATAAATAATATTAATCTTCTGTCAAAGTTAAGAATCCAGATTTCAAGTATAGTATTGATTATAGATTGGTGAGCATTCATTCGCTCATATCTATTGTTCACTTTCTTTTTAAGTTAATCCTTCTTAAATTGCAGTGATTGCATTTAATTATCCAGTGTTATTATTATATAACTTGCTGAGCATTTCATTCGCTCACCCTTGCTGTTTTTAAATCTAATATTTCAGTAAGCTAAGCAGTGGCGAGAAGTACCTGCGCAGTTCAGAAAGAGGAAGCAAGGCGAGGTGAAGAAAGCTGAAGTGGATCAGGGTATTTAGATTTATAGTTTGATTTGTTGTATGTATATATAGTTTTAGTAGTTATAGTATGAATTTGATTAGTTGGCCTGGTATACTTCTATTCGAAGTTATACCAGTGATTTAAGTTTGTAAAGTTTTGTAAATAGAGTTGTATTTAAATTGGTTTTGGGTTTTCTTGTTTCTAGAACTGTAACCTAAGATCCTGAGTTGGGAGTTGGGGTCAAAGAGCTTTTGATTGAGTTTTATTTTTAGTTCAGTTTTATTTTTTTAATTTCAGATTTTTAGTTTAGTATTCAGCAGGTTTATGTTGTATTTACGAATACATCATGGCCGTTTTTTTTAGAACTTTTGAGTTTGTTAGCGTGACGCCCAAATCTACTGACCCCGGATTTGGGGGCGTTACAGGTTGGTATCAGAGCGTAGGTTATAGTAAACTAGAAACGAGAGTGTGTAGGAGTATGTATAGTTAAGTAAGGAACGTCAGAGTTCATATAGGACTCGTGTTGGACTATTGGATATAGTACCAGTTAGTGAGTTAAGATGTGAGTGGTGGCAGATAGTTGAGCGGAGTTGGGTAGAAACCCTTGAACCTGTAGGTAGTGGAACCTTCAGAGTCTAGATCGAATGACGAGTCAGCGAAGGAGTCGACAAAGAAGATGTACGTGGAGACCCTGGCAATACCTTTCTTCTTTATAAATATTCCTTTGTTGAGTTATTTTGACAATTGTCTTTCCCCCGAATTTGGGATTCCAGTTATGACAGAGGTTGTTTTGATGCCTATTTCCTTTATTTCTAAAACCCTGTCAAGTGATATTTGAGTATCTAATTTTCTTCATCAGTGAATGATTCTATTATTGATAAATCATTACTTCTTAGTATTCTGCAAGTCGTTTCTTTCCTGGTTATTCTTTCCTTTGGAAATAGTAACCATGGAATCCGTTTAGTTGTAATCCAGGGGTATGTCTGAGAATTTCTCATCAATTGATTGTTAATTCGATGTTCGAATCTTTTTATGTTTCTTTACTCCAACTGAGGTGAACAACCCTATTTATAGGGGACACAAGGACTGTTTGTCTGTGTGATAGCAGTCTGATGGGACGCCATCACTTGTGTGTTGTGAAGTACAAGAAGGTTAATTACCTTTAGTCATGTCTTGAATAAGGCACGCAACAAGGTTCATTTGATCATGTTGATCACTCAGTAATTTTTCATTTCAAAGAATATTTGTTTGAAAACTCATGAATTAATTCTACAATTGTGAAACCTTTGCTACGATGTGAAATCGTTCTTTTCAAATATCATGAATCATAATGCCTCGACTAGTCTTGGATGTACGCCAATGGAGTTTAGAATGCCAGTAGCGCGTGATGTATAGTACTGCGATTAGAGTTTTTCTATATAGAGAGGTCAGTAGAGATCCCAGTATAGTAAATAAGTATCCAGAGTACAGATTAGTAGAGCTGCGGATGCAACCCGAGTTGGTAGAGTAAACCCCAGTAACCCTTCTTTACCTGATTCCGAGGTCGGAATCCTTTTAAGGTGGGTAGAATGTAAGATACCAGATTATTTTAGGATTTATTATTATTATTTTTATTATTATTTAATTATGTTAATTAGTATTTAAAGTATGGAATTGGATTTGAGATTATCGTTGTGGAGTTCAACGATATTTAGTATCGAGTTTATATGAGTATATATGGATTTATGTGTGCCCCAATATTTTTATTTGTATTTTAGTGATTTAAAAATATTTAAATCAAGTATTATTGATCTTCAAAAATCTTTATTTATTTATCGGAGTTGGATAAAATCACGAAATCTTTTGTGATTTTATCTTTATGATATTATTTAGTTTTTAAAATTGATTGAAGAATTATTTTGGCTGTTTTAGTATTTTAAAATGATTTTAAGAGTTTTATAGTTTTTAAAGGATCAAAACTTTGAAAATTCATATTTAATTCATTTTTGATCCGAAAAATATTTCGAAAATATGTACGTGCTTGTAATTTTATATTCTTTATTTTAAAAATGAAAAGTGTAATTTTTTTCCGGAAGTTTTATTTAATTGTATTTTTTTTTAAGTCGAGTATTAGTATTAAAGCGATAAGTAGTGTTTTATTTGGGCTCGGAGTAAGTGTTAGTAGTGTTAAATAGATTTGGGCCTAAGCCCATTTAAATCAAAAACCGTAGATTGACAGTAGAAAAAAAAAAGGAGAGAGTTCGAGGGAGTTCGAGAGAAAACGGGAGAAAAAGAAAAAAAAAAGAAGAAGAAGAGAGAATCAGTCGGGGGAGAGGAGAGATTTGGGGTGTGATGATACACACATATATAGTAATCGTGTGGGTGTGTATATACATATGTGGGTGCGTGAGTGCGTGTGTAATTGTGTATGTATATGCGTGTATAGGCAGCACGGGGGAGGAGAAAAAGGGGGAAGACCACCGCGCGGTGGCAGGTGGCCGTGGCGGTGGTGGGATGCAGGCGGTCGCGCGGTGGACTGGTGGTGGCAGGTGCGGCAGCAAAGGAGAAGGGGAGGCAGAGATTTAAGGAGATTGAGGAGAGAGAGAGAGAGAGAGAGAGAGAGAGAGAGAGAGAGAGAGAGAGAAAGAGAAGGGAGAGAGATTATTTTGGGGGGGGAACTCGGAAAATCGGAAAGAGGTATAAATTTCTTATCTTATTTATTTAATTTATTTTCCGATATAATTATTTAATTCGCATATTTGAATAAATTGTGTAGTATTATTGTTCAATGGTCGTAATTAAATTAGATTTAATTTCGATGTTATTGTTTTAATTTTCGTAGTTTAATTCGGAAGTTGTAATTATTAAGTATAATTGTGGTAATTTAATTAGTTTGAAATTATGAGTTTAATGTGATAATTTTCATAACTAGCTTAATATTGTTAATTATGCATATTGTTGGGATTTCCGAGATTAAAATTCGGAGGGTCGATAATTGTTAATTATGATTGTCATGATTAATTGTGAGTCCAAGAATATGTTCGGGCTTAGTGGTCATTACTTGCAAATTGTTAGTCGCCTAATGTGTGGGTTAGTAATTGAGAAATGTTAATTGTTAAAATGTGAGAGTCGAATAATATTTAAAGGTTATACGATCTTACTAATTATAAAGGTTCAAGTGCTAGTTGTAATTGTTGGAATCATTTTGTGGTATCGAGAATATTCGGGTTTAACGATTATCGGTGGTCAATGGTGATGTTGGCATTAATTGTGGAGTTTATACGAGTTGACTAAATGGTAAATGTTTATGTGCTAAATCCTAAATGGTATAAATCAAGTCTTAGTATTTGTTGAATGTATAATCGTCAATTACTTGGTGTTGGTAAGAATGGGAATACGTGATACATGTTAAATGTTAGAATTTTATAATAATTAGAATTGTGCTAGGGGTTATGAGAAGATCACAAGTTTTTAAATGTCAATATTTAAAGATTTGTGTAATTCTTTTCGACTAATCCCTAGGGCTTACGAATATCCTTGATTAACTATCACGAGTATAATTAATATACTTAAGTGATGTGATCATTGATATAGCGTAAGTAATAGTTAGTGCTAGGGGTTGTTCCCTAGGGCTTACGAACATCAATGATTGGTTGTCACGTGTGTCAGTAAATGCGTGAGAAATACGATCATTGGTGTAGCGTAAGTAGTAGTGTAAATCCTTATGTGCTAGGTGCCGCATGTCTGGGCGGGTACTTTTCTTTATTTGTTTACTTTTATGTTGCTGCCAGAGAAGCAGCTATGTTTTAAATGGTTTGAGTTAAAATGTTGAGTTGAAAAGCAGGGATGAATTGTATTTGAGGGGCTGTGCCCATAGTCCGATAAACGAATACTACATGCCGAAATTTTCTAAAAATCCCCTGCGTTTTAAAGTTATTTAAATTATTTGATTTAAAGATTTAAAGGCATATATGTGTATAAGTGTTTAAGTACATATGTGATGATTAATGAGGTGTGGATATATATATTTATGTATGTATTGCTTTGTGAGTTATAAGTAATTAGTTATCGATTGGATTGTTTATGTACTAAATAGTACTTTACTATTATTTCAAGTATGATTAGGGATTCGATATAGAGCCAGTGCACATGTTGACGGTTTATTGAAGAAGATGCATGCGTGATCGAATAAAGACCGAGATTAAGTATCGAATCGACGCGTGGAAACGAGGCAAGTGTACTAACCCTCGCTTATCGTTCAAGCGAGATACATATGTTTTTATTCAATATAATTATTCCCTTCAAATCCGTATTGCTAGTATTCTCTCCTTCAAATTATTGATAAGGATATATTTTATTCATATATCATGTGAAAAGTAGAAATACAGTTTTATTGCCAGTATTATTCTTTCTTAAGTATTGTCGCTCATTAAAATGGCTTAAGTAATTAAAGATGTTTTTAAAATTTCCTTATACTGGGCTGGTCTTTTGCCAGTGAGTATAAAGGACTGAAAAGTGAAATGTTTTAAAGTATTAATAAGATGGTTTATAAGTTGGATAAGCGTAAGAGGCTAGGGTGGTCCTAGTCCAGCACTTTTGTTAAGCGTAAGAGGCTAGGGTGGTCCTAGTCCAGCACCTTTGTTTAGCGTAAGAGGCTAGGGTGGTCCTAGTCCAGCATTAAAGGCCAATGTGTTGCCTAATTGAGAACCTAATTTCAAAGAAAGGAAGACTTTACGTGGCTGATCACCCGTATTGTCCGTAATCAGAAGAATAATAAAATCAATTTAAATGTTTCAAAAAGTTTTACGGAAAGTATGTTTTATTTGTGGAATGGTTTTAAAGAGATGAATGTTTTGATGTTTTATTGATGGAATAGTTTTAATGAGAGGAATGTTTTGATAAGATATACCTGTTTTACTGTAAATGATTATCGGTTTAGAAATTGTGTATTTCAGATTAAATTGTTGTCTATATGATAAAAGTTGAAACCTCAGTAAAATAATGAGATTAAGGATAGATAGAAGTTTTTCAGTTATTCCCTTCGCAAGTAACATTGTACGTGAAAGTGGAGTAAGAATGATTGGAAAAATTCTTGATATTCTTTCTCTCAAAGTTTTATCTGGGGCAGAGATGGTTAGTAGTAAATAGAAGAGTGTTATGTTAGAATATTAAAGGGTGGTGTTTATGTTATGAGAAAGAGTATGAGTGCAGAAAATAGGTATTGGTATTTTGTAAGAGTAGGTTTATATTTTGCTTGGTGAAAAACTAATTCACGGTTATTACGGTCACTGTGGCATGTGTTGTGCAGTGATAGTGAGAACCGAGAATGATTTGAGATCTTCTTATTTATTCAAACTCATGATTGTCAGGCCGGTTAGGCAGCTAGGTGTGCGAACGCTTAGTGACATGAATGAAATTTGAGTAAATGAGAATTTCTTGGAGATTTTGTTAAAGCGATAGTTAAAGTATTTTGCAAGTATTAAAAATATTGAATCTAGTTTTTTTCGAACCTTTGCAGTTATCAAATTCTGATTTCGAGTTATAAATGTTATAAATAATATTAATCTTCTGTCAAAGTTAAGAATCCAGATTTCAAGTATAGTATTGATTATAGATTGGTGAGCATTCATTCGCTCATATCTATTGTTCACTTTCTTTTTAAGTTAATCCTTCTTAAATTGCAGTGATTGCATTTAATTATCCAGTGTTATTATTATATAACTTGCTGAGCATTTCATTCGCTCACCCTTGCTGTTTTTAAATCTAATATTTCAGTAAGCTAAGCAGTGGCGAGAAGTACCTGCGCAGTTCAGAAAGAGGAAGCAAGGCGAGGTGAAGAAAGCTGAAGTGGATCAGGGTATTTAGATTTATAGTTTGATTTGTTGTATGTATATATAGTTTTAGTAGTTATAGTATGAATTTGATTAGTTGGCCTGGTATACTTCTATTCGAAGTTATACCAGTGATTTAAGTTTGTAAAGTTTTGTAAATAGAGTTGTATTTAAATTGGTTTTGGGTTTTCTTGTTTCTAGAACTGTAACCTAAGATCCTGAGTTGGGAGTTGGGGTCAAAGAGCTTTTGATTGAGTTTTATTTTTAGTTCAGTTTTATTTTTTTAATTTCAGATTTTTAGTTTAGTATTCAGCAGGTTTATGTTGTATTTACGAATACATCATGGCCGTTTTTTTTAGAACTTTTGAGTTTGTTAGCGTGACGCCCAAATCTACTGACCCCGGATTTGGGGGCGTTACAGCAGTGGTGGTCGCATCCCTTGTTGCTGATTATTGTTTGGAATTCGACCTCCTTGTTGTTGATTATTGCTCAAAAATCGACTTCCTTGCTGTTGATTGCTATTCCGAAATCGATTCCCTTGATTCCCAAAATTCTGGGTTCCATTCCCTGGTCCTCCGTTGCCTCTAGGCTGAAATGCTGGTCCATAGCTAAAATTGTTCTGCACCCTGCCTTGGAACGAATTCCTTGATTGGTTATGGAATTTCCTCTTCTTACCTTCCCTTTCTTTCTGAGAGCTATCACTTTCTCCTTCTATGATTAGTGCCTTCTGGACCACAGCGGAATAGGTGGTCAACTCAAAAGTGGCTACCCGGCTTCGGAGCCACGGCTTCAAACCCTGCTGGAATCTCCTTGCTCGCTTCTCTTCAGTATCAACCAAGTCTGGAACAAACCTGGCTAATTCTGTAAACTTTGCTTCATAGTCAGTGGCACTGCCTTCTTGTTTTAATTCCAAAAATTTAATCTCCATCTGATTCTGCATATAGCGGGGAAAATACTTTTCCAAAAACAACTCCTTGAATCTTTCCCACGTAGTTACCCCTTCTCCTTCCAAAGCCTTCCTGGCTTCCCACCAGTAGTTCGCTTCTCCTTTCAAAAAGTAACTCACGAACTCGGTCTTTTTATTCTCTTCTACATTCAACAATGCAAGAGCTTTCTCCATCTCTTTTAACCAAGCTCGGGTCTTAACTGGATTCATTGAGCCTTGGAATTCTGGGGGTTTAACAGATTGAAAAGTTTTAAAGGTCGTCACCTGGGGTACTGGCGGCTGCTGCCGCTGACGAGTGAGGTTTTCGGTCTGTTGTCGGAACAGCTCTAGCATTTGCTGCATCATATTAATATTGCCCTGCTCCCCGACGTTCTGATTATTATTCGCATTTCCCGCGTGATTTCCATGTGGTTGCTGATTATCCATAATCTGGTAGAGGAAAATACACAAGTTCCTTAGTAATTGGCTACACATGTTTTTGATAGACATTCATTGAAAAGAAGCATGAATCAAGAATATTTATCAACTCATGTCACCCAATCACTAATTCACTTGAATTGGAACAAATAAATAAATGCATGCTGGATGGAATCGATACACGTAACGCTACAAAAGTACTGCTGATATATAGATAACCACTTACAGTCATACATGACTATTGATCGGTTCACCTTTCATCATATCGCTCATAACCTACCTTAACAACTTTAATATCGGCTATATACAACAAAATTCCCGACTTATTCTACCAAACTGCTGCTAATACACACATACACTATTTTACAAATAACCAAAACCAAACAAACACAGGTAGCATTCTTCCTTCTATGACTCTGTCCCACAGTCTCTAATCCCAACTGGGATCTACCATCTACTGAAGATCCGCTAACATCCTCTGGAGGATACGGTAGGCCCGATGATAATCAATAGTACCAGAATCACCCAACCTCAATGCCTCCACCTCATAATTACCGGCTGCAATCAACTCCCGGAGGTTATGACGAATCTCGGAGTCAGAAACAGGACGACCTGTCATCCTACGCAGCTCCACATTCTGCCCTCTCAAAAAGTCATATGCCTCCCAGAGCTCACGGTACTCACCAAAAGGAACAGTGCGTGGTGCACCTATATGGCCCCTCGACTCAGCCTCTGCCCCGCCTGTAACCTCCTCTATCAAAGCACGCACTCTCTCCTCTCCTGGTGGCATCTGATGCCAAGGTATAACTGGTGAGAGTGGTACATAGGGACCCTGCATAGTGGGGTCTGACTGATCCGTGAACTCTGCTGGCATAAGAAATTCTCCTATAACTGCCTCTGCATCGGGTAGATGAAGCTCAGGTAAAGCGGGTGGCATCACTACTCCCTACTGCTGACCAAGAACAAACATCCGTACGGGGACTGGTGCTGGAGGGTCAATCACCATGATCTCCTCCTCATGTGCCATACCCAAATGCGCCACATAACTCGGCTCCCCAAGCACTGGTAATCCCATCCACTCACCTGGATCAACAGGATGAACTGGCGGTACGGGACTCATCGGCTCCCTCACTGGGTAGTCAATATTCATGATAGCTGGAATAGGTGGTAAATCAATAGGTGGGAACAGCGATGGTGTAACTGACTCCAGGGCCGACATAGGCTGAGGTGCAACTACCGGTGCAGTCACCACAACAGACACCTGCGCAACCCAGTAACATAATATCACAATCACCTCACAACTTTGGCTTAGACTAAAATCAAAAGCAACGTAACACAAGAACGTCGTCCTATCTCATGTGATCTGCCTAATCTTTCCTATGGTATATATCTGCTTATTTCAATGACTATAACCTCTCAGCTCTGATACCAACTCTGACACCCCTCCAAATCCGGGGTCCAGATCCGGGGGTCACCAACCAATCACAACCAAAAATTTCAGAATGCGCAACCGACCCCGCAACCAAAGATCGCAAACAGGTTATTGTGTGAATACAAGCAGACATATTCCAAAATAAACTAGTCACTTATTACAAATCACCAAATCAAGTCAACTTAAATCCAGTCTAATTCAATTTTATTATTACATCCCATTTTATTTAAAATTCTATCTAGCGCCAACTAAAACGCACAAGTACCTGCACGGCCTGAGGTGCGGATACCCGACCACTCTGACTCCCTCTAATACTGTCTGGACTGTTGATCGGAACCATACTTCCCGTCTGGAAAGGTTTAGTGAAAGCAAGAGTGAGCCAAAGAAAAGCCCAACAAGTATATATATAAACAGTTTCAAAATAAAACCAGAACAAATGCTGCATAATATCGACTGAAAAGTAAAACAGTTTATAAAGCAAACTGAATCAACAACTGAATTATAATTCGATCATAACTGAAATCATTTGACATGACATAAAACTGAATCATTTGCCAACTCCCAATATATAATAGCCATTCGGGCAATATGGATTGGATATACATAACTGAAACACCATTACCCCCTGATCAGGTTCAAAAGCAATGGGACCCTTTATACTCCACTGGTACAGCTATACCCGTGTGTATAATCCGGATTTCATGAGGGTACCAAAATAGGCAAGTAATGTTACCCTATAGGAAGATGGAATGGTTACCATATCCTCCTTAAATATTGCTGGACCATGACAGCAATCATGGCCTCCTACGCTTTACCATTTTCCAATCCAATAGAGCAATTTCCGAATTCAACAGGAAATGATTAGTTTCACATACAGTTCACATCCCTATTATTTACTACGATAATAAGGATATGAAGAGTTTATCTTAAACAATTCCCCACATCAAGGGTACCAATATCAAGTAACTTTGTTCGCATAAAAATATTTAAGAATCACAAATTGCTCTGAACAATAACTATTTGTCATGATGTGAATCAATGAAATATAAAATAAAAGTGTTTAAGATGATCAAGAAAATACTTGCCTGAATATACTGCTGGTAATTTATGCTTTCTTGCTAGGGTTTTCTCACTTCTAGGAATACTGCAGGTAACTCTGCCCACTAGCTAGGGTTTCTCCCACTTCTACAATAAAACATGCTATTTCAAATATCTGGCTAGGTACAAGGTCAATTACCAATCAAACCTCGGTTCTAGGGTCTACCCATACGTTGTATTGCTACCGACTAAATATTTTAAATAAATAGTAACATGTACAGAGTAATCAAACACGTAATTCACATAGCAGATATGGCTCACCATATAAAAGAACACTCAAGGTATTTTTAGAACCTTTATAAACATTTTTCGGAATTTTAAAGAATTTAAATTACCCTTTTTGGATTAAAAAGGATAATTTAAAACCCTACAGATAATTAATGGGTTATTGAGATATTTTTCTAATTACCTAATCCGGTCTTAGAATCAATTTTAGAATTTTAAAACTATTTTTACCCTTCCCGGATTATTTTTAGAATTTTAAAACAATTTTATTTCATTTTAAACAAATAAGGAAATAAATATTAAAGGTAAAATAATATTTATAAAATAAATAAATTATTTTATTTTTTCAAAATAATTAAATTTGATTATTTTTCATCATATTTAAATAATATTTAATAATTAAATTAATTGATTATTATTAATTAACCAATCAATTTAAATTAATTAAAATATTAGCTAAATAGATTTAAAATAATCAAATAAAATAAATTTTGAATTAAAAATAATTTATTAAAATTTTAAAACTATTTTTCGAAATTAAAAATAATTTTTCGGAATTTAAAAATGATTTTTTGAATTTCTGAAAATAAAATTCGAATTTATAATAAATTTTTGAAAATAATTATCCAAAATCATTTTTCAGAATTTGGTTTTCAGATTTTGAAGATCAAATGGTTACTATTCATCACCATCTTCACTGTTCTTCGTATGAATGCTCGAAGAACATCACCACCATCAATGGCAGTTTTCCAGTTTCCGGTCACCGGAAAAAAATTTCCGGTAACCCTTAAACGTACCAATCGTTACGTTTTTAAGCTCAAAATCGCTCTAAATTACTTCCTAAACACAACCATACCATTCAAACCAACCCAGCATATCCCGAAATCAAAATCCGGTCAAAACCGAAATAAATCCGGCGACCTCACCGGTAAACTTCGATTTTACTCATTTCTCAACCAAATCCAACGTTTTATACACCAAAACGAAGCTTATTACTCATACAAGCTATATCAATCATCAACAACAGCAACAAATCACTCAAGAATCCAGAAAATCGATTTTTAAATTTCACCCCCACTAAAAACTCGACTTTCATATTTAAGATACGAAAAATCAAGGAAAAATCATGATAAAACTCCTGGAAGCATAAGCAATCTGTAGGAACTAACCACATCAACAACAAATCATCCTACAATCCAAAATAAATTCGAGAAAATGCGAATATTAAATTAAAATTACGAATTTTCGATTCAAGCAATTTAGGATGTTAAAACACACATAAACATGTAGTAGAGATCAAGAGCTTCAGTTTGGTTACCCACATGATCGATTTGGATGCCGGAATCACTGTCAAAAGTGGGTTTGATTCTGATGAACACCAAGAACACAATTTCCAGATTTTACAGAAAATAAAAATCAAAAAATCTGATTTTTTTGATTAATTAAATAAAATCAGCTGCTATTTATATTAACCAGAAATTAATACCCCAAAAATATTTTGAACCCCTAATTAAAATTATTAAGCCTTAAAAATAATTTTTATGAGATAAAAATGTAAAATTTTTATTTTTAAACAAATATAATATATGTGTCAAAATTTCCCAAAAATTATGAATATTACAAAAATTACAACAAAATTCATTTTTATATATCTTACCATTTTATAAAAATAATTTTATCAAAAACAGGGCCTCAGATTCAGTATAGGGGCTGGATCCGGAATTTAAAATGCAAAATAATTGTATTCTAAAAATATAAAAATTATAGAAAAATATAATAAAATAATCTATGCTACACAGAAGTCACATAACACGTATGGGATAATTTTTCCTATTTAATAAAAATCATAATGTGTTTAAATGCATTAAAAATTAAATAAAAATACAATAAAATCAACTAAAAACATATTTTAACATAATAAAATACACGAAATTTTCCCAGTCGTTACAGTCTTGAGCTTCTACCCTTCATCGTGTGAAACTATGAAAACGATGTGGCTTTACATTTCATAGTTTCACACATCGAGTAAATCATTACCAAATAAATCGATCATAAGTTTACGACTGGAAATGGTTTCCTTGAGCATTTTGTCGTCCATTAATTAAGGGTTTGGCGATTCCGGGTCGTCTTCTTCGTCGCCAAGCCCATACATGTCCCACTCAAATTTCCTCTTAAGAATCTTGTTATTGCTGTCAATCTCCATGAATGTATCCTACACTCAAGCCATGAAATAACCGTGGGAGTGTCGCTTGAGGTCTATATAAAGGAAGAATCAAATTAGGTACCAAAATTTGTTATTAAATAACATGTCATTAATTATTTAGTATTTTGAGATGTTTTAATTACTGAGAATTAATGTGAATACTGGATAACCCAAATTGGGTACAAAAAAAATTATAAAATGACATGGCATGAGTGATTTGACATATGAAAAGATTTGAGAATTAATGTGAATACTGGATAACCCAAATTGGGTAAAAAGAAATTACGACATGGCATTGGTGATTTGGCAGTATGAAAAGATTTAATTGGTGAAGTTAATGTGTATAAGGGGGCCCAGTTAATTATAAACAATCAAATTAAGACACATGACATTTTGTAAATCTCTTTGTACCCCATTTGGGGTCTTTAGCATTTTCCATTATTATTTGCATACTAATCAATGAGTCCATGATACGTGTCATTTGGATCTATTTTGGAAATCAACTTGGGATCTTTAACATTTTCCTTATAAAAAATCGAGTGTCTGCACTTTTATAACGTACTAGCTTATAGCCCGTTATTTTTAATTTTTTATAATTTGCTTATAGTGTGATATAATATTATAAATATTAATTTTAATATGTTGTTGGGAGTATTCGAACCTTGTATCTTTGTATGTAATAATTTTTAGTATAAAATATAAATTAATATGTTGTTAGCGGGAATCGAACCATAGACCTTTGTATATAATAATTTTTAATATTGTTGTATTCAATGGTCGTGATCTATTTGAGTTGAAAATTTAACGGTTGTGAATGAGATATAACCGAGTTGAAGATTTAACGGTTGTAACAAAAACAAAAAAACGAGGGAATAACTAAACTACAAATTATACCATATATATATATATATATATATATATATATATATATATATATATATATATATATATATATATATATATATATATATATATAGGTTGGTAATCTCGAAACTGTGGTGTTCTCGGTAAAAGTAAATAATTGTTTGATAATATTTTTAAGAAAATAAGGAATCAGATATTGAGTATAATGTTCATATTACAAAAGATTATATATATTAAAATAACGATTTTTAAAAAAATGTGTATATTAAAAAATATTATTTATAAAAAATACATTGATTTTATTGATAGAAGTTATTTGAGATATATCTCACGTTCTTTTTTCTTTATTTTTAATATAGTAATGCTTTGGGATATAATATAAATTTAATAATAATTTGATAAGATTTGATGTTGAAACATGAATCTTATAAAAGACCTTTTTTTTTATCTATTTTAATATATTAATGTTTTGGAATATAATATAAATTTAATAATAATTTTGATGAAATTTGATGTTGAAACATGGTTCTTACAAAAGGCCAAAAACAGTTTTTATAAAGGACCTATTTTTATAAAAAAAAAAACAATTTTTAGGCCAAATCACTTTTTAGAAAACCTATTTTTGAAAGTTTTCAAATAATTTTTCACCTATTTATAAAGAAAACTACTGTTGCTTAATATCAAACTGTGAGAAACTCTCTAAATTTAATAAAAAAAAATTGATCTCATATCAAAATGTATTAATTTATAAATAACTTCTTCCGTGTCAAAATACTTGTCCACTTTGATTTTTGTACGTATTTTAAAATGCATTAATGTATAATTCTGTTGATTATTTTTGATTTTTTTTTGTGAATAAAAATTTAAATGTTAAAATTTTACTATATACAGAAAAGAAATTTTAAAAATAATTAATTTAACTATGCATTTAGTGCACCTTAAAATATGCCTAAAAATCAAAGTGGATAATTAATTTCAGATGAAGGAAGTATTACATTTATATTTAATAAAATTGAAAAAAATTGTCAAGAGAATAAATACATTACGGATAGAAAAGGTGTTAAAATATAAAAAAACATATTATTAAATTCGTAAAATTCTAATACGATATAAAAATATTGTGATTTAATAATATAAAATTAAAGAGAGAATGGATGTAAGAAATAATTTGCAAAAATTCCATGTTTTTTTTATATATTTAGGATTAAATATAGTCATTAATGTGATAACCATGTATCAATTTATTCAATAATTTTTAGTTAGTAATCATAAAAAAATTGCTAGGAAACAAATAAAAATTTCAAAAAAATTTCCAAAATGACACATGTCTTCTTATTATTGACTGATTAAATAATTAATGTAATGAATAATTAATGTAATAGGTTCCACGTGCATTCATATGAATTTCCAATTAAAATTTTCATTTTACCAAGTTATACGTAATAATTTTTTTTGATTCTTTATCATTACCCTAATCATAATCCCGTTAAATTCTAATTGCTGGCCTAACAAAAATCTCTTGACTATGATGTGGTAAAAAAATTTAAATTTTTTTGACATAATTAATCCAACTTCCAAGTAAGTTTTGGTGTAACATGTAGATATATGCATGTATATAACCGTGTGTACATAAGCCCAATGGTTTCATCGGTGAATGGCATGCTCACCGATAACCACGCAGCAAAGGTGATTCTGCAACACGTTGGGAGGGGTTTCACTGCAGAAGCGAAGTGCTAACAACTTCCAGATCATTTGGCTTAAAAAACCAAGATCTACATGAGCAAGTCCAGGGCACGTTATACTCATATTTTTATATTTGTTATTTACATTTGTAATACTTTTTTTAAAAAAAATGTATTTTGCTACTTAAAATATCATAATTAGATATATAAATTATACTCCCTCCATTTCTTCCAATTGTTTATATTTTTCAAGGCATGCATTTTAAGTGTTTAAATTTTTATAAAAAAGATTAAAAATAAATTATGAAACTATCCTTAAAATATGTACCAAAACACCTTTTGAAAAATATAAATAATTGAAAGAAATTGAGGGAATAAACCATTCTGATAAATTTTTGGGGTACGCACTACCTACCTGGTTGAATTAATACTCCATAAATTAATAATCTCTCTAAGTTAATAATTTCTTCCGGTCCCAACTTGGATTAGTTCAAAAAATGATAATAATAAGATAATAATTTTTTTGAAAACCCTATATAATTATATGGTCCCAATAATATTATAAATTAATAATTCTTTTATAATCATAAAAATACATGTATTATCCTTTTGTAAAATATGATTATAGGATTTTTAAAATTTGAATTTATATGAAACTCATCTTTAACCATCTTTGTTGCATCCAAAGTTCGAATGTGGTGTTTTCATAAACATTAAAAGTTATTAATCAATGTTTTTATGTCTTGTTGGGTGCTTCTTTACGTGAAAAATGTTCAAAAAATATTGTTTTATCCTTGATATCATCTAAATATACATGAAGATTTACTTTGAATCTCGCAAATGCTCATTAAATTTGTAAACAATATATATTGAATTAATTGAATTAAGTATAAAACATAAATTGTACAATTCATTCTATTTAAATGTATATAATTGGAAATTAATTTTCTTCGATGTCAAAAATTTTCTATACATTAATAATTATTAATTTATCGATTAATTAATATCTCTCAAAATTAATAGAATTCTTTGGTCCCAACTATATTAATTTATAGAGGTTTTACTGTATTATTAATTGATATTTAAGACAATCAAGACAGTTAATCAAATGAAGCAATACCAGCAGTTATACCACAACAAGTGACGTAAAAGACATGGTTTAGATAAATTAAAGCAAAATAATAATATTTTGGGAAAAAACATTAATCTTTTAAAATAAACATTTTCATGTTTCATGCATCATGGGATTTGAAACTTGAAAAGAGTTAAGAAATGGTTTAAGACATGAATAGATTTTTTTGGTCATAATAAATAGTTGTTTATTAGAAAATTTGACTCAATTCCTAATCCTAGTTGTTTAATTACTTACTAAAAGTAATTGTACTTGTTTGAAAAAAGCTCTCTAAAACTTAAAAAAAATAAACATTATGCAAATTAGATATAAAGCCAAAAAATCACTTTAGTACCTTAAAATTAGTATTAATGTTAGATTATGCGATTTTTAATTTATGCACGGCAATTTTTTTGCGTAATATATCATCTAACGTTAATCGTAACTTCAAAATCCTACATTTAATAAAATTCATGATATAAAACTTATATTTAAAATATGATTCATCAACATAAATATTGATATTTGTCAATTAATTTTTTTTTTTTTTACTATGTAGACTTATATGCCTTACAATTTAGTATATGTTCTAAGATAATTCTCGAAGTCGAACCCATGACCTTGAGCTGGGATAACAGAGGATACACCTTATTTTTTTTATGTTATGATAAATTAACTGATTATTCACGTACTTAATTCGAAATATGAAATTTTGATAATCGATCGATCAATACAAATACCTTTATTTATTCAGATTTTATTACTTCATTTTTCTACAGAAATTTTATGGTCTACTTATTTTAAAACTCATCTTAACAAAGTTATTAGTGAACTTGATTATTTTAAAAATCCAATTAAATTAAAACACATCAAATCTGGGCAGTTCAAAATTGTAAACTACTACCACCAACATCCTGCCACGTACAAAACAATCTAAAACTTGTCTTTATTGTTATAGCTCTGTAAATGTTATAGTTCTGTAAATGGTTGTCTTCTGTTTTTTACTGTCCAGGTCAAATAATATTACCTTGTGTGTTAATAGCATTTCTTTTATATCGGCATCAAAGAACCAATAGAAATTTTAACATCAAACCATAGCCTGGCAAGTACGGCTAGGAGAAAAGTTTTAGTTGAAACAATGACAACACATGCATCACTATAAACATGTTGTAAATGATCAGCTGCATTAATATACTCCTTACCAGGCTTAAGTTTATAAGAAAATTGTCAAAGAAGAAGCAGCTAATGAATCATCCCAAAGATCCCTTCCTGTCATTAGAAAAATTTTACAATAAGAAGCTCACCTTGTTATATCATGTTTTATAGATCCATCACAGTTCTAATCTTAGACACTCGGTTCATACGATCAAATGCAAAACCACTTGCTATATGATTTCACTCCTGAAGCTGCAGCGGCAAGGACCTGGTGTTAAACGAGCCTATTTGTTTAGTTCCCTCCATCATTGCGGATCGAACAATCTACAAATAAATGATTGTTATTAATTTTGAGTTTAACTGGCCAGAACGAAGCTAGTATACATGTGTTCGGATTTAGCCATCTATGTAACATTTAACCCCAAATTGGGAATGTTAAAGACGTTCTTACAAACCCAAAGTAGGAACTAATATATAAAAAGGATATTGAAATTTGAAGCACGGGCACACAATAATTTACATGTAAATCATGTTATTTGTATCCAAGTTTCTGCAATACTAGTCATTTTAAAATAGATAGAATTCTTGAGTTTGACATGCCATGGGTCTGTTGGTTTGTTTTCAGAATTACAACACAGAGGCTATGTTTGCATTACGGGCCTAGGTATTGGGATATATAATCCCAAATTTAAATACAATATAGTAATATACCCCCCCCCCCCCTCAAATGAAGAAAAGTGACAGGCACTAGGCCAAGAAGCTATCTAAAGGAATAGTGTGAATTTTAATAGCTCATTGTCGTAAAGTAATCAGAACAAATTAAAAGAATGTAAAAGACTAAAAAATGAAGTCATTGTCATTGCCCTACCTTCTCTATTTTAGTGGACAGAACAGGATTCTCTTTCAAATGCTGCAGAGCTTCTTCTCTTCCTTGTCCCAACGGACCCAACCTTGATCGAGCACAATAAAGAAGATCGAGCACAATAAAGAAGATAAAAGAAACATAGATAAGACAGAAAATGGTCAAATACTTAAGATGGGAAATCATAGACATAATCCATAAATAGGAAGGGTTTTTTTTTATTATAGGCAATTAATATGTAAAGACTTGTATACTAATAAAAATGATCAGCAGACAAACCTTTGATCAGCATAACAATAACAAGAGCCCTTTTTTAACACAACATCCATCATTTCGGCACCATCTAATATGCATCCCTACAAATCAGCTACAATTAGAACATAAAAGTTATATGTTGGTCATGCAAAAGAACATGATCAGCAAAGCACACAACAGACCAGTTTGCTGACTCCTTCTCCATATATAATTTCAAATGCAGCTTGCTTGTATGGCCTCGATACCTAAAATGACAGATCAGATAATTCTATTCAAACATCGATATTAGGGTTATATCTTAAGTTATACGAGTATTAATAATTCAGTATGCTTTATGTAAACAGCTAAAAACAAGACAGCAGGAGCCTTTCTCTTCAAGGATCACATATATACGATTTTGTGAATGATAAATCACATTTAAATGATAAAGACAAGAAAGGTAAACTTAAAGCCTTTCATGGACATACATATATCATGAATTACAATTATAACTTTTAGCAAAACGAATAGGGACATGGTGCATATTAGCATCATGTTAGTGCAAGTCCAATGTCATGGGTTTACAGTTTTACTCATCTGTCCTCATATTTAGGACAAACGATACAGATGAACCAACAATCATTAAAACATTTGGCATCTCTTATAAATTTTCACGTCTATTGTTAATAAGTTGTCACAATCTCACAGTCTGTATAAAGTATGTTCGAACAAAGCAGAGTCCGAGTGTCCGACTCTTAACACAATGTCAAAGTGGTGTTAGCACTTCCAGTGGAGATTGTGAAATGGAGCTGCTGAAGGGGATTTTTACTTAGGTTGTATCTTTAGAAATGACCAGTCTCCTGTCTTGGGATTAAGATTCTGAATCAATTGCTGAAAATGGAATTGAGTTCCTATCATTTTTTTTTTTGGGATAACTAAAACTAGGAAAAACTTCCACAAGTACACAGCTAAATAGAACTGTTGAACAAGAAACCGCAAAGCATTTGAGACCTTATATTCCCAGATTCTATGTCTTATGTACCTTACTCTTTTGAACTTTGACACGAACTTTAACCCCAATGTATTCATCATCTGTTACCTAAGGAATGAAAAATATAAAGTCATATATCCCACAATAAGATTAAATAACACATGAATAAAGGATAGGTTGAAAGATCATGTGCTTACAGACTTTATCTTCTTTATCGGACAGGTTTCAAGTCGAACTGAAGCAAAAAATTTCGAAGAAATAACTCCACTGGTAACTTCTGGATTTTCATGAGATGCACCATTCTGATACATTAGAAATGGACGATATGAATCAGGCAACCTCCCATAGATAGCCAGACATGGGACCATACTTCTCTCCCAAATGGACTTAAGCTCTCTCACTAATGCATACCTGATGCTTTACTTGAGTTAGGAAGATAAGAGTACATCCAGCTCTGAAGGCATCGCCTGACAATTTGTGCAATGCTTCACTCATAAGACTTTCTTGCACACCCCTTTGCTACATTTCAACAACAAAAATCAGAACAATACAACCTTGAGAACTTTGCTATATTTATTTTAAACAGAGTTGCTCTCCAGATACTTTAACCTCGTTTCGAGGGGCAAGTGCAGAGACAGAGTCAACACAAATCAGATCAATAGCACCAGATTTACACATGCGATCCGCAACTGGAGAGAATAAAAGAGGAACAGTTAGACAAATATATATAAGCGTGGTCCAGTCTATAACACTTAAATACAAATATTGATGACTTTAGACAAATCAAAGGATTTCATGGTGTATGAAAAGGAATACGTAGAAAGCAAGAAAATGGTCTTACTCTAAAGAGACATATCCCTGCTATCAGGTTGACAAACTATCAAAAGAATTTCACAATGTAAAAATAAGTAAGTATATGGATAAAGCAAGAAGATGGTCTTACTGTCGAGAGCCATCCTTCCAGTACTAGGTTGACCAACAATCAACCTTTCTATATCTACTCCAAGTTTTTGTGCATATGTTGGATGAAAGGGCGCTGCATCAACAAGCATGGCATTGCCTCCTAATTTCTGAATGTTGAACAATGGAAGAACTACGAATTAGTATTAACTAAAAGTCAGCAACAAGAACCCTCGTTCAAAGTTCATGAGTTCATGAGCCTTCAAGAAATTCAAATGCATCATAAACAAATTACCTGCACTTCAGCAATTGCATGGAGTGCCAAGGTGGTTTTACCACTACCTTCTGGCCCATAAATCTTAAAATAAAACCAATAAAATGATCAGATCTGTGAAAAATGCTGTACCAAACCACAATAATGCACAAGTAGAAACGATGGAGTACGGCATATTCAAAGCGACCTTCTATATACAGCTAATATGAGTATGTGACAAAGTAGATCCATCTACCTATAAGCTTATGTGCACTACAATACAAGTCTTGATTGTTGACTGTCACTTTGGCATACAATAACAAAACATCAGGGAACTGAATCAACTGATTTTGGTGCAACAGGTTGATTCTAAAATAATGAACAGATGCACAGATCAAGATTTCAAATGCTAAAAATCTAATGAGTGCTCATAGTAACAGATACCAAATTAAATAAGTTTTGATCAAAAATACAAAATAGAACAACGGATTTTTTTTTTTATAAAAGCAGAATATATTTAATATAACTTCATACAAAATCCAGCAATCAGCAGTTAAAAGTATAGAACAAGATGATTGCATGCACAGGGAAATTTCTTACCTCAACAACTCTTCCCCTAGGAAGGCCACCACCCAATGCAATGTCCAATGTCAGACCACCACTTGGAAAAGTTTCACTGCATTAGACCCATTTAAAGAACATTGCAAGTAATAAGTTGAAGTGAAACTGTATTCCTACTATCTTTTAGCAAACTGGCTTAAAGAAAGATGAGGAAAAGGTCGTATAGAAGAAAGGTCATCCGGATAGTGTTTATCAAATGCATAGAGTAATGGAAGAAGTCGCAATTAATAATATTTGCACACATACACGAGAGCACCACCAGCACCACCTAATCTTGTCACGCTTACTTTTCCATACCGCCTAGTTGTGTCATTCATAGCTGCTTCCAATGCTTTTTCCTGTAACAAGAAAACTGGTGTCAATTCTGAGCACTTAGTGAGGCACAATTAGTTATGATCTATGCGGAAGTTATCGTGTTGGTTAGTTGTACAAAGACAGTCAAATTTCAGCATTCCTCCTACTCCCTCTTCTATTTTCTTTAGAGGTATATATGACATCTTACAGAATAACGATACTTCTAAAAAACTATGATCACCCTGACAAGATTAAGGCATTAATGGAACCCAGAAGTTAGAGCACCAGATATTGCATAACAGTTCAACACCTCTTCTTCCAAAACTCCCTCAAGCTCTATTGATTAACAGTATCTACGGTGAAAGCAATCCCCCTTTAGAACTCTTAACTCAACTCATTGTTGCCTTGTATGCCAAGAGAGTTGAGGCAGGCTGAAGTGAATCACGTAAGCATATAGTGGAGAAGAGTGGAGAAGAATTATAATAAACAAAACAAACAATAGGACCGTTGGACATGAACAATTTTATATTCTGCCAACAGCCAAATATAGATGCATATTTTGAGGGGACACATATATTTTTGCTAACAAGTTTAAATGGACAAGGAAGTATAAATATACAATTAAATCATATCCAAAAACTGTCATCACGACCAACTTAAATTTGAACTGTAATATCAGAACTTCTGTTCAAATGTAGGACAAAGTAAAATAGTTTTAACAAGGAGAAAAACTATCTCCCAACAGAATCTGTATAGACAAACAAATCCTAGGATTCATCAAATATTCCTCATATCATATACTCCATTAATAATCTAATTAATAATGATTATTACATGAACGTAAAAGGCAAGTACATTCCTATTAAAAGAAGAAGTAATTCTTGGCTATATCTAACTTTCGAAACTAATCTAATACCATAATTGAATGATGTAAACAGACTCTTGCATTACTCTACTACCCTAACCTAAAATAATCCTAATGATCGATCTTGGTATTAAACCCAAACCAGACCAAACCAAACCCATTAAATCAGTTCGAATATCGTTTTTTACCCAGATATTTTAAAATTGCACAATACATACTATAATAAACATACAAACCTTGGCACAGCGGATGATTTCACGGCGATCTTTTTCGTGTTGGAGGCTTGTAATCTTGTGAATGGTCTTTTGTCCTTGTTCTTGCAACTTATTAGCAGCGAGTGCTTCATATAGACGTTTCTCCCTTTCAATCAGTTCTTCAAGTTCAATCATTGATTCTAGTTCAGAACGATCACTCTCGCCGGCGGTTTCAGTCGCCGGAGTTTCGACGAAGTCGTAGTCGTTATCCAACAGTAGTGTTGTACAGTCCATTGATGATTTTCTCTTCTTGTTGCTCTCCATCTGCGTGCGTGTGTATGTATAATGTATGTATCTTATGGTTATGCACCAGCACCACTATGCCAGTGTTACGGGGAGTGGTAAAACTTACAAGAGACGCTTGATGTTTATAGAAATGCGGGAGTGTGATATTTTTGTCTAATTTAAGAATATTAAATTATCTTACATTTCCTATCAAAAGATAAATAGATTATATATTAATTTTTTTGGTTTAGAATTTAGATAAATTAAAATATTAAAAAATCTCGATGATATTAATACTTGATGTTGGAAAAATTTATTTATTTGTTAAAATTATTTATTTATCGAGATTAAATTAATTTATCTTTTATTATGTCATGATCGTTAAAAATTATTAATATGACGAGATTATTCATTTATGAATATCTATTTAACGAGATTCTCTTTTAAATATAGAATTTTGTTAAATATGATATAAAATATATAATAAATGGTATTTATTTTTAAAACAATCAATGAATATCAAATAAAAATATAAATTTAGGCCAACATATTTATGTATGTTTAAATTTAAAAGTTTCATACATGTAGACCATGGTGCCAAAATTTGTTAATCACTGTAAAGTTTGAGTTTCCTGGTTATAATTGTCTTTAAAATTTGTTAATCACAGATTTTAACCAAAAATGATTGACTCCGTCCCATAAGATTAAGTAAAACAAGAGCCTCGACAGATTATCTGATTCAAGAACATGTGAGACACAATTATATGAGGAGTAAAGCAAACTCTGCAAATGCCCGAATTACACATAAAAAATCTAAAATTCCATCTTCTTTCTGAATTTGGCAAGATTAATGTACAGCATGATCTACGAGAATATGGACATTCTTGAAGTTGGTGGCTTATGGCTTATGTTTTCCAATCAAGGTCCAAAACATGTTATTTAGAAAACTACCGAAGTGATGCAAATATCTTGTCTTCTGGAAGTCAGAAAGGTACATATCAATTATCACATGGATTTATCATATCCACCACAACCAAATTCTAAGAACATGAAATCTCTTTGAACAAAACACTTTGTCAATTGAGTACACAAAAGCTAAACTTTGAAGCCAGTACATAAAGATAAAATATGGTACTTACAATGGCAGGGTTCATGGGAGGGCCGGTATATAAGGAACCTACAAAAACTAATACCACGTCACTGCGAACAACCAATTCTTCAAAAGTGTGTTTTTGGAACACCCTAGGGATAATAAGGAGCACAAGATCCCAAAGGTTAATACTCCCTCAGCGACTGCTCCATTGTGCTAGTCAACATTTAAAGAAGACCCTGTTACCATATGCTTATATATTGATCTGGCACCGCCTCCTTGATTGCCAATGCACCAAAAGCTGCCCCTGCTTCCTGTAAAGGACAATTCAAGAAGCTATTCAATCACCTCTTTTTGTTGTATACGAACTAACATTCAGTATATTTGATGCTATCCTCAGTTCAGACAATTCAGAATTTACTTTAGATAACAATGCATGGATATAATGGATTTTAGATTCAGCCTAGACATCATCAACATTTTGAAAGATAACCAAGAAGCAAACAATCATTTTAATATCTCAACAAAATTATAAAACAATTCACATCCAAGTTAATGTAGTCGACAAGAGTTGGATAATACTTGTGTTCACACGAATAAAATAGATGGATTAGCGACTAAAACGTGCTCACTTTCTAAAATTAATTAGTCCTCTTCTTCATCAAGGTTCCCAAAAGCTTTGGATTATGTTTACGATCCTCAACAGCCTCAAACTCTTCCTCTTCTTCCTCATGGACCTTCTCCACATGAACTAAGCGCCTTAAATGATTATGATGATCCTGAAGAGTCATGTTTCCCTTCACTGGCAAGATATGAGGATCCATGTGATTTTGACCTAGAATAATATTTTATTTAGCTAAAGCTTTTCTGTTTTCATCTATTTTTTATGCTTAAAACTTTTATTTGGGCTGCCTAGATATACTTCGGGTCTTAAAACATCTAGAACTGATTCTAAGGACTGTCCATGTAATTACATTATTGACTGTTTTTTCTTCTCAAATTCTGCCAATTTTCATAACTGTGCTAATGTGTTGCATCATGTTTCTCTGAAAGTCAAGAGCAGGCATATCGCTCCACCTACACAATGCGACAAAGGCTCGCTTCTCGCTTATACGCACTTCTAATAACTTCGATCTAAATAAAATTAAGATCTAGGCAGCAACCTCTGAGTCCGAAATTGGAATATAAATATACATATAGTCTCATATTCCACTACAAATCATTTGGCCACCAATTTTTAAAACCAACTAGAAACCATCAGTCAAGGTAGTACTAAAAGCATAACAAACCATTAAGTTGTACTTTGTAGACCAAATTAACTTGAATTCAACAGTATCCATACAGGGTTAAGTTTCATAATAAACTATCTTAAACCAAACAAACAATAAACTTGCAAAATTCAGTATGTAAATGTATATATAAAACAAGATTGATTACCTACAATATACTAATATAATATACCAACAAATGTTACTTACTCTAAACCTACACAGATACATTTTAGGTAGATCTATCAGGTAATTAGACACACATCATTCACTGGTTCGTGATTCGTCTGTATTTAAGTTTGTATATAAACACATACCTGCGTATACATACTATATATATAGATATACCTGAGCGGAGAAAATAGGTAGTTCTGTATTCGGGTATATTTATTAGGTAGTTATGCCAGCTAACAAAGACCACATTATTGTGCTAGACAACATACCAGTGTAACAACAGATATTTACTCCACAGCAGATTAATTTTGTAACAATAAGTAAGAAGCCTTCAGCTGTTGTACACCCTGTTCTTAGCAATCTTTTCTGCTTCAGCAACACTCAAATGCCTTATCCCATTCTCTTTGAGCCACACTTCACCACCTGCAGAACAACCCTGAAGTTGCCTTTTCTCCATTTTTAGTAACCTCAGACCCTCGCTAATTTTAGGGAAGAAGCCTTCAGGTCTCAAACACCAGGCCCCAAATACACCAAAGAGAACTGTCAAATCATTACCAAACCTCTCGGTGCCACCATCATAGAACTTCGCATTGCTGAATAGAATTCCATTGAATATCAATTTATCCACCCCATTTGCCAGACTTCTCCACACCCCAACAAAGTCCATCTTATTCAAACTCCCTTCCAACACCGACACTTTTCCCTGTAGATAATCTAGCGCATCAACCAAAGATCTAGACACCACCAATCCTTCTTCACTTTTTTCCTGCCATTGCTTCCTGTTCTTGATATAATCTCGAGATCGAGCATCAAAACCCCTCAATACCACAGTTGATAACATTTCAATCCATTCTACTCTGAATTCTTCAAGTTTTCTAATTTCTTCACCTAAAATACCACTCCCAATATCTCCCATTGACCCTTCATTGAAACTATTCTCTACAGATGGTGTCCCAGATGACTCCGCTTGGTTCAGCCCCATCTCAAGAAAAAAGACATCCTCACACCATTCTTTCAAAACAGTCTCCACGTAACGAACTGCATTAACTGACCTTGTAACCTTAATTAAAGCAGCATCGTCAGTCAAGGCAGTCAGCCCCTCAGCTTCTTGGCACCTGAGACATACGGAGTCCAAAAACTTATGTATTACAGGTGCCCCTGCAACTCTAACAAACCTTGACCTTAATGATATCCTAGGTATCGACCGACAACGATCAATTAAAGAAGACAACCGATTAAGAAAGGCACCAGCTATTGCAGGAGATTTATATTCTTCTGCACCAAAAAGAACGGCTGCTCCTTGAACATCCATTGACCAACTTCTCTCATCCTCCACTTCCAACTTCAATTTACTAATTACCTCATTCAGTTCTATTTCAGCCCAAAGCTCAAGCCAATCAGGTCGATCACAGAAGACTGATAAAGAAGTCAGTTTCTGCAAATTTCCGTCTTCCTGAAGAGAGACCAGAATTCCAGACTGCGCTATCAGAGACTGGATTCGTTTGTCAAAAGCAATCATCAAGTCAATTAGATGTAGCCAGGATATTCTAGCTTGTGAGTGCATTCCACTGGCAATATCTTCATCCAGTTGACCAACATATAAAGGAAATATCTCCTTTGCCAAATACGTGGATAGTGAAGATACCATTGCTGAGATCCATTCTTCTCTACAACTGTATCCTGATAACATTGCTTCATCAACCAGTGGTTGCAATAACTCATCCATGGTGTCAACATAATCCCGAGTAATTTTATATACAAGAGCAAAAATGAATTCTGGCTTATCAACCCATTTTGAGATATGGCGCTGGGATGCTATGAACAAAGAATTCACAAGCTCTTCGATGGTCCACAATGGTTGGTACAGAGCAACTTCTAGATTGTGCCCCACGAGTTGCCGAGATTTTCGCCGTCTTTGCAATTCCTGCAGACTGCATAAAGCAAGAAAACTTTCACAATACTGGCGTTTGAGTTCACCTTGCATCGTGAAAAGTGGATTTGAGACTGCAGCTGAATCCTTCCTATCAGTATCTAAAGTACTCGAAGAAGAAATAGAAGGTGGCCATCCAAGAGATACAAGCAGGGACCGGTGATCTGCAATGGCTTGTGGTCTCAAAGTGGTCAAGGCCCTGTCAACTCTGTGGTCAACAGCCAACACAAGACGCGCCCACTGAGGGCGTGTTTTAGTAACCGAAGCTAATACATCTTCTGCCTGTTTCAGAGCTTTAATGGCAATGAGACGCACATCCTGCAAGGAATAAAAGAAGAGATAAAGAAATTACTAGTGAGAAAGTATATTTACAAATGATCACTGGTGAGAAAATGTGTTTACAAGTGAGTAGAAAATAACTTATGGAGATGATCAAACCTCCATATTATGTAAGGAAGGATTTTTCCTAAGATTTCTATTCACCACAGATGCTACAGCATCCTCAATGTCGCCAACCAATGTGTCCAGTTTTAAAGCGGTCTCTGAAAAGATATGTAATTTAGAAAGTAAAACAACTTTGAAGCACACTTCAGAATTCAGATTTTGGTAACCTAAAGTGAACAGCAAGAAGTCTTAGAATATTCGTTATAGAAAGTTAATCAAACAGTAGTGGTACAGTGGCCATTCACTACGTACTAAAGAAAGGAAGTACTAGCACATTAACTACGCAAGGTATTCTTCAGAAGAGAGTATAACAGCCAACACAAATCAGACTGCATATGGAACCAATAGCAAGGTAAACCGGTGGCTTTCTGTAATTTTGTTTCCGTGTATGAAAGGTCAATCATTTACACTGAGCTGAGCAGTGGTAGTCTGGTATGGTGGTATCTCAAAATTAACAACCTAACGCTCGTCATGTTTTACACCAACAATAAAACTAATTTATTCTGAGCTAAGCTGCATTAGAAATCAAAAATAAAATGGAAGCAGATTTAATCACGAAATCGAAAAGGGTTCTCATTGAGTAGTATTAGTCGGCCGGATATCTATATACAGTGATATTCCATAATTTCAATACCAAGCTTCTGTTCTAATGACGTCAAACAATTGTCTAAAGTTGCCGTATCTACTAATAGCAGGTATCAGTGTATTTTACCAATATGGAAGTTGAAAAAATGCTCACAAACCAAATAACAAATAACAGTAATAGTATAAACAAAAGCAAACATTCACAGACAACATATTTTACAAATTTTATCTTGCAAGCACGGGGAGAGAGTACATATAATCAATTGTCATTTCATTCTAATTCAACCTCAGAACTATGTCAAACAGAAGAAAGAAGACAAAACATCCTTATTCTGTTATACCCATGTTTTATTCGAGTGGAGGTTAAGTCCAGCCTAAACAACATGCTGCAATTTCATTAAAAAACAATACCAGCGTAAAGTCGGACAGCCTCCACCCTGGCCACTTCCTTGGCAAGAGCCAGTAGCTCCGATCTCCCTGTTCCATTTGAACAATGCCATCAACTTTCCATTTAATTATACAGTAGTATATACAAGGGATTTGAGGGAAACACCTACCTGATGAAGAAGAATCGACGGTAGGGAGTGCAGTAGAAGAATGAAGATCCGAAAAACTGTCATTAACGGAGGTGAGGAGAGTAGCGAAATGAGAAGAGAAAGAGGCATAAGAGAATAAGCGAGATTCAAGGATGCGGTTAAGATCCGAGAGCTTTTGGTCCAAGCCCTTACACTCAGATTCTAATTCCGAAAGCAAACTAGATGAAGCTTCTTGATCCTGTTTTGTACGGAGCTTAGTGTCCAAATAGCTTATCGCCGAAGGAGAAAGAGATGATGCGGGAGGTAAAATCATCTCAATCAGTATTCTTCTATCAAAATTTAGAATAAAATCATAGTTAATTTTTGTATCTCTGTATATATTTGGGCGGTGGTATCTTTGCATATTTTAAGAAATGTAGTGTCATAATTGTTAATAACATGAAGAAAAAAAGAACATGGTTGCATTTTCATAAATAATTGGAACTTTCAATCAACTAAATTTAAAGACGAATATACCCAAGGTTCAACACATATTAAAAAAAAAAAAGATCTGGTAGTATTTCTATAAATAACTCAAGTATTTAGAAAACTAAGATTTAACACGCATGTATGACGGTTTAAGATATATGTATGTGTTGAACCAAGGTTATTACAATGTAATCAAGTTCCATTCCTTTATTTCACAAGTCAGAGTTTTAGTGATTTCTAGCGAATCAGATGCACCATAAAATAACATCATCATACTCCCTTGAAATCTAAGATACTAGCATTTTAACTAGAACTTTAATTTGAAGTATCCTAAAATGTTTACATTGATAGTAAATAAGAGTTTCAAGTTTCAAATCAACACAGAAAACAAATTCAACACCAAGAATTTATTAAACCTCTTTCACTTGAATCTCCGAAACTTTTCGAATTGGTAATTATAATATCGGAATAATCGCATTTACAACCACAGAAGTTAAGATTGAAATGACCTAAAATCAATGAAATAATATATAGTCACTAATTGTCTTGGCAATTACAAACTATGCATACAAATAAAGTAGCTACATTTAGCAGCACACAATTAAACACAAACTATACACACAATTGTTATGAATATAGATATGTAGAAGGTAGAATTAACAATTAAAATCGTTACCTGTTTGTCAAGAAAATACTTTAATTGATGATCAAGGATCAAAAACGGGTTGTTTTCTCTATTTTTGGATCAACTTCCCCAAATTCTGTTTAATATCAGGAGTGCGTGATTACAAGTTCCAGGTCCGGTTCACCTCTTTATTTCTGACCCAAAATCAGCCAACTGGGCTTGATGACTTATGGGATCAATGGTCCGCTGTTAAAAAAATAATAATAAAATACAGTAAGTGTTGTTAGGAAAATGTGTTTGGTAATATTTTCATATTGTACTAGTTTATACTAGCTTTAAACCCGTGCGATGGCTTTTATAATTTTTTTTGTTAGATTTTATTTTGAATGTTATTGCAAATATTTTATTTTATATTTTAAATTTTTTTCACATATTTTAATAATAAAGCATTGTGTTATAATAAGTTATTAATTTTCTAAAGGATATATGTGATTTTTTTAATAATTATTATTAAATTTATTGATGAGTATTTTGTTATTATTATTATTATTTTATATTTTTGTGTTTGAAAGTGATTTTTGAAAGGTGATTTTTTTTAAAAAAAAATGGGTGGTATTACGTGGTTTTGCGGTGTGTTTTGATTGTTAGTTATTTTTATTTTATATTATATTCGGTTTTGTATAAAATTATATTTAGATTGTATATTAAATTATTATTTTGGGTTTATAGTTTAATTTATTTAATTTTTTGGTGTTTAATAATAATATAATTGGATTCTCTTTGTATATATATATATATATTTGTATATATATATATATATATATATATATATATATATATATATATATTAAATATATGCAAACTTATCTTGTTAGAAAAAATTATGTGAACTTTTAATAATAATTATTGAAGTTGTATTTTAAATATTTCAGTTGTTATTATTTTTTTATTATAATACATTATATATGATGTTAGTATTATATTCGTGTAATTATTCTTTTTATCTTTTTGATTTTTACACGTTTGGTAAATTTTTAAGGAATTTTTGAAATTTTTTGAAAATATGTGTGATATTAAATTTTGTATTTGTTTTAATATTTTTTTTTTGTTTATGTTTATTTCATATTTTTTTTAGGTGTTTATTATGTGTTTTTGTTTATAGTAACCATTTGGAAAACTATAATACCTATGAATATACTGTATTATAAATAGGTTTATATATGTATTTGTTTTGTGTGTGTACGTGTTTATAGGTGTTTATTAAGGTTATGTTATTGATAATATAGGGATCATGATTGATATTACGATGATTTATCATTCTATCATTGCTTTTGAGTTTTAAATTGTTCACTTTAGAGTATTTTATTTAAAAAGGAATTGAATAAGTTACAGTTATAAATTATAAATTATTACTGAATTTATAAAATCTTATGTTTGTGCATGTTTGTGTTGTATACTTTCGGTTACATAATTAGTATTATGATGATTATAATTAGTTTTATCATTGTTTTGAATATTTTTGTTGTTGAAATGGGTGTGTTTTGTTTGGAAAATTAGAACTGAACAGAGAGCATATATATTCAATAAATAACATATGCAGCGGTAATTATTTAAATGATTTATTCAATGCACAAAAAAGTTTAGAAGTGTTATTGGTTGTTGAAATGTATGTAAATAACTTTTTAAATTTTTCAGGGATTTGTATGAAAAGTATATGTTGCATAATAACCAATAAACCAGAATGTATGTTATTGGTAGATTAAATTTATTATCGGATAAATTATTATATTGTTTTCGGTCCCAACGTAGTAGAGATAGATTGGATTTTAATCTCTACAGTTAAGTGTTCGATTAATGAATAATCCCGATTAGTTAATATATTATTTTCGGTCCCATCAAATTTGTATGTAATATGTAATTTTGATGATATTCAATTGAATGATCAAATTGAAAATGAGAGACGAGTTCATATCTCTAATTATGTGTTTTGCCTTTTAATTTGATGTTTTCTTTATGTGCATATTGATTTTTTGTTAAATCAATTTATGGGTGCAGGTGATCGAAAATTTCTTCTCCAACAACATTTTATTCAAATTGGTCATCACATATACCGCTTCTCTCTTTCCTTCGGCGATAGTTCCGGATGTTCCTATGATTGTTATACACGGCTTGTTTGCCGTTGATACGAAGGTCAACAAGAAAGGAATCTGGACTTGTTTTAAACACAAGATCAATGAATCCGATGCTCGAGAAGAATAACGAAGGATTCTTGATAAAAAAGGAGCTTTTAGGGTAATCAACAAACATCAAAATTAGCATTTATATGGCCAGCAGTCGGCCGCGAACCCGACGATGGGTTTTATCATTATGAAAACGATAAACACAACTACTTGTGAACCATTGATGATCAATAATTTATCCATAAAACATTTTTGTTGGGTCAAAAAATTCATTCCTCTGGTCGAGACCGCCATGACTGCTAACAATTTTTTACCAGGGTTAACAACAGAATGTTCAACTTTTGAAAGGGTGATAGAAGAAGCCGTGGGGGTGAAGTGTGATGTACGGTTTAAAAGGTTAAGCCACCAGGATGGAGTCTTTTTTGGACCAAAAAAGATCGGCATATTGTTTGACAATAATTGGGTACCAATTGACTCATATCCGGATGTGGATAATATAAAAGGTGAGGAATAATTGTTGGATGAGGGTCCTAATATTGTCATGTTTGAGACATTCAGTGGAAGCAAAGAAGCTAAGGAGAAGGAGAGGGTGTTACAAAGAGGTGGAAAATCTAGAAAAGGAGGAGCTAAGAGAAAATCTAGAAAAGGAGTAGCTAAGAGAAAATCTAGAAATGGAGGAGGTAAGAGAAAGAATGCAAGTTGGTTAGTTACTTATCTACTTACTTACTATTACTTACATAGTTACCTATTACTTATCTAGTTTCATAGTTACCTATTACTTACTTATCTACTTTCTTCCTTATTTACTTACTTATTTCCTCTGTAAATATACTATCTCAAAGACAATAAAAGGATAAGTAGACATCTGAAATGACAACAAAAACAGGTGTTTCTAAGAACTCCTTAAGTTTTACCAATCTAAGTTTTACGCTTAGCACAACTGAAATAACTTCTTTTTTTATTTTTTCACAAAATATCTCATGAGAACCTTATAAATAATCACATATATACGCATTTAATTTTTTATTATTGTATTTGATGATGGTTAGAAAAGAAAATTTCCGGTGGAAGAAGTTTGAGACGATATTTAACTTTTTATTATTTTATATTGTTAATACTTTTTGTTCATATATATTTATTACATTTAGTGTTGGCCTAAAAAATCTTAAAATACAATCTTATGATATCTATCTTCTTATGTTTAGATATGTGTTAAAAAATTTGCAATGTTTTCTTTTCTCCAAATCATTGTCTAAAAAGTGTTGTATGTTTGCAATTTTCTTTTAGTACCTATCCATAAGTATCATTTTGTCAAAAATATAATTATAATTAAATTTTAAATTTACTATTTTACCCATGATTATCAAACCACATTATAGGTACTTTCTTTTTTATGAAAAATGTCAAAATTAACATTTTTTTAGACTTTTAGACAAGAAGGTCTCTGCTAGACTAGTATTTTTGACCATTATGTAAGAGTAATGCTAAGGAACCAAACAATTTTTCCAAAAACTTGTCCAAAATGATGTGGTAAGTGGTGATGTGTTAAAATGTGAAATTTTAATTGGTGTCATTGATGTGAATACAGGGAGGTCCATCTCATTTATTACTCCTGCCACATCATTTTGGAGATGTTTTTGGGAAAATTGTATGGTTCCTTAGCATTTTTCATTATGTAAAGGAAAGTTTATGCTTACAATTCTATTCAACTAGGCCAAGAATTTTCATCGATATAAAGCTTTCATATATTTTTCCAGAAGGTACTGCGGACACCTTGACGGCTAGACCTAGACCATCCTTGTATGTAACTTAATCCTCAAAAGTGGTCAGTTGGATCCTTCTATTGTTCTTCGGTTTCACATCTCAATTATATATGTATTTGTTGTTTCATCTCACGTGCTTTTGTTTCTTATTCTGAATATTCTTATAATTATGCAAAAAGAAGGGTCAGTTGAACTCAAGAACGGGGTATTATTTTCAAATTAAGGTATCGATCGTTTAACAAGAGAATTAGGAGTACATTTTTTTCTAAAACATTGTTAGTTTGATGCTCTTCGCAGTTTGGTTTTTCCCTTCCTACCCTCCCAAACGTTGTGGGTCCAATTCTAGTATTAGCAACATCCGCTTGCCACATAACTATAAGTATTTAGAACTTAAAAACGTATATGAATTTACGAGAACTAATTGTGAACTATGGTGGAATCAATGGTACATATCGTGGTTTATAGTTGATCTGTACATCTAAAGCTTTAGATATAGATGCATTACAATATTTTAAAGTCAGCACTTCAATCTTATAATGTATTTGATTGTTTTTTTTGCTAAGACGATATCTATCTTCTTTTACTTAGATGTCTATTACCTTTTTGCAATGTTCTTTCTTTCTCCGAAGCCATTGTCTAAAAACTGTTGTATGTTTGCGTTTTTCTTGTAGTGCCTATCCATAAGCATCTATTACTTTTTGCAGAAATTTAGTGGTGATCATTTTAATCAATATTGTTGAAATATCAAGTCACTCTGTTTTTAGGTGGTGACGCAGCAGATATCAAAATCTTCAATTTCGGAGGATACCAAAGTAAATCAGAAAAGATGAGAAACTTTAGTTCTCTGGATAATTTCCCTGAAGAAACATTGGCTGAGATCTTAAGCTGGTTGGAAGCAAAGTATCTGTTGAGGTATAAATGTGTGTGCAAGGTATGGTATTCCGTGATTAGGGGCAAACTCTTCATAGACATGCATGCTCTCCGTAATGAAAGTCTTCATCGTGACTGGATTCAAGTAAAATTTTGTTTTGGCAGTAAATATTGTAGAAGGTTGTTACTGGAGCAAAATGTATCATGTTCCCCTGTAACGCCGGCAGCAAACGCATACTATCGAATAAGAAATCCAACAACCTGTTGGATAAAAAAGCCAACAACATATCGAATAAGAAATCCAACAACCAAGTGTATACTTAATCTTCCCCGTCCACATAAGAAGGAAGTGATTTACATGCACATCTTTCAATATCCTTTGACTAGTTCATATTATGTGGTTTCAGTATTTTTTAATGAAGTGAAGAAGAAATATGATTTGGCACTTCTTGATCTTGGAGGTCATAGTAATGATCCATGTCCTAATGCTGATCTTTCCTGGAGAATTGTCAAAATTCCGGTATTTGACATGCTCAACAGACAAGAGAGGTATTGTTTCTCATATTGTATGTCGAGTGAGGGCATCTTGCATATCCTTACTTTACCTAAGGTTGGTTTAAACAACCCTAAGATCATGTGTGTTGACTTAGTCAAGCAGACTTGTGACATTCTTAAGGTACCACAAAACTTGTATTTTAATTGTAAGGAGCTTAAATTTCAGTCCTGGATAGACAAGCTATCAGTAATTTTTGTTCGAGAAAAAAAAACTAAATATATGGGTGTTGGAAGATTACAAGAAACAGAAGTGGGCTGACACAATGGTAATTCCCTTGCCTTTTCTGGAAAGACATCCAAGTTTGATGACCGAAGTTCCACACATTCATCGTGACAATGATGATGAGGAGGATATCTTAGTTTATATCCCTAGTCCTCTCAATACTCTTGTTTACATAGTTAAATCGGGATCAGTTATATCGTTAAATCGGGAACCACCTCCGCTCACGAGGATACCAGCTACATTGGTCTCTCTCAGAGGTATGCAACCAGAGAAGAAAGATTGCTAAAGTTAACTCCAAACAAGTTTTTTGGCTTGGATTCTCTTTCTCTGTTCAAAATATTTATTAAATATTTGTGTTAGGAATAATTCATAAGTTGTGATGTTGAGAATAGAATTTTACTTATACTTCTTGTAAATCCTGATCTTATAAAGGATTTAGTACTTTTTATAGGATATATGCGTTAGACAGTAATCTGTAGAGTTTAGTCAGGAATAGTAATGCATCAAGTACTACATGTCAGGAACTGAGATCAAATCCTGATACGCCAAGTCAAATACTGATGGATGTCGAATCCTGATGCAAGGTGGAATCCTGATATCAGTCGTGTTACTGATGATGTCATTATGGATGCTACAGAAACTGGCAAGTGCTATAAAACAGGATCGTTGTTTTGAAGAACAAGCAAGAAGATATCATGAAGGAAAGAATTTTCTATTGATGGAAACTATCAACTGGACGGCAGAACATTGTCATGTATAGATCATTACTTTCTGTTATTAGTTATAGGTAGCATTATAGATACTCTCTCTATATCATTGTAAAAGAGTGGATTGTGGATTTTAGAGTGCATATCGTGTGAAGCTCTGTATAAGGTTTGTATTCGTGAGTTCGAAACAAACAGAGAGAGAGATTTGTATTGTCAGCAGCTGCTAAAGGTATTGTACACCTTTGGTAGAGTTTGTATTTGATTTATTTAATACAAACAAAGTTTGATTCATTCGTTTGTTCTTGTTCATCTAATCAAGCAAAAATCAGACACGATTATATAACTTGTATTCAACCCCCCCCCCTTCTACAAGTTATTCGAGTTAACAATTGGTATCAGAGCATGTTGATTTCGAATAATCATAAAGATCTGCAATCATGTCTGGTTACAAGGATGGTAATACTAAGATCCCCATGCTCAAGAGAAACGAATATACTCTATGGGAAGTGAAGATGTTGCATCACCTGGAAGCAACAGATCCTGATTATCTTGACAGAATCAGAGATGGGTCTTCTGTTCCAATAAGGCTTGTTCCTCAAGCAACTTTCGAAGGAAAATTTGTTCCAGAACATACAGCAGAGAAGCCTAAATCTGAATGGACAGATAAGGAAAAAGAGAACGTTCTTAAGGATGCTAAAGTGAGAAACATACTATTCAACGGTCTTGATTCTGTTCTCACTAACTATGTTCTCTCTTGTAAAACTGCTAAGGAGATATGGGACAATCTAAAGGTTCACTGTGAAGGAACAAAACCTGTCAGGAAGAATATGAGGACACTTCTCATACAACAGTATGAGTACTTTGAATCCAAGTCTGGTGAGTCACTTACTGACACCTTTAATAGGTTTACTAAACTCATCAATGAGATGGCCATGCATGGTAAATATTATGACTTGGAGGATATGAATAATAAGTTCATGAAAGCTCTTCCTGATTTCTACAATGAGAAGATATCTGCAATTGAGGAAGCTAATGATCTGGATGAAATATCATTAGAAGCAGTTTATGGAAAATTGAGAGCTTATGAACTTGACAGGCAGCAGAAAAAGAGCAGGAGTGAAGGAAAGATGAAAACTGTTGCACTCACTGCTCAATCTGAATCAAAGAAGCTTCCAGAAGAAAAGTCTGAATTTACTGAAAGAGACTTGAGGAAGAAGAAGAGCAAAGAAAGTTCTGAGTCAGAGACTGCAGATATAGACTCTGAAGATAATGATTCTGAATCAGAGATGTAAGAACTCTTTGCTATGTTTGCTAAAGCTTTCAAGAAAGGAAGATTCAACATGAGAAGATTTAGCAAAGGATCTTTTCAGAAGAAAGAGGAGAAGAAGAGTGACAAAGGCAAGAGTACAATTATCAAGCTTGATAAGGCCAAAATCAAGTGATTTAACTGCAGTGAGCTTGGACACTTTGCTAGTGAGTGCAAGAAGCCTAGGAATTCAGGGAAGGGTAATGCACTTGGTCACACAGAAGGATTGGGCAGACTCCAGTGATTCTGAAGATGAATTGGATTATGACAACATTGCATTGATGGCAAGTGCTTCAGACAAGCCTGGATCTCCAAAGAAAACTTCTTCATCTTCTGTTAAGGTATCACTTCACTCTCTTGATTCATTTGATAGCTTAGATTCTGATGATATTAGATCTATTCATGTTGAGTTTAAGAATCTTATGACTAATTTCAAAATTCTTGCTAGTGAAAAAGATGAACTTAAGGCTAAGAATGATGAATTAGTTAGTAGAAATAATTTTCTTGAATCTGAATTAATTCAAATGGAAGAATATAGGTTAAGTTCTGATAAACCTAAGCATGATTATGGTGTTATTCTTGAGGCTTATGACTATGTCAGAAAAGAACTAGAGGAAGAGAGAGATATGATGAAAACCATTAACACTTCTGGTAAAAAGACTCAAGAAATCATTGACAATCAAATTCTTGGTAAAGTCCATGGCTTAGGTTTTGGAAAGAATAAAAGTGAAAATTATGTAGCTATTGTCTTAGATGATAGGAAAGAAGAAGCTAGCATATCCAAATCTGAAGGTAAGAAGATAGTTTCTGAACCTAAACATGTTAAATTTGTTGATTCTAAAGGTACCCCAATTGTGCACAAAAGAATTAACAATAGCAATTCAGATGAGAGAGTGTTAGAAAAACCTAAGAATGTCAACATAGGTTTTCTGTCTAAGTCTCAGTTAAAACAGAGACTAGAAGGTATTTCAGAGTCTAGCAAGATCAGAAGAAATAGGAATGGAAAAGAAGGTATTAGCAAAGAGAATAATTACAAGAATGTACCTGATGCACCTAGGAAGAAATGCTATAAATGTGGAAATCATAATCATTTGGCCCTAGACTACAATCAAAAACCTTCTTAGAAAACTGAGTCTAGATTCCCCAAGACTCAGAGAATTCAATACCAACCACAAAAACCCTGTTATCATTGTGGTAGTATACTTCATTCCATTTATATGTGTAAGGAATATCATGAACTGTATTATGACTATTATTCTCTGAAATCTGAAACTCCTAGTCACAAACAGTTTGTGAAATCGAAGTCTAAGGTTGACTCTGCAACAGGTAAATCAAAAGCAAAATCTTCAAAGCCTGTTGGTTCAAAAGTTAGTAAGAAAGGATCGAATCAAAGTTGGGTCCTAAAAAATTCTAACTAGCTACTTTTTGTTTGCAGGGCACTGGAAAGAAGCATTCAATTATCTTGGACAGTGGATGCTCTGGACATATGACTGGAAGAAGTCCCTGCTTACAAAGTTTGAGAGGAAAGCTGGCCCAGTAATATCCTTTGGAGATGGCAACAAAGGAGAAACTCTGGGATATGGCTCAATTATTTTGGGGAATGTCATCATAGAAAACTAAGCACTGGTTAAAGGCTTGAAACACACACTTTTAATCATAAGTCAACTGGGTGATAAGGGTTACCAATCAATCTTTGACAGTGAAAGATGCAAAATCTTGAATATGAAGAATGGAGACATTGTTCTGACTGGTCAGATACATGGTAACATATATGAAGCCAGCTTGAGTGACACATCTAAAGGAACTGTCAGATGTCTTTACAGCAAGGCATCAAATGATGAAAGCTGGAACTGCCACAAGAAGCTCTCACATCCCAATTTCAAGAAGCTTAATCAACTTGTTAAGCACCATCTGGTGAGAGGCCTACCTCAGGCAAATTATGTGCAAGATGGACTTTGTGATGCTTGTCAGCTTGGAAAACAAAAAAGAACCACTTTCAAGAGCAAGATAGAAAATTCAATTACTAACCATTTCACATGCTGCATCTTAATTTATTTGGTCCAGTAAACATTATGTCTATCAGTAAGAAAAGATATGCTCTATTTATAGTGGATGATTACACAAGGTTCACATGGGTATTCTTTCTACACAACAAGGATGAAGCTCCTCAGCAAATCATTGAACTTGTCAAGAATATTCAAAATAGCTCTGAGTACAAGGTCAAAGTGCTCAGAAGTGACAATGGTACAAAATTTAAGAATTCTACAATGGAGGAGTATTGTGCAGACAATGGAATTACTCAATAGTTTTCTGCACCTTGAACACCTCAGCAGAATGGTGTAGTAGAAAGAAAGAACAGAACTCTCATAGAGGCAGCAAGAACCATGCTTGCAGATGCAAAGCTTCCAACCTATTTTTGGGCAGAAGCTATCAACACTGCATGTTTCACTCAAAACTGTACCTTGGTAAATGCTCATGGTAAGACTCCCTATGATATGATCAAAGGAAAGAAACCAAGTGTGAAATACTTTCACATCTTTGGATGCAAATGCAATGTCCTGAAAGTTCATCCAGAACAACTTGGAAAATTTGAAGCCAAATCGGATGAAGGAATCTTTCTAGGATATTCAGCATCAAAGGCCTTCAAAGTATACAATCTCAGAACTCATATTGTTATGGAATCAATTCATGTTGCATTTGATGATAAGAAGTTTGGAATTTTGCAAACTGATGAAAGCCATAACAATCTGGAATTTGAAAATCTTAAGTATTCTGAGATTCTCTCCAGTGATGATGAAGGTTCTCCAGAGGATATCTCTATTACTTCTCAAAGGAATGCTACTGTTGAGGGGGAGCAATTCAATCAAGGAGAACAAAGTACTGGTCAGGATCAGACTAGTCTTTCAGAGTCTACTTCATCAGGAACTGATCCTTCAGAGTCTAATGAAGGAAGATCAGAAACTAGTAGCAGTATGGAATCTACTGATTCTATTGATCAAGTTGGAGATTTTGAAGGCAGAGAAAGTTCTTCTACAAGAGATACCACTAACTTAGGGGGAGAGTCTAGCAGGAGCAATCTACCACCTGTTAGAAAATGGATAAGGGATCATACTGAAGATTTGATTATTGGTGATCCAAATAGTGGTGTTCGAACTAGAAGATCAATTCAAAATGAATGCTTGTACAGTTGTTTTCTCTCAAAGAATGAACCTAAGAAGGTTGAAGAAGCCTTACAGGATCCTGATTGGGTAATAGCAATGCAGGAAGAATTGAATGAGTTTGAGAGGAACAAAGTTTGGAAACTGGTACCAAGACCTAAAGATAGATCTATTGTTAGTGTTAAATGGGTTTTCAGAAACAAGCTAGATGAATCTGGTATGATTGTAAGAAACAAAGCAAGACTGGTGGCCAAGGGTTATTCTCAGGAAGAAGGAAATGACTATGATGAAACCTTTGCACCTGTAGCAAGATTGGAAGCAATCAGAATGTTTCTTGCATTTGCAGATCATTCAAAATTTAAGGTATACCAGATGGATGTAAAGAGTGCTTTTCTTAATGGCAAACTTGATAAGGAAGTGTATGTGGAGCAACCACCTGGTTTTGTTGATCCAAAGTTTCCAAATCATGTCTACAAACTTGACAAGGCACTCTATGGACTAAAGCAGGCACCAAGAGCATGGTATGAGACTTTGTCTAAGAGGGTGTTTGGGATTGCTTAAAATAAGTTACTTTTGACTTAATGGAAGTGTTTTTAACTTAAAAGAGAAAGTGATGTTGTTTATTTTAAGTTGAATGAAAGTGTTTGGGTAATTTTACTTAAAGTTAAATGGGGATTTAATAATTTTGACTTAAAGTGAAATTTGACTTAAAAAAATTTAAAATTCTTAATATTTAAACTTTACAAGAATCAAGAATCGTGAAAAAAAAAACTTGATAAGTCATAAGTCAAAAGTACCTAAATGGAACTTATGACTTAAAGCAGTTTTTTAACTTAAAGCGGGCTTAAAGCCCCTATGGCCAAACACACCCAAAACAACTTAAAGCTCCGTTTTGCTTTAAGCACCAGTTCCCAAACAGGCTCTAAATTTCTTCTTGAAAATGGTTTCACAAGAGGTACAATTGACAAAACTCTATTCTTTAGAAAGATAAAAGGTGATTTGATTTTAGTTCAAGTTTATGTTGATGATATTATATTTGGTTCTACTAATGAAAAGTTATGTGCTAAGTTTAGCAAGCTTATGTAGTCTAAGTATCAGATGAGCATGATGGGTGAACTAAATTACTTTTTAGCCTTGCAGGTCAAACAGACTGAGACTGGTATTTTCATTAATCAATCAAAGTCTATCAAAGATCTTTTAAAAAGGTTTGACTTTCAAGATTGTGCAGTTGCAAAGACACCCATGGCAACAGCCACTAAGCTAGACTCTGATCCTAAGGGAAAGAGTGTTGATAACACTAGCTATAGATGCATGATAGGTTCACTGTTATATCTAACTGCAAGTAGACCAGATATAATGTTTTCTACCTGTTTATGTGCTAGATTCCAAAGTGATCCTAAGGAATCTCATTTAATTGCTGTGAAGAGAATTTTTAGATATCTCAAGGGAACTCCAAATCTTGGTTTGCGGTATCCAAGAGAATCTGATTTCTCCCTAATTGGCTATTCAGACTCTGATTATGCAGGGTGTAAAATAGACAGGAAAAACACTACAGGTACATGTCAATTCTTGGGAAACAGATTGATTTCTTGGGCAAGCAAGAAGCAGCAATCAGTTTCAACCTCAACTGCAGAAGCTGAATACATTGCAGCAGGCAGTTGTTGTGCTCAACTCCTTTGGATAAGAAATAAGTTGATGGATTATGGTATGACACTTAGTAATATTCCTATGTTTTGTGATAATACTAGTGCTATCAAAATTGCAGAAAATCCAGTTCAACATTCAAGGACTAAGCACATTGATGTCAGGTATCATTTTATTAGAGAACATATTGAAAATGGTACTGTGGAACTTTGTTCCTACTGACAAACAGCTTGCAAATATTCTAACTAAACTACTTGATGAGGCTACATTCATTAGATTGGTTAGTGAGTTAGGAATGTTAAATTTTTAGATCTTTAACATCTGCACAAGTAGCAAGGTATGTTGTTTCAGTTTATAGACTTGATATTTTTGTCAGGATCTATACTTGATTGTTAAATGCTTAAGTTGTAACATTTTATCTTGATAAATTTCAGTATGATAGACTTATTAATAAACATCAGGATCAGGATTGCTATCAGTATGCTGACGTCATCAGTATTGACATCAGGATTGTATCGTCAGTATCAGGATTGTGAAATTTGTGTGTCTTACTGTTTCAAATTCTAAAGTTCATGTTATTCAGTGGTTCAATTCTGAGTTTTGTCAAAGTCTATGTTAGCAAGTTTTATCACATGCATACTGATAATTTATATCATTATTCAGATCATTCAATAAACAACGATAGACAAGTAGATAATAAGAAAACTTGTATTTTCATTAATCAAAAGCATTACATACATGGAAATGAAATACAATTCTTCTTTTTGTCTAACTACTACTAATAATTCTATTCTTGTTTAAAGTTGTTGTTGCTTCAATCTTCAATGATCGACTTTCGGACAAGGAGCATCTCAAGATTAGATTCCTTGTTTGGGCGACTTGAATGAGAGCAGCTGACTCATCTTCATGCTTATTGAAGAAAACGAATAGCATCTCCATCAAGATCAACCTCAGACTCTTCGCCAAATTCTTCATCCTCGAGGTGTGAAGAGATTAGAGGAGAATTGTATCCAACTGGTAGATGTTTTAGAGGAGATTCGTGGAAATCATCTGAGTTAAGACCAATCATATCTGACTTGATGAGAAAAGTCATCTCTTCTAAGAGATAGTTTACTTGCTCCTGATCATCAAGAGTAAAGAACTTCTCAGTGGTAATGAACCATAAGCAAGGGTTCATATGAAGATTTGGGTTGAAAGTCATGGTCTAAAGAGAAAAGAATGAAAAGGTTTTGGAGAATGGCATAAGACGTCGGTTTCTTTTATAGAAAGACGTGAGAAGCTGAACAGTCGTTTGGGGGATATCAATGCAGTCAGTCATAATTATGTGTGACTGTATTTCTTGTATTTTCAAGAAATATTGAACGAATCTAACCAATTGATTTTGTTCAGATTTTATTTATTTCTTTTACAGGTAAAAGAAAATGCCACGTGGAAACTCCATTTAGTCTTTGGAATCAGGATGATATTGATCAGGAATACAAGTGTGTTCACATCAGGATTAGTAATTCTTTCTATTTAGAAATCACATTGAATCGTGTGATTATCTTGATGAAAAGATCACATCAGGAAAAGGAAGCTGATCAATATTGATTTTTATCTTGATTTTACCTTGATTTAATTTACTTGAAATTAATTTTGGATTTTATTTTCCAAAAGTCGTGGGTAACTGTGTTTTTCAGGGACTGACACCTGTCAACCTACGTGTCAACGTGGGATAATGGGTCTGAAGGATTTTTGAAATATAATTATTTTGACACTCTAATCGTGTAATTGCTTTCTCTAATTTCATTTTCTAAAGCAAAAACACTCTTGAGTTTTCAAAATCACTAATCAATTTCAAAGATTTCTTAAGTTCTTTTCAGATCAAAATGGCAACTCAAAGAAGACTACCCAAATCAGTAGCTTTCAAGTTTGGTGACTTTGATTTTATGATGAACAATCATGTTGCAGCTATCACCAACAAGGAAGGGGTGTCAACTGATTTTCACCCAATTATGGACTTTATGGCGAAATGACCATTAAGTTATGCCTTGACAGCATCTCCACAAATTAATCAAGTAGCTGTTTCACAAGCTTGGGAGAATGCTGAGGTAATTGATTCTACTCAGAGTTAATCAGGTAAGATTGTTCTACACTTAGGACAAGACTAATTTGATATTACTGAATCGGTTGTTAATTCAGTACTTCAATTACCTGTTAGTACGAATTTTGAGAATGTACCATCTGATGATGATGTTAGGACTATGTTATCTGAGTTAGGGTATAATGGACCTCTAGATAACATGAGCCAGTTAAATAGATCCTTTCTTAGGAAAGAATGGTCTTTCTTTTTTTATCAAATTGCTAAATGTTTTACTGGTAAATGTAGTTCTTTTCAACAAATTACTGCTGTTACATCACATATTGCATATGGCTTGCTTTATAACAGAGTAATTAATTTTGGTCACATTATCTTAAGTCAGATGTGTATTAAACTTGGGTCAAGAGATCATGACAGGAATATGGTTTATTATCACAGATTCATGCAAATGTTTATTAACCATTTCATTCCTGATGTTGAAGCTAGATTTGGTAGAGAATATTGTGTTTCTTCTTATGTACAGCAAAAGAGAATTTTCTCTGACATTACAAAGAAGGACAGTGAAAAGAATCTAGATGAAATACCTGCATTACACTATCCAAATCATGTTCAGGTACTTCTAAAAACTCATCTTCCTACTATCTATAATTTTTCTTTCTTTGGTGGTGAAATGACTCAGGAATCTCAATTGGAGAACCCCCCTGTGTCTACCCAAGTAGCCAAAAACATTACAGTCTCTGAAACAATTCTAGAACCAAATTTTGATCCACAGCTTATTGTTCCAAAGAAACCAACCTCTGGTGTTTTTCAAAAGACATCAGTTGTAAAGAAGAGAAGATTTGTTGTTTCTAGTAGTAGTTCTAGTGAAGATGATGATAATATATCTCTTGTTGAGAGAGCAGAATTGAAGGCTGCAATTCAACTTTCTAAGCTAGGACAAAGAGATGGAACACCTAGTCACAGCCAGGCTGCAGTCTCCCAAAAGGCTGTAGTTCTTAAAAAGGGAAACAGTTACTGGATACTGTCTCTCAAAAGACTGTGTCTATTGAAAAAAGATCTCATCCCAAGATCACTTCTGTGTCTACATCTCTTGAGTCTTCTCAAGATAAATCTGTTGCTCACTATACTAGGAGAACAAGGAGAAAGATTCATTTGTCACCTACACACACAGTGTCTAGTCCAACTAACATTATGCAGGTCTCTACAAATAAGGTTATATCCACGTCAGTATCTGACAAGAGGGATCTGGATCTTGATTCTTCATGGGAAACAACATTGACATACAGACTGGCTATGGAACTTATTTCTCTAAAAGTGAAGCTTTCCAGGCCTGTTCTAGATTTTCTGATTGAAAGAGTTCCCAAACTTTTATTTCCTGGAGAATATGGACTGTTACATCAAAGACTTGATTTAATGAAGATGTACTTCTATGTATCAATCAGAAAGAAATTTGGACTTCCTAAGCATGTTGCACTTCAATCACTTCATGCATATTTATTTGACAAGGATGTCATTGTTGAAGATGCTTCAGCTCAAGGTGAACAAGAGGAGGTAGTTGATAGAGGGAAGCAGTCAACAGAAGATACTATTGCACCAGTGGTGAATAGTAGGATAGATCAGATCACAGTCACTGCAACACAAGAACCATCTAGTCAGAGGTTGGATGACTCAGGAACTGTGATTGATGATGCTGAAAGGTCTTCTGTGATGACTGAAATTGCAAGTGAGAAACCCTATGATATGGGAGGAATGACTTTGATTGATTTTCCTGAAGATCAAACCAATATTGTTCTTTCAGAGTCTATCCACCTTGAGGGTGTGTCTCAGCAACCAACACTTAAAGACGGTGACATACTAGCTATGGTGTCTAATGAAGTATTACTGAAGACATCAGAGTCTAGTGTAGATCCTGAAAGTGGTATACTGGAGCCTGTAGTTTCTGGAAAGAAAGTAGATGTTTGTAAGGGTTCAGAGACTATAGCAGCTCACTTCTTGGAGAAAACCTCAAGCCCCATGCCATATGAGGAACCCTCTCTCCATGTGAGTTCAGGTATAAAAACTTCTTCTAACCCCTATTTTTCTGTAGGTCATGAGAGCACTTATCCAAATTTGAGTGATACACTTGAAAAGATGGTCATAGATCCACACATAGAGAGGCTGACTCCTGACCAGGCAAAAGGAGAGGTAGAAAGAGTGTTGACTTTAGATAGTCAAAGTGAGAATGAGGGAAACCTTCTTACGATACTTATATATAGGATATAAATCGTATCTAAATAATATGTTTACTTTTAATTACTTTTAAAATTATATGATTAAATAAAATAGAGTATAATAATTTATTATGGATATAATTTAATTTTGTAATATTAATTAATAAAATTATTATTACTAAAATAGTTATTTAATAAATGATATGTATTGTTTAGAACTAATAATATAAAATCTTAATGTAAATTGTTGTTAACGGGATTCGAACCTTAAATCTTTGGAAGAGATATTTAAATATAAAATATTCCTTATTATTAGTTCTAATGGTTATCATCTATTTACTAAAATCTAACGATTACTATTCTTTAAAATTGTTGAACTAAACAACCAAATTATACCCTAGTTTGCTTATTATACATTAGTAAATATATATATATATATATATATATATATATATATATATAGGGAGGTGCTCAAATGAGACCACTCTTATAATGAGAACTGAGACCCCAATTACTAAATCATTAAAAATAATCACTATCATATATGTACACACCTACACTACCGCACATATTTTATAAAGTTTTCACCAATTCTGCAACCACCGTAACTACACCACTGACCCTCCTCTTCCACTGTAGCATCATCCATCGTCACCAACCAAGCCACCACCACCACACGATAATCTCTATCTTTCCATTCAATTTCTCACCAAAACACCATCATTTTTCATTAAATTTCTTCCCGAGAAATCACTATAATTCTCTTTATGGATTAGATTTTTGACCAGCAACCGCTATTTTTAACAAACACGATCGCCTTATAGCCATCGACATCTCAATAGCAGGATCTCCGACATCTCAATAGCACAATCTCCTACGTTACCACTAGTGGCAACTCACTACTATAATATATTTACTTACCTTTTTATAGATTTGATGCACCAAAAAATCATCTTCGAATCAGAACTAATTTATAACGATTGCTGAGAGCATCTTGAATAATGATTTGAGTTCAAATCATCAAATTTTGTATACAATTCACGAAATACACTTACACAAATCACTAAATAAAAAGGTGATTTGTATTTATAAAAAGATGATTTGTATGCAAAATTTGTTAAAATATACTCAACTGTGATCTACATTAAAAGTTTGAAGATGCTATCTTTCAACTAAATTCATAGGATATAAGAAAAACAATGAAGAAATGTAAACGAAGTGTTATAATGATGGTTATAAAGATGGCAGAGGTTATGTGAGTGTCGGTAATGGTATAGTGGAGGCGGCGATTCATTAGAGATAAAGGAATGATGACGATGGAGGTAGAAGGTCGGAAAAAGTAGATGAGAAAGCAGGAGGAGAGCTATCGAAAAGAGAAAAAGAAAGGAGAAGATGATGATTGATGGGTGTGTATAACAAATGGGCGGAGAATCAAAATGTTGGAGAGATAGATGGATAAGATATATATCGTGTGGTCAGGATTTAATATTAATTGTGTGGCTGGAAAAAGGTCTCAGTTCTCATTTTAAGAGGGGTCTCATTTGAGTATATATATATATATATATATATATATATATATATATATATATATATATATATATATATATATATATATATATATATATATATATATATATAGGCTAGCGTTCAAATAGAAACCAACCTTAGAATAGAAACTAGAAACCTACACTAAATAAATTATATTTCATTTATTTTAATGGCCCCGCTAGGGGCACCTTCACAAAAAACGTTTAAAATTCTTGGCTCTATTCAACAAAAATATAAAAAAAAGTAAAAAAAAAAATTTAAAAAAAAGTTACTGTTCACGTGCCACGTCATCACGTGAACAATAACTTTTTAAAAAAAAATTTTTATTTTTTTTTATTTTTGTTGAATAGATTCAATAATTTTAAACGTTTTTTGTATTGGAGTACACCTAATTTGGTCATTAGATTAGCTTGAAATATTTAATTTAGGTTTAGTTTCTAGTTTCTATTCTAAGTTAGTTTCTATTAGAACAAGACCCTATATATATATATATATATATATATATATATATATAAAGTAATATAGAATAAAGTTGAGTTCGTTCCCACAGAGAATGGTATAAAACAGAATATGCACCTATGCAACAGTGTATGATCTCTATTCACTGCTAAGATAAGTATCAATTTTGGGGTTGGATTAACTAATTAACTAAGAATCAAATTAACAATATTAAGATCTAATTAACTAACGTGATTAAAAATCGAATTACTTATATGAGAATAAACATGGGATCCCAACTTCATTAAATACTTTGCTTAGAGTTGATGCCTTTAATCAATGCATGTGATGGTTATGATATCTGATCGGATAACACGAAACAAGTATAGGCTACCAGTCAGTATACGAATACCAAACTACTCATACATCCATAAAAGAGATAGAAGATGGGTAGACACCAATTATGTTTAGACCCTATATGTCTATAAGGTTTGAAAACATAACGGTTTAAGCACAAGTTATCCATTAAGATCACATAGGACAGCATAAGATGGTTAAAATTACGCTACAAATCATGATGTCAAAACATTCATAATCCTATGCTAGCATGGCAAGTTCTAAATCTCAAGATCCACTGTCGCTTCACAAGAGATTAACAAGGCATCCTAGATGTTAGCTGCGCATCCAAGAAGAATAAGCACAACCATACAAGGATATCAAGAATTCATCACACACAAATCTTTAAAGCTAACAAACTACTAAACTACATAGATAAATACGTTAGAATCTCATGACAACGATTAGTTCATAATCGAACAGCTCGTCATCATGGGATCTGATAAAACCATAGTAATAAACAAAGTATGAATAATAATTATGCTAGAGTAACAGAGTTAAGAAAACGAATCCCAAAAATATCCATGAATATCCCTAATTAGAAGAAAACAAAAGTAGATGTAGATCTCCAAATGCTATCACGATCTTCGGTGAATCCTTCTCCAAGTCTGAATCTCCGTCTCTCGGCTCTCTCTTGTGTTATTCTGAGTACTGGTGTAACAGCCCGACTTTTCGGACTATTAATTCTAAAACAAAACTAAAAGAAAAATACAATTTATTAATCAAAAAGTCTATTACAAAGGTACTTATTACAAAAGCGCAGCTAACATCTATCGAAAAGTCAATCTAGCCCAATTCTAAGGTCCTCGAACTCCGACGCTAGAAAACTCGATCGTACACCGAACCTGAAATATTAAAAGAATGAGTTACGAAGCCCAGCAAGCAACTACCGTCCGACGGCTCAAAATAATATTTTTATAATTTTCAAAAACACGATTTCCACATGTAGCACATAACATCTATCACATAGTTTCACGCAACATACTCAATAACAATTACGACAAAAATTCACACAATAAATTCTATAACAAATATCAAATCAACGTACACAATATTTTCAATAACTCACATAATCTAAATTCTCAATCGAACAAATAAATCTTAACATCAAATTCTTATTTTAATTCCCACAGTTCTAAATTACGGTCACACTATGCTAGTGACACGGCTTCTATAATTCGATGGTTCGATGGGGGCTAGTTTACATCCCTTGTTAAGTCTTACTCAACAAGGTATCTATGTGTTCCGGAACGTGCGTAAACTAGTTCTATATGCCACACCATCCAATGACCGGATTCTATGATTCGATACGCAACTAAAACTGGGGATTCTTATAAAAATCTTTTCTAAATTCTATTTTCGATGTCACCATTTTCGATAACCAAATCAATCAGATATTTTGAAACATAAGAAAAAATATTTCATAATATTAGTGAGCAACGAAAAGTCACTTACCTCAACATCGATGTCGTACCCTGAAAATAAAATCACAAAAAATCCTAAATATTAATTCATTATCTATTAACAGTAAAATAATGCAAATAAGCACATACTTAATAGAACTCATGCAACGATTACATATAGCTTACTCAGAAAATTCTTAAAATCACAGACCAAATTATCTTACAAAATAGACCATTGTTAACAAAATCAGCCCTGACTAGTTCTGGAAATTGGCAAATTACTCTATGAAAATGATTTTATCTGAAAAGTAGAAAACATGAAAAACATAGACAATTCTGAGACCTTTCCAGAATGGTAAGGCTCGATAAAAACAACCAAGTAACGAATTCAGAAAGAAGATATTTGCGGACTGCAAAACAGAATCAGACCCTGATTTCCCTAGTATTTTGTTGTTTAAGACTTCAAAATCACAGAATTTGACGAAGGAATGCAAACTAAAAACGTAGAGCACGAAAATATCTTTCCAGAATGATATCGCTCATAATTTTTGGATAAAAACTCAATTTACTATGAATTTTTGAAATTAGCCTTCTCAATTTCGAAAACACACCAGCAGGTCACTAAATCACAGAAAACTCATATTTACAAGATGAATTTCGAAAAACACAAAGAATCAAAATTGTATATAATTAAAATACCTTTTCAGAAAGTCTAATTTCACGAAATTCCGATGAATAACGAATCAAATACGAATTTTACAAGAATTCAGAATCCAAATATACTATACATACGAAATCGGAGTAATCGCACGCATACAACTTATGGACATATATATATATATATATATATATATATATATATATATATATATATATATATATATATCAGATTCTACACCTATACAAATACTCAAGAGAACATACAAGGATCCTTTACATAATCAAAATCAATCAAATATAAAACACATGAATTAACACGAATATCAAGATAATTAATGAATCATTACCCCTTCTTTTATTCTTGTTATAAGTCTTCCTCCTCTCTTCCTCTTCTCCTCTTGTGTTCTTATCTCTCTCTCTCTCTCTCTCTCTCTCTCTCTCTCTCTCTCTCTCTCTCTCTCTCTCTCGGCGTTTCTTTTTTCTTTACCTGACTGCTACCTAGAATGCTAGGGTTTTTTTTATATTCTTTTGTAACCGATGTTTTTATCCTTACTAATTAGTCTTTAACGATACATCCTTTTTAATAAAAAAACAACTAATATTTAGCCAAAATTAAAAACTTAAAATCAATTATGAGTTACAACCTATTAATCTTCTATTTTTAATGACTTTCTGCAATAACTCATCAAAAATTGAAAATGTTATAATTTTAAATCCTAAATTATTAATACTAAATTATCAAATTTTTACTAAAATTAATCTAAAAACATGGGATGTTACAAATTACCCTCCTTAAAGGAATTCGGTCCCCAAATTCTCAAAATCATAATATTTCTAGAACCACACCTATTTCGAAAATTTGCGAGCTACCTAAATTACCCACAAGGCAAGCCTATTAGGTAGTCTACAGGAAAATAACCTAGAGCTCTGATACCAACTGTAACATCCCGGATTTTCGGAATATTAATTCTAAAAATGAAACTTAAATAAACAAAATACAATTTATTAATCAAAAAGTCTATTAGAAAGGTACTTATTACAAAAGCGCAGCTAACATCTATCGAAAAGTCAATCTAGCCCACTTCTAAGGTCATCGAACTCCGACACTAGCAAACTCGATCGTACACCGAACCTGAAATATTAAAAGAATGAGCTACGAAGCCCAGCAAGCAACTACCATCCGACGGCTCAAAATAATATTTTTATAATTTTCAAAAACACGATTTCCACATGTAGCACATAAAATCTATCATATAGTTTCACGCAACATACTCAATAACAATTACGACAAAAATTCACACAATATATTCTATAACAAATATCAAATAAATGTACAAAATATTTTCAATAACTCACATAATCTAAATTCTCAATCGAACAAATAAATCTTAACATCAAATTCTTATTTTAATTCCCACAGTTCTAAATTACGGTCACACTATGCCAGTGACACGGCTTCTATAATTCGATGGTTCGATGGGGGCTAGTTTACATCCCTTGTTAAGTCGTACTCAACAAGGTATCTATGTGTTCAGGAACGTGCGTAAACTAGTTCTATATGCCACACAATCCAGTGACCGGATTCTATGATTCGATACACAACTAAAACTGGGGATTCTTATAAAAATCTTTTCTAAATTCTATTTTCGATGTCACCATTTCGATAACCAAATCAATCAGATATTTTGAAACATAAGAAAAAAGATTTCATAATGTTAGTGAGCAACGAAAAGTCACTTACTTCAACATCGATGTCGTACCCTGAAAATAAAATCACAAGAAATCCTAAATATTAATTCATTATCTATTAACAGTAAAATAATGCAAATAAGCACACACTTAATAGAACTCATGCAACGCTTACATATAGCTTACTCAAAGAAAATTCCAAAAATCACAGACCAAAATATCTTACAAAATAGACCATTGTTAACAAAATCAGCCCTGACTAGTTCTGGAAATTTGCAAATTACTCTATGAAAATGATTTTATCTGAAAAGTACAAAACATGAAAAACGTAGACAATTCTGAGACCTTTCCAGAATGGTAAGGCTCGATAAAAACAACCAAGTAACGAATTCAGAAAGAAGATATCGGCGGACTACAAAACAGAATCAGACCCTGATTTCCCTAGTATTTTGTTGTTTAATACTTCAAAATCATAGAATTTGACGAAGGAATGCAAACTAAAAACGTAGAGCACGAAAATATCTTTCCAGAATGATATCGCTCATAATTTTTGGATAAAAACTCAATTTACTATGAATTTTTGAAATTTGCCTTCTCAATTTCGAAAACACACCAGCAGGTCACTAAATCACATAAAACTCATATTTAAAGGATGAATTTCGAAAAACACAAAGAATCAAAGTTGTAGATAATTAAAATACCTTTTCAGAAAGTCTAATTTCATGAAATTACAATGAACAACGAATCAGATACGAATTTTACAAGAATTCAGAATCCAAATATACTATACATACAAAATCGGAGTAATCGTACGCATACAACTCATGGACATATGTATATATATCAGATTCTACACCTATACAAATACTCAAGAGAACATACAAGGATCCTTTACATAATCAAAATCAATCAAATATAAAACACATGAATTAACACGAATCCTCGAAATACAAATAGGCTCCATCATATACCTTTCAAGTTAGCTCACAAACACTATCCACCTGCTGGACTCCATAGTTTGTCAGAGAATCCACCTTCATAGTCAAAGCCTTCAACTGAGCTGCTATGGCTATAGCTGCATCAACTTCCAGAATTCCTACTACTTTGCCTTGTGCTAATCTCTGAGTTGGATTCTGATATTCGTTGGCAGCCATCGTCTCAATTAGATCATAAGCCTCTTCGTAGCTCATAGCCCATAGAGCTCCACTTGATGCTGCATCAAACAATGGTCTAGATTGTGCTCCTAGACCACTATAAAAACCATTAATCACCATCCAATCAGGCATACCATGATGAGGACACTTTCAAAGCATCTCTTTGTATCGTTCCCAAGCTTCACACAAAGATTCTCCCGATTGCTGTGCAAATTGAGTAAGAGCATCCCTTATTGCTGCAGTTTTAGCCATGGGGAAGAATTTAGTGAGAAACTTCTGAGCAAGATCCTCCCAAGTAGTAATGGAACCGGCTGGTAGAGAGTGTAACTAGCCCTTAGCTTTATCCCTCAAAGAGAATGGGAAAGTCTCAATTTAACAGCATCATCCGTCACACCATGCGCTCCAGCACGCTCACCATGCGCCACGGCACGCCTGCCAACTGCCGGAATGCTGATTTTCTTTTATTTCTTCGTTTCTCTTCCGTTTCCTTTCGTTCCTTTTGCAAGTTGTCCTTCTTCACTTCTAGAACTCAAATCCACCATAAAATATGTGATTTGTACCTCACCAATACCAGAAAGTAACCCTTCACAATCTTCACTAAAAACGAATCAAACACACGACATACTTGAGGTCAAGTCAATGCCGATTCGAAGCGTTCCAAGTGGATATAAATCCACTTAGGGCAAGGCCAATGGTGTGCTATATCTTGTGCTATAGCTATATTATAGCACAAAATACAAAATGTTGAAATCCAATGGTGTTCTATAGTTTGTGCTAAAATTGCACAATGCTATAATTTGTTCTATATATAGCACAAACTATAGCATTGTGCTATATTTTGAAACACCCCAAATTGGTAAAAAGTAAGTGGGGAATATAAAAAGGAGGGAAATCATTTCAACACTTGCTTTGCTTCATGACCTTTTTAGCACAAACACCCCAAAAAAGTTAAATATGAAACAAGATATAGCACAAACCATTGGAGGCATGTTGTTATTTTAGCACCGAAAACTACTTTTTGGTGCTATATTATAGCAATAACTCCATCTATTTTAGCACAACCATTGGCCTTGCTCTTATCAATATGTCATTGCTCAAAGAAGAACACCCTCTTATAAAGAACAATATAAAATTCATTATAAAAGCTCATATAAAATTATTTTTAATAACAATTAAGCTTTGATTATGAATAATAATAGAAACTAATATTAATTTAGCAACAAATTGAGATTAAAAACAACTAATAGGATTCTATTATAGATTCTATGATATTTGATTTTTAAATTTTAGATGAGATTACCTATATGCAATAGGCCCTGCCAAGGGCACCTATTTTAAATTTAGTGATTGTAATTTTAATAATTTAGTTTTTTCAAAAAATAATGTGTTTTGATGGTGTTCTATTTTGTTCTTTTATATAAAGTGTTCTATATATATATATATATATATATATATATATAGACACACACACACACACACACACATACATACTAAAAGTTGTTATATACAGAGGTCTAAGGTTCAATTCCCGCCAACAACATAATAATTTATAATTAATACTAAAAATTATTATATACAAAGATGTAAGGTTCGAATTATTCAATAACATATTAAAATTAATATTTATAATATTATTATTCTAAACCATAAATAACTTAAAAAAATAAAAGTAACCCGTGCTGTGCACGGGCTATAAGCTAGTATATATAACTCAAAAAAAATAATTATCAAACAATTATAAAATACAAATTATAATTTTTCAACTTTAAATTTGGTCACAAATCACTACTAAGATTTATATAGTAAACTTGTAAATCAAAATCTTGATAAAAGTCAAACCTGAAACAAAACCATTCCCTGTTTTTAAATTTTTTAAAACTTATAACATAAATTTTGGTATACACCAATCATAATATATTTGATATGCTCCAACCACCATAAATGGTACTTAATACCTCATTAAGGCACAATAAAGTCATCTTTCATGACTCCCATGAATTACATAATTCAGGTACAAAACTAAATGCTAAATTAAACAAGGAAATGATTATTCAAGACATCATATTAAATGTTAAATATTCCACAAAATTAAAGGGCATAAAATAAGGAAATTAAATGAAAACCACTTAAATCATGCAAAAACAATAAGGAATTTAAATCATTTCAAATAAGGACTTCAAAAACATCAATTAAGTAGTCAATCACCAAAGTCAAAAAAAGTAACTCAAAATTAAAAATTCATCAATTAAGGAGTCAAACATCAAATTTGAAAAACGTAACTCCATATTAAAATCCTCATTTAACACTAATAAAAGAAGAACTTAAAGTTAGAATTTAAAACAGTAACTGAAAAAATAATTATATTTCCCTTTTACAAAATAGAAACTAAATATCAAAATAATAAATAAATCAACTACTTTGTAAGATGAAGATAAGATTATAAAACTTAACATACATATAAAAGAAAAGAAATAAAATACAAAAATTCAAAAGGGACAATCATCGACCTTCTAGGTACAATCATACCTCTCAAAAGATAACAAAACTATCTTACATGGTCCCCAATGAAAATAACTTTTTCATGGTACAGAACAACTATCCAGTAAGGAAACTAATCAAACAAAATATGGCAATCCAAAGAACAAATTAGGAGATTGATAGATTATATCATAAAATCACTAAGAAAGTTACACTAAGTTAAACAACAAGAACAATTAGACTTCATAACAATTAAGCCAAAAAAGAATATGAGACCACATTGTCTTTAGATAAATCAATACTAAGAAACCAAGATAGTGTCACACAGAGCACTGGAACAATGCAATGAAACAATCACAACACTGACTTAAACTAAAAATTGGATTATACGAACTCCCAAAATATGAGGGTGAAAAGATCAACAATTTCAACCAAAACCTGATAACATGACATAGGGCACAAATCACTCGAATTCAGTAACAAAACTACTACTACAAAACAGTCATGTAATACTTATCAATCAAATACGCCTAATCAATACTTAAGAACTCAATAAAACAGAAAAATTAATTCAAGAAATAAGAAGAGAACCTGGGCTACAGTGATCATACACATAGCTAATTCCATAAAACAAATAAACAAAGCAAAACAAAAGCATAAACGAAACTACCAGCTCTGGAATATTTATTGGGCCGAGTCACCGCCGAATATGCTATGTATTTGATTGTTAATTAATGCGTGTGTTAGTTACTCAGTAATGAACATTCTTTATCTGCTTTTTGTTACTAAAATTTTACGGAGTATATAAGTATTTGTAGTCAAATGTGTAGTAAATGTTATAAAGAGCAATATTTGCGCTAGTACCTTATTACTTTACAGATTATTAGTTTCATTTGTCATCCCTGAAAATATTTGATGGTCAAGCTGTTTTCTTCCTTCCTGAAAATTTTGAAAGAAAAAAATACAAAGATGTACGATTTTCGAACGAGATGGAAGCCAGCAACTTTATGAATCAAAACATGACTATCCCACATAAGTTCAGAGGGTTTCTTTATTTTCAGAAAAAAATTGGTGAATCTTATGTTCTTGGTGAATGGGTGGGATTAATTGTTGAGGAGTGGTTTTCAAAGGGTTTTGAATTATGGGAGTCTGATAATAATGGTGGTAGGAGAGCAACACAAGTTTTAAAAAGGGCCGGACAAGTAATATCTAAGTTGATGTTCAATCTCAACGACAAAAATCCACATACGAACGTGGATCTTGATAATATTGCTTGTCCAGCCCTTTTTAGAACTTGTGTAGCTCCCCTACTCATATGAACGTGGATCTTGATGATATCTACATCAATCCCGTCACATCTGTCATAACACTTCTCTGCATGTCACATACTCAACAACAAAGTAATTTTAAACATTATGGTGATTTTCAAAACCCATTTAACTCTTGTTAGCGCATTTATACAAAAGAGACTCACTGCATAAACTCGATTTCAGAATTCATCACAAGTATTATAAATTAATAGCTAAAAATAAGCGAGTATGCAGTAACTTATGTGTGCTAAGATTTATTGACAATATAATAATGGTAGTGACTAGTGTTATGAGATATTAAGGTGGTAACTGAATTATTAATTTTTATATAAGTTCATTTCTCAGACCTCGATACGGGCATCTGGAGAGACCTGCAGCTTTTTGTTCAATTTGTGAATTTATGTAATCAGCATGTCCATGAACAACTTTCTCAATATGCTGCTGTGGATTATGAGACGTTCGATCAGTAGACTTTGTATTTGGGTTTCAAATTCAGTTTCTCAAAGGAAGTAAGTTGAATTCAGACTCAATTTCAATATTTCCGTCAGAGAATGTACAAGAAATAATATTGATATGTCAGTTCATCAACGGACATCAAAAAATAAGTAGAAATATCAGTTAGAAAACTATAACACTTATCTATCGGAGCATAAAACCTAACTAGTGTCAAGCACTTTGATGCTATTAATTTTAAAGGAAAATGAGTGTTTGAATCTTCAAAGCTAAATTTGGATTCGGTAACACAATTATCGGCTTATTTTCCTCAATCCTGAGATAGTTTCAAGTTTCGAAAAAATGCTTCTAATGATTTTAGGGGTTTGAGATATTTGAAACCAGATAGAAAATTTAAACTCCGAAAACTTTTTTGTTTTCGGGATAGACTGGATTATTGTTGTCAAAAATGGATTGGAGAGATCCTCTATACAAATTATGGAAATCATACAATGGATGCATCGACATTAAATACAAATTTAATAAATCTCGATGCACAAACATATTATACGATTTTATATGCCATTTATCTCTATAATTATATCCAAGAAAAAATGTGTATGATACATCCACCACATTGTAATAAAACAATTCTACATCTTCCTTTTTTGCTTTTGTGTATCGAGACGTGTTCATATATTATGCAATGGATATTATTGATATGTAATGAACAAATTAATCCTCGTTCTTCCATTGATGAAGACATTTGTTTGAATGCCAATTTTGTTGTATAGTTTAACTGCCTTTTAATTTTTATTATATTAACAATAATGTCATGTTCAAATTTGTATTAGGCTAGTTAATAAATTAATGGTGTAAAATCTGATCTCTTAGTTCTGTTGATAGAGATATTCTCTCTAGTACTCTACCTTATATATATATATATATATATATATATATATATATATAATATGCAATTTAAAATTTATGGAGGTAAACTAGAAAGTATCAAAATTATAACTAAACTTAGACATTAATCGAAAGGATGATTGATAAACATTAATCGAAAGCATTAATCATATGGCCATGATGAAATTTTAACCATATATTTAAATCATAACTAAAAAGTATCAGTACATCTTCTATTTATATTAGTTTGCATATGTTAGTACTCTTACTAATCCTTATGACTAATTATTGTATTCCAGTATTACTAAGGATTACGAAGACACCAATCCTAACATTTTAATTATATTGTTTTGTGTCTTCACAGAGATGCATCATATCTCCTATTCTATGCTCCACTTGTATGGAACAACACTGCGCATCATGATTTCTATAATTTCATTATGGCCTTGCATCAGTATCGCGCCACGTACTGTAAATGTTTTGACGAGATTGTTGCTGACAAATATGGTCAGAGATGTATAGATTTGAACTGACGTGCTACTTTCGAGATGATACTTTCGGTTACTTACGAGATTTTCGTTTTGAGAGGTCCTAATTATGACACGAGTATGAGAGCTGGTCATTTCGATCGGTCGACCTCACTTCTTCATGTTTTTCGTTGCATTCTGCAATATGCACATGTAATGAGATTAATATAGGATTGATATTTTATTAACTTTTTGTTTGACTTGCACTTGTAATTGTTGTGTTGCAATTTTTGAATTCCATTAGAAGTTTGGTCCGCTCTATTTATAATGTATTCCCGAGGGCAACTACTATGTTATACAAAATGTTGCATGATCGCCTTTTTAAGGTTTTTGTAGATGCGGGCAGGTAAAAATTTAAAATTTTATTGTGGAACTCTTTATAGGTGAAAAATTTGTTGAAATTTTTTCGAATTTGTTTATATGAACCTTAACATTAATTTGTTTACATAAGAAATTTTCATATCTCATTTTTCATGCTCTCTGTGTGGGAATTGATAAGCATGATATATATGTACCATTTCATCATGGCGTGTTAGGCCGAATACACAAATAATAATCAACTTTGTATGAGAGATTAACAAGTAAAAGCGTTTATGTTTGAGTTGTTTATCTGTCATTGAACCAATATTAACCTGTTTAACACTAGTTTTTACTGGTTTTCTTTGGACAGCTTCTTTTTCATTCTCAGACAAAAATTTACTGGTTCCATGAACAAATTTAGTTCTGACTTTAACTTGATTTTGAAATCTAAGTTCATCTTCCTCATTATAACCTAGACCAACAGTGTCTGTTTGAAAAATCTGTTGAGTGTCCTTTCCAGAATTAGTCCAAGTCCTAATTTTCTTATTTGCTTCCTCCAACTCAGATTCTAGTTGTTTATATTTCTGAAGCAAAATCTGTTCTTTGCAAACAGCATCATCTCTCTCTTTCTGAACTTGTTGCATGTTTTCAAGTTTCTCTTCAACAAGTTTATTTCTCTCTTTAAGTTCAGAATTTTCAGCTTTTATCCTCTCATTTTCTAAAGTCTGATCCCTATAACTTATATGCAATGACTTAAGAAAAATTCTTAATTGAGCAATGTCATCAATATTATAAGCATAGGTAGTTGGAGGTACCTGATTTTCAGAGGATTCTGATTCAGTAGTAGCCATGAGAGCATAGTTCACTTCTTCATCAGAATCTGAAGTATCTGCCCAATCTCTGCCTTTAGTGTAGAGTACCTTTCCAGTTTTACCCTTCTTGCACTCAGGAGCATAGTGACCCATCTCCTTACACTTGTAGCATTGAATTTCAGACTTATCCTTCTTCCCTTTAGAATCTCTCTTATCAGACTTCCTGTAGCTTTTCCTGTCTTCATTTGAATCCCTAGAAAACCTTTTTCCTTTCTTGAAATTCTTGAAGCCCATTTTCTTGAAAGTCTTCACCATCAGCACAGCCATTTTTCTCATTTCTTCTTCATCATCCTCAGAGTCAGATGATTCAGAAGAATTTGAATCATAATCAGAGTTTGGTGAATCACTTTCTGAATGTATGACCAAAGCTTTTCCCTTCATTTTCCTTCTTGTTGCCTCTTTCTTCTGAGGCTTCTCTTCAACATTAAGAGCAACAGACTTTCCTTTTCTACTTGATCTCCTGTTTCTCTGCTCCATTTCCAATTCATAAGTTTTGAGCAGTCCATAAATTTCATCAATCTCTGTTTCAGCAAGATCATAGTTGTCTCTAATAGTGGTTGTTTTCACATCCCACTTTTCAGGTAGAGAAAGAAGAAACTTGAGATTCGAGTCTTCTAGATCATACTCTTTGTTGACCAATGACAGATCATTAATCAGTTTACAGAATCTATCAAATGTTTCTGTCATGGTCTCTTCAGGTTTAGCCTCAAAATGCTCATACTCTTGTGTGAGTATGTTTCTCCTATTCTTCTTAATAGCTGCAGTTCCTTGACACCTGACTTCAAGTGCATCCCATATCTCTTTTGCAGTGGTGCAGTTAATGACTTTGTTAGACATGACATTGTCTAAGGCACTATGTAGTAAATGCCTAACTTTTGCATCCTTAGCAATTGATGATAGATCTTCAGGAGTCATGTCCTTCTTTTCCTTTGGAACCATTTTTGCTGCTTCACCAGCAACTGCAACAGATAGCTTTGTAGGATTGTGAGGGCCTTCATAAATCCTGTCAAGATATTCTGGATCTGTAGCCTCCAGAAACATAGTCATCTTGACCTTCCACATAGCATACTCTAATGGCCTCAGAATAGGAACCCTGATTGGTTCATAACGACTCACAGTAGTAGGAGCCTTTTCAGAAACAGTAGGTGTTGGTGGAGGAATTTCTGACATGATTATTGTTGTGTTTGGATCTTAACCTGTAATAAAGTAACAGATTGGCTCTGATACCACTTGTTAGTCATATCAGAGAATATGCGCTTATTGACTCTAAAAGGATCAACTTTATCAGTTTCATCAATTACAAGACCAGGTACACATGCATTGAACAACATTTGACAGAAACGAGCATAGTAGACAGTGGTAGACTGACAATTTATCACCTAAGTTCATCAAAACATATCGACCAAAATCAAAATTAATACCATAGAGCAAAGAATACCCGATTTGGAGACTATCCATTGGAATGGCATCCCAGTTTGTGACTTTCTTCTGGAATGTTCTTGTTATGCAATCAAAGAAGAAATTCCATTCCTTTCTTAGATTTGGTCGCTTTATACTGCCAAGCTTGTCAAGAGATTCCATGTAACCTATCTCTTGTAGCATGTCTCTCAGATAACTTTCATTAACCAGAGTATAAGAAGTATGTGTGTCAAAACCCATCGTATCTCGTACAGTCTGTGGAGTAATCACATGGTCTTGGTCTTCATAGGTGAAGATAATGGTAGGAGTTCCACTTTCTCCTCCATCCACATAAACTGAGTTCTGCCAGAATGAAGCAATTTGAGACGCAGAAAGAGTAGCAGGTCCAGTCAGAGCTTGTCCAATCTCTGAATCCCTCAAAAAGTTCTGCATGAGATGAAACGATTCTGGAACGCGTTCATGATAGAGTGGAGCTTCATAGTTATTAGGAACAAACCGTAAGCCAAGAGCAGTGAATGCTTTAGATGCCATTGAGTTAAGAATTTCCAAGAATTTCCAAAAGATATGAATGTAGAAAAGGTGTTTGCGTGAGTGCCCAAGAGAAAAATAAGAAAACTGTGAGAGTAAGAATAAAGCAAACTCGTTTGGACACAAAAGTGATTAAATTAATAAAAACTCAATCTCTTATGTAACAAACACTCAATCAGTTCCTTGATTAATGTGTAGTGAGACACGATAATAGGTAAGTGGGACACATTAAAGGCGAGTGGGTCATGTGCGCCTATTTTTAAAAAGAGTATATTAAAATTAAAACATTAAAATATTTGATTTTAACAAAAATCAAATAATACACTTTTAAAAATATCTGGACCAAAGTAAAATCAGAATTTGAAACGTTTACCTGTTGCCTTTAATAACCAGAATACGAAGCGATTAAGGACTTCGTTCTTACCCATCTCTATTTAAGGCCTAGAGACTTGATCAGATTATTTCATTAAACCTTTAACCTTTCAGTCTCCCCTGTAAAATCACAAACCTTTCAAACCAAATACTCTTGAAAAACAATGGCTAACCTTACCATCAAAGAGAAAAACCTTCATCTTGTCGAAAATAGAGACATCTTCAGCTATACTCGTGAAGAGTTTGAAGCGTTTGAGTGGGAAAGGCAGCTTGAGACGCTGTGGCTGAAAATGGATGCTGGTCTGGAAGAGCTCGAGAGAGAGAAACCTGCAAGGGTGATCGACATCGATGCTGCCCTCCAAGCAACATTGGCATGGCTCTCCTCGAAGGCATCCTCATCCACCACCACCAACCATTGTTAATGAATATGTCAGCAAAAATAACCTTATCCCTTCAACTTCCACCCAAATAAAGTGGCAAAGATGGGATCTGGGAATTTTTGCTAACAATGGAGTGGTGTGGACAGATCTTTTACTTTCCTGTTGAATAGATTAGCAGATAGAGAGAACAAAAATATGTAATATTTGCTTGTAATCTCTTTCTTATTATCAATGAAAATTTTGTTTTTCTAATCATATTCATTGTGTTCTGCAACTGTTATTTGTGTTATATGAACTGTTTTTCAAGAAAATGCATCAAGAAGAGAATATGAAAACTAATTAAAGTAATCATATAAAGAACACATTCATGAACTATCCACTGATTAACAGTTGTCAAAAACCCTACTTACTCCAAGACTTTCAAATTGTCCAAGTGAAAATTTACCTTAGAGTACAAATCACGAATCAACAGCGTTTGTCAATTCTCCAACTTTATCATCGAAACCCTTTCATAAACTGCACAATTGTGAATATGTGTGTGTGTGAAGCAGAGTTTACTAAGTCAATTTTTAGAGCATCTAATTTTTCATACAATCCATAAAGTAAATCAATAAACACTGGATGCACAAACTGTCATAGTAAACACTGACTGTATGATGAAAGCTAAACTCTGAAGTATTCGAACTTTATACAGTAATTTTTTATTTTATACCCTCTTTATATACACATTTTTTTTCATTCCTTTTTTCCATTTTTTTTTTATTTTTCATTCCAGTAATCAGAGGTTGGAACCGGTCACCAAAAATTCAAAAATTTTAGCCCTTATCATTTTGATAAGTTCCTGGGTCATCCTAGTATTTAACTAGTCACCAAAAATCAGAGAATTTTAGCACATATTATATACCAATAGGTTCCTGGGTCATCCTAGTATCCAACATAATCTCAAAGGAGTATAACAACCTATATACACTTTCTTTGGGGTATTGCAGTAAATATTTTATTTTATCAGAGTATAACTAACAGAGTTTAGAGTTCATCAACATCAGTAGTTCTTCATAAAAGGTAATGCACACAGTATTTATTGACTCAGAGTTTAGGACAAAATAAACTAAGAGATGCTATAAATATGAGCCAGTATCATGCTGTGTTAACTTTCTGCACAATCTAAGATTAGATCTCAATAACTCAGAAAGATTCATGATTAATTGCTGAGAATCATGCTTCATACATATTTCTTCATTGGTGTTTTCATTCAGACAAAAATCAACTCAAAGTTCACAGAGTTTATCAAACTTATTAACAGTGTATGACATACAGACATGCTGACAGAATTTAACAGAGTATGCATAACAGAGTTTAATCAACAGAGTTCACTTAGTATTTAACCAATCAGGAAATATGATTAATACATCACATAAGTAAAGTTTGAATCTAACCAACATTTCTAGTCAGAACCAGAGATCATTCCTAGTTCATTAACCAGCCTTGTAAATGTAACTTCACTCAATGGTTTAGTGAAGATATCTGCAAGCTGTTGTTCTGTAGAGACAAAATGTAGTTCAATATTTCCTTCTTCCACATGTTCTCTGATGAAGTGGTACCTTATGCTGATGTGCTTGGTCATTGAATGCTGTACTGGATTACCTGTCATAGCAATAGCACTTTGGTTATCACAGTAAATAGGTATATTACTGTACCTCAATCCATAATCCAGCAATTGATTCTTCATCCATAAGATCTGTGCACAACAGCTACCAGCTGCAATATACTCTGCTTCAGCTGTAGATGTGGAGATTGATTTCTGTTTCTTGCTGTACCAGGAAACAAGTCTGTCACCAAGAAATTGACAACTTCCACTAGTGCTCTTTCTGTCTACCTTACAGCCTGCAAAATCTGCATCAGAATATCCAAGTAGCTTAAAATCTGATTCTCTGGGGTACCACAGACCTAATGATATGGTGCCCTTGAGATACTTGAAGATTCTTTTCACAGCTGTCAGATGTGGATCTCTAGGATCTGCCTGAAACCTTGCACAAAGACAGGTTGCATACATGATGTCAGGCCTACTAGCTGTCAAGTATAGAAGAGATCCTATCATGCCCCTGAAGTTTGTCATATCCACTGAAACTCCTGTGTCTTTGTCCAGTTTAGTTGCTGTTGCCATGGGAGTTGATGCAGATGAACAGTCAAGCATACCAAATTTCTTGAGAAGATTTCTGGTGTATTTTTCTTGATTAATGAAAATTCCATCTTCTGTTTGTTTCACCTGTAGGCCTAGAAAGTAACTAAGCTCTCCCATCATGCTCATTTGATATCTGGACTGCATGAGCTTGGCAAACTTCTTACAGAGTTTATCATTAGTAGACCCAAAGATGATGTCATCAACATAAATTTGAACTAAAAGAAGGTCACTTCCTTGGTTGAAATAAAACAGAGTTTTGTCAATTGTACCTCTGTTGAATCCACTTTCTAGAAGAAACTGAGCAAGTGTCTCATACCATGCTCTTGGTGCCTACTTAAGTCCATATAGTGCCTTATCTAGCCTGTAGACATAATCTGGATATTTGGGGTCCACAAATCCTGGTGGTTGTTCAACAAACACTTCTTCTTCAAGCTTTCCATTCAGAAAAGCACTTTTCACATCCATCTGGAATACTTTGAATTTCTTGTGAGAGGCATATGCTAGAAAAATTCTGATTGCCTCCAATCTTGCTACTGGAGCAAATGTTTCATCATAATCTATTCCTTCCTGCTGTGAATAACCTTTTGCTACCAGTCTAGCCTTGTTCCTTGTGATAACACCTTCACTGTCAGTCTTGTTTCTGAAAACCCATTTAGTACCAACAATAGATCTGTTCTTTGGCCTTGGTACAAGGGTCCAAACTTCATTTCTTTCAAATTCATTTAACTCTTCCTGCATTGCTGTTATCCAGTCTGCATCTTGAAGAGCTTCTTCCACTTTCTTTGGTTCATTTTTAGACAAGAATGCATGAAATAGACATTCACTTGCAGTAGCACTTCTTGTCTTTACTTTTGCATCTGGATCACCAATTATCAAATCAGGTGTATGTGATTTAATCCATTTCCTAGCAGAAGGCAAATGACTTCTATCAGCATGTGATCCTCCCCCTTGATCCATGCTCTCCTGATTCTGTTGTGATCTATTTTCGTTTTCTGAGACTCCCCCTGAACTTGACTGTCCAGAGTCAGAATTTGAATTTTCAGAGTTTGAAGCATCAGAGTTTGATCCAGATTTTTCCGTTGACTCAGTATCAGTGTTTGAGTCTTCATCTTGATCATGCTCCCCCTCAACTGGTTCTCCTCTTTGTTGTGACAGAGAAGTTTCTCCAGAATTTACCAGTAGAGGTTCAGAGTTTGTTTCAACAGAGTCTGTCAGAATTGTTTCATCAGAGTTTCCTTCATCAGAGTTTAAAGCTTCATTTTCAAAGTTCAGTTGATCATATTCGTCTTTGTCTTCAAGTCCAGTTATCTTCTTATCATCAAAAGAAACATGTATAGATTCCATGATCACTTTAGTTCTCAGATTGTAAACTCTGAATGCCTTTGTTGACAGTGGATAGCCAACAAAAATTCCTTCATCTGCCTTTAACTCAAACTTGGTCAACTGTTCTGGATGAGTCTTCAAAACGAAACATTTGCACCCGAAAATATGAAAGTATTTCAGGTTAGGCTTCTTTTTCTTCACCATCTCATATGGTGTCTTTCCATGCTTATTGATCAGTGTTGCATTTTGAGTAAAACAAGCAGTTTGAACAGCTTCTGCCCAGAAATAAGTTGGCAATTTTGCTTCATCAAGCATAGTTCTGGCAGCTTCAATTAATGTTCTATTTTTCCTTTCAACTACACCATTTTGTTGTGGTGTACCAGGTGCTGAAAATTCTTGTTTCACTCCATTGTCCTTGCAGAATTCTTCCATTGTTGCATTTCTGAACTCAGTTCCATTATCACTTCTGATGATTCTCACTTTGTTTCGTGAAATCTATGTTGAGTTTCCAAGTGCAACTCATCTATTGTACAGAACTTTGACCGTTAATAACCTTGAGGAATGTATGTATATGTATTAAGACTTTGTAAGCAGTAATAAAACTAATTTGAATAGAAAAAAAAACTCATCTATTGTACAACATTTGTACAACATGTTGGTTGATCAATTTTTTAAATTGGATGTAAATACAATTACAAACAAATATTTGATCAGTCAACATCGTTTATTTACGTTACCGTTGCGTTCTACAACATTCATAAAAAATTATTAAAAACAATTACATGATTAACTTTGTATTTGACAATTGCGCTTGTAATATTTTGCTACAGGATTCAAAACACATTAAATATTTCGTTATATCTCAATTGTGTTCTCGAGGATTGTTGTATCATGTGTGTACTTTTTTTGTTTATTATCTTATCATTAAATTTATTTTATGTCATAGCTAGTGTGTAAGAAATATTATTATTTATTAGTTATCCATGGAGTTTTTGAAAATGTTTAAATCATATAATTATTAGTAAACTCTTATCACAGTAACCTAAAATTTTGCATTAAAAGTTTAATTGATATAAAATTTTAATATTTTAATTCTCAAATTTCTATAAATTTTATTTTTAATTAAAGAAAACATTCCCTAAACACGTACTTAGGGGACTAAGGTGCGTACGTATTACATTTTAATGACATAATTGTAATTAATTGGTCAATTTCTGCAATTACAAAAATATCCCCTATATATTTATATGAGAAATTCTTTTTATCTCACCTAAGGTGAGTACGTACTTAGATGCATCAAACTCTTTCACTAATTAACCGGTATAAAAATAATAGTAATTTGTAATATATATATTTATTGACAGCAAGTGAAGCATTAATTGATCATTCTCAAAATTAGATGAATAAAAAAGAAATGATGATCCGAACATTTTCATACATGAATGCTCTTACTTTTAACGATAAAATTGAATTTTTGGAATTGAATGAATGGGAGTAAATTACAGAGTGTTGCATTTTGTAACAGAGTAATTTACTTGTATTTTTTTTAAGCTTATGATCCAACTTGTTGTCCAAAATGTATAGTCATTTGTCATAATGTATGTAGTAGGCAAATTTGTATATTGATAAATTTAATTTTTGAAATTTAGGGAGTGTATTTATTTTAGATTTTGATGTATTGATAAAAGTTTTTTGTATTTCAAAAGATTGGTGTTGATTTTAATTTTGCACGAACTCTAGCATAGTTGATATAAAATCTCGTACAGAATTTTCCACAAATCCTTTAAAATTTCATGAATTTTAGCAAAATTTCGAAAGATGTGAAATACACTAAAAATCTATTAAAATACACCACTTTAACAAATATTACAAAAAAACAAACCATATTTTAAATAGCATCGGATTTTAATGTATTTCTAAAAATCCAAATTAAATACCATCCTATTCAAATGAACTTTTTAAAATCTAAAATAAATACCCTTATATTTTAAAAGATTTTTTTTAATTTCTATCGAATGCCATTAAATTTTCATCAAAAATCCAATTTTTTTTTAAATCGAGATTAAATACACCTCTTAGAATAGAGTACATTTTTACAAACCAACATGGTCAATATACCCGTAAATAGACTAATAGAGCAGCACCAAAAGGCAAAAACGTAAAATACTGAGGCTTAATATACATTTATCATTGAAATTTGTATGCTTGTACACATAAATAATCAAACTACAAAAATATCAGGTTTAACCTAATATTATCAAAATGAACACAATGACCAATGGATAAAGAAAGTGTAATGCACGCTCCCTCTTTGAGAGGGGGCAAAAACTGAAAAATAGAATAAAAATTAGTAGAGGACATTAAGCTTTGATGTGTATTCATGTCACCCTTAAAGCATCTCTAATGATATTTGGTAAAATGATTATCTAAAATGATAGAAAATATTGATTATGTATAATTTACTGAATCTGTAAGGTATTGTATTCCAATGGATATAATTGTTGTATATATGATATGATCCTGGTAAGCCCGCTTCCCTAATACCTTGAGATTATAGGAGAACTGTTAACTTAACATGGTATCAGAGCTATGGTTATGGGAGGTCTCAGGTTCGAATCTATCATCGCCCCCAATATTCTCATTTATTGAAATATTGAAATTGTGTGCTATGGTGAGCCCAAAAAGGGACGAGATCCCCACCCAGTATTAAAAATCGACGAAGGGCCAAAAAGGCACGAACAAACTAGTGATCCACTCTTGACCCATTAATGGGCCTTCGAGTGATGGGGGATGTTGAATATATGTTATAATCCTGGTAAGCCCGCTTCCCTAAAACCTTGAGATTTTACGAGAACTTGTAACTTAACAATAATGATAGGTTATATTTTTAAAGTATTATGTTATTATTATTTAAGTTATTAAAAATAGAATATCTCATTTCAATATGGTAATAGATGATGTGGAGTTTCATTACAGCTCTTTAAAGGTTCGACAAATATAGCCAATATGAAGTGGTTATCTAAAATTATAGATAACAGTTATGTGCCGTTGGAGATGAATATTTTTTTACATATTCTCCAAAAAATTTATTTATGGCAGTTCACATCCTCTTTAAGCTAAGGGTTATTCCTGGTTGGAGATGCCCTTATGCACCTGTTCATGCTAGTGTTTTTAGCCCTCTAGGCTGAAAGGCACAGCTTAAACCCTTATTCTATTTGCATTTATGTATCGGATGCCTACTCCACATCAGGGTCGTCTCCAGTGGCCCACAATTGATACATACCATGATTTCCAACCTTTGATTCAACAAAGATAAATTGCAGTTTAAGCCCATACAAAGAAGAACCAATAGGGATGTGTCAAAAAACTTAATCTACAACTAAGAACGAGATCATTATCATGGTCAAATGTATCCTTAAAGTGTCATCATACTCAGTTTGCAACAAAAAAAATTGTTTTGTGCGTAGTAAAAAAAATCATCAAAACCTCACCTTTATTTGGTGAATTCGTTCATCTAGGAATCACATCTCACACATCCAGAAGCCCTTGATTTTAATAAATCATAAAGTTTTTCGCACAAACAAGCATAACATTTGGTCCATCTCCACCACCCGACACAGTAACAATTATATTAGCACCATTTTCTACATGCTCTGACTAATTCCTAGACACATGATTCAACCCTTAATCTAACTCATTAACCATCAAATCTTTATGCGTTTTGCTAGTAGCTTGCCCCCATCAAATCTTGGCTCGAATGGATCTTTTCCCTTTTTTTGAAATAATTCAAAGGCAAAAAATTAATCAGTGAAAAATTTCAACCACATGGGTTAAGTGACCAATCGCTCTAAAACCTTAAATCTTTAGGGCATTTTTTTTGAAGGAAATTTTAATCTTTCAATAACTTAAATCAGCATCCAAAATACATTGGAGATCAGGAGGAACAGACCCCCCTCTGATAATACAACCTGGATTAGAACTCGACGATGAAGCTAGCCAGTCTGCTGCCTTGTTCCCAGATCATTTAACAAATAAAACTTTAATGTTGTTTGATGACTCAATGAAACACTTACATTCATCAATTATACTACCATAAGGCGAAAAGATCTTCTCTCATTTAAGCAAAGCCTTCACCACGATCATGCAGTCTGACTCCACTACAAAACTACACTGGTGACTATTGCCTGTTCTCATTCTTATGCTATCCATCTCAGATTTAATCCAGCTTAATGCCTCCCTTATGGCCATTACTTCTGTTAGATGAATCTCCGGTCTGCCATTGACACACACTCGATCTGCATAGATGAGCTCTCCATAATCGTCTCTCGCTATCCAACCGACCCCATACTGTCCAGAGTTTCTGAATATCATGGCATCACAGTTGATCTTAACACAACCATTCCCAGGTTTAGTCCACCGTTCAAGAGTCCCAGTCGCACGAACTTACTGTGGAGGAATTATTTTCCCCAAGGTTTGAACTCCTTTCCATTGTGTAAGATATGCAGTTGCAGCTACCACCACATTACTTGCTCTCGACATTCTATTATTCCAAAATAATTTATTTCGGGCTCTCCATATACTCCAACACACCATACTAATTAGCACAACTTTATCATTTAGATCATCTAGAATATAATTCCACCAGGAACTCATATTCAATAAATTGGCAAAGTCGACTTCTGGACACACCATGGTCCAACATTTTTTAGCGAATAAACAATCAATGAAACAATGTGATATAGTTCATTTTTCAAGACCACACTGCGGACAAATGTCATCTACATGTACCATCTTCGTTTGCAGATTACACTTTGTGGGCAAATAATTATTTAACAAACGCCAAGTGAAGACCTTTATCTTTCCTGGAACATTCATTTTCCAGAGTTTCCTCCATGCATTAGTACCAGTGAAAGCTCCCCATCTCCCAGAGCTTACCTGAAGCGATTTGTAAGCACTCTTTACTGAATACATCCCATTATGCTCGAAGACCCAGAATCAGGTATCCGCAAAACATCTCCTGCTCACTACTATATCATAAATTGCCTTTCTATCCCTCTCTTCGAACAAGTCTTCTATAATCTCCTCATCCCACTCCCTGCTTCCCGATTTGAAGAGATTAGAAACAGTTAACCCCTGCAGTAACAAATGTTGCGAAATTACAAATTGATCCTGCACCTCTGAGAGCCAAGGCTGACCTAACACAGCTATATTTCTCTCGTCACCAATCCTCCAGCGTGCTCCTCTCTTAAAAAGAGTCTGGGATTCTAAGATACTTCTCCAGACATAGCTGGGGTTTCGGCCTATTTTTGCTTCCAGAAAGTTACTATCCGGGTAGTATTTCGCCTTAAACACCCTGCCAACCAGAGAATTCTCAAACATTAGCAATCTCCACCCCTGTCTACCCAACATCGCTAAGTTGAAATCTTTAATGTTTTTGAATCCCATCCCACCTCCATCTTTATTAGTACTTAACTTGTTCCAACTTCGCCAGTGAATTCCCCTATTACTTTTTGACGATTTCCACCAGAAATTACTGATCAAGCTTTCAATTTTTGACACACTTTGTCAAGCAACAGGAATACACTCATTGTGTAAGTGGGAATAGCCTGAATAACCATCTTAATTAGAACCTCCTTCCTTGCTCCCGAAAACCACCTATTATCCCACCCAATATTCTCATAATTATGGTTATTTCTCTGTCTTTAGGGCATTAATTTGCCTTTCGTGTCCATAATTATTATGACCATGATCTTATATTAATATTCTAACACACCACCTCACTCGAAAGCCCATATATGAGTTAAAGACTGGATCACTAGCGCCCATCTTTGGTGCATAACTTGGGTGGCATGGAGAGTCTCCCGCCGAGTAGAGTTCTGATACCATAATTTGTCTTTCGTGTAATAATTATGACCAGGATCTTATATTAATATTGTAGCACACCCCCTCACTCGAAAGCCCATTTATGGATCAAAGATGGATCACGAGCGCCCATCTTTAGAGCATAACTTGTTCGTATCAAAATTAAATATTAATAATATTGGGGGTGGGTGGCAGGGAGAGTCTCCCGCCGAGCAGAGCTCTGATACCGTAATTTGCCTTTTGTGTCAATGACAATTATGACCAGGATCTTATATTAATATTTTAACACACCCCCTCACTTGAAAGCCCATTTATGGATCAAATAGTAGATCACGAGCGGCCATCTTTGGAACATAACTTGCCTTCGTGTCCAAATTAAATATTAAGAATAATGGGGGTGGCAGGGAGAGTCTCCCGCCGAGCAGAGCTTTGATGCCATGTTAAGTAACCAGTCGCTCTAAAACCTTTAGGGGTTAGAGGAAGGCCTTAGAGCATCTCCAACAGTATCCTAGCTCGTTCCTTAAATATAATATAAATATCCTAGTAACTTAGGACATAGATAAATAGTTTCATCTTCAACAATGTTCTCTATACTCATTCCTTATTTGATATTTTATTATTAAAAGTACTTTATATCATTAAAAGTACAACACGCAATAGAGAGAGAAAAAGATTATTTGTAATTTTTTATAATAAAATATAAGTTAGGGGAACCTTAAAATATGAGAGAGAATCCTTATTTTTAAGGAATGAGAGGAGTGTCCTAGTAATTTAAGGAATCACTAGAACATTGTTGGAGCACTATTTTTACACTTATTCCTTAAAATTCAAGTTAGGAGCATGAATAAGTAATCTCTTGGAGAGATGCTCTTACCAGGATCTTATATTAATATTCTAACACTCTCCCTCACTCGAACGACCATTTTTACAATCTCATCACTCGAAAGCCCATTTTTGGGTCGAAGAGTGGATCACGGGTATCAATGGGGGCATTAATTTGCCTTTCGTGTCCATAATAATTATGAGAATATTGGGTGTCACAGACTGTCGAACCTGAGGCCTCTGCATACCTGAGCTCTGATATCATGTAAATTAACCAATCACTCTAAAATCTTAAGGTGTTAGAACAAGGTCTTACCATAATATTATATTAATATTTTAACACTCCCCCGCACTCGAAACCCATTTATACGTGATCCACTCTTTAACCCAAAAATGGGCTTTCGAATAAAGAAAATATTAAAATATTAATATAATATCTTGGTAAATTCTTCCTCTAAAACCTTTAAATTTTCAAACGACTAGTTCCAAGACACTTAGAGGAAAAGTTCTACTCCCTCTGTTTTTTATTATATGACGTTTGACTTTTTGCACACATTTCCAAGTGCTTTGACCAGGCACTAAAAATTATTATTTTTAAGATTTTCATTTTTTGAATTAAAATATACAATAAATATTTTAATTCAGAAAAAGAAATAAAAAATAATAATTTTAAGTACCCGATCAAAAGCACTTGGAAATGTGTGAAAAAAGTCAAACGTCATATAATAAAAAATGGAAGGAGTATATAGCAACAAAACAAATCATCAAACAGAACAAGTACTCTAAAAATCAGAAACCAAAAATTAATTGACAGAATGTACGAGAATTCATAAATGTCAATCAATAATCAATCGGGCATGGAGTTTCTAAAGCACACTATAGAGAAGTTCTCTATTAGTTCACCTTAAATCTTGTATTTTATTATTATTTTTGATAATCCAACCGTACGGATGAAAAGTTTATGTCAAAATAACATTGTATACAAATTTTTATTATATTTGAAATAGTGGGGCATCACTTTTATAATAATACTATTTTCTATATATATTCAACGACACAGATTTATCATAATCTTATTGCTATAAATTTATAGTTCCAAATAATTAAATTACACAAAAATTTGTACATTCACATATTTTTGTATGAATTTAACATCCGTACGGTTGGATTGTTCAAATAATAACTAATTTATCATAATTTAAACCGCACTAATAGAGAACTTCTCTATTGTGTGCTTTAGATACTCTTTTCCCTAATCAATAATGGAATGTACAAACTACTTGCGTTTTGTTAAAATTCCATCTACTTGCGTTTTTAAGAGAGTATACACCACTCTCGGTTTATTTTTTAGTTTATGGTCACGGTGTCCGGTTTAGCTCATGGATGGCTGAATCGGAAGATTAAAGAACAAACACATGTACTCGTATATGGTAAACAATATTTTTGAGCCCTAATATTGATCATAGGCAGGGGGCAATCTTTTGCATTTCCGGTAACTATTCAACATCTGTGCCCGTGATTTGTCCGAGGACCCAAAAAATAACTCGACGTTTCGACACTTGAATGCCAACAGCGTGTGATCATACCATCGTCCTCTGAAAGATTTTCTTGCAGAAGCTTGAAACTGCACGTCCACTGCTACCTTACCAGCTGTGACATCTGCGCTTAATGCACTAACTATGGAATCACCATTTAATCTTGACGATCCTGAAAGCGTTTCGTCAAAGTGCTTGGTAGAATTATGTGGAGTTATATCAACCGGCATAAGATTTATCAACCCAACCTGTAACACATTGTAATATATCGAAACGGAGATGTCTGAAAATCTATAATATCCATAAGCATCCTTGTTTTTAAGATTCATCTTAACGTTCCAGTCTGCGGAAATCTGATTAGGATGAGACGAGAGGTTGAAGTTGGAGACTGTTATTGAATAAATTTTCAGTTCTGGAAAATCAATAATCCTAGTGCACTTCGCATATATACCCATTCCAACTCCAAGAGCTGACCAAACAACCATTACAAACAATAATATTAAAAGTATAAAACGATTTCTATGAAAAAATGAAGTTTGAGGTTGAAGTTCGACCGTATTGCGGGAGAGAGCAGGGGTATTAGAAGATGGATCAAAATGGTGGACCTTCATACTTGATTCAAAAGTAATTAATTACTTGGTTTTATTACGATGTAGAGAAGAGACGGAGATCAAGTGAAGAGGCTGCTGGAGTAATAAAGATCCTAGATAGAGGGATTAGGGCGTACCAAATTTATATCGGATCAATCCTAACTGCAATTATGTCTATTCCTGATTTTTCACAATTATGTCTATTCCTGATTTTTCAGAATGATTTTAGGGATAAATTTGAACAATTATTAGTTTTATTTGACTTAATCTTGGTATTATGATATCTTTCTGATTTGAAGAATATCGTTTGAATATATTTTTCGTTATTGATTGCATTTACTCGTTTTACAAAGAGGATATTACTTAAACATTAAGTAATAATTATTAATCTTTTTTTTTTGACTATCTGAAACGACAAGAAATAAATCCTTAATAATATTAAAAATTTAGAAGATTATTAGAGAAATGCTAAAAATGTGGCATATATAAGTGTGGTGAACATGTGATATTGTGGGGGAATTATGTGGTGTTCACGCAAAATTAGAATTCTACTTTAAATAAAACAAGAACACTTATCACAATTGGAAAGAAGAATGTCGTAGATAAAAGTAAGTTCTACAAATGGAATAAGCTCCATACCTTATGTTTGTAGAGTTTAAGAAAAAAATCTATCTCCCTCTCTCTCCCTCCTTTCTAACCCTACCTCCGTTAAAGAGTTTGGATGGGGCTTTCATCGATTTTCATAGGTGGGAAGCCCCAATTCTTTTTTCCTGCTTTCATATATTGTTTTCTTCAATAAATCTCTCAATTTATTTGGGTTTCAATAAATTCACAATTTATTTGGGTTATGTTAGTCTCTCCTTGTGAGAGTTGGATTTTTTGTTTTGATTGTGTTTTGGTGTTTTCCATGGACGAAGTTATAGATCGGCAAGATTTTTGCTTCTTGATTATGAACGGGGGTCTTGATTTATTGATGAAATTCTGTATGGGATTGCAGTTCTGGTCGATAGCTCAGACAATAGCTCTACCATTGGGGCATGATGAAGAGGGTACCAGTAATCCAACGAAGATGCATGAAATGAGTACTTGTATTTGTATATACTTTGTCTTTAAAATATCGTTAAATTGTCTATTCATGAGAACAGACGATTACAATTTACTGTTTGTTCGACTCCAATGTTAAACTGTCTATTCATGAGAACAGACGATTACAATTTACTGTTTGTTCGACTCCAACATTGGTGTAGATACCGTATGGTTTTTTATTATTGAATTAATATCTTTGTTTTTCAAAAAAAAAAAAAGTAAGTTCTACAATACAAACAAACAATTAATTAATAAACCTCCTCACAAACCAAATTTCATCATGCATATTTAATAGTTGGTAATATAAAGAGAGATTTATGTTATACAGTGCAGTACAAATATCAAATCTTACAGTACATTACCAATTTCATATATAATTACAAGAATAGCTAGTTCAATTGTGACCTAGCTCTAGATTACACTTGTGATCAAGATAAATATTGATCATTCCAGGAGATACTTGGGAACCCTACCTCAGATAAAAAACTCTCTGAACTTCCTTCTCCGAAACTTATTGGTGAATCTTTGATCATCATCATCACGTCACAAGGAGGAGGACTATCCATACTTGCATAATCAGCATTATTAACATTATCACCAATCTTCGCAAGATACTGATTTATCACCTCGTCCCTAACCATTTTATTGGCGCACGAAGATGAAGAATTTGCTGAATAATTACCGGGATAATTAGCAGAACCACTACTAATTATTGACTTGTTTTGTAGTGGTAATTGTACATTGTTGGTGATTATTGGAAGGGTAGTTATATGGTTTGGTGTTGTTTGTATATTATTAGTATTGTAAATGTTGGAGAAGCAGGGCACTTGCTGATGAGGGTGACTATGGGTTTGGTTAAAACTGATGTAAGAATCCATTAATGGAGGTAGATGACTTGATGCATGAATGTTACTAATATTTGTTTCTTGATTATACCAGCTGCCATCATTTTGTATGTCTTGTTTGGCACCATCATCAGAAACTTCTTTATTTTTGTGAAACACTCTGCATAGTACCCAATCTTCCTGTTTGGTTATACATATACAAACATCAATGCCAAGAAAATTATAAATATAAATAGTAGCAAAAGGATTAACTAAAACAGTGTATACATATATAGGGTTAGTAAGATTAATGACATTGACAGTGTGATTAGAATATATGAAGAGTTGAAGACAAAGGAGTAGGATTGATTCGCTATTATGTTCACACAATATCATACAGCAATTAATTTGACTATAGTATGCTTAGATCTTTTTAACATCAGCATGATTTCTTGCATGTACTTGTTTATTATAAGTAACATGCTTGACATGAAGTGTATTAAGTATTATTGTGATTAGGTATTGTGTCATTCTTATTAATCACAAGTCAGCTATGTTATTTTCATGACTAATTTACTTTTCCCACTTGTGAACAAGTAATAATACATACACTCACACTGTGTGTGTGCAAGCTAACATAATCATTCATAAAGACCATATGCTCTAGACAAATAGCACTCGACAAACGAAGTGGTTAAAGCTCATAAACTTACTTTCATTTGTTGGGTTTCCTGAATTTGTTGGGTTTCCTGAATTTATTAATTATGCTTGTTAAGATCTTAACAATTAGGACGCAAAAAAAATAGTAAACTAGTATCAAAATATATATAAAGGAGAGGAGAACTAACCAACCTTGGACGAAATAGTGATTTCTGAAGGTTCTTCAAGCCGAAATTCATGCATGACCCAGTTAGTTTTCTTGCCTTTAGGAGCCCTCCCTTGATAAAACACCAATGTTTTCCTCATTCCAACTAGCCTCCTCTTCCTGCATACTGGTCTATCTTTCCCGGTAGCCTTCCAATACCCTGAAATCGTAGCCCGGTTTGTACGTTTTCCCGTGGCATATTTCCTGTCCCTAAGGCTGTAAAAATACCATTCCTTGCCTCCAACACATGCTGACTCTATTGTATCAAGAACAAAATTAGTTAGTGAATTTGCATTCATTGCATATACTGAGCAAGACAAGCATTAGACTTTGGCATTGTAATGTGCTGTTTATGTGTTATATTATGCATGTCCTAAAGCTCATGACAATTGCTCTGTTTATTTGGCTAAAAAATATGTGCTAACTGACATATTATGTAAAACTGTAAATATAAACATATATCAAAGTAATTAGGAATTCAACAAAGCACGAAAAGGAATATAATGAAATCAAATAGTTATGATGAAGAAAAAATTGCAAGTAGCAGTAGATAACATACACTTAAAACAGATGTATGTGATATCACTGGTAGCGACTTTTGGTATAAGACACAGAAAATAATACTACTAGTATCATATTGTTAACAAACAAACACACACAAACCAGAATACACATATGTGATATGACATTAAAAAAAAAAAAAATCGAGTTATTTTTAAAACATATGGTATACGTAAAAAGTTTGTGCATAATTTGCACAACTATTATTGTTGTAGCTTTGTTGATGAAATATTGCACTAATTAGACTTACTGTACCGGTCTTAATTCACTTAATATACGAGAGGACTATATCTAAGTTAGGTAGCTTGTATCTGTCTGTTAGTTGAGAGTTGAGACTGGTGCGCGGGTGTGCATGTGCCTGTATTTGTAGTTGAAAGGAGACTGGTGTGCGTGTTTGTGTGTGTCGACTTGCAGATGTAGGGTGTAAGCGTCTAGTTGCGATGGTACATGATATGACTTTTAATTCTTTTACTTAATTGCAATTTTCTCAGCCGTTGCAGCTACTATCTTCAGTGTTAGTGGCCAATACCAGTTGCACTGTCAATTTTTCATAAAGTTTTGAATGAGATATCTGTCTACTTATGTTTTCTTCTTATCTTGATGATCAAATATCCTTCTCTTAACTTAAAAGCTATTTCATACTTGGTCTGTACTCTGTATATAACATACTACAAAAAAGGATTAAAAGATAGATCACCCCTTTCTTTTTTTTTTCTTTTTGTGACTATGTAGGCTTATATGAGCCCATGATCAGGGACGACAGAGGATACACCCTTTACCACTTGGGCTATCCAATCGCGCTCCAATATGACTTGTAAGAATTAATTCACCTCCAATGAATTGTTAAGTAACCAGTCGCTCCAGTCGCTCTACAACCTTAAGATGTTAGAGGAAGGTCCAAGGATCTTTATATTATATTCTAACATGTACTCATTATATAATGATATAATATAACCATAAATCTCATATAAGCTGTATGATGGAACTCCATATTTCAGTTTTTCAGGCATCTATCAAGAAAGTAATTAAACCGAAACATTTTCGTTATTGTGCATAGTATACCATATACACACTGCACACATGCATATCCCACAGATGGTGCATGCACTAATCCAACCGATAATCAAAGACATAACGAAGAAAATCAAGAATTGTTCATGTTTGTTATATATGAAAAACGAACATAAACCGGAAAGTGAATAATACTTAACATATAACATAAAATTAGACATGAAAAGGATAGTATAAGGATGATTACCAGGAATATCCCAAGGTTCGGATTTGTTAAGATCAACTTCGACTAAAAGAGGAGGGAGTTCGGAACGAGTGAGCTTCCTCATCAGGTAATCACATATAAGCTCTTCATCTCTTGGATAAAACCTGAATCCTGGTGGCAACTTTGCCTCCACCATCTTCACACTGCTGGTAGAACTCATCTTTACACTAATTTTTAACCAACTCCCTCACAAACTGTCTAAACAGAGACAACTCTAGTATGAGAGAACACACACACACACTCACAAGTACTTGTATATATACTACAAGTCTACAAGACTACAGCCAATGCAAACACACTATTTGTTGGCGGCTTGGCACTCCCATTCGATTTTTATAATTTTACACACCTCATGTATATATATATTGTTTATGACGTACAAGGACTTGAGGAGGAGTTCCGAAGTGAAATGACTAATAGTAACATGTTTGGCTAATATTAGGAAATGATAATTTATAAATATTTCAAGAAGTTTTACATAATTTATAGAATAGAAGTTCTTATTAATATTATATTATTACAGTGAAAATGATAGTTAGATAATTGTTTAAAATTGGGCAAAAAATCTGCAACCAATCCATTAAGACTCAAAAGTGGAAGTCTTTTAAAAGCATTTCTTGTGTTAGAAAATATCAACCAACGAAAACGAAGAAGCTAGTGGCAAGTCAATCACTGATTATGGGCTTGTTTGACAACTTTTTAAAATATTTATTTTCGGGTAAATATTTCATATTTTGATAATTTTTTTATATAAGTATTTAATATATATTTGAAATTCTATAAGTTGTAAAAAAAAAAGTTAACTTTTTTAGAAAAAAGTTAGAAATCTCTAACTTTATCTTAAAATAAGTTGACTTACTCTAAAAAATAAGTTCCCCAAACACCCCTATATTATTATTGTTGTGATTTTTGGCATCACTCGCGTAAGTGATGAGCTACGCAACTGTGAAACAAAAATCAGATAAATATGATAAACACAATTATAGATGCACCAAATTTCATTTGACTTGGAAAACTTCAACTGTTACAAGTACTCTGTCTACAATAATTTATACTATAATCTGTATAAAAAATCCACCACACCATGATACTTTATTTCATGCTTTATATTCCTCTATTTTTTTTTCCTATACTTCAAAATGAAATCAAAAAATTACTCTAAGAAGTTCGGAACTCGGAAGTCGGATATTCACATATTGGGGTCTCTGCATGCAAATCTTTCTACCTCTTTGACGATCTCCGACCATGCAAATCCCCTAGTTAAAAGTGTGTCAAACATGTCTTAAATAAAAATTTTAAAGATTACGTAAAGAAAATTCATTTCCAATGGAACATTACTGTTATCTAAAATTTTAGATAATCAAATTACATTGGCTATATTTGTCGAACTTCTAGAGACCTGTAATGAAACTCCACATCATCAATTACCATATTAAAATAATAAAATTCTATTTTTAACAACATGAAATAATAATAACATACCATTTTTAAAATATAACTAATCATTATAGCCAACTCCATTGGAGTACAACACCTTACAAGTTCAACAAATATCTTACAGGTTCAACAAATATTAATTTAGCCAATAATTTTTAGATAATCCCGTTGGAGATGCTCTTTCTCGCTATGCTCTACATACATGTAAGTGACGTATGTTTCGTTTGATACGTTGATTAAATAGCACAAATGAAATTATAACATTTTTGGAAAAATATGGCAGCTGTATAAATACAAATCGGAAAGACTTAAATATAACAAATTGAATTGATCAAATTACATGACAAGTACAAATTACAATAATTGAATTGCAGTCCGGTATTGAATTTTACCATAATCTCATCTTCTCAATACTGTTCCAGAAATCGCTAGACGATCCAGACCGGTCGGGATACCATTTAACGCCTAATCGGGAAGGCAGAGATTAATCGAACGGATTAATTGTAACATTAATCGGTTATATTTAAATATTATTTTTAATATTTTTATTTATAAAATATTTTTGCCAAATATTTTTATCGATTTTAAAAAATTTTCAATATTGTTTGCCGATTTTGACCACCTTTTCGGCCAATTTTGACCGCCCAGACAGTTTTTTAACCATCTAGGCTGATTTTAACTATTTTTTGACCGATTTATAAAAAAAACCTAAATTTCCGTCTAATCCCGTTTCGGGACATTTTAGTGGCGCCTATGGCCGAGGCGGCCGCTTAAGCCAATTTGTAGAACACTGTTGTACATTATTCTGGAAAAGCTTGTTTAGCCCCACCAGCTACAATACAAATGCCAAGACAACTACTTTGATCAGAATACATCCACCACTAAAAACAAAAGAACTGTCTACATCCTCCACTTTTTTGGGAATCTTAAGTTCCTAGTGGCTCCAAAAATAGTATCTATGCTCATTCATGTGGGAAAAAACTGTATTATGGATATTTAGCTATCTAAATAATTTCAAACATTTGTCAAAAAAATCAATTGAACAAGGTATAGAAATCATGCCAACAATTGATACCATTTTCTGACCAAGAAGAGTAAGATATCTAAGGTTATAATAGAAAGTCATAGCCTACACAGATGCAGATTCAAATAAAATATTAGCATAGGGCATACACTGCACAAATCTCTCGCATTAGCGGGGTATCATATAGGTCACAATTACCCAATCGTACTCTTACTTTTCAAAAACAAAATTGAGTTCTGGGTTCAAACCAGTCGGATTAACATATCTAGTCTACACAGATACAAATAACAAGCACAAGGACAAATAACATGCTCAAGGAATGGTACGTTCGTTCAATAGTCGACATTCACAAGTAATTATGGAAAGATAAACCATGACTACTAAGTTTTGGCAGGTAGTGCAAAGATGAACTGATATGATAAGAACGAGGACACCATCATCCAACTCAATTGAGAAAAGGAAAGCTGTGGGGAAGAGACTTTCAGTTTGTTATCAGATATCGATGTGCATCCAATGACAAACTGACCACTGTTTACAGGGAAACACCATTGGGCTGTGGATGTCGAGAGATCATTTGTATTTTTATTTCTGGTACTTACTAGAATCCAGTAAAGTTTCCTTTTCTATGAAAGCAATGTTCTTTTCAAGTACCACTAAACATTATCTAAAAATTCTTTCCTTCCCCACTTCTCCATTCTGAAAAAATAACAGCTGTGCAAAATACAAACACCGTTCAACTCTGATCACGTGTCCAGCCTCGAAGCGCAGCCACTTGTCATCAAACAAAATAGCCATAAACACAAAATGACACTTGGATGGATTGGTACCAATATCAAATGAATGCATACAATTTATATATACACTATCACGAGTCAAGATAACTCCCACTACCAGCTGCTTTGAATTAAAGGTACTAATCACTAAAAAGTCTTCACGATGTTAAATTGTACTGTTGCTAAAGAATACAAGTTGATATTGGATTCTACACAGCAACCTAAAATCGGAAAATAAGAGGAAAACAAAACAAGTATTACGTATAAATCTTTTTAATATCATCCATCTTGAAGTTGTAGATATATATTTAAAATGTAGTACTGGATACTGATTAAATTTTGGAACAAAATTGTCCCCAACAGACATGTTGAAGAAAGCTTAATAGCCACGCGTTCACAGAAGGAACCTGTGTGTATGAAACATTCCAATATCTTAACACAAATTACATCAGTTAAAAAATCCATAGCAAATAATGAAAAAGATGATGGTGGAGGTTTAGCCTAGTGGTAATTGGTAAAGGCAACCCTCCCCCTGGACAAAGGTTGGTTTTGATTTCTAACTTCTCCCTCCCGATGTACATACTGTATATAACTTATGTCAAAAATAGAAAGACATTGGGAGTTGGGACAAAAAACTCAATTAAAGGAACAACCAATATAAAGCAATGTTGGGCCAATGAGGGAACAACCAAGCAGATGATTTGCCTAAATTTGGTTATGCTACAAACCTACAATCACTCAAGAGCCTTGTTGAGGGGTGGGAAGTGCTAACTTCATATTCTTAGTCTTTGGTTGACTTTCCATAAAAGTGTTCAGCTGCCAAAACCAACATCCTCAGCTAAGTGTGAATGCAATTAGTGACAAAGTCGTACAATTTGCAAGTCACAATCACACAATGGTCCATGACTTTAAGAGGACCGAGAATTACTGAAATTACACAGGAGCATGGGAATAATTGTAAAATCGGCAGCAATCAAAATATTAAACTGAATCCACTTTAAACATCTTGAAGGTTACATTTGTCTTTTCTTTTCGCGAAATATTTTGCATAAACACATAATGATCTTCCGAACTAGAAGTTATTGTGAGATATGTCCTCAATTAAAAAGTGTTCGAGTTGAAGCTAAAACCATTGTCATCACAGTGAGCCAAACAGGAAAATCTAAGACATGAATCACAACTGAAAATCATGATGAAGCAACTAAAATATTATACATACAGTTTTAAGAGTGTCTTAAAGCCTTTATAATTTTAGTTTTTTTCCATAATTCAATTCACATTAGTTACAATTTTAAGAAAAAGTGAGCATTTAAAAAAAAACTGAATAATGTTTTATACAAAGTCCAAATCAGTTATAAGTATATCAAAATAAGCACATTAAAAAACATTACCTATATAATGCTCTGTAACGACCATGTAATGATGTAGAGGATTCGGAGTGAAGATCACTTAGATAGTTAGATTTTCCAAGAAATGAAAGCCACATTTCGGGGAGATAAATTAGGATTAAATACTGGCAGCATTAGTATTTTTAAGGAATTTCGTTTCTCCTGGAGGAACAATAACCTATCAAGTAGCAGGATAGTTTCCAGTACCGGCCCTAAAGCAGCACGCAGAGACCAATAAGGTCCAATGAGTTCCTGCACCAATGTATTACCATCAGGGATAAGGATACAAAGATTAAACACAAACAAATTACAGACTTCCCTCCATGGTAGAAACACTCAACTGATCGTAAAGTACTATTGACCTTGTAATAGCTCAAATTGTGCAATACGCAGACAAGCACCAGACATCTTATAACGAAGAAGACTAAGATTCTTTTAGTCACTTCTCCTAGATGTTTCTAAGCACAAACAAATCCAGCTAAATTGCGAAAGAAGAAGAAAAATATTTTGTAAGAGTTACAGAGTTCCTTACAGCAAATGATTGACTTTTCTTCCATAATCTAGCTAAATCAATTTCCTTCCAATCATGAAGACCAAGACGGCAAAATGCAGATTGACTAAATTTCTCGAAAAGCATATATTTCTCAGCATATGTAGTGTTCTCAGCTACAGATTCTAAAGAAGCATTCTGAGTCTTAAGATCAGTATGGTCTGGCTCCGGCCCTGTAAATATATCAGCACCAGAGGATTATTAAAAAAGAAGCACAACAAAAACAGTATATCGTCTCTTTACACCGAAGAGCCTACGATTATGAGTCGAGAAAATAAATTAAATCTAACTTGGAAAACTATCCAAATTTTATAGGTTTACTAGGTACATGCGAGTGTTTAAACATTTTAAGCAATCTCGGATATGATATAATGTAGATTGATTGCCAACCAATTTTACTTCAACTGGTAAAAGAAGAACAACATTTCACTTGTATTCTCCCTAAATTAAAGGGAAGGTATCTGTGTAGATTATATTGTCACCAAGATTTCAAATATAAACATTTCCACTGAAGCAACAAGAGAATTTGTAGATATCACCTTTCTGCTTCTCAGATGAGGTGACTTCAGTCTCTGCATTTATGGTCATCCAAGTCACATTCTTCTTACAGTTTCTTTGAGAAATGGATAGGGAATAATCTAAAGTCCCTTCAAGATGCAAACCTGAATCCAGTGCCCTTCGATTTTGTTGGCGGCGTAAAGCTTTACCTTGACGACCAACGGCAGGACTAGTAACCAAAATCTCTGGGTAATATTGTAAAAGAACCTTCAAAATGTCAAAAGGACTGGTTAGAGGGATTGTGGGACTTGTCAGTTGGCAGAGTATCAACTTACCAAATTTCATTAAACAAACAATCTTCAACTTCTAATTCCTTCTAAATAAATTAAGAACAAGAAGCATAGCAATGGGACTGTGGTACGATAAGAGGATTTACCATCTGGAAGGCGGCTCGGAAAGCATGCAATTCAAAATTTTGAAGCCCGGCATCTTTTCCTAAACCTCCCCATCTTTCAGCACTCTGTTTAGATGAAAAAAATACAATTAAATGTACGCTACAGACACAGAAGTACAACTGAGCTTTACAATAGATTAGCCAGCATTCGCAATTTAAGGGCAGAAGCAATACTAATTATAGTCTAGCTGAAACTAGACTCAGAAATAACTAATAACTCCCTAGCATTTAGAAGAATCAGACAAAGTATCCATAAAGCAGCTTTGAGAACATTCGATTGAAAGAATTGATTGTTGCCTTGTAAAAGAGAAAAGCCCTTCCAAACTCTGTTTCTATAAGTAGATATTTGCAGGTAAATTTGGTCTATGGTCCTTATACATTTCTACATAGTTGTCAGAACAGTTATGAAACAAAAGTACCTGACAGGCGAGATCACGTGCACTTTTCCCAAGTGATAGGCCAGAAGATCTAACACCTTTACTCATTGGAAAACCACATTCATCACCAACTTGGACTGTATCCTCAGATACTAAATTATAACAACAGCCAATGCTGATCACTGCTTTAACTTCTTTGCACTCCAAAAAGGTCCTATGCATGAAAGAATTTTAGAGCTTGATGTGTAGTGGTAATACACCATGAAGAACTTGGGGAAGTGCAGAATATAGAAGAACTGCATGCTTACCGTAGCATTGTTACAGAGAGATCCCCACAAGCATGAAGTCCAGCAAGAATTAAAGAAGAAGAACCATTTGCATCTGATGGAGAAGTTACATTTTCATCAGACAGTCCTTGAGAGTATACCTCAAAAATATTTTGGGAATTGGACTTCTCAGCATCATCACTCCCAATTAAGGAGCTACTCAAGTCTTTTAGTGTTCCAGTTGAGAGCACACGACAAGTAACTGTCTTTGGCACATTGAAGCCTCTATCTTCTGATCTGGCAAATAAACCATCTTATCAAAAATCAAAAGGTATGCTATTATACGATGCTAATCAGAGACAAGTAAAGCATTATATCGCTCACCACATTGCATTACTTGCACCAAAGTCATATATGACAATAACTCTCCTCAAGTTTTTCCAAATCTTAACAAAGCGTCATGTAATTGTTCAAGCAACATAGGATCATATTTCTTATTTCTCAATTTAACAGATATCTCACGAAGGCAATGATTGCATGGTGCATTGTATCAGCAACCTACCTCATCCATGATCAAAGATTCCAACCATAGAGAAATTGAACAAACCTTACGTTTATAAGCACAATGGTAAGTAGGACTTGTACTTAAGTAGCTTGTCATGACTCTAGCTTAGGGTGTACATATTTGTGCAAGAAGCATAAATAGGCCAGGAACTATATCCAATTTCTTGTTCTAATTTTAAACAAAAACATTAAATGCACTTGTTGAGTGGTACAGATTATAAATGCAAAAGAAGTTATCATAACTCTGAGATACCAACCAGAGTGACAGTAGAATATGATACCAATAAACAAAGACGCACATCAGCATTCAACCTTCCCAGAATGCAAAGGAAGAGCATTTAGATGATTAGTATGTTCCATACCGTGATTTATGGAGCTTAGCAGCATAGTGTTTTTTAATTCTCTCAGCACGTGCATTGGTTATACTTCCATGATGTGAACATGCGTCTATTGCAATCACAGAAAGCTGGTACTGGAAAGATAGAACTTGTGCAAGATAGCCCTGGGAGAATAATTGTGTGTAACACAGGGATGTAAAAGTCCCTAAATAAAGAAAAGCATAAAATCTGGAAGAATGTTCTTAATCTCCTACATGAGTCTCAAGTTTCTTAAAGGATGACATCATATGCTGCATCTTGAGACTTAGATTCGGATATAAGGTCATGACTGAAGTTCATTGCACATTATCAATACTTCTTTTCAGCTCTCAGTGTAATGAAAAATCCACAAGGTATAGTACATAAGCTGGTAATATTCAAATACAACAGTACAAAGAAAAGAAGATGAAAATATTATGTGAAGTGGTGTGTCAATCAGAAAGGAAATACCTTCAAACTAGTTCCCACTACTATAATTTGTACAATTTCTAGTGCATATAATAGAAGAATATATATTTATTTTGGCAGGGCAACTTGTGGAACTAAAAAGTTTCTAATGAATATTCAGTCCTACAAAGTAGATGAGCTCAAAATATACAACAGAACCTTTAGAAAATGAGTACCTGACCAGCGCCAACATCGAGCACTGAATTAACTCCAACAGTTTTTGCAATTGAACTTACGATAGAGCCAAGAACTTCTACCTGTTCATTAACTGTTCATTAAGTAAAGCCTCAGTATTAAGGATTCCTGTGTTCATACAAACTGATATTAAAACTAGTGCTCCAGCCTATACTCTTGCCTCCTTTTCTCCTTCCCCAATGCAGATCAGTATAACAATCAATACATCGATTCTAATTTTAATCTTTACAAATATCATTCAAAAACTTTGTGCAGGTCGTCACCCTGTAGCTCACTTTGATTAATCAAATCAAAAACTTACTCATTAGTCAGTAAATTAATTTAGATGATTGTGTACTGTATAATTTTCATTAAAAATCGAGACTTATGTGTTGTTTTTGATACAAATTGCAATAATGCTTTCGAGTATAAGTTGGCGTATTATATTTCCAGTAGGAATTTTGCAGATCAAATTACGTGAGCAAAAGAAAACAGTTGTCTTAATCAGCTATAAGGTAACCTACTTCATGCTGTTTCTTCCGATTCATGCCTTGGGTGATAACTTTATCAAGGTATTTTATGTCAAGATCTGGTAAAATCTGCAAGAAGCAAAACATATTATAAACTCATGCCTATGGAAGAAAGCAAAATAAACACGTATGGATGGAGAAGAAAACATGTGGGTAGAATTCCTTGGGTTACACAGCAATAGCTTAGCAGCCTTACTGTGATTTCAGATCATTCCGAGTTTCTTTGAATAGTGGGAACTTTTTAATTTTAGAAATACACGGTACACCCATGTGGTATTAACCGAGTACCTAGTATTATTTGTTTCAGCAAACCACTTTCTATCTTCCGTGTGGCGCCCATCAAATTGTTAATACGTGTGAGAGAATTTCGGAGCTCAACTCGAGTTTTGGAGCAGCAATACCCTTTTGGTAGTCTCAAATGTAACCCAGAAGTTCCTCTTGTTACACTTAAACATCTCACCATTCAGAGGAAAAATCCAGGATCTTTTTCAGTAAAAGGATACTATCTACTACTGTAAGTTTTATCCAAGATTTTATTTTAAGTCCCTCTCACTTCACCCTAATGTTCTGGAGATTTAATTTGAAGTTTATGAAAATTACTGGCAGTTCCCGACATTTTTATAATTTGCAGCCTGCAGATAACAGACCCTGGTCTACAGGTTTACAGTTCAATGCCGATGAATTCGAAAATGAGTTCATTCCTTGTACCAAAAGTGACTTTCCCAAGGACTCCAATGAAATTTGTGGACAAAGTGTTTCTTAAATTAAATCAATTTCAGAAAATAACAGAGACTCGAAAGAGAATTTATGAGTGTCGTGGAAATTGAAAAGATTAAAATATCCTTGTGATTTTAGTTAAAAAAAAGGTTATCTGATGAATCCGCGTGGCATGGGCATCTGTTTGCCTATATAATGGACAATATACTCCTTGGTTTTTTTTATGGGGATGATCAACGAGTAGTCAAGTACACCAATAATCATATACTATCATAGACCACATACCTTATTCCCAGTAGACTGTAAAGGGAAAAGGTGGCATGCACATCAGTCAGTCTAGACAATCCCGTGAAAATAAATTTAAAAAATAATAAATGAAGAACACGGGACCAAATTTTCCAGGTTGTAACTGCGTGATGTGCCAAGCTCTTTTGCTTAGGGCGTGTGACAAAGAGTTTAATTTGGAGAAAGGTAAGGTTTTAAAAGTATAAGTTAAATGATTTACCACCACCTTGTGGTTGTGGGCAGTACAGCTTAATCGCGCAACCAACCACACTTCTAAGCAGCGTCTACTGGGGACTCAAACGTACTCATAGTATCAGATAAGGAAATCTTTAGAGAGTACATACATAATATGTATACATGTAAATCCGACATTTTAACCTTTTTCAAATCTGCCTGCTCACGAGGAAGTGCAAGAGACCTTAATGTGGTGATAAAGTCCTTGAGCGATGCAGGCCAATGATCCTAGAACAGTCACAATATTTAACAGATACTATTAGCAATATTTATACATGTTTGTGACTGCAAGTGATAAAACCGAAGCTCAAAAGAAAAAAAAGAAAAAAAAAACAAAAACAATTAGCATCTATACTATATCATATCACGCACAAAGTCACAAACTACTAAGACCCTGGCAAGGGCATACTCTGTAACTAGTTGCTCTAAGGTTAAATAAACGCTTAACTTTATTTTTCGTATTTAAATGAAATCAAAAATTAAGTGCATTCTACATTCTCGAAAAACCTACCAGATAAAAATAGAAGTCAATACGTAAAACCCTAGTAATTCACAACTCTAACAAAACACTGACTAGCTACCTTTTCAAATCGAAATCCGAATCATCAACAATTCACTAATCAACAACATTTAGCCAGTACTATCAACTAACATCCATTATCAAAAACGCAGATTTCAAAAAAGTAAAACAGAAAAACTACTCCTGCATACATAACAGTAATCAAAGTAAACCTGAACAACACCAGAAGGAATAAGGAGAAGATTCTCAACAGGTTCGTTGCGTAGACAATCCATCCATTCTTTATCAACAGCTTCCCACAGTCTATCCTGCCAATACACACGAAATAGACACAATCTATATTATATGTGTGTGATGATTATATTTTTAGAAATGTAGAGTGAGAAGAGGTTACTTTGAAGAAATTAACAACGTGAGCTTCGTAGAAGAAAGAGTAAGGCTTGATAAAGTCCTTAATTGCTTCTATCCATTCTAGGGTTTCGGCAGCGCTCCGGCAAGAGTAAACGCCGGCCATTACGCCGGCGGTTATTTTGGTGCGGCTTACCAACGATTCGTAATTGACACTCTCTGTTGAGTCTGTTCTATTGCATTTGTTATCAGAGGGGATACCCTGTGCAAAATAAAAAAAAAAGTGCCCTAATGCTAATAAATTTTTTTTAACAACTACATAAAATAAATTTGTTAAAAAACATAACAAGTTCATAAATGAATAATTGATAAACTGAACTATTATATTGTAATTGTAAAAATATATTTATGTGTAAGTTGTCAACCAAAAACATTTAATAACTTTAATGATATTTATAGTCTACACCGTTAACAATAAAAATAATTAGTATTAGTTGAAATTTGAAAGCAAAATTGTGTGTAAGTATATATTTTCTTATTTTGCTCAATATAATAATTTTTTAATTATTTTGACAACACCATTTTCAACTTTTTTCTCATTTACAATTTTTTTTAACCTTTAAAATTAAACTAAACTTTTTTTTTCAAATAAAATATACATACATATATACACCTACCTAAAAAAATGTGTCCTAGAAAAATGGAGTGTCCTGTGCGATCGAACATGTCGCACATGCTCAGGGCCGGCTCTGGTTGTTATCCTCACCTAATATTCAAAAAAAAAAACTTTCACAATTTGATTCGATAATTATAATATTTTTATCTTGTTTTTATTTCTAAACTTCATTTTTTTTAAACGATCTAAACTTCATTTTTATCACTTTGATTGGTAAGTAACTTTTCAGTAACCAAAGTTTAGGTGATCGTAGCCAACAACGTGTTGGTGCAGTGGGTTGAACCCTTGTCTCCTTTGTAGGAGGTCAAGGGTTCGATCCCTGGGTGTGTGTGAGTTTAGTTTGTATTAGTTTCCTTTCTTTGTATTTGTATTTGTATTTGGCCGGGGGTCCTTCGGAAACCTCCTCAGACACCACTTTGAGTGGTATTATAACTGAGTAAGTTTCGTTTTTTTTAAAGTTTAGGTGGTGATCGTTGTTTCGGCGTTAGGATTAAAAGTAAACTAGGTGCCTGTTTGGGAAAAAAAATTTTAAGGATTTATTGACTTATTTTCGGGTAAAAATTTTATATTTTGATAATTTTTTTTTATACAAGTATTTAATGTATGTTTGAGATTCAATAAGTTGCAAAAATAAGTTGGAAAATAAGTTGGAAAGTTAGGAATCTCTAACTTTGTCTTAAAATAAGTTGACTTATTCTAAAAAAAAGTTCCCCCAAACACCCCCTAGGTAATAAAGCCGCGCGTAGCGCGCGGCACAAAAACATTTTTAAAAATTATATATACAATATCATCGTTTATTACGTTTTATTATCTGGAAGTTGATATGATGAATTGAAATTTGTGTGAAATATGTGTTAGGAATATGTTGTACTTGATGATAACTTCACAATCAATCAAATTGTATAAGGTTTTGTAGCTGTCAACGGATGAGGATTTATAACTCTATCCGTTGACAGGTAGCTCATCAACGGATGAGGTTTTGTAGCATACTGCAGTATCTCTATGTTATCAGTTGATAGTGTTTTTATCCACAGTCATGTTGACCATCAATGGATAGGCAGAATAGGGTAGCCAATTGTAAATAAGCTATGTTATGTAATTCTGTCTAAGTGAAAGTGTATCAACAGATGAAGACAAAACTCTATCAACGGATACAACTCAAATCCACTCTATTAACGGATACAGCTCAAGTCTCAATAATAACAGATACAGCTCAATACATCATCAACGGATGTCAGTGTACAATATCAACGGATAATCATTGACAATTTCTTCTATGCTAAGCTGGGGATTAGCAATTGATAAGGACAGGTTTGATTGACAGATCACATGGGTTGATAGTAGATACAAAAAGCAGTATGGCAGCCATACTTTGGAAACACAGAAGAAAGAAGCATTCCGTTTACACTATGAATTCAAGAAAGGTGCAGGAGACATGTCTGTTCACAAGGACAACCTTTCGGCTACATGTGTATTTAGAGTGTAGTAGCAAGTCAACTAGAATTAGATTAATATTATCTTATTCCAGTAGTACTTGTAAAACTTGGGATTTTTAACCAAGTGAAGCAACTCTTTGAAAGCTAAGAAAACAGATACATTTGCTTAGGGTTTTTGTTGAATATCCTTAGAAAGCAAAGAGTTGTAAAACAGAAGCTGTGTACTTTTGTATCACAGAGTTTTCTTCGAATAAAAGCTTCAGGTGGTGCATTTAACCACCTGATTTTTATGTGTTTGTGCATTAATCCTTTTTCAGAAATTATCTAAGGATAGATTTCTGGAGTTCTTTTCAGAGATTTATAAATATCAAGAATTGTATTTAACCCCCCCCCCTTCTACAATTATACAAGTGTGTAATCTGGGAATAACAATTGGTATCAGAGCAAGCTTCTAACATATTTGAAGTTTAAAGATCAACATACTTCCAACATGTCTAAGAAGGATTATGGAGTAAAGATTCCAGTTCTTGATAGAGAGAATTACTTTCACTGGAAAGTAAAAATGCGTCTACATCTCTCGTCTATTGATGAGGGTTTTGTGGATTGCATTGACAAGGGTCCTCACGTTCCAATGAAGACTGCAACAAGAGTTGGCCTGGATGAAGGTGTGCCTGACACTCTCATTCCCAAACCTGTTTCTGAGTGGGGTCTTGAAGATATTGCAGAAGTCCACAAAGAGAAAAAGGCCATGAATATACTGTTCAATGGTCTAGAAACAGACATGGTTGACAATGTTATTAACTGTACTACCCCCAAGGAAGTATGGGACACTGTTCAAACCCTTTGTGAAGGAACAGAACAGGTGAGGGAAAACAAGATGCAACTACTAATCCAACAGTATGAACATTTCCACTTTAAGAGTGGAGAAACATTGAATGATACATTTAGTAGATTTCAAAAGCTACTAAATGGTTTGAAACTGTATGGAAGAATCTATCAAGTTAAAGATTCTAATCTCAAATTTCTGAGATCACTGCCCAAGGAATGGAAGCCAATGACTGTTTCACTAAGAAACACTCAAGTAGGGGTGAGCATTCGGTCCGGTTAACCGAAAACCGAACCAAATAACCGAAATAATTTCGGTTCGGTTAACCGAATTTAACAATTCGGTTCGGTTTTCGGTTCTGGTTTTTCAGAAATTTCGGTTTTCGGTTCGGTTCAGTTTTTAACCGCGGTTAACCGAATAACCGAAATAAAAACCGAATTTTTAATATATTAATAAAATATTACATATAGTTATATTTGAATAAGTTATTACTTATTACCGAGTCACAGCACAGGTCACTCACTCTCTCGTCTCTTTACTTCAGTTAACCTAAACTAAATCTAATACAGAATTTTTAGAAGTCTTGAAACCATTACGCTGAATAAATATAGTGATTGATACTCCAAATTTATTTATTTTTTTGCTTCGGTTACATACCTAATTGTGTAACTTGGGTTAGAACTTTTAGCAGATAACATGCCACATTAACTTAGAACATCAATACTTCCCACATTGTCTATTAATGTTCATTGTGATGTTGGCCTTACGAGAATCCTTGACAAAGTAACATTGAGAAATGAACATTGAACTTGTGAATAGTTTTCATTCTTTTTGCACTTCATCGAAGTTCTGTGTTACTGGAGAACTTCACTGCTAAATAGGCCAAACTGGCCTTCAGCATATTTTCAGTTTTTGTGCACATTATTGCCATTATTAAATTTTTGAATGTTTTATGTGGTGACTGTAAATTAGTTTTTCAAGATTTGTGCCAAACTCAAATTGTCTGGATATATTTTGTAATTACAGCAACTTTTCTCAAATTTCGGTTTTATATTTTCGGTTTTCGGTAATAACCGAAATAAATATTTCGGTTCGGTTAAAAACCGAATTTATTTCGGTTCGGTTTTCGGTTCGGATTTTTCTGGAATTTCGGTTTCGATTAACCGAATTAAAATTCGGTTCGGTTCGGTTAAAACCAAATACTCACCCCTACACTCAAGAGTACAAGACATTTACTCTTGAAAGGCTCTATGGAACTTTAAAGACATATGAGCTGGAAATGGAGCAGGATGAAGAGATTGAGAAGTCTCAAAAGAAAAGTGGGTCAGTTGCACTTGTTGCCAACTTGGAGCAAAAGGAGAAAAGGACAGAAGCTGCTAGTTCTACACCAAACAGGGAGGTTTGTAAAGGTAGAGCAGAATCAAGCAGGAGCAAGGAAAAGGTGTCTAAGGAATTGAATGTCCTTCAGCAGGATGAATTGGATGAGATAGATGAGCACTTAGCTTTTCTATCTAGGAGATTCTCTAAGCTGAAATTCAAGAGAAACTCTGGGGTGGCCAAGCCATTTAACAAGGATTTTTCCATAAGCAACTATGTGGATAAATCCAAAATTAAATGCTACAATTGTGGAATTGCTGGTCACATGATAAGTGAATGCAGGAAACCTAGATCTGAGAACAAGGGAAAGTCAACTGAGACTGTTGACTACAAGAAGAAATATTTTGATCTTCTCAGGCAGAAAGGAAAGGCATTCTTGACCCAAGAGTATGACTGGGCTGTTGATGACAATCATTCTGATGATGATGTTGAGTTTGTCAACCTTGCATTGATGGCTGATTCTGGAGAGCAGAAAGCAAGTTCAGCTAGCAATCAGGTATTTTCTACTAATCTCTCTGAGCTCACCAAAGAGGAATGCAATAGTGTTATAGATGAAATGTCTACTGAACTATATGTTGAGTATTGAATACAGTAAAAGAATACAGAGGGGGGGTGAATGGATTCTTTAGTTTTTCTTCGGTTTTGAATCTTTGCAGCAAGATAAGTGTGTGAGATATGAAGATGCGGATAATTAAACACAAACACAACACAATATCACTTTAATCTAATATTTTATTAGATAAAGATTTTGCTACAATCTGTGAATACAAATGATAGTATTCTCAGCTTCGTTTTTCTCAGAGAGATATTTTCAGGATATGTTTGAGAAACTTCAAAACCTTAACAGCTAAGGAAGTGAGGCTGTATCCTTATAGACATGGATACACCCACTTGCTACAAATGAGGTAGGTAAACAAAAGCACTTTCCAGTCTGTCTATCTCATTTTAGTAAGAGTCCAAACGGCTACAGATTTGACTTTGAAAAGCCTGTTTAGATCCACTTCTTCAGCTCCTTGTCCCTTGTCTTATCTCTCCAAGCTTCTTTGTAGGCTTTCCAGCATGCTTTGTAGGACAGAGTCAAATAAAGTGTGCTGGCTTGTTGCAGGTTTCTGACTTGTACAATTCTTCAGTATTTTGTCCTCAAGAATGTATTCGAGAAGTGACTAAGTGAGTGATTCGAGAACTGGAGTTGACTTGATCGATAACTCTGAGTTCTCGAATAGTGTTATCTTGACATATCGAATCACTTCTCGAATAGCTCTTTTCTCTGGGACTCCTTGAGATATCGAATAGAGCATTTTGACATATCGAATCCCTGAGATATCGAATAGCATATTGAGAGATATCGAATAGTGTCTTCTAAGATATCGAACTCCAGACTTCTCGAATGCTAGACTTCTCGAATAGACAAATGTACTTCTCGAATTGGTACTTAGGCAAATTCTTCATTTCTTCAAATCCCAACTGTGATTATTTGGTAGTCTTTATCTCCTTGCTTGAGGCATGAACCTTGGAACTTCTTTCAAGCATTATTCTTGACTTTATAATTACAGTAACACAACTAGAATTTGATGCCTATTACAAGTACAGAACAAATAGAAACTCTACAACTAGAGGTTCCCTCAGTTAAGAGGTCATGTAGGTAATGCATAGCATTACACATACTTAGGCTTGTTATTAGATGTATTCAGGCATGCCTCTGTGACTAACAATCTCCCCCAAATTGTGAGTAAGACCCTTAGTCACAATTTCATGTCTGATAACAAGCCTATCATACATAAAGATAAAACTTGACAGTACAGGTATGAATTGACATTAGCAATTTGGATAGAACTACAGAGTGAGTAATCTTACAGCCTATGATGAAGAACTAGCCATTGTCTTTTGATTCCCTTTCCATAGCTTTGGCTTGAAATTCATCATATTCTTTCTCTCTTCTTTCTTTCTCCTTCCTTGTATTCTCATCCATAGCTTTTATTATTTCTGCCATAGCATCCAATTCTTCAAGCAAAATTGAGTCTTTGAAATCTTCAAGTACTGGTTCCAGAATATTTGCAGGATAGTGGTTGAGTAGATTCATTCTGATGTTGACTTGATTTCCATTCCTCCTCCTATACTTTACCATGTAGGGGTTGAACTGAACTCTACACAAACCCTTTTTCCTCAGCTTTTCTGCTTCACTTTCCAATCTCTCAATTTCTTTCTCTCTTGCCAGCCATTTCTCAAAACACTCTTTTCTGACTTTTTCTTCATGATCTCTCTTCATTTTCACAAAATCAATTAGCTCCAGTTTCCATACTCTCTCCACTTTATCTTCTGAGCTCAACAGTGCAATGATTCTCTCTATGTCATATAGCTTGCCCCAGTGTTGACATCCTCCTTGTTTGAATTTCTCCTCCCTTCCATCAGAATATTTAATCTCAAGGCAATTATCAACAATGGCAACATGATAGATTCTTTGAGCTTGCAAAAATTGCAGTTGGTCTACATCATAATCTTCATCTAGTGGTTGGAGTTTTAGGCCTGGATAGATTGTCAGGGTTTTTGATGTGGTTGGCTTTGATTTCCTTGCAGCTTGCTTGAACTTGATTCTTTTTACATGATTACTTGGCAGCAGTATGTGACCTTTGTTTGTAGACCATTGTAGTATTCCATTAGCAGTTTGCTTTTTGAAACATACAGATGGTTTCTTGACTTGAATCTTCTTCTCTTCTTGAGGTGGCAAGACAGTTGCAGAAGCCATAGATGCAAATTTTGAAAGGTCACTACTGGCAGCATTCACCCTAGACTTAGAGTCTTGTGTTGTGGTGAGGTTACTGTCAGCAATGCCTGAGGCTTGCTGTCTTCCACTTTTCCTCTCAGAGCCTTTACCTTGATCATCATCATTCTTCCTCTTCTCATCATCCTTCTTCTTCTTCTTGTCTTCATCACCCTTATTACTCCTGTGATGTCTTCTCCTTCCATCACTTTTATCTTCATCCTTGTCTTGATCTTTGCTTGGGTTGAACTTAGCAGTCTCAGATATAATGCCAGTTGCAATATATGACCTGAGATAAGATATAGCTTCTAATTCTTCTGCTGTTCTTGATCCCTTCTTCTTGATCAGTTTCTCAATGATGGCTATGATGAGATTTTTATTTTGAGGAGTTAGATGCTTAGGAATGACCAGCTGCTTGATATCTTCAATTCTTGTTCCAGCCTGGTAGATAATAGTTCTAGGATCTGTGAAAACTTCAGGTAGCCTTGAAGGTTGACCATTCCTCAATTCATCATGAAGACTCTTGTTGTTCTCATTTCCCTTCTCAATTAGTCCAAGGAGCACATTCACTTCTGAGTGCTTTAGACTCTGTAGAGTATTGATGGTTAAGTGCCATATCTTGTTCTTTCCTACCATCAATATCTCCTTGAGCCATAGATCATTAAGCCTCCTTGGTACTACAGTGAGATAGTCAATCTGATTCTTCAACCTCTCATGATATAGCAGAGCATCACCATCCTGTTCTCTAGAGACTTTCAGAAGCTCCAAGAATGCATCATCATGATAGACATTTGAGTTTGCAATTTCTTGTAGCTTGGCCTCAGTGACCACCTTCACTTCTACTGGCTTGGCACTCTTAGATATTGAGATTCGAGGCTTGTCAGATGGCATACTCCCAGCAACCACTGTGGTTGTGATAGACTGCCTTTGACCATCAGGAGTAGTGATGTGCACAGTTGGTAGAGTGACAACTGGCAGAGAAGTGGGAGGCTCATCAACTTTGTCCTTTCCTTTTCCAGGGACATGAGTAGTAGATTTCAAAGTTCTCTGATGGCCACCCTCAGTGATCTTGATGCCCTTTTCTAGTGGTCTCTCCCCCTTTGGATTTGAGTTCTTTGATATCCTCTTCTCCCCCTTAGGCTTGTTGACAGACACAGGGACTGTAGGAGACACCTTTGGAGTTGAAGATTCATCAGGTAGAGGGAGACCCATGTGCTTCATCATTGCAGACAACATTGATTGTTGATGCAGAAGAACATCAGCTGTGGTGGTGGCTTGAGTGTTCAACTGCTCAGTCAGAGTTGTCACAGTGTCTGTAAGATGAGCATTGGACTTGTGGAGAGAGACTACCTCCTTTTCAAGAGTATCCACTTTAATGAAGAGTTCATTGGCCTTAAAACCAGATAGGGATTGATCCTTCAGTCTCTGCACTTCGAACCTTGACATCTCATGCACAGGAACCTCAGTGACCAGCTTGTCTCCATATTGATTTGCAAAGAGGGTCCTGAGCATGGCATTGGCATCAGTTGTCTGATCTGATAAGGATTGAAATTTGTGCCCCAGACCTGTGACAGCATCCTTGAGAATAGCCAAACCATTGTCCATCCTGGTGCAAGTAGCATTGCAGGTTCGAATGTCCTTGAGTACAGTCTCCAATTGAGGGAATTTAGCATCAAAAGTCCTCTTGATCTCATGCACCTCCTTGGTTGTAGCTGAACACACTTCATTAATTTCTGTCTTTAAGCCTTTACCAAGATAGTGTGCAGCCTTGAGAATGCCTTTATAGTTGTCATTCACTGCTTCAAACACATCAGTAGGGTTGAGAGATTTGGCATTGGACCCTAGTGAAGTGATGTACTCTTCTCTGAGATACTGAAGACCTTCTGAGAGAGGGATTGAATTGGTTCCTTGCAGCCAAGCATCGATATTCCCATCTCTCTCAGTTTCATCTATGATCTTCTCCTTCTGTAGCTCTACATCCTCTTTGTGACATAGGAGAATAGCTTCATAGTCTGGATTGGGCATGTTTGCAGTGAGAAGGTGCTGAGCAATTTTTGTGAACTCAGGGATCTGATCCACAACTAAGCTTTGAAGTGCTTCAACCGTCAATTGTGGTGGAACAGACCCTGATCCTGAAGCACTGTCATGTTGCACAGGCTTCAGCCATTGAGACAAAAAGTTAGAGCTAGAGCTAGGCTTGCTAGGCTCCTCAGTTACAGATGCAACTTCTGCAACCGGATGAACAGACTCTACTACTGTTGTCTCCACAGAAGTGGGATGAGTTACAACAGTAGTTGACACAGGCACAGAGTCTCTAGTAAGAACTAGTGAATCCTCTGTGTTTGTGATGGTGTCATTAGGATATGCCCCAGCATGCATTCCCTGACCATCCAAATGTGGTACCTGGGTGGTGAGCAAGGTGTCATGCACCAAGTCACTTGAATTCATTGGCTCATCAAAGGAAAAGAATTCTTGATGATCAATGCCTTGCTCCTCAATTGCTTGAGTTGCAGGCTTCAAAGAAATATGAGTGGTAGATTCTGAAAGAGAAGTGTGTTGTAGACAAGATTTTGGCAACTCCCCCTGAGAAATAGAGGGAGTTTCAGTTATGATGTGCTCTCCACTCAGTGTTGTGCCAGCCTTATCACTCCCTTGTGCTGACTCTTTACAGATAGGTGCATTGGGGAGGATGCTTGATTCTATAGATGCATCCTGTTGAGAGGATACATCTAGTGAGCTGTGTGCCCCTGATTTTACAACTTCATCCATTTGAGTGACTGAAGAGGTGGTTTTAGACTTCTTCTTCTTCTTTAGGCTTATGATAGGTAACTCAGGTTTCTCACTTTCTAACCCTAGTTCTACAGCCAAGGCTGCTTCAGTTAAGATTTCTAAAGGTTCAGAAGCAACCTGTTTTCTCTTCTTTTTACTAACATCACCCTTTTGAGAGGATGATGCAGTTGGCTCTTTGCTGGATAGAGTGTTTGGCTGAGGGGGTTGGTTAGCAGGCCTTGGGTTAGCACTTTGTTCTCCTTGCTTAGGCTGTGCTAACTGTGATTTTGAATCAAATATTGGCATGTTGTGGGGGTAAGACCTAAACAAACCCTCCATGTGGGGAGTTATGCTAAGTCTTACATCCACATCATTCCTAGTCTCCAAATTACCAAAAATGAGTTTGGTCATGGACCTAGGATAGCCTATTTTACTCTTATCTGCTCCAGGCAATTCAATCAATGAAGCATTTTTAAAGTTGAGTACTGATTGAATAAAGCGAGGAAAGAAAATTTCATTACCTCTCTTGGCTGTGGTCTGACCAAGTCTCCCATAGAGTTCCTGTAGGATGAGAAGTCCAACATCTATCTTTCTCCCATTAGCCAAGGCATAGGCAAGCTGCTGCACGGGTGTACTAATCTGATCAAAGCTTGATTTCCGTGCAGTGAATACATGAAGGAGTGTAGCAAATACAAAGCTCCATTCTTTCCTTAAGAACTTCCTATTCAACTTTCCCAGCTTGATAGTATCAGAGTAGTTGATGAAGTCAAAGAATTCTTCCAACTCATCATTGGAGGCCAGAGCATCATACGTCTCTTGCTGCATATCCAAGGCTTGATTCATGTCTGCAGTGGTGATAGTGACATCCTCTCCTTGAATCTTGCAGTGAACAATATAAGAAGTGATAGCATTCTCAAGAGCGATGACCTCCACAGTAGCAGTCCTCCAGAATTGTTCCAATAGATCTATGTACAGAGTTGGGTTGGCTGAGAGCGCACTCTTGATGTATGATTCAGACAACCACCGAACAAAGCACTTGAAATTGGCATTCGGTGCTTCCACATCACTGGTGATTGCGATGAAATTAGTTTGGGATGGTATGGTGAGTTGAGTGTTTGCCATTTGGGTAGAGAAGAAGAGAGAATTAGGATTGAAGAAGAAATTCGCAGTTAGGGTTTTTCAGAGGTTTCAGGAGTTGAGATGCTTGAGAAATCGAACGAAATGAATTGAATAGTTGTGAAGTTGTATATATATATATGAATGTCTTGAGTTGTCGATAGATAAGTGTTCTGTAGCGACAAGTCATTCGAGAAGTATGAAACAACTATTCGAGAAGTCAAGAAAGGCTTATTCGATATCTCAGGCAGTTTTTAACTCACAGCTGGCGGTGATTTAACTCAGAAAATAATTCAAAGTTAAGAATATATTTTTATGAGTGAAATGAAGTTTTGAATATAAATCCAAAAAGCGATTGAGTGTCAGCGAAAAATCAGCCTTTTCAAATGATTCGATAACTCATATGCAGTATTCGAGAACTCTATTATTAGAGAACTAAAATACTCTATTCGAGAACTCAAAGTGTGCTATTCGATTTCTCTAAAAGACACTATTCGAGAACTCAAGAGGGTTCTAGATAGGCCTATTTGAGAACTCGAGCCAAGACATAACAATGAACCATTCGAGAAGTCTGACTTATCGAACTATACTTTTCACTCATAAAATTCAATTTTCACTATCTTTTAAAATTTACCAGAAATATTCACTGAAGAATATTCTACTAAATTAAATAGTGATTTTCTCAAAGTTTCACAGAAATTTCAAGCTAAAGATGTATGATTTTCAACATGTGCAGCATTGGAATATTTATACATCATACTCCAGCCAATACTTACTTTAAAAATATTGAGCATTTGATAAGGTAAGTATTTACTGCTACAACAATCTAGTTGATATATTCACTTAGCCAGAATTTGAAGAATTCAGCATTCCAATCTCACTAACCAACCTTGTGAAGGTGGCTTCATCTAGTGGCTTAGTGAATATGTCAGCTAGTTGTTTTTCTGTGGGAACATAATGTAACTCAATGGTTCCATTAGTTGCATGCTCCCTTATGAAGTGATATCTGATGTCAATGTGCTTTGTCCTAGAATGATTGACAGGATTGGCAACTATAGAGATTGCACTTGTGTTGTCACACATGATAGGAATTCTTTCCAACACAAGTCCATAATCTCTAAGCTGGTTTCTAATCCAAAGCACTTGAGCACAGCAACTTCCAGCAGCTATGTATTCAGCTTCAGCTGTGGAAGTTGACACAGATTGTTGTTTCTTGCTGTACCAAGAGACTAACCTTTGTCCAAGAAACTGGCAGCTACCTGATGTGCTTTTCCTATCCACTCTGCATCCAGCATAATCAGCATCAGAATAACCAACCAGATTGAACCCTGTGTCCTTAGGATACCATAACCCTAAGTTTGGTGTGCCTTTCAGATATTTGAAGATCCTTTTTATTGCTATCATGTGTGATTCCTTTGGGTTTGATTGAAACCTTGCACATAAGCATGTAGCAAACATGATATCTGGTCTACTAGCAGTGAGGTAGAGTAGAGAACCAACCATGCCTCTGTAGATTGAGATATCTACCTTTTTGCCCTTAGCATCATCATCTAACTTGGTGGCAGTGGCCATGGGTGTCTTCGCAGGTGAGCATTCTTCCAAATCAAATTTCTTCAGTAAATCTTTAATGTACTTGGTTTGGCTTATAAAAATGCCATCCTTCCTTTGACTAACTTGCAGTCCAAGAAAGAATGTTAATTCTCCCATCATACTCATCTCATATCTGCTTTGCATGAGCTTAGAGAATTTTTCACACAGCTTCTCATTTGTAGAGCCAAATATGATATCATCCACATAGATTTGAACTAGGATAATATCATCATCATGTTTCTTGTAGAACAGTGTCTTGTCCAGTGTGCCTCTAGTGAATTGATTCTCCAGTAGAAATTGTGATAGTGTGTCATACCATGCCCTAGGAGCTTGCTTGAGTCCATACAATGCTTTAAGTAATCTGTAGACAAAGTGGGGAAAATGTGGATCCTCAAAGCCAGGTGGTTGTTGCACATATACTTCTTCTTCCAACTCCCCATTCAGGAATGCACTCTTGACATCCATTTGATAGACCTTGAAATTAGAATGTGCAGCAAATGCCAAGAAAATTCTGATGGCTTCTAGTCTAGCAACAGGGGCAAAGGTCTCATCATAGTCAATACCTTCCTGTTGAGAGTATCCTTTTGCAACCAACCTTGCTTTGTTTCTTATGACTACACCATTTTCATCCATCTTATTCCTTAGAACCCATTTAGTTCCAACAACGGTTCTATCCTTTGGTGCAGGCACTAGTTCCCATACTTTGCTCCTTTCAAATTGATTTAGCTCCTCTTGCATAGCAATTATCCAGTCAGGATCCAACAATGCATCATCAAGTTTCTTAGGCTCAACTTGGGATAGAAAGCAGCCATAGAGACATTCATTTATAGTTGCTCTCCTTGTCCTTACTCCTGCATTTGGATTTCCAATTATCTGATCTGCAGTGTGTGATCTATCCCATTTCCTTGTATGTTCAGATTGATTTCTCATCCTTGATGTTGCTTCATCATTTAGATCATGATCATCTACATTTCCTCCCCCTGTGAAGTTGTCACTCCTCACAGGTGTATCTTGGATGCTTGTTTCTTCATTGTTGGTTGACACAGGTTCTTCATTCACTTGAGTTTGTTGGATTATGAGTTCAGACTCACTTTCAACCTCCTCATCAGAATCATCTAGATTGTCAAACCTCAAGGGATCTTTATCTTCATCATTGGCTTCTTCTAATCCAGGTAGTTTGCTGTCATCAAATGTTACATCTGTGCTCTCCATTACTTTCTTTTGACAAATGACATAAACTTTGTATGCAATTCTTTCCATAGAATAGCCAAGAAAGATTCCTTCAAATGCCTTTGCATCAAACTTTCCAACATATTCTGAATTATCTTTTAGCACAAAGCACTTGCTTCCAAAAGTATGAACATACTTTAGAGTAGGCTTCTTTCCAGTCATCAAGTTGTAAGGTGTCTTTCCAGTGTTTTTGTTGATGAGGGTTCTGTTTTGGATGTAGCATGCAGTGCTCACAGCCTCAGCCCAAAAACATGTAGGCATTCTTGCATCAAGTAGCATTGTTCTAGCAGCCTCTATCAGAGTCCTATTCTTTCTCTCAACAACTCCATTTTGTTGTGGAGTCCTTGGAGCTGAGAATTGTTGAGAAATACCATTTTCTTTGCAGAATGCTCCAAGCATGGCATTTCTGAATTCTGTCCCATTATCACTTCTTAATGCAATCACACTTGCATTTATGGCCTTTGCTTCTTTGTCAACTTTCTTTATGTGCTCAATGATTACTTGTGGAGCCTCATCCTTTGATGCCAGAAATTCTACCCATGTATACCTTGTAAAATCATCAACCATCACAAGAGCATACTTCTTTCTTCCTAGTGACATAATATTGACAGGCCCAAACAAATCCATATGAATCAGTTGCAGGGGCTTGGTTATAGATGTCACTGTTTTTGACTTGTGGCTTGATCTTTTCATTTTTCCCTTTTGACACGCCTCACACACTCCTTCTTGACAGAATTCAAGTGTGGGCATGCCTCTCACTAATTCCCTTTTGACTAGGGAATTAATGGCTTTGAAGTTCAGGTGTGATAGCTTCTTGTGCCACAGCCAACTGTCTTCATTTGATGCTTTTGAGTAGAAGCAACAAATTGTGTCCTTGCTTGCAGAGTCCATATTGGCTACAAACAGGCTTCCCTTCCTTACTCCAGACAGAGCAAAATCACCAGTCTTCTTGTGGGTGATCAAACATTCATCTTTGTCAAAGTTCACTTTGAAGCCTCTGTCAGTGAATTGACCAACACTCAGTAGATTATGCTTGAGCCCCTTGACCAGTGCTACATTCTCAATGATGACATTTCCAATTTCCAACTTGCCATATCCCAGTGTGTTGCCAATGCTGTCATCTCCAAAAGCAACCATTGGGCCAGCCTTTTCCTCATACTGTGATAGCAGGGCCATATCACCAGTCATATGATTTGAGCATCCACTGTCCAAAATCCACATGACCTTCTTTTTACTTTCTTTGCCCTGCAAACACAAAAGTATTACTTCTTCTTTGGTACCCAAACGAGTTTGGGTCCATGTGACTTAGTGACAGTTTTTATCAAAATCAGCATGCTTATCAGTTTTCTTGATGTTGGTCTTCTTGTCACTGTTGGGAGTCTTAGAATCAGGGTTCTTAGACTTAGGTGACAGAGGTACCTTCCTAACTTTAGGAGGACTTGAAGACTTTGTCCTTGTGTAGTGTGTGTGAACATTATGATTGATACAGCCCTCCATGAATTGTCTTCTCAAATTAAAACAACTAGTCATCACATTCATGTTACATGGCATACAATCAAGTTTATCACAGAAAGGAGAGTCTCTATGTCTTAAAGGCACAGAGCAATCATAGAATGGTTTAGCAACACTACCAGATGGTTTCTTGCAAGCATGAGTTAAATGATTAGAGCTAAAACAGTTTTGACAAACTTTCCTAGGGGCATTTGGCACATAAGCATAGTTGTTATCTTTGTTAATCCCTAATTTGCCATTCCTGTTTGGTCTCTTATTAGTCACTTTCTTCTTAGTCTCATAATTTCCAGCTGAAACAAACTTTACAGGTTTCTCAAGTCTAGGTCTACCTCCTACTGGCTCCTTGGCTTTGGTTTTGACATTCTTACTCTCAGAGGATGCTTGTTGTTCATTTGATTGTGCCTCATCTTCATCCTCCAACATTTGCTTGATGAGTAAGGCATCCTCATCAATCTCAAGTGTTGGTGTTTTAAATATTGGATTCTCAGTCTTTTTCAAAACCTGAGGCACCTCCTTTTGAACAACAATGTCATCTTCAATGACTGCATAGCCTTTCCTCTGTTTAAGAGTGTCATAATCAAGTCCAATGGCAGCCTTAGGTCTAGCTAGATTTTTCTCATGATAAGACTGCAATAGACTAGAGGAATTCTTAAATGTTTTCAACTTAAATTCATTTTCAGCTAATTCATCCCTAAGAGCTTTCTCAACTTGACTAGCACATAGAACTTTGTTCTTTAGATACTCAATCTCTTGTTTAAGATTTTCTATTTGCACAGTAGTTAGCTCTAGTTCCTCATTTCTCTTATTTAACAGTTCATTTCTAGTAGACAGTTTGGCAATCTCTTCATTAGCAGCAGTCATACTACTATGAATGTTAAACATCTCAACAGATAGTTGTTCAACCAAAGATTTATATTCAGAAACAGACATGTCTATGGTAGTGAGAGATGGTACCTGTGAGTCTGATGCAGATGGTTCTTCCTTGGAATTGGCCATCAAGGCATAGTTGCAGAATTCTTGTTCTTCCCCATCACTGTCAGAATCATCCCAACACTTCCCTTCAGCTATGTAAGCCTTACCTGGTGTCTGCTTCTTTAGAAGGGCCTCATACTTAGCTTCAAGCTCAAGAAACTCCTTATCCTTCTTTTTAGGCTTCTTGCATTCACTGGCAAAATGCCCTAGGTCATTGCATCTATAACATCTTACAGATGACCTATCCACATAGCTGGTTTTGAATCTGTTCTTGTTTGTTTTCATAGGTGCCTTGCTCTTGTTGAATGAATGATTTTGAGGTCTAGGTTTGAAGGGCTGATTCCTCTTGAATCTGATGTTTGGGAATTTTCTAGCCATAAAAGCATATGATGTATTTTCCATGCCATCCAGCTCTTCAAGAGTGTAGAACTCATCTTCTTCCTTGTCATCAGCAGGTTCAGTCACTACTTCCTCAGTTTCTTCATCATCTACTATCTCTTCTATTCTCAGCTGACTTGCAGATGCTTCCAGGTCTTGAATAGATTTGTTGACAATCAAGGCGCAGGATGTGTTTATCATTCTGCCTTGGTTAGCTTGGATAGCCCTCTTTTGAAGCAACTCAAGCTCGTGTGTCTTTAAAACCCCATAGAGCACATCATACGTGACTTTGTTCAAATCTCTTTCTCTTAGGGATATGACCCTTTGCTCTAGATGGTTTGGTGACGATAGTAGAAACTTCATATTTAATTCCTTAGTGCTGTAAACCTTCCCATTCATTTGGAGCTCAGTCACCAGCTTGTGAAATCTTTCAAACATATCAGTGATACTTTCCTTGGGCTGTGCCATGAACGCCTCATACTGTGTGACCAGTATCTGTTTCTTATTTTCTCTTACCTCCTCTGTCCCTTCACATAACACCTCGATGTGATTCCACATGTCCTTGGCTGATCTGCATGATGCTACGTTGGCAAACATCGACATATCCAAGGAGTCTATGATTAACAACATGAGGTGGCTGTCTAGGGCAATCTTTTCCTTCTCTGAGTCCGTCCATTTGGATGGCTCTTTTGGAACATATGATCTAGGAATGACTACTGCGCCCACTGTGGATTCAGCAACTTCTTGTTGTGGTATGAATGGACCATTCTTGAGAATGTCAGGGTAGAGAGGATTGGCAGCTTTGATGAACAACAGCATTTTTATTTTCCAGAGGTTGTAATTCTCTTTGTCGAACTTAGGGACCTTTACCGTACCTGTAGTCTTTGGTGTATTCGAACTCATGATCGTTTTCTGTTTAGATTAAACAGCCTGCTCTGATACCACTTGTTGAGTATTGAATACAGTAAAAGAATACAGAGGGGGGGTGAATGGATTCTTTAGTTTTTCTTCGGTTTTTAATCTTTGCAGCAAGATAAGTGTGTGAGATATGAAGATGCGGATAATTAAACACAAACACAACACAATATCACTTTAATCTAATATTTTATTAGATAAAGATTTTGCTACAATCTGTGAATACAAATGATAGTATTCTCAGCTTCGTTTTTCTCAGAGAGATATTTTCAGGATATGTTTGAGAAACTTCAAAACCTTAACAGCTAAGGAAGTGAGGCTGTATCCTTATAGACATGGATACACCCACTTGCTACAAATGAGGTAGGTAAACAAAAGCACTTTCCAGTCTGTCTATCTCATTTTAGTAAGAGTCCAAACGGCTACAGATTTGACTTTGAAAAGCCTGTTTAGATCCACTTCTTCAGCTCCTTGTCCCTTGTCTTATCTCTCCAAGCTTCTTTGTAGGCTTTCCAGCATGCTTTGTAGGACAGAGTCAAATAAAGTGTGCTGGCTTGTTGCAGGTTTCTGACTTGTACAATTCTTCAGTATTTTGTCCTCAAGAATGTATTCGAGAAGTGACTAAGTGAGTGATTCGAGAACTGGAGTTGACTTGATCGATAACTCTGAGTTCTCGAATAGTGTTATCTTGACATATCGAATCACTTCTCGAATAGCTCTTTTCTCTGGGACTCCTTGAGATATCGAATAGAGCATTTTGACATATCGAATCCCTGAGATATCGAATAGCATATTGAGAGATATCGAATAGTGTCTTCTAAGATATCGAACTCCAGACTTCTCGAATGCTAGACTTCTCGAATAGACAAATGTACTTCTCGAATTGGTACTTAGGCAAATTCTTCATTTCTTCAAATCCCAATTGTGATTATTTGGTAGTCTTTATCTCCTTGCTTGAGGCATGAACCTTGGAACTTCTTTCAAGCATTATTCTTGACTTTATAATTACAGTAACACAACTAGAATTTGATGCCTATTACAAGTACAGAACAAATAGAAACTCTACAACTAGAGGTTCCCTCAGTTAAGAGGTCATGTAGGTAATGCATAGCATTACACATACTTAGGCTTGTTATTAGATGCATTCAGGCATGCCTCTGTGACTAACAATATATCACTTAAGTGTTACTCTTAAATCACTTACTAAAGAGAACAATATGATTAAAGAGTATAATCTGTTTTTAAGAGATAGAAATGCTGCTCTAGAAGCTCAATTTCTAGAATTTGAGAAAATGAGAGTTGATTGTAATAATGCTAAAAGTGAACTTGAAGCTGTGTTAAAAAGAGAACTGATTTTAAAAGACCAGCTTGAAAAAGAACAAGGGATAATTGCTAAATTTTAAAGTTGTAGGAATATTTCTCAAAACATAATAGAAGTCCAGGGAATAGAATCATTTGTGAAGGATACCTGGACTCAAAAGAAAAAGGAGCTAGAACCTGGCCTTGAGGATCTAGAGACTATTTGTGAATCAACGGATAGTGATCATCCGTTGACAGATGAACCATCAACGGATGAGAGGTATCCGTCGACTAACAAAAAGTTTGTTAGTAAGAAGGAACTCAGGAAACTGGATATCAAGTATGGTCCAGTCAACAAGAACTTTGTTAGTGGTGAGAGTAGCAAAACCAAATCTAGCGGGAAGGCTAAGGCAGGTGATTTACATAACAAAAAGGCTGTTGGTAAATCAGATAATGAAAAGGTAGAATTTGAGGTTAAAAAGAAAAAGAACAGAAATGGTAAGATAGGCATCAACAAGAAAAACAATTATTCTCCTGACAAGTTTGCTCCTAGGAAAACTTGTAGTAATTGTAATAGTGTTAATCACCTATCTTCTAATTGCAAGATTGTCAACAAGGCTCTTGTTCATGTACCTCAAACAATACCATGTATGCCTGCAATGCCTGGTTTGTATCAAAATGCTAGTTTTTCAAATCCATATGTGAACATGCCATATGTGTCTAATCCTTATTTTCAATCTGTGAATATGCCACAAATGTCATGGAGCATTCCTAGCATGAATAATATGTATGCCAATTTTCCACAAATGCATGCATCAAATATTCATGCAAATGAGCATTTGTCAATCCCCATCACTCAAGCATCTACATCTAAGTTGAAGAATGCTAAGAGTGCAAAGTCAAAGGCTAACAAGAAAGGACCCAAGGAAGCTTGGGTACCAAAATCAACTTGATTTGTTTTTGGAATGTGTGCAGGGAAACAGAAGGAATCTATGGTACCTAGACAGTGGATGCTCTAGGCACATGACAGGAGATTCAACCCTGCTCACAGAGTTCAAGGAAGGAGCTGTAACACCCCCAAATCCCTTACAGGAATCCAGGTCGTCACGACTCTTGCGGAATACTCGAACACTTGCTCACAATATAATCTACAACAATACTCTTAAAAAAAATCCATCTTTTATTCCACAGGTTATAGTCTTAGAACAAGCACTCAAAATATAATAGTTATTACAATACAAACTCATCTCCCAGAATCTCTGAAGTATTATTACAACACACCAAACACACAATAATAAAGCATTAACCATTTCGTTCCATCTTGCAACCTCCTTCGATACTATAAGGCTACTGGATTGAATTTAATAGCCCTTCCACTTCCCTTTGCCACAGTCAGCCATGCTAGAGTCGTCTTTAGATGCCGCTGATCAATAATATTTAAATAGCAAGAATGAGCCAAAGAATGCCCAACAAGTATATACATATATCATATAATACACAAAAACTCACTCAAAATATGATTTTTCTACTCTACAAGAGTTAATAACTATAATTACCTTTGAAAAGAGATCAACTCAGAAATTCTTATAAATCCCGAAATGCGACTCCAATATGTCTCAATAACTTCTCAAAATACTACTCGAAAATAAATTTAATAACTCCTCAGAACTACTCAATTTGTTTGAAATAATATAATATAACAACTGCTCACATCAACACCCTAGTTAACAGAACCACAGAGGCATCTATTAACTGATAGGATGTCAATTGGATTTCTGCTCAGAACGCCTACTCAAGTAATGGATGATCAATCCATTATCACTACTCGTTTTCTATCGATAGAAGGATGAACCGAAGTCTCGAACACACCCTTAATACTACTCAGTTAGGCCGGTGCGTTACTCCGGTCACTTTTGCCTTCACAAGCAATGAACATTAGACACCAATAATATAGTTTCCCTCTCGAACGATTAGAGAAAATATTATGAAAAACTGTCCTGAATATGGAATCGAAATGAGGTGAGCCATATCATTATACATAACTTACTTTATATATATATCCCCTCTCTTAAATATAAGCTCGAATGAAGTATCTCAGTAAACGTACCGACAATATGGAACAACTCATGAAATAAATCTGAACACCTCGTAATATACTATATTCGAATAACAGTTCAACAATAACATGTATGTAAATTGCATGAATAAAAATCTGGTATAAATCACTCGAAAGAATACTTGATTTTGATAATCGAAAACTTAATCAGCATAATTATGATTTTTTAAAAATAGAAATACTCCGAACAATGGAGTACGAATTAGTAAACTTGCCTGTGCTCTGCGGTACGATAATTCACCTGGCTCCACGTCTCTGATTCTCTTGGTTTTTTTTGCTCTTGTTCGTAGAGAGAAAAAATATGGCCGGGTTTTGGTTTGTGAAAGGGACAGGAATGGACTGAGTTTTGTGCTCTCTTTTGTAATATGAATAGATCCCCCATTTCTGTTTTTAAACGAGTAACATAACTAAAACAAATGAAAATGTGGGGGACAAAATAAGTAGACTATTTAGTGCTTCCATTATTAAAAATAAAAAGGAATAATTGAGGGAGACAAAAATTAATGCTGAAATAATTAAAATAAAATAATGATTATGCTTATATTTAATGAAATTATTGGTAAAAAGATCTAGTTCCCCCCCCGTTGCTAAATAATTAAACGAGATTCTAAAATAAATACGACTAAAAATAAAAATCCTAATTTTCTCAAATTTTTAATAAACACTAATAATTAAATATAGTACGAATACATAAATTTTAAAATTTATAAAACGTACTAAAATAAAAAATATATATTAGTGCATCGTTTCCTAAATAAAATTTAAATAAGAATCGAGTAAAAAAGAAAAATTTATTCGGAAAATTTTACGGATATTACAGTCTTCCCTCCTTAAGAGGATTCCGTCCTCGGAATCAACGTAGGCAATAGCTAAGGCTGCTCATTTGCTCTTGACTCTCCGATATATCCTCAACCCTTTGTACCAATTATATATTCTTCTATTTCGATTATAAACTCTCATGCTAGACTGTCGATCCCATCTAAGATCTCATTTTAACATACCTCTATTTTAATACCGGCTCATCATTTATATACGCATTTACGATATTTTAAATAACCGTGTACCTGCTATCTCGTCCATCTCTTTCATGCCATCGGCCAAAGTCATGTTAAAGACCCTGGCGGTTGATTGGTTGTTAATAACTACACTGCTTTGTCGTGATGTTGCAGGTCCTGTTGCTGACACTTTACAATCTCTAGAGATGTGTCCCTCCTTTCCACATTTGTAGCAGACTACTCCCTTCCTGGGACAATTCGCCCGAATATGCCCCTCTTGACCACAGTTATGACACCTACCTTCTGATTTTGCACATGCTCCTGGATGCTTCTTTCCACACACTTCACAATCTTGCAGTGGTGGTCTTGGTTGCCTAAACTGGCTCTCGTTTCCCTGCTGTCCTACTTGTACACTACCCGCACTTTCTGCTCGGTTGGATCCTCCAAATCTTGTAGACTGAAACCCGGGCCTTCTACCATTTTGGTTCTGAAATGTCCCACTAGTCGGATATCCTCCCCAACTCTCTGCTTTTCTTTTCTTTCCTTCATTTCCCTTCGGATCAAAATTACTTCCTGCTTCTATTACTTCCGCCTTATTCACTACTTTAACATACTCAGTAAGCTCAAAAGCGGCCACCCTAGTTTGTATCCATGGTCTCAGTCCATGTTGAAACCTCATCGCCTTCTTCTTATCAGTATCTACGAAATGTGGTACAAACCTAGATAGTTCAGTAAACTCCTTCTCATACTCAGCAACAGTCCTATTATTCTGCCTTAGTTCCAAGAATTTTATCTCCATTTTACTCTCCATATGCTCAGGAAAATACTTCTCCAAAAACAACTCAGTGAACCTTTCCCAGGTTATTATCCCTGCAGGTTCCATTGCTTCCTTAGACTCCCACCAATAATTCGCCTCTTCTTTCAGCAAGTAGGTGGCAAAGATCGTCTTCTGCCCTTCTTCTACTCCTATAATCTTAAATGATTTCTCCATCTCTTTCAGCCACGATCTAGCCTCGACTGGTTCCCCAAACCCTTTAAACTCAAGTGGATGAATTGACTTAAAAGCCTTAAAAGCTGCTGCGGTTTGGTTCCCTACATGGGGTATAGGATCCTGATGTCCACGGTCTAGGGTTTGCCTCAACAAATCTACGAGTTGGTTAAGTCCTTGATTGTTTTGGTTGTTATTCCCTCCTGTAGAAGCCTCACCTTCTCTGGAGTTAGCTCCGTTTCTCCTTGGCGGCATTTTCTAAAAAAAAAAAAAAATCATTTCGTTCAATAAAACTGCATATCCATGAGATGTTTATTATGAAAACAAAACAGTATATATAGGTACACATGCGTATATATACATAGATATGTATGCATCCATATATATATATATACTTACGTATACATACTTCTATATACTCATTATAAACCCAATAAATAAATCATGGAAATGCGCTTTTCTTGTTCCAAATGATCCTACTATCGGTATTGGCCGTCATGCCTCCACCCTAACTATTCCTTGAGATCCTACTATTTATATACCTATCGATTCCTTGGCTTCTAAACTCTCTCTTATATAACTATAACTCCTCTCTATTCTCGTTCTAAGGTTTATAACCTACCGCTCTGATACCATTAATGTAACGCCCCCAAATCCCTTACAGGAATCCAGGTCGTCACGACTCTTGCGGAATACTCGAACACTTGCTCACAATATAATCTACAACAATACTCTTAAAAAAAATCCATCTTTTATTCCACAGGTTATAGTCTTAGAACAAGCACTCAAAATATAATAGTTATTACAATACAAACTCATCTCCCAGAATCTCTGAAGTATTATTACAACACACCAAACACACAATAATAAAGCATTAACCATTTCGTTCCATCTTGCAACCTCCTTCGATACTATAAGGCTACTGGATTGAATTTAATAGCCCTTCCACTTCCCTTTGCCACAGTCAGCCATGCTAGAGTCGTCTTTAGATGCCGCTGATCAATAATATTTAAATAGCAAGAATGAGCCAAAGAATGCCCAGCAAGTATATACATATATCATATAATACACAAAAACTCACTCAAAATATGATTTTTCTACTCTACAAGAGTTAATAACTATAATTACCTTTGAAAAGAGATCAACTCAGAAATTCTTATAAATCCCGAAATGCGACTCCAATATGTCTCAATAACTTCTCAAAATACTACTCGAAAATAAATTTAATAACTCCTCAGAACTACTCAATTTGTTTGAAATAATATAATATAACAACTGCTCACATCAACACCCTAGTTAACAGAACCACAGAGGCATCTATTAACTGATAGGATGTCAATTGGATTTCTGCTCAGAACGCCTACTCAAGTAATGGATGATCAATCCATTATCACTACTCGTTTTCTATCGATAGAAGGATGAGCCGAAGTCTCGAACACACCCTTAATACTACTCAGTTAGGCCGGTGCGTTACTCCGATCACTTTTGCCTTCACAAGCAATGAACATTAGACACCAATAATATAGTTTCCCTCTCGAACGATTAGAGGAAATATTATGAAAAACTGTCCTGAATATGGAATCGAAATGAGGTGATCCATATCAGTATACATAACTTACTTTATATATATATATCCCCTCTCTTAAATATAAGCTCGAATGAAGTATCTCAGTAAACGTACCAACAATATGGAACAACTCATGAAATAAATCTGAACACCTCGTAATATATTATATTCGAATAACAGTTCAACAATAACATGTATGTAAATTGCATGAATAAAAATCTGGTATAAATCACTCAAAAGAATACTTGATTTTGATAATCGAAAATTTAATCAGCATAATTATGAATTTTTAAAAATAGAAATACTCCGAACAATGGAGTACGAATTAGTAAACTTGCCTGTGCTCTGCGGTACGATAATTCACCTGGCTCCACGTCTCTGATTCTCTTGGTTTTTTTTTGCTCTTGTTCGTAGAGAGAAAAAATATGGCCGGGTTTTGGTTTGTGAAAGGGACAGGAATGGACTGAGTTTTGTGCTCTCTTTTGTAATATGAATAGATCCCCCATTTCTGTTTTTAAACGAGTAACATAACTAAAACAAATGAAAATGTGGGGGACAAAATAAGTAGACTATTTAGTGCTTCCATTATTAAAAATAAAAAGGAATAATTGAGGGAGACAAAAATTAATGCTGAAATAATTAAAATAAAATAATGATTATGCTTATATTTAATGAAATTATTGGTAAAAAGATCTCGTTTCCCCCCGTTGCTGAATAATTAAACGAGATTCTAAAATAAATACGACTAAAAATAAAAATCCTAATTTTCTCAAATTTTTAAGAAACACTAATAATTAAATATAGTACGAATACATAAATTTTAAAATTTATAAAACGTACTAAAATAAAAAAAATATATTAGTGCATCGTTTCCTAAATAAAATTTAAATAAGAATCGAGTAAAAAAGAAAAATTTATTCGGAAAATTTTACGGATATTACAGGAGCTGGCCCTAGAATTACCTTTGGAGATGACAGTAAAGGATATACTAAGGGATATGGCCTGATTTCAAAAGACAATGTCATCATTGAAGAAGTGGCTTTAGTTGAAGGTTTGAAGCACAATTTGCTGAGTGTCAATCAGATTTGTGACAAAGACTATGAAGTAAAGTTCACAAAAGAAGCCTGTGTTGTTTCTGCCAAGGAAGACAACAATGTGGTATTGACAGGCTTTAGAAAAGGAAATGTTTACATAGCTGAATTCAATTTAGCATGCTCAGAATCCATTACTTGTCTCTTCAGCAAAGCAAGTAAGGATGAGAGTTGGATATGGCATAAGAAGCTGTCACATTTGAATTTTAAAGTTATGAATGATTTGGTAAGAAAGGATCTTGCTAGAGGAATCCCTCAATTGGAATTTATCAGAGATGGACTGTGTGATGCCTGCCAATTAGGGAAACAAAAGAAATCATCCTTCAAAAGCAAGACAGAGTCATCCATTGTTAAGCCTCTTCAATTGCTGCATATGGACTTATTTGGTCCAGTAAATGTCATGTCTATTTCAAAGAAGAAATAATGTCTGGTAATTGTAGATGATTTTTCTAAGTTCACATGGACCTTCTTTCTGCACTCCAAGGATTGTGCAAGTGAAATCATCATCAATCACCTCAGAATACTAAACAATGGTTCTGAAGATAGAGTACAAAGAATCAGGAGTGACAATGGTACTGAATTCAAGAATTCCACAATGAAGATTTTCTGTGAAGAGAATGGAATTGTCCATGAGTTTTCTGCTGCCAGAACACCTCAACAAAATGGGGTTGTTGAAAGGAAAAACAGAAATCTCATTGAAGCAGCTAGAACAATGTTAAGTGAATCAAGGTTACCAACATATTTCTGGGCTGAAGCTGTCAACACTGCATGCTTTACTCAGAATATTTCCTTGGTCAATCAAGCTAGAGGAATGACTCCTTATCAGTTGTTAACCAACAAGAAACCAACTTTAGATTTCCTTCATGTCTTTGGATGTAAGTGTTTTGTGCTAAGGAATCATGGAAATAACTTGGGCAAATTTGAAGCAAAGGCAGATGAAGCTATTTTCGTTGGATATGCAGCAGGGAAAGCCTACAAAGTCTACAATCTAAGAACCAACATTGTTATGGAATCTGTACATGTTGTGTTTGATGATCAAAAGATTCTAGGTCTAAATGATGAAGGCTCCCATGAAAAGTTGGAATTTGAGAATGAAGGTGAAGGAAGAATGTACTATGATGATGATGAGGAAGATGAAGATCATGACCACAGAGATCCACCAAGAATTGTTGTACCAACTAGAAGTGATGCTTACACTGGAAATGAAGCATCCGTTGACAGTCATTCTGGAGCATCCGTTGACATTATTAGAGATGCATCCGTTGACAGAGATTCTCAAGCATCCGTCGACAGGCAAAATGATGCATCCATTGACAGTCAACTTCATAATTTAGCAAGGACAACAAACTCAGGGGGAGTTTCTCAAGGTCAAAATTCAATGCTAAATCAACATGATCATGCTCATGGAAATGAAGCAACCTCATCAAGATCAAACCTTCCACCTGCAAGAAAATGGACTAGAGATCATCCATTTGAGTTAATCATTGGTGAATCAAATTCAAGAGTCTAAACTAGAAGGGTCACTCAAGAAGAATGTTTATACAGAAGCTTCCTGTCTCAAGAGGAACCTAAGAGAGTGGAAGATGCCCTTCTAGATCCAGACTGGGTCTTAGCAATGCAAGAACATCTAAACCAATTTGAAAGAAATAAAGTATGGAAACTTGTGCCCAAACCTGATGATAGAAGTGTCATAGGTACTAAATGGGTTCTCAAGAATAAGAGAGATGAAAATGGCATAATTGTGAGGAATAAAGCTAGATTAGTGGCAAAGGGCTATTCTCAAGAAGAAGGGATAGATTTTGATGAAACTTTTGCTCCAGTGGCAAGACTTGAGGCAATAAGAATCTTTCTAGCCTATGCAGCACATGCCAATTTCAAAGTCTATCAGATGGATGTCAAAAGTACCTTCCTAAATGGGGAACTGGAAGAAGAGGTCTATGTCCATCAACCTCTTGGCTTTGAGGATCCAAAATTTCCAGAATATGTATATCTTCTCATGAAAGCACTTCATGGTTTGAAGCAAGCACCAAGAGCCTGGTATGACACTTTATCTCAATTTCTTTTGGAGAACCACTTCACTAGAGGTACAGTAGATAAAACCTTATTTCATAGGAATATCAATGGCTCTTCAATACTTGTTCAAATCTATGTAGATGATATTATTTTTGGGTCTACAGATGAGAAGCTTTGCAAAAGGTTTGCCAAACTTATGCAAAGTAGGTATGAAATGAGGATGATGGGTGAATTAACTTACTTTCTTGGCCTACAAGTAAAGCAAGTTAATGAGGGCATTTTCATAAGTCAAACAAAATATATTTATGATCTCTTAAAGAAATTTGACTTAATGGATTGTACCTCTGCAAAAACACCTATGGCCACTGCAACTAAGCTTGAGTTGAATACTAAGGAAAAGTCTGTGGACATCTCAAGCTATAGAGGCATGGTAGGTTCACTTCTATACCTAACAGCTAGTAGACCTGATATAATGTTTTCTACTTGTCTTTGTGCTAGATTTCAAGCTGACCCTAGAGAGTCTCACTTAATAGCTATTAAGAGAATTTTCAGGTATCTCAAGGGAACACCAAACCTTGGCATTTGGTACCCAAGAGAATCTGGTTTTGATCTACCTGGTTATTCAAATGCAGATTATGCAGGCTGCAGAGTTGATAGGAAAAGTACTATAGGTTCCTGTCAATTTCTAGGAAACAGGCTTGTTTCATGGTTCAGTAAGAAACAGAACTCAGTCTCCACTTCTACAGCTGAAGCTGAGTACATTGCTGCTGGAAGCTGTTGTGCACAGATTCTATGGATGAGAAATCAACTTATTGACTATGGTCTAAAAGTTGAGAAGATTTCAATTTTCTGTGACAACACAAGTGCTATTGCCATCACAGGGAATCCAGTGCAACATTCGAGAACCAAGCACATTGACATCAAATACCACTTCATTAGAGAACATGTGATGAATGGTACAGTAGAAATGCACTTTGTGCCAAGTGAAATGCAGCTTGAAGATATCTTCACCAAGCCTCTTGATGAATCCACATTCACAAGATTGGTAGGTGAGCTAGGTATGCTTAACTTGTCATAATTCCTAGTGATATTTGATTTTACTGCATTGCAGCTAGAAATGTGTTTTGATTTACTTGAGAATTAAAAACGCTCAGAAAAAATTTTCTTCAGAAATTTTGTCCAAGGCAAAATTATCTTATCAACGGATATCCTTTTACCCGTTGATAGCATAAACACATTCCTAGATTTTTGTATATCAACGGATAACAGCTTATCCACGTCATCAACGGATAAACTGTTTCTCAACCGTTCATTTCATATCCGTTGATATACACATTTTCTTTTAAATATAACCGTTGGTAAACGTGTATCTATATAGGACTGGTTATATTTATTTTCTTTTATTATTTGACAGTTACTTTTGACCAATGGGTAATTACTTTTAATTATTTCATTTTCAATTCTTGAAAAGTATAAAAGGCTGTCTTGTGCTCTCACATCTCACTTTTATCGACTTTCAAGATTCTCTTAAGTAAACTGCATCTTCTTCACAAAAATTCTCTGCAACAAAAGTTCAAACTCTTCAATGGCGCCTATTGTTAAGATGATGTCTTCCACTGGGTTCACCTATGAGAAGAACAATTTCGCGGCCTATGTCGATACAGTGAATGCCCCAGAAGCTTATCACACCATGATGAATTTTGTGAAGAACTGTAAACTTTCGTATGCTATGACTGCCACCACTCCTCTAATCCACGAGGTAATCGAAGAGGTGTGGGCATCTGCTGAGTTCAATGGCACAGACGGTACAATTGCTTTTTCTCTAAAGGGTAAAAACTATGTAGTTAACTCTGATGTGATAACTGCTTGTTTAAAATTGCCTGAGAATAACTGTCTAAAAGTACCCAGTGATGCTGAAATAGTTGCCATGCTTAATTCCATAAACTATGCCCTTAGTACTGATAATTTAGGGAAAATTGTTAGGAAAGGGATGGTTAAAGAATGGAGTTATTTTTGTGATACCTTCATTAAAACTTTTTCAGGCAAAATTAGTAACTTTGATGTTGTTACCCATTCCATGCTAGTTATGTTGTGTATGCTTCTGACTGATAAATTCTATAACTTTGGCACACTAGTCATGTATGAGATAGCAGCAAAATTAGGTAAAAAGGAAACTAGGGGCAAGAATATCTATTTTGCTAGATTTTTTATGCTCTTAGCACTGCATGTATCTGAGAATAAGCTATCCATTGCTAACCCGGATAACAAGTTCACATGTTTTGTTCAGGAGAAGAGAGTCTTAAGTGATTTAATTCGAATGAACTCCAATGCAGAAGTACAATTGGTATATCTACCAATTGTTCAGGTAACTCTTTTTAACCTTGAAACTCCTATCTCTAACCCCCAAATTTCTTTGCCTTCCTCAGTCACAATGGAGTCTGTAGTAGTGACCAAACAGGCTCCTACCCAAGTGACTAAAACAAAAGTTTCCAAACCAAAATCTAATAGACAAACCTCAGGTGTTTCTCAAAAAGCACCTGTTGCAAAAACTACCACAACTCTTGAGGGGAGTGTGAAGGAGGTAGTGAGTGGTGAGGGACAGGGTGCAAGCCCTAAGAATAAGGTAGGTGAGGAAAGTGCACCAAATATCCAAGCCCAAGTTACATCCTCTCAACAGGGTGTGACTACTAGTTCTACAGCAACTCTGCACAAAAGGGTAAGGGACACTAGCCCTCACTCAAAAACCTATGAAAGAAGAGTAAAATCTAAAACCATAGGGGAAGCACAGGGTGCACACACAGTACAGCAAACCGTACCTTCTCAAATTCAGTTTGATGTGACTTCAATAAATGTGGAGTCACAGCCCCTTGATCTTAACCTTCAAATCGATACACATTACAATCCACCATCACCAACTCCATCTCTGGATGTGGATATGATATCTACATCAATTCCTGATTCTCCATCTTTAAGATTCTTGAAGAAGCCCCACTCTGCAATTGGTGGTCATCATCTTTTAGATGATTTGTTGGGCCATCAATCTTCCATTCCTGAATTCACAACAACATCTGTGGCCTCATCTTTAAAATCAATCTCCACAGATTCAGTGTTGGTTTTCACTTCAACGGATATTATCATTCCTTCATCAACGGATATCCTTCATCCGTTGACAAGTGTTTCTCCATCAACGGATGCGCCTATGTCTAGCCATCCGTTGACAGCTATAACTACTCCATCAACGAATATCCCTTATCCGTTGATAACTCACTCTACCACTGCTATATCTGACATTCCTGTGTCAAGTGTGGAGGAGTTCTCAGTAGTTGAAACACTTTTAGGATTGAGGGAAGGGAGTGAGAGGCTGCCTTGTGAGCGGGCAAAAGGAAAGGCAAATAATGAGGCTGGCCATTTCTTCAGGTCAGGCAAAAGGAGAGCAAGAGAGTTCCACCTTAGTAGGTGAAGGTGAGGGTGTGAGAGGTGTGAGCCAGGGGGAGCCCCTGATGCAAGAAAAGAGAGATGAGTGGAGAGAAGGGACTACAGGAGAAATAAGGCAGGAAGATCCAGCCATTACAAATGAGTTAATGGAGGTTAATGAAGCTTCTAAAGAGATGGAATTTCGACAAGAATATCAGTCAATCATTGACTCCATCTCTTTGGATCCTGAAACCTTTACTCATCCTGTTTCTGCCTATCAAGTCATGGCACAACAGGGCAATGTGGAGGCAGAGGAGGCAATGAACCTAGTGCACACCTCACAATCTCTACAAAGAGCAAAGGAAGCTTTGACAACTCTGCCTTCAGATGCTGACAGTGAAGAGTTTGGCAGTGATGACAGTGACAGCACAGCAAATGATGAAGAAGTCAATGTGGCAGATATTCCAGAATGGCTATTTTCTACTGCCACTGTGGCTGGTGAGTTCAATGTGGAGATTATGAAGCAATATCAATCTGCTAGGGCTGAGCACCAAAATGCAGATCCACAGAGAAAGGCTGTCCTTCAGAAATTAATGGACTCCTTGAAACTTCACAAAATGCACATGGTCATTCAAAGAACACAACAGGAGGAGGTTCAAACTGCAATTAGAGAAATGAAAGTGGAACTAGATGCCAGGATTGAGGCACTAGCCCCTACTACCACTCAGAAGGTGCTGACTAGCAAACTATTGAAGGAAAATAGCCTGGCCAAATCTGTTCAGCATCTCTCCTCCATAGTGGATAATATGGAATCTTAAATGCAGACACTCATTGCCAATCAAGCCAAACAGACTGAGCTACTGGAAAGGCTGCTTGCAGCCTCACCTCCAGCCCTTGATGCTAACAAAAAGGGGGAGAAAAAGGTAGAAGAGGTTGAAGCTACTTCTAGTGGTCAATCCAAAAGAGTTTACTATAGAGGCTTCCCCTGTGAGGAAACAAAAGGCTTTGCCTGTGATTCCTGACCTATCAGAAATCTCAGATGGTGAAAGGCAAGCCAGAATAGAGGCCTTAGAAAAGATCAACAAGGAGGCAAATGAAAGAATGATGAGAACAGAAAGGATGATCAATGAATCAATTGTATCAAATCTGTTCTCTACTCAGTCCTCAGCTCCAACAATATCAACTACAATTCTGAAGGTGCTCACTCCAGAGATTGTAGCTCCTACATTCTATGATGCTGAACCATCTTATGTCAAAGAATTTGAACCATACATAAAAACCAGAGCCTACTCTCCACCAAAGGCAAATGGGAAGAACAAGTTACAATTGGACTTTCCATTTCCCAAGGATGATGAAGGGAAGCTAATGGGAAAGCAAATTAAGGAGTTCAAGGAAAATGCCAATAGGAGTGTAAGAGAATGGATGGCTGTAATTATAAGGAATGGAAAAGTCTTAAATATATCCAATAGCCATTCTAGATTTATTGAAGCAAAAAGAGACGAGACCTCCAGACTTCTCAGGGAAGCTCATCCAAGTGAAGAAAATCAATATGAAAACTCAGATGAGAAGCAAGCCAGGCTGGCTCGGGAGTTAATGGATGAGGTAGAAGATGAAATGAGGGAACCTGAGAAAGTCCCCAAATCCAAAAGGAAAGTGAAATCAGTCCCCAAATCCAAATCTAAGAGAGTGAAATCCAAGGCAAGGAGGCCTGTCTCTCCAGAAATTGAAAGCAAGGAAACAGTTGGCTCATCACAACCTATTTCTGTAAAAGTATTCAACCTAGCTGTGAATTTTCATGGTGATCCTATAGTACCTAAAGAGGAACCAATGAATCTTGACTCCATTGAGGTTCCTTCATTCTTGCTGAAGCCTCAACAGAAGCCTATACAGAAGAAAAGGATACCAAGGAAGCAACCTTCAAAGGAACCAATTCAAGTTGCTAGGGTACCTGCTATTGTCAAGCAGCCAATCTTGGAAAACAAGGATGATTTTATCTATCAGGCAGATATTGAAGACACCTTAACTTCAAGACAATGAACTCTCTGGTTAAAAGAGAATTAGTGAGAGGTTTGCCCTCAATGGAATTTACACAGGAAGGACTTTGTGATGCCTGTCAAAAAGGAAAATTGAAAACAACAACTCACAGGAGCACTGACACATCCTCACTAACTGAACCTCTATGATTACTACACATGGATCTTTTTGATCCAATTAATGTGATATCCATGTCAAAGAAAAGGTATGCTCTCGTGATTGTTGATGACTTCTCAAAATAAACTTGGGTCCTTTTCCTAAATTTCGAAGATGAAACTCCACAAATGATGATCGATCACATCAAGTTGATTGAGCTGGATTCAAAGTATCCCATAAGAGCTGTAAGGTCAGACAACGGAACTGAATTCAAGAATATAGTTCTAAATGACTTCTGTGCTGACAAAGGGATAACAAAACAATATTCAGCTCCCAGAACTCCTCAGCAAAATTGGGTAGTAGAAAGAAAGAACAGAACCTTGATTGAAGCTACACGTACTATGTTAAGTGAATCAAGGCTTCCGATGTATTTTTGGGTTGAAGCTGTCAACACTGCTTGTTATACCCAGAATCGAACTCTTATCAACAAAGACTTGATGAAAACCCCCTATGAAATAATGTATGAAATGAAACCAACACTAAAGTACTTTCATGTATTTGGAGCTAAATGTTTTGTGCTTAAAGATGGAGATGATCGTAGTAGACAATTCGAGGCCAAAGCACATGAAGCAATGTTTGTTAGTTATTCCAGAAGAGCTTATAGGGTGTATATAATTGATCAACATGAAGTCTTGAAAGTTTCAATGTAACATTTGATGACACTAAACTCCCCACTATCCAAACAGAAGATTCATCTGAAAAGTTAACATTCGATGATATGATAGACTCAAATTCAGATGGTGACAAACAACCTGATGTTGTTGCTGATAATAATGATCAGGATGATGATGGTGGAAACAATGATAATATTGGAGATACCACTGACACTCCTGAACATTCATCAAGTCAAACTGGAAACAACTCAGGGGGAGACAATGAAGAATCAAGTAGTCATACTCAACATCACAATGAAGAACAAGGTGAATCATCAAGATATAACCTTCTCAGACAGACTATTTGGAATAGGGCTCATCCTTTTGAGCTGATCATTGGTGATCCAGATGTTGGTGTAAGAACTAGAAGGAGCTCTCAGAATCAATGTAATTATTCAGGGTTTCAGTCTGAAATAAAACCTAAGAAAACTGAGGATGCTCTTTCTGATCCTGATTGGGTGATTGTTACGCAAGATGAACTCAATCAATTTAAACAACGAGAAGTGTGGAAGGTGGTACCCAGACCTAAGGACAAGAAAGTGATTGATACTGGGCGGGTATACAGAAATAAGCTGGATGAAGATGGCATTGTGACTAGAAATAAAGTAAGACTGGTTACAAAAGGTTACTCTCAAGATGAAGGAATTGATTATGATGATACCTATGTACTAGTGGCTAGACTTGAGGCCATCAGGATATTTTTGGCATTTGCAGCATTTTCTAACTTCAAATTTTATGAAATAGATGTCAAGAGTGCTTTCCTAAATGGTAAGCTGGATGAAGAGGTATTTGTAGAACAACCCCTGGCTTTAAAGATCTGGATCTTTTAGACTATGTCTACTTTCTCTTCAAGGCTATCTATGGTCTTAAGCAAGCGCCAAAAAAATGGTATAACACTCTTTCTGAATTCCTACTTGAAAATGGTTTTGTTAGAGGTATCATAGACAAAACTCTCTTTACAAAGAGACATAAGAATGATATTGTACTAGTCCAAGTCTATGTGCATGATATAATATTTAGGTCTACTAATGACAGTTTGTGCAAGAAATTTGCTAAGCTAATGTAGGGTAAATTTGAGATGGGCCTGATGGGTGAGCTGAAGTTCTTTCCTGGATTACAAGTAAGTCAAAGGACAGATGGAATATTTATTTATCAATCCAAGTATGTTAAAGAACTCTTCAAGAAATATCAAATGGAGGATTCATCTTCAGTAAGGACAACATCATCTACAGCTGTAAAGTTTGGGGCATATGAAAATTCTGCCAAGGTTGATGTCACAAGCTACAGAGGTATGATTGGTTCATTACTTTATCTTACTGCAAGCAGACCTGATATTATGTATGCTACATACTTGTGTTCAAGGTTCCAAGCGGATCCTAAAGATGTGCATCTCGTTGCGGTTAAACGAATCTTGAGATATATTAAGGGTACCCCTAACTTAGGTATTTGGTACCCTAAAGAATCTGGTTTTAACCTAGTTTGCTATACAGATTTTGATTATGCAGGAAGTGTGGTAGATAGGAAAAGCACCTTCGGGAGTTGTCAATTCCTTGGTGGGAGACTGGTTTCCTGGTACAGTAAGAAATAGCAAACGGTTTCTAAGTCAACGGCCGAAGCTGAATACATAGCTGCTGGAAGATGTTGCACTCAGATCTTATGGATTAGGATTCAGCTATGGGACTATGGTTATGTACTAGACAAGATTCCTATCTTGTGTGACAATACAAGTGCCATAGCTATCTCCAACAATCCTGTACAATATACGATGACCAAGCACATCGACATCAGGTATCATTTTATCCGAGAGCATGTAACATCCCGTAATTTTTAAGACAATAATAATAATAAAAGAATAATAGAAAGAAAAAGATTAAAAATTATTAAAGATTAGGAATTAAAATTGAATTAGAAACACGTGTCTAAAATATGGTTGAGATTCTAAAATTAAGATAATTAGTAAAATAGGAATTAGAGTTTTAAAATATTATATATTAGATTAATTTTTCTTTAGAGGATTCTAGAATATATTTTTCTTGTGTACAAGTTAATTAGAATAAAGAAAAGATTCATTAATATTGAAAGAAGCGTGAAAATATTTTAGTGAATCGACATATTTTTAATTATGTTAATTATGTGTGCTAGAATCTTTTATTTTTAGAATTACTTGGAGAGGTTTACTAAATTTAGGATTTGGGTGCCTATATAAGAACCCCTTTAGAACACAGAAATGTCGTACAGAAATTTGCTCAAGAGGTACATCAAACTTGCAATTTATTTGTATAATTCGTATACATGTTTTATATGTTTGCCATGCTTCTTGTTTAATTTACATAGTAATACATTTTGTTTCTGAATGCTTTAGCTTATTAATATTATACATTGTTGCTCTAAAAATTAAGCATTTTAAATTGCAAGTGAACAATTCATTTCGTTGTAAAATGTTAGATTCGTTCCACAGGGACTAAGATTTTCACGTTCCTTAAATTCTAATTTAATCGGACTAGAACAATTTTGGTTTTTTGAAAAGTTCAGATTTTAATAATTTATTAACTACTAAAAAGAAATCTATTTTAAACTATTTAATTAAAACTAAATTATTTAAAACTAATACTAAATTAAAAACTTTTTATTTACAATGATTTTTTTGTAAATTCAACATATAGTGTTAGTAGGTGAGACTAGCGAAAATCAAATCAATTTAGACAAGATTCCTTCTGAGCTACAAACAAAACAAAACTAATTCCAGGAAACGAATGCAACAGTTCAACAGTTCTAAAAAACGAATGCAGATTCATCAAACTCGACTCTAATGGCAAATAAAATGGTGACTCGACCGAGACTCAGTAATAATTCGAACGACCAGCAATACCAGTCGACTCATTACAAAGATTACACGAACACAAAATCAACAGACATCTCAGAAATCTCGTAGCAAATTCAAACAACAAAAAAAACAGCGTTAATTCGACAATAGCGACTTAAACAATGAGAAAAGGGACTCAAACTCGCAGCTAAAATTCAGTAAATTACAACTTCAGATCATCGATACTGTGACAACAAACAGCAACGAATACTCGGATTCATCTATCTAACTCGGGCAACTCAGTCTCGTGAAAAATCGATAGCTACAAATTCGATAACTCAGAACAGGACCTTGTGAACTCAGTAAACGTGAAACAAGAAATACCACAAGCAATAGAACCCAACAAACTCATTACAAACTAGGAAATATGCCACCAACTAGCATAAACCAACATCACTGCTAACTCGCATAAACAAAGATCTCGCTAGAAAATAAGAAAACAACAAACATCATTAAATCAACAAACAAAGAAAACTGATTCTCACAGCATTAAATCGACAGAACTCAACATGAAAACATCTACAGGCAAAAATCGCAAAAATCAACAGTGAAAATTAACTAATTAAAATGAAAAAGTAGTTATAAAGACAGCAAAACTCGCGAAAACGCAGCACTAAAAACCCTCAGGAAGGTAGAAAGAGAAGGCGAGAGAGAGAGAGAGAGAGAGAGAGAGAGAGAGAGAGAGAGAGAGAGAGAGAGAGATGGGTTTATGGTGTTTATTCGAGCTAAGAAAGAAACAGGGGAAGTGAAGTGTGTTTTCTGGAGTGTAGAAAGATAGAGCAAGGAGAGCAAATTCTCGAATTAACAGAATACACGCAGGTAAACTAAAGCTAAAAAAACTAGTATTTTTGTAATTTTTTTAATTATTTTTGAAAATTTAAACGAGACAAAGTAATTAACTACGAAATTAAAATTATACTAGGACGATGATTTAAAAATTAAATGGCCCACAATAAAATGGAGATTTAAAGGGGCGAAATTAATATTATTAACTAGGAACAAGAAAATAAAGTTTCCTTATTTTCAACCCCAAGTGGTTAGCAACGGGTTTACGAAAATAACGAAATGAGGCAACATTAACGAAAGAGCAAGACAAGAAGTAATAAAAATTGCATTAATTATAATAGGAGTGTTTACAAGATTTGAAACTAAAAAAAATACAAGAAATTAAAACTACCCTAAAATCTAAGTTGTCAAATACAAGGGGGGTGAGGGGGTATTTATAGGATACGAATTAGGGTTAAGGGGGGTGTTGGGTAAATCCCCACCATACATTTGTGGTGTGTGGTGGTGAAATCCTAGTCATCTATTTGTTTCCTTCCCCCTTAAGCTTTGAAGAGTTGATCTTGGTCATACACTTATGTAGTGTGTTGGGATGATCTCCACCTTCCACTTGTCTTGAAATATCCCTTTTGCTCCAAGCTCCTAATTCTTTTTCTTCTTTCATTTTTGGTCCTTTTTCTTCCTCTTTTTCCATTCCTTGCTCTTTATTTCTTTATTTTGCCAATTTCCTGAAATGCAACAAAATAATTTATTAAAATACGAGTTCAAACAATAAATAATTAATAAAAATATGCAAAATATGCACTTGTCATACATTCAACTTATTGATGTGAATAATTGTCATTCAATTATTTTAGCCATGTATGTCATTGGTAAGTTTATTGTTTTAATAGTTAATTTATTGTTGTCATTAAGTTAGTAAAAAAAATTATAATAAAACGGACCATGTTTTGAGTTTTGTACAAGTATATGATGCATGAAATGTAACTGTCGTATGTATAATGATTAGTATGCATTAATTTAAGACAAAATGACAGTTTGTAACCCCTATGTATATGGGTTTTGTCAAATTGGTCCAGATTTACGTTTTTTTATCACTTTGCAACCCCTATCTTCAAATCTCGCTTCATATTACAACCCTTATCTTCAAAAATGACAGTTTGTACCCCTTATGTATAGAGATTTTTCGACTCATTTTTGCTTGTAAGATAGGTCAATTAGACGGGAGGGGTTGTAATATGAAGCGAGATTTGAAGATAGGGGTTGCAAAGTGCTAAAAAACGTAAATCTGGATCAATTTGACAAAATTCATATACATAGGGGTTACAAACTGTCATTTTGTCTTAATTTAATAATATATTTGTGCTCTATGTGTCTAGGCTAATTAATGTGTTAATTTATAAGTTAGTAAAATTGACATGATTAGTTTCTAATTTTAATGTATAATGTTGATATTTGAAGTTATGATTTTAAATACATGGCCGGAGATTTCTTTTTGGCGTATTTAATTAGTCGTTACCATGCATGCAATTGATGTACTAAGTACTAACCGATGTGTTTCGTGTTATCATATTAATGTGTTAATTATTTACATGCTTATATGAAATCTTGGGGTAATTTATAATCTAGTGTATATTGATTTACTTTATAGGACCCGCTCGTCTTATTAAGTTTTGATTTTTAAGTGTCGATTTGGAGGTAAATACTTTTTGACTTACTTTTATTTTTCGAAAAGATTTTGATATTGTGATTTTCGATTTCGAATAATATATAAGATATTGTTTCGAACTATATAAGATATAAGATACGAGAATCTTTGAATCCCTCAGTCTCTACGTTTCGAACCCGTTCGTAATTTACGCTATAGTTCCGGAACTAGCCTTAGATACCCTTAGTAGGCGCACAAGTGTGCAACTTTAGATACCTATTAAGGGTGCGTAATTATTGAACTTTAGATGCCGGTCACTGGCAAAGTGTGATAAAAGAATAAGAATAAGATGCCGGTCACTAACAAAGTGTGGCCGTAGATCAAGATTGTGGTATTTATAAAAATTTTGTTTCTGTTTTTCCGTTCTGTTTCAAATTCTGGATTTGTAAAATTTAATTCGGTATTAGGAAAGGCAGTGTAAATATTAATTCTTTAGTGGAGTGAATTAATATTTAATGACATTGGGCTAGGACCAGAATGTCATTGGGAGGCCTAACCTAATTATCCATGATCCCTGCTATAGCCTATATATATTCCTATTCTCTTCTTGCTGAGGTTGGTCGAAAAAACATTAGGGATTTTGGAGGCAGCCACCTTGAAGCAAGAAGAGAGGCAAAACTTGGGAGCATGAAGGCCACACTTCGCTCAAGGGGAATCGAGGAATACAGCAGAAGACGTGGATTTGAATCGCTTGCGCCGTAGCGATTAAGGTTAAGTTTCTGTTCGTACTCGTTAATTTATTGTATCATAAATCGCAGGGCCACGATCTGATTGTCACTTTGGGTTGATTCATTTTTCGCAAAATGATTTTCGAAAATTATTATTATTTTGAGAAAATATGTTTTTATTAAAACGCCCACTGATTTTGAAAATATATGTAATTCAATCTGTTACTTGCTGAGCTGTGTAGCTCATTCTTTTCTAATATTTCAGGTTCGTACATTGTGGAAGCTTATTGAGAATGTGGATGTGAACTTGTGAATTTCGTGCTACGTGATTTGATGCAATTTATTAGATAAGATTTATCGTGCTATTAGAATATATTTTGTTTTAGTGCCAGATCTTGTTATTGAATTTGTGGAGCTGCGTCTCCGATTTTATGTTCTTGAGTATTAAGTTTGATCGCTGCTTTGACTTGTGTGGAAATTTTGATTTATTTGAATAAAGAATTCAATTTATTTAAGTTTTGTTTTTAGAATTAATAGTCTGAAAAGTCGGGCTGTTACAGAGCATGTCATGAATGGTACCGTGGAGTTACATTTTGTACCCACGGAAGAACAAACAACAGATATTTTTACTAAGTCTCTTGACGAATCCATATTCACTAGACTTGTCGATGAATTGGGCATGTTAAACAGTCCTAGTAATTAAACTAGTTAATATATGAGGTTTGCTATTTAATAATCTTTCAAGTGATTTATTTAGTTGCAGTTACTAGTAGAATCACTTGTATTATTATTTTCTCACTTGCATTTTTTTTATAAGTTTTGCCAAATCATTTCTAATATTACACTCCATATGTTTATATTTTTGAATAATTTATTTACTCTAAAAATATTTTTCTCTACATTTTACAAGTTAGTTTTGTTGAGACTTCTATTTTTGTTGAAATATTATTATTTAAAAGTAATTTTGAATATTTATGATATTTTAATAAATCATATTTTCTTTTTAAATAATTTTCGATGTAAAAAATTATTTCATTAGTAAATATAAGGATTTATTAACTTACTATAAATATTTTTTTAAATATTAATATTATTTAATGTTTTGTAGTGTTTGTCCTTTTATTTATATTTCAAATTCTGATAAAAGGACTACCTATGATCTTATTATTATTATTATTATTATTATTATTATTATTATTATTATTATTATTATTATTATTATTATTATTGTAAATTATTTTGTTATTATTAGATTAATATTATGTAAGTTAATGTTATGAAAATATTAGCCTTACTATATGTGTTTTACTTTTATTTTGTAATTAATTTCTTTCTGTTATTTCGAGTTATATGTATTAATAATTTTTTTATTCCATACTCTTACCACAGTTTCATCTTTTGGCAAGAGTATAGAATTTTACTCTTGTAAGAGTATAGAATTTTACTCTTGTAAGAGTATGTAAATACAACTATAAGTTTGTTATACTCTGTAAGAATATACATTACCCTCAGTAAGAGTATAATCTATACTCGGTAAGAGTATAGACAGCCAGTAAGGGTTTAACTTATTTTTGTTTTAACTTTATTTTGTTTTGCTTTCATATACTTTTACTAGTTTAATTCGGTAAGAGTATACACAAAACTCAATAAGAGTATAGCTTCAAAACTCAATAAGAGTATAGGATCTCCAAGAAGAGTATTAGTAAAAAAAATCAATTTTCTTATTTTATTTAAATTCTTATACTCTTACTCACTACTCTTACCTGACTCAAAACCCGGTAAGAGTATAAGTTAAGTCGTTAAGAGTATAGAATTGCTTAGTAAGAGTATAGTTATAACTCTGTTAATACTTAAGTCTTAATACTTAAGTCTTTTTTACTTTATGCTTTTCATACTCTTACCAGCAAAACAAAACATCTCACGAGTTTTCACTCTGAGAACTATTCTACGATACACATAGCTAGACACACGAATACAAACCGAACCTCGCAAATTTTTTTAAAAATCCATCCTTGTTTCTCCATCAAATCAAAAACCAAGGACACAGACACTTAGATCGTTTCATCCTCTACATTTTGACTGTTTGAACTCGATATTTATTCAAGAAACCAAAAAAAAAATTGATTCGAACACCGTTTGAATTCTCTATAATTTCTTGAGTCTGGGTTTAGTGTTTTGAATAATTAAAATTATCACAGTGTTCGTGTATGTGTCTAGAACTTCTTAATAAAATCTTGAATTTTTTTATTAAGGTTTGAATAATTCGAATTTTTAATTAATTCTAAATTAATTTTATATTCTGAAATTCGAAGTTAATTGGAATTTTTTGAAGTTTGGTGTTGTTCTTACATTATAAAAAAAATGGCTAATAATTTGAACTCATCAAGCATAATTTTGTTGGATTTTTCGATCAGGAGGAGTGTTTGGTCAAAAAATTTAGGCCATGGATTCAAGTTTTGAATGAGCACCCTTTTATCAGCGATGCTATCACTGTGAGTGCTCCATTAAAAAGTGAACCATTTCATCTTATCTGTACCACTGATGTAGTTTCTGAATCTACAAAGTCATTTACTTTTACTGTTCAGAACTCATAGTATCGAGTGGATGAATCAGTAATTAAGATGGTCCTAAATTTGCCAACAAGTGATTATGTTGTTTTACCCTCTGAATTTGTACTGACACAATTTTTCAATTTCATTCATTATCAGGAGGAGTTAGTTTTGAATAAAATGAACAAAAAGGGGTTAGTGGCAGAATAATACTTGCCTTTTGACACCCTGATTAAAGTGTTTGCCAACTGTGTTCAAAACACTTTCTCAAATATTCCATCTCTTATACAGCATATCGGTTATTCTATTGTTTACAATAGAAGAATCGATATAGGTAAACTTTTTTGGGGTGTCATGTTTAGATGTATCGTTAATGCCAGGAAAGATTTTGATAAGGGTAAAAAGGTCTCATGTTATTATCCTAGAGTTTTTACTCTTGTTTTTAATCATCTAGTTGCTGAGGGAATCCAACGTTTTTATGCTAACGATCACTCTATGGATTCTAATACCACTCATAAGAGATTTCACTTCAGAGTGATCACTCAGCAACAGTTTCCAAACATCCCAGTGGTTGTATCTCAGTATATATGTACACCAATACCATTACTAGTCATGCCTGAACCAGATCCAGAGCAGCCTGAACCAGAGCAACTTGCACCTGTCCCTGAACAACCAATTCAACCCCTAGTGGTTCAACCTACTCCAGCTGGGACTTCTGCAACATCTGCTGAGCAGGTATTGTCTTCTGATCCTGTAACTACTTCTACCTCTCAATCTATTTCTGGAACCCAAGTGGTTGATAGGACTAACCAAGGGGTCGTAGAACCACAACCTCTAACCCAGGTCAGAGAGCCATACACAGAGTCAAACACTATCAAACCAGGAAAAAGTTGACATTTAAAAGAATTCAAAGAAGTAGTGATGAAACGAGTGTACCCACAGCTCTGCCACCACTAAAGAAGAGAAGAGATTTATCACTTGAGGCATCTGTTAGCCTATCCATATCCTCCCAAATGGATATGGACATTGATATGGCCGATAAATAGTTATTGGTTTCATCCTCTAAACAGGATGAAACTATTGAAGTTCGCCATAGGGCCATGGCACCTTGTATTGAGTCAAGCACTCCCCTATTACTCACAATTAGGGAAGACATATCATTAGATGAATATGAGGACACAATGCAAGGAGAGCACAATAAGTTGGTTACAGTGCCTGCCATTATTACGGGTCTTTGAGGAAAATCTTGATTCTTTGCCACCTATAATAGAATCATCATCTCCCCTCTCAGGTGGAACATACCTGGATCCCTTAAGTGGGTTTTCACTCGCAATTTTAACTAGAGAAAGTGGAAGGCAACTTGATTAATCTACCACTGAAGCAATTCAGAATTTAATTCCGAATGAATAGGTAGACTTGATTGAGCATTGGGATTTGCAAACTCCCATTGCACCACCACTGACCTAGGGCGATTTTTAATGCAGGTACTTCCACTGGAAAGGAGCTAGTGTTGAGTGTTGTGAGGCTCACAAATAAATTGAGTGAAACACATGCACGTCAGGAGAGTGAAACACCTCAGAGTGAACTTCAGGTGAGTGCACACACAAACACAAACACTTTATCATTACTTGCTCAAATTTAAACACTACAAAGGAAATTGGATGAAAGTGAGGCTAAAAAACAAATTCTTAAAGCACTAGTGGTCGAACGGTCTTCTTCTTCCACCTTTGTCCAAAATCAGCTCACAATGATCAAAGATGATATTCACAACTTGAAGACAACATTCACTCCAAAGATAAACACTGTTTTACAATCTCAAACCCAAGATGCTATTGAAAGATCTGACATCTTGTCCTCCATTGACAACATCTCTACTAAAGTGGATCAACTTCATATGGAATTTCGTGTAAGTGATGACTTTTATGAGGGCTGCTTTAGTAAGCTAGAAGACAACTTTGAATATCTCAATGAGGGGATGACATACTTGTTCAACATCATTTCAACCACTCATACTATATCTGCTGAACAGAGGGAGTTCTTTGAAAGGAAGGGAGGAAATGATGGTGGAGAAGACCTGAAGGTGGTGATTCTGAAGCTGCTCAAGACAAATCTGTAGAGGATAACCCAACTAAGGGGGAGAAGTCAAGAGGGGGAGATTATCAAGGAAGTGATAAGGGGAATAGGAGTGATAAAAGAAAGAAGACAACAACTGAAGTTGTTTCAGAAAAAGACACTGAAGATTACTATATGGGAGAAGCTGATGACGTTGTTGTTTTTGTTGAAGTTAAGTTTCCTAGTGAAAATGAAGCTGAAGCTGAAGAAGATTTAAGCAGCTGGGAAGATGAAGTTCCAGTGGACCCTCAATTTTAAAAAGATCTTCAGCAGGACCAAGCAAATCTAAGGTTGATAGAAGACAAGCTTTAAATGACAACTCAACTTATTGCTCAGAGGCTTGAACTGACAAAAGCAGAAGGTGCAGAGAAGCAACGACTACATGCAATCATGCAACAATAAAGAAAAAGGGACATTCAATTGAAGATAGGTCCGAGATGGGAAGCTGCGAGGGAAATGATAGATTTCATTCAAACCACTGATAATGATGATCATCGTCTTCTCAACATGTTTGAACAATTCCAACTAGGTCAATCCAGATCATACACTATATATAGATGCTTTAAAGCTCGAAATATCAAGGATAGTGGCTGGATTTGATAGAGTTGCAAAGGAGTTGGTAATTCATGTTGATTGACATAAATATGGGATACTCAAAGCTTCACTTCAATTCTTTCGGGATAGATCGTTGACTGAACTCTGGGTTTTAATGCAAAAGGTAAAAAGGACTTCTGAATTAAATGTACTACTCTAGGAGAAACTTAGGGATTATGCCTATAGGGCTAGTCCATAAGTAATACTTATTCCACATAATGTCAAGTTTCTCAAGAATGACGTACTCTAGTCCTGCTACTTTGACTCAACTTCTATAAAAGGATACATTGTTAAGCATCTGGTATGGCTAGAACATATGATTAGGACTACTGGCTTTGTTACAGATGATATCCAATCTTATGCTCAATAACAAATCGAAAAATATACATACTTTTAGAACAAGTTGAAGAAGAAGCTTAGAACTCAGCCTATCAGACCAGAGGGTTTAGCAACTGGAAGAGAACGTGTCTATGATCGTGATTTTTTTTAAACTTTAGAAGAACCTGAAGAGGGAGAGATAAGGTATCACGGCACATCTAATTGAAGATCAGCTACACATGTAATATTCTTAGAGTTTAGGTAGATCAAGATAGGAAAATGTATTATATGATCAATCTAGAGGATCATCTGTCTTGTATTTATTTTTATGTTTGAACGTGGAAAATGTTATTATAAACTAGAACTTTTTCATTATTTACTTTGGAATTTGCTTGTTATTTTCTAACAAACAAATAGGGGGAGATTGGAAGGCATATGACATAGCCTATTTGTATTTCAAGGATACAACTCAATTTAAATTAGATTGTAATAAGTAAATAATATAATTGTCACAGGGAATCTCAGATAGTATAATTTGTCAGAAGAAAGAAGACAAAGTCAATCTATAGTTTTGATGTTTTACACTAGAAGAAGATTCAGTTAATTGATCAAGCCTCAGTGTAAGATTAAAGCCAGTGGATTTATTTACAGTGACAGAGATTTCTGCAGTGATAGTGACAGTACAAAAAAAGTGAAGAATAAGATTGAAGGGATTTTAGAAGAGATAAGAATTAAAATTTAAAGTCATAAATGAAGAACAATTGTTGAAGTTAGTCGCTCATGAACCAGACAGTACATGGAGCGTCAACAAATAATTTAGTGGTTTCTCCTTATTATTTTCAACTGATTCAACAGAGTTTTTGGTTGTCAAGAATTAATAATAATTCTATTATTAATTAACTACATTATTAATTAATTTATTTAATAAATTAATTATCAAGTTAATTAGTTTATAATTATTTGTTAATAAGATAAATGATTTATAAGATTTGTTCTAGTAAGAGTATCCATACTTTTAATGGGGTTCAAAGTCATACTCTTACTAAGGGAAACTATACACTTACAAGGAAATAAGTCCATACTCTTGCTGGGAAGGCCATACTCTTACCAAGCTTTGAAGCTTTACACTTAGTGGAACAAGGCAGTTGTATACTCCTACTCAAGGGTCAATCTATACTCTTATTAGGTTGATCATACTCTTACCGAATCTTTTATACTCTTACCAGGGTTTGAGTCTTACTCTTACTAGGCCTATCCATACTCTTACCGAGTTTTATACTCTTGCTAAAGACAACAAACTTGTATCCATACTCTTGCCGAGTTTTATACTCTTGCTAAAGACAACAAACTGCATACTCTTACTAAGAGGTTATACTCTTACCGAAGTTTATAACAAAAGAATGGACAAATGGCAGTAGATATTTGTTAAATATAAGTTCAAGTCTGGCAGCCACAGTTCATTAATCAAGAGACATAAGAAATTAATACTTATTGAAGTTATAAACTCTCTCATCTTGCACAAGCTTTTAAGTTTCATTAAAAATCAAGTTCAAGCCCTTGTAATATTCTATCCGCTGGAACTTGTTTATTGATCACTCTTGTACTACTAGCGAATTTATATTCCTAGTTTATATCTCGATTTTTATTAACAAATATAGAAAAGTTCATGTCAAATTTTCTAATTTGTTTTTATTAACTTGATATCACTATGTACTGATATGGTAACAACCCTCAAGTTTAATATATCGTTATATTTAACTTAAACTTTGTTTCATTTAATTCCGCATAAATTTGTCTAAATTAAGTTTAAATCGAACGAACAAATTTCGATAAAAATGTATAGATTGTATTCAACCCCCCTTCTACAATCTTATTGGACCTAACAATCTCTATTTCCTGCCACCTAATATTCCACTTTGGATAATATTACTAAGGGCTCTTCATTTGATAACAATGAGTATTGAACAACGTTTATAGGGTATATGACATGTAATAACGTATGAGAAAACGAAACCCAAAATGTATCGCATATAACTTTCCTAAGATAGTGAGTGAAGTCATTGTGTTTAATATTTCTAATTTTTTAATAGATACAATCATTTTAGATTTTAATTTGATATATAAAATCTTTTAAAATATGAATTAATGTTATTCAATGTCTTAGGGAACCATTCTAAAATCATTCTCATAACGTATATGCATAACATAGCATAGGCATATTTTAAATTTTTATTTAAAAATATAATTTCCATATATATATATATGTTACTAAATATAACGTAAATATGCTCTCATTCTATTTAATTTCATCTAAATAATATTGGTTTTATAATATATTTATTTCATAAAACTTAAAATGAATGCGGGATTTTAACAAGACCTATTTGTGTTAAGAGTCTTCTTCTTTGATATAAAGGTTTTATTGTCTAAATTTCCAGAGTAATCTCTTTCTCAGTCGTAATTTAGGTTACGATCCATGGATTGGTTAAGCATACCAAAACCTTTCGGTTAGATGATAAGTTTTTGTGAATGAAAAAATGTCTCATAATTCATTTACTTTTTTGATTGTGTAAATTCTATCATTTATAAATGAAATCGTTTCATTTTGCAAAAAAAAAAATGAATGTGATACGGAAATTATTAGTGAAGGTCGATTATCATAAAAATACGATTACATAGCCTTTAAATTTGAGGGTTATGGCCTTAGTTATAGGTTTGATTTTTATATATGATCTTCGCATTTATATTTGAACAACTTGATTGATGCATATATATTTCATGATAATAATTTAATAATTGTGAGGCTAACATCCCTTTATCTTTCAGTGTTATATTCATTTAGTTAGAATTTTGTGTAAAACACGTACATGTAATGAATAAAATAAATCAGGGATTAGGCTGAAATATTTGTTCAAAAATTTGGTTTTTTTTTCTTTTTGAAGGGCTCAGAAATTTGGTTTGTTATGTTGGAATTCAATATATAAAAGCTCACAAGGTAATCCAATCCAAAACTTTTCTTAGACAGAGATTTAATCAAGCCATTGATGAAGTTTGTGAATATTGTAAATCAGATCATGAAGATATTCATCGTATTTTATGGAATTATAGAGGGCTGAAGAAATGTGGAATTCTGTTGCTAAGTGGTGGGGTTTGAACATAACTGTCCTATTTAAGAAACTAGGTAACAATATCGGAAGTCATGGATATGTTTAAAGGTGCTATAACTAGTATTATGTGGAGTGTAGTGGTTTGCTCTGTGTTTTGGTCCTTATGGTTGACTAAGAATGAGCTGACTTCCAATAAATTGTTTATCAGTACTTCTTCTTTAGAAGAACTGGTGAAAATTAGATCTTTCAAATGGGGCATTGCAGCAAGAATGTTAAGTGAGGAAATTCTCAGGATTTGGATGGTTAATCCAATAGGAGCAATTTTGGTATCAAATAAGTTAAAAATGAGTGAGGATTTTATGATAGTAGATTCTGAGTTTGTAGCATACTCTGATGGAGCCTGGATCAACTAGGAGAAGGGTGGGATTGAAGGGTGTTGGGTTTAAACCCAATACGAATAGTATGGGTTTTGGTGATCCAAAACATATATGGATTGGGTAATAATTATGTGTTTAGATAATTATTATAGATGGTATATTTAGATACCAAGTATGATAAGGATTGTAATTGGAAACCAAGTATGAAAAGGATATCTTGGTGACTAAGTTTGTGATGGCTATATATACATAGTCATATCGTATTTGTCTGTGGGGATGTGAAAACTTAAGAGATGTAGTCTTAAGTATTGTTTGGGAGATGTTTGAGCATTGTTGGCTCAAGTATCAGGGTTGGGACACCTTTAAGGTGTTATTGTTTTGATGTATTATTGATAATTGTTTGGATTAATAATACAAGTTTGGGACGTGGGTGTTTCCACGTCAAGTATTTGTGTGTTCTTATTTTGTGATTTGGTAGATCTTGTCAACTTATCAATTGGTTATGTGTGTGCTCTGTATTGGTTGTTTGTGAATCTCGGATGGTGTAAGTCCCCTAACCTAACAAGTGGTATCAAGAGCCAAGGTTCGGGTTCGTGATGGATGAGGTTGAGGGAAAGTTTGAGGTTCAATTGGTATGGCAGAACATGACGAAGGATTTGCTGACAAGGAGATTGCTACTAAAGCGGGTAGAGACAAAGTTACGTGCGGTATGGATTATTCGGTTGGCCTTGCACCGTGGATCAATCCTGTGCGGACTCAAGATGGAAGAAGATAGAAGAGGTCATCGCAACTATTTCAATGGCTTGATCAACCAGGTGAACTATTTGGATGATACTAGTGATTTTCTTCAGGAGACCGAAGGATTGTGAAAGCAAGGATCGGGTGACTCAACATGTGGAAGAGCACTCGTGGTGGTTGATGCACGTGATTTTGTAGATGGATACATCGTTATGGTGAAGAACGATGGTTTGGATGGTTTGGAGGGTCACTATACGGGTTTTAGCGACACTCAAGATTGGAGGAGCAAGATGAGGAGATTCTTGTTCGAGGGGAGGCGTTGGCAGATGGACGTCGATGGCTTTGATGGTTACCGTTCAATCCGATGTGGGTATTGGGTTGAAGGGGAGGATTGTTGGGTTTAAACCCAATACGAATAGTATGGGTTTTGGTGATCCAAAACATATATGGATTGGGTAATAATTATGTGTTTAGATAATTATTATAGATGGTATATTTAGATACCAAGTATGATAAGGATTGTAATTGGAAACCAAGTATGAAAAGGATATCTTGGTGACTAAGTTTGTGATGGCTATATATACATAGTCATATCGTATTTGTCTGTGGGGATGTGAAAACTTAAGAGATGTAGTCTTAAGTATTGTTTGGGAGATGTTTGAGCATTGTTGGCTCAAGTATCAGGGTTGGGACACCTTTAAGGTGTTATTGTTTTGATGTATTATTGATAATTGTTTGGATTAATAATACAAGTTTGGGACGTGGGTGTTTCCACGTCAAGTATTTGTGTGTTCTTATTTTGTGATTTGGTAGATCTTGTCAACTTATCAATTGGTTATGTGTGTGCTCTGTATTGGTTGTTTGTGAATCTCGGATGGTGTAAGTCCCCTAACCTAACAAAGGGTTATTCCTAGACAAAATGAATGTTTAAGGTTTATTTTCTCTGGACCTGTAAAGGTCAATAATGCTTATGAAGCTGAGAGTGAATCAGTAATGTTCATAGTGAACAGTTTCCAGAAAAGATTCCAAGTCTCAAGGAAAGTGATGATTTTTACAGATTGCATGATAGTTGTAGATAATTTTGATAAGTTAAAGGTTGGCTTTCAGATGGAAGATGAGGTCATGTGGAATTGGTTTAGCAATTTAAAGTTTTGGAACTTTAAAGTTAGGTATAAGAATATAGGGTTTATGTGCGGAGATGATCATCTTGCAAAATAAGGCATTAACAGACGCAACTGTGTGTGTGCATGGTGTTAAGAATTTACGTATGAGTGGGCCTATTGTAAGGTTTGGTTTCGGTGGTATTTTTGGTTTGGGCCTAAGAATTTTTGCGAAATCTAGAGGGGGTTTCTACAAATTAATAAGGCAATTTTGGAAAAGAAGGTGGTGTTGGGTTGGTTGGAGTTGGGGGCTTTTGCCCATAGTATGTTCCTTATGGTAATGGGCTGGGCCCTTCTATTATGATGAATGAATGAAAAGTTTCTTATTAAAAAAAAAGGATAAGTAGAGTAAATAAAGAAATGCGTTGAAAAATATATTTACTATCATGAAATTATTATAATCATGTTTGGATTATCTTTTTAGCTAAAACGGTTAAGAAAACACTTTCATAAACATAAAGTAGTGTTCACGAGTTTAAAGTTAAATGTAAAGTAGTGTTAACGAGTTTCGATATCGATTTCGGGATCTACACTTTCATAATCTCTTGCAATCACCAAGATAATGGTGGATCACATAATTTGAAAACGCACCACCACCACCATCATCACCACCACCATCATCATCAGAAAGAAATGCACAATCATCATCGGATCAACCTTGTAATACGTCCCAAAATTAAAAATTTTAACGATAAATTATTTGAACAAAAAGATTTCAAATGAAAGAAGATCTCACGATAAAGGAAAGTAGTCAGTATGTTGATCAGAGCAATGCTGCTCGAGGGCCCGTAACTTCTTGATCGCACTATTTGGGAAGGTAGAATAATGGAGATCGGTATAAGATCATAGGATATTGTTGATTGGACCAGAATTGGGTGGAGATTTGTGGTTAAGGCCATCACCGTGGGAAGAGACAACACGAAAATTTTTATACTATTGTACATGCAACATAAAATTTGTCGAATGTATGTAATCTAAAATTTATTAGTAGTTTCATAACAATAATTTTGTAAAAATATGAAATGTTTTCAACTGGAAAAATTATTTACCAAAGTAGTACAGTATTATAAAAAGATGTACATGGACTTGATCATAACACCTAAAAAATTCAAAATATATCCCCAAGCTGACATCGGTGTTGATCCGCGACTGGTGTAGTCTCTAGATGAGGTTCGATTATATTCTCTCTCTCTCTCTCTCTCTCTCTTGTCCCCAAAACAGTTTTCTCATCACCAATTATTTTATTTATTTTTCTCGCCCATTTCTCTCTTTAAACATAACCAGAAAAATAAAAACAAAAACACTGAGAATCACTATCGCTGTAGGGTTTCTTTGCATCTCTCTCCCTTCTCTAGATTTTAGTTTTCACTATACACACATATATACATACACATACTTATATGTATCATTTTGTTGTTCTAGGGTTTAGAATCCTTGTGTAACAATCGAAATGGATGGATTTGATGACGATTCGAATTCTCACCCAATTGAATCCAATTCAACAGGTTCTGCTTCGATCTTTGCCGTTCTTATACTGTTTTCAAATATGTATGTCTATGTATGTGTTTGTATATATCGATTGAGGATTTTTTTTTTGTTGTGAAGATGAAGTGTAAACTGTGTATAGAGTGTACTTGAACTGATTGAATTTGTGCTGTTTTGAGTTGACTTTATTCGTTGCGAGATTTGACTTTTTAGTTATATGTTGTTTTGATTGGTTGCGAGATGAGTTTCGGTTGTGGTAGCATCTATTATGTTTGGAATTTGAGATTATATGGCATTCAATGGTTTGATTAACTTGATAAGATTGATATTAGTGAATGACATGCTGTGTACAATCGAAATTATGTGTTTCGGTTTTTTATGCCGCATTTGACTTGATTATTATGGTGCAGTGTTTGATGCATCTCAGTATGCATTCTTCGGTCACGATGTTGTTGAGGAAGTTGAGTTAGGAGGACTAGAAGATGATGACGAAACCGAGTATCTTCCAGCACTTGAGTTCGATAATGATGCTCCGCAGTTGGATACGGAAGAGGTTTGGTTTATTAAATGTGTGCTTGTATACTGTTTTATTGTGGATACAGTTGTTATATACATGATACATCATATATGCATACATAACTTGGATCCTCGCAATCATTTATTCACTTTTGCGTACAATTTACTTTTAATTATGTATAATTTTATTTGTACGTTAAAATTAGATGCATAGAACCTCAGGCAAACCTTATTTTATTGTGACTTTTACTGCAAGGTGAACTATTTTTTAATGTTGCATTTTGTTATAGGGATGGAAGGGGGGAAGGGTAGATTGAAATATGTGCTGTGTACAAAGCCCATAGTTGTTACTTGTTAGAATTAAAATGTGAAAGGAAGCGCGAGGGGACACTACTAGAGAAAGCAAAGTGTATGCAGCATGCTTCATTAAAGAGAAGTGAACTTAAGTACAAAAAGTAACAGAAAGATATTTGCAGTGACTGTATAGTAATAAATATTACAATCAGGAAAGAAATAACATTGTTTAAGACAAACAAACAATTTAGTTCTAGTAGCATGTGGTCAACAACACACAACTTGTTTCTTTTATTATAAATGAACTCCTAAAAAGCAGGGATTCTTTGGGTGAAAAATTGCGGGAGTGCGCGGAGTGCGCCACGTGGCGTATCTACGTGTCTCAGCAAAGAGATACCCTGGACGGGGGTGCGGGAAGGGGGTGTGGGAGGGGTAGAAAAAGTTATTTAACTTGGGTTAAAAACAGAAAACAAAAAGAATGAGGCTTTACTTACCCGTTAAAATTTCCCCAATTGAAGATATGACTTATTGAAGAGGAGGTGACTGTATCATATATGATATATGTATGGCTATAGGTTTCAGATTCATATATTGCATACTTATATTGTGATGTAAGATGTATATATGTATGTACATGTATTGACATCTGTGGACTGGCTTTTGCTGTGCTTTGACTGGAGCCACCGACCCGATTACTACTGTACTGTACAACTGTTTCTTTTATAACTTTTTATTAATTGGCTGGTGTTTGTTTTCGATATGATATATCAGATATTATTTATATACATGTGTTAAGTGATGCTTCCTGCTTGATTTTATATTATGTCTTTATTTATTAAGGCCCAAGGATGATTTTCTTATGAATTTGATTTCTTCAATTTAATTTAAATTGAATGTTAATCTTGGTTTTCTCAATTAATAATGTAAATAATATAACTTTTCATATCTTTTTTTTGCCGTGTCCCCCATGCTTCTTAATATGAACTCAAATACCTGACAGAATCTATTCTTTGTTCTTTAATTATCATCTTTTAGAAGATTCCGAAAATTTCCTCGAAGTTGGCGCTTTATACTTTAAAATTAAAATATATTGGCAACCACAATCTAACAAGTCATATCTGATCATTCTTAAAAGCGCGGAAACTACATGCTTAATTGGCCTTTAGACTTGAATGACGCCATAAGCGCGTTCTTTTTAACTATGACAAAGTTTGAGTGATCATGTCTTTTAAGCTTTAATGCATGATCTGAATGTATTTCTGCACATCTTTCAGCCTTTCATTTTTGCGTAATTAGTTGATGTTTCCTGGTGTTCCGTGGTTGTTTCTTTTAGTTTTAACTCTCCTGGCAAGTTGAAATTAGACTATCCTACATTTCCAGGTTCCGCATGGGGTTACGGCTTTATTAGTTTGTACAATATATAGGCAACATATTTTCTACTGTTTGGTAAAGTAGTAAATGATAACTGCTGTTAGGAAGAGCTGCGTCTTTAAATTGAACCAAATGGTTCAATTAGTCATTTCCTAACTATGTTCAAAACAAAGTCTTTATAACAAACTTCCATGATGAATGCATTTATGAAGTAATTCGGAGAAAGATCTGCAGGCCGGCACAGTCGCGTGATAGTTTAATGTGGGCGATGGTGATTTGCTTGTTTTTGGCTTTTGAAAGATAACCAGAAGATAACTGTTTCCTGGTTAATCTTTAGGTCCTTCACTGTTTCAAATATGTTTCTATCTTTACGACCGTGGAAGGATGGAGGTAGCGGATAATGAGTCGGATAATGAGTCTTTAGTAATTTTCTTTGAAGCCTCTAGATTTTTGTTCTCACAGGAAGTTTGATTATTCGCTAAGCAAGGAACCTTAATTTATTAGTTACGCATAGTTTCTAGTTGTGCATGTGTTGGTGGCGTCATTATTATGAACACAATTTCTGTGTACTGTTTACTTGCCTCTTGTTTTGACTGTTTATCTGATTAATGTCCAGCAGGATGTGGTGTAGTTTGGGCAGTGAATTCTGTATTTATATTAATAGATCATCAAGTGATGTAGCTAATAATGTTCCGTTTTGCAGGGTAGTGCATTAGGGTCTTTGCCAGAGGTTGATGATCTTGCTGCTACATTTACAGAGGTTGGTTTTTAAATTACGAAATTAATTTGCCTCACTTTTTTCAGTTTATGTTCTAAGGTAAAAGTTTACTGTATGTAGTTAAATAGTTACTTTTTGGTTACCAAATCTGTTTGTAATATTATTTCGTTTTATTGTCATGTTTTGTTTACTGATATTTTTGGATAGTTACTTGTTTTTAATTTCTCTTGGATAAATGATACTACCTCCGTCCCATAAAGTATGATCCTCTGACTTTTTCACGCATTTCAGTGTGCTCGGATCAGGTACTTACAAATAATATTTTTTAAAGATGACACGGATATTATATGCCATTACCATTTTGAATAAAAGTTAAAAATCCTAGATTACTACTGTTCCAGAGGCTTATTTTATTGGCCTTTACTATCTTCAATATTGATAATGTCCATATGTCGAACAGTGAAACAGATTTCAGTGTGTGGTTAGTAAATTGGACTGCAGTCTGCCTTGGAGAAATCCATCTCTTATGGGTGAAAAGTGTTATAGAACTGTGTTGGCATTTTGGGTTATTGTTATATGTTACGGGAAATTCTTTATCTCACACTTTGTTCTCAGTTACAGTACTAAGGGCATGTGGTACTGGTGGGATTGCCTATAGCTCTAGGACTCCTTGAATTTTGTGGTAAATGGATATAGATATTTAAAGCTAATAGCTGATTCTCACCACATGGAAATTTTGAATATAGAGCACCTTCAGACCTTATAGAATATTTTACTACTCATTGCTTGTTAGGATTTTGATCCGTGATCCCGAGACTTAGGAGTTAGGACAGTGTTGAAGGTGAATGATATTTGAAGCAAGGAATTTTGGATAAGCCAGTAACTTCAAGAGAAACTAAGAGAAACTAGAGGAAATGAGTGATCAGATTTTACAGTGAAGGTTATGAGTTTACAAGGATTGTAGAGAGGTTATGTAGAGTGTAGAGATACACAAGTCGGGAGAGAATTACCAACTACGACCTTACATTTTTGTCTAAGCCGAAACCTTGGGTTCCCAAGTTTTGATGAGTTCAAAGGTAGTTGTGGTGCCTCTTGACTAAAAAATAATAATTGGGAACCCTTACTATTTTTAAAAAAAAAATTCTAAAGGTCAGAAAATATTTAAAATAATTTTTAAAAGCCTTAAATAAATTTTTAAATAATTAATATGATTTTTAAATAATATTCGAATTAATATTCATTTAATTAATAAATAATCAAATAATATTCGTTAACAGGATTTTAGATATTTTTAATCCAAACATATCCAATTTATATCTATTGAAATATGTTTAAGTCAATATATAAATAATAATCTGTCTCCGACGTTTCCCGGGTTTTTATGACAGTATGATATAATATCTCCGACTCCCGATATAAATATAAAATACGAGTACGCTCTGCTTTAGAGTCTTAACATATATTTATATATACATATACACTTCCGCCGGTTTATATCCCTTAGGCATACAAACCAAACCACAATTGATAATTCACAAAAACAGTTTAAAACAATTCATAGCAGTCATATCACAACACCAACCGTTTATAAAATACTTAAAGCTCGAGTTTCGAAAACTTGCCTGGTGGTGTCGGAGTAGTCGGGGCTCGAGTCTTAGGGCGATGATCTATAACAACAATTAAACGCTCGGTTAGCCCTTTAAATGACCCAATAAGATCGACTACGCACACAATAACGTAACTTCCTAATGACATCATCATTATCTCGTACTTGGTTCGTTATAAGTCTATGACATCCATTAACCATCCTTGATAAATATTTGATTCGTAACGAGTATCCGAATCACTTACTTTTATCGAAAGTTGTATTTCATAATCGCTCATCCCCACAAGGGGTTTTCCATTAGCGCAACCTTGGTTCAAACATTTTTATAAAATTGGAAAATTAATCTTTTAATGCAAATCTTTTTCCACTGTCTTCCTAACTATCCGAGGTCCTTGTCATCCAAATTTCATAATTTTTAACCTTTTCTAAGTGATTCTATCATGGCTCTAAAGAGAGTTCAATTCTGTAGTTGGTTTTGCTTGCGCAGTCGTGACTTAAACATTTTTATAAAATCAAAAATTTAGTCTTTTGACTTTAAATTTTCACAAGGCCTTAACCACTGACCAAGTTAATCCCCACGAAAATTTCATAATTTTTAACCATTCCTAAGGGGTTCGTTTATCTCCTTAAAGTAGGTACATTTCAGCAAACTCACCATTTTAACCGGTTTTTACTAAAACGAGCATAACTCCTAATCCATAAATCACATGAACATGATCTTGGTATCAAAACAAACTACAAGACAATATCTACAAGTTTTTGGGCAGAGATGTTCGAAAATAACACTTTGGCAGTTCGGAAGTTTCTGCATAAAAGGTCTAAACAAATTTCGGCACTATAACGACTATAAATCGAACGTTTCCAAATTTCGTACGCTTCACAGTTCACATAACCATTTAAGACAATTCATACATCATCATCATCATTTTACCTTCATCAAGGGCCTCCAAGGCCAGTGGTAAGGTCCAATCTCCACCACTCAACATTTACACAACAAAACAAAGCTTAACTATCACTTAATCTCTTACAATAAACCAACCTTGTAAACAACTCAAAAACACATCAAAACTCCATGAAAACTCAAAGGGTGGTTGAGAGGTTTACCTTCCTTGAAGTTCCTATAACAACAATAAGTGTTTATAAACACCAACTAAGCCTTAGACCTTGGACTTGCAAAAGAAATCAAGAAACAAGTTAGAATTTTCGGAGTTACTATTACCCCTCTTGAAAGAACTGGAAAAACGAGGGTCTTACCTTGCTTATATGGAAAAGACTTGTGAATAAGAAGTGTAGGTTATCTCAAGACCATTCCAAAGAGCTATAGAACATAATTTTTCAGTGAGAAATGAAGGAGTTATGGAATTTTTAAGTTGCTGCTGCTGTTTTGGCCGAATTGAAGATAAGGGAGAGAGGAGTGAGTTCGTTTGCCTTGTTTTGTGTTTGTAGTGATAATGTGTGATATATATATTGATATATGTATTATGTTGTAGCTAGCTAGATCACTTTCCAAGCCTATTGCTTGACCAAAAGCTTGGTGATCCATAATTTAGTGAACAATGTTGCCAACTAGTTTGGTTGAGTACTAACTAGCTTCTTAGCTACTTGGTTGCTTGCTTTTTGACTTGGTTGGTCAAAAAGCTTATATTTGAAGAAGCTGCTCTCCCACCAGTACTTTTTCTCCCAAATAGACACTTACTTGGGAGAAAAACTCCCAATCAAATATTATTGTAGTGAAATTTTGATTTATGTGTCTGGCGTGCAGTGTTAGCCTGTTAGCGGATTGCTAGAGATGATTATCATTATTAGCTATTAATTTGATCCCCATGTGAATGATGAACCTAGGTTGTTCATATCATTATCGAATTGTAAAGGTCATATGCTTTAATAATGTTTGTCGTCTTAGTTTTAATTAGGAACTGAGGGCACTGATAAAGAAAGTAAATGAGAATTAAACTACTCATGTAAAGTAATGTTGTTTAAGGTTATCACCTACTATAAACTGTGGTAGAAGGTTAAGTCAACTATTTTGATGTGAGCGATTGAAGGAAATCTTCGGAGTTGTGTACCGTTAAGATACTAAGGGCACTCAACTCCAAGGAGGCATGTTCATATGGGCATGTAGCTTTATGCCTACCCACGAGAGATTTGCTTCTATTTCTTTCCTTTGGCAATATGCGCCTGAGTTATGTGAATTTTCATTTATAGACCCACTTTGACGAGAAGTTGTGAAAATTCATCTATTGCATGGATTTGCTGAAGTAGTAATTGCCATGACAAGAAGGTTTCCTCCGTTGACGTTTAGTCATTCATTTCTGCCATGTAATCTAACTCACACTCTATATCTTCGCAAGCATTCCTCTACACAAATGACAGATCTAAAAAGGTCATGAACTTGCAAACAAAATGACTTTCTGCAGCCGAAAAATTGTCCAAATCCGAACACCCGCTCTACCTTGTTAATTAAATAACTATTAACAGAAGTCTTCAAGCTAGCAATCGTTAAATATAATAAATCGAATGTTAAGTACTTTGGGGATCAGATTTAAAAAGAAAGCGAAAGAGAGAATGAGAAGTGACACTGTTGGATTTGCAGCCCTAATCTTTAATCCTGTGGGCACTCTTGCCTGTACAATTAATTCCCTACTCCACTGGTTCTCCACAATCAGCGATAGTAGTTTTAGGAAGGTAGATTATCTGTTCTAGCTTTGAGAATGAGAAGTGACAACAATACAACAAGATGATTATGATCCTTTGAGAATGAGAAGTGATGACAATACAGGAAGATGATTATGATATCAAGTTCAGTTTGCAGATATAGCACTTTGGTACATTCTCTACATTGCTTTACTAAACCCATTTACTCCACAAGTCTACAACAGCAAAAAATTTGGTAAACAAAATTTGAGAATCTTATCATCGAACGTACTTAAAGGAACTTAGTATCTAACAACAAAGTACAAAATATCATTGTAGAACAGGATAACTGGTATGTGACAGTTGTCCATGTTCAGTTTCAGAAACTATTCCATCTGTTGAAATACTCCATATCTTCCAAGTGAAATTAGATCCTCGTAGTCTTTTGCCACAATGCTCACTGCTGCTCGTTCCAAGTTGATTACACACTCTTTTGTCACCCACCCGGCCAACCATTTTATACAGATCCATTTTTTTTGGATGGATCTTGTCTGGTCAACTAATTGTGAAGAGAATGAATAGGTGACTAAATATGAAGATTTGTCCTTGTTAGTCTGTAAGAATGTAACTTCTGTTTGCATGCAGAGTTTATTGTAAGAAGGCCTGTTAGATATATATCATTTTCCCAACCTGTTAGGGAAAAATAATCATTTTGAAGATCCAATGCAAATCTCTGTAGGTTGATATTTGATGGGCATTCCGTGGTAGGTTAATATTTGCTCTTTGCTTATCTTGTCTGATTGCAATTTACGTGTGTTTTATATAGCGGCACAGAGAATTTGAGGATAAAGATCACGTCATATACTGATCTGAAGTGTGTTCCCTACAGTTGATTATGTTTGCTACATTATTGTTGCAACATGAATTTACTTTACATTTCTATCTTGTAACAGTTAAACAAGGTGGTCGATGTTCCAAGAAGTGCGGGTGGTCTTGGAATTCGGGGATCCAAAGGAAGTAAGTACAAGTGTACAACAATAAATAATTTTACATGACATACTGTTTTTTAGTTGAATTTTGTAGAATGTATGTGGAATATAGAGATCATTCTTGTCTTAAATTTGATTTTTACATCTTACGGCTGTGCCAAAGGTAGAAAATCAATGTTATTAATATCAGCTACTGGCTAGCCAACATGGAAAATGACTTCACGTTTGATCGTCATGCGCATACCTTCCTGTTCATTAAATATTCAATGAATCTCATCAACGACTTTCTATTTGTGATGTAGTACATTTTTATTATGGCTAGATTTGCCTCTAGTGATTCAGTTTGCTAATGTTATTATCTGAAATGAATCCAACTTAGGTAAGCTTGGGAGTTTTAGCCTTTAGGACTAACTTGTTACTCGATATGTAGCAATGCTTCAAAATAATAGCGATTGGCAACCGCAGTTGCATGAACTAGTATTGGATAAATTGGTAGACTATTTAATTCGTAGGTGGAGCTGTCTTAATTTTGTCGAAATGGACTCTTGGTGGTTTGATGAATAAAAGATAGCATGTCAAAGTTGTGTTGTATGTGGGAGAATTCTTACACTTGCCCTGCTCAATGATTAATTTATTCATTTCTTTCTCATGGAAAAGAGTTCCCTGTATTTTGTGTAGAAGTTGAACTTAAGGTTACCTAACATCGCCCCCCGCCCCCTTTCAGATATAAAAGTAATTAAATTCTTAAATTCTCTTGTTCAGATGATTATAAATAGGTGACATTTTACTTCTGCCCTGTATAAGTTGCGCATATATATTATATTTCTTGTGACAGAATTTTTATGCCTAAAGCCTGAAGGGCCACGTAAAATAGTTTGAGTTTCTGTTGAACAAATTATTTACATTGAACATATGTAGGGCGTCTCAAATCATTGTATGATATGAAGGTGTTATGTTGGTCACTTTTGAATTTCTATTTCAGGTTCATCTGCTTTTGAGTGGGTGCAAGGAGCAGAGCCTTCCAACTGGTATAATCAGCATGAAGTTGACGCAGAGAGTGCTCAAGAAAGCAAAAGATGGCCATCACAGCTGCAATCTTCCTATGCTCATCCTGAGGAATCATATCTGTTGCACAGAACGTCTTCATATCCTGAACAGCAGCAGCAGCAACAACAACACATTATCCAGCAGCATCACTTTTCCAGTGAACCAATCCTCGTTCCAAAATCATCTTTTACTTCATATCCTCCTCCTGGAGGCAGATCTTTGCAGCCTTCACCCAACCAGCTGCCACACTATTCTAATATTTCTCATCTTCCAGGTGGTAATCAATTGCCAGTTAATGTGCCCAGTCATCCTCCCTTCTCTAATCCTCAGCTACAATTTACTGGATCACCCCATGGTTCTCCACTGAGTGGAGGTTTGTCTCAGTTTGCGCCACCTGGTCTTCCTGTAAACAGTCGACCACCAAATCAATGGACTAACCGTACGGGTACATATTCTGGAGATAATTCCAGCCTCCCAAACAATCTCTTGCATCAACAGTTACCTAATCAGAATGGTTTAATGCCTCCTCAGTTGCTGCAGCAGCAGCATATGCAACATCCTAGAATGCACCATCAGTTGCAGCCCTCATTTGGCCATGTATCAGGATTGCAGCCACAGCTAGTTAATCGGCATCTTTCTCCTGCTCAACCTTTGATGAATAACTTTAAAATGCTTGGATCGGCTGATATGAGAGATCAGAGACCTAAGTTGTTTCCAAAAGGTAGGCAGGGTATCCCTTACTTTAACCAGGGTTTTGATGCAAGCAGCCAATGGAGTGATGGTGGATGGCCACAGTACAGAGCCAAGTATATGACAGCTGATGAAATTGATAACATTGTGAGAATGCAGCTTACTGCTACACATAGTAATGACCCGTATGTTGATGACTATTACCACCAAGCTTGTCTAGTAAAGAAAGGTTTTGCTGCGAAAATGAGACACCATTTTTGTCCGACCAACCTTAAGGATTTTACTTCCCGTGCTCGAGCTAATACTGAGCCACATGCCTTTCTAAAGGTTGACGCTCTTGGGCGAGTTTCCTTCTCTTCAATTCGCAGACCTCGTCCGCTACTTGAAGTTGAATCTTCAAATTCATTGGGCACTGACAGCGGTGAACAGAAAGGATTGGTGAAGCCCTTGGAGCAGGAACCGATGCTTGCGGCCAGAGTAACTATTGAAGATGGCCTTTCTCTTCTTCTCGACGTTGATGATATTGACAGGTTCCTAAAGTTTAATGAACTCCAAGATGTGTTGCAGCTAAGGAGCCGTCGAGAAGTGTTGCTTGAGGGTCTGGCATCATCACTTCAACTTGTTGACCCTCTTGGCAAAAATGGGCACACCGTAAATATGGCTCCTGAAGATGACCTTGTTTTCCTTGGTGTAGTTTCTCTTCCCAAGGGTCGAAAGCTCCTATCGAGGTACCTTCAGCTTCTCTTTTCCAGTTCTGACCTCATGCGAGTAGTCTGTATGGCCATATTCCGTCATTTAAGGTTTTTGTTTGGGGCTCTTCCATCTGACCCATCAACTGCTGAGACGACTATCAATCTTGTGAAGACTGTTTCATCGAGTGTTCGTGGAATGGACCTTAGAGCACTTGGGGCCTGTCTTGCTTCGGTTGTCTGTTCCGCTGAGCATCCGCCTCTCAGACCCCTTGGGAGTCCTGCTGGAGATGGTGCTTCTGTTATTCTAAAATCTGCACTTGAAAGGGCTACTGAAATTCTACGAGATCCTCATAGTGCTGTAAACTGCAGCATGCCGAATAGGGCCTTTTGGCAGGCTTCTTTTGATGTGTTCTTTAACCTTCTCACTAACTACTGCATCAGCAAGTATGACACAACTGTGCAGTCTCTGCTTGCGCAGGGTCTAACAGACATGTCTGCTATAGGTTCAGATGCAGCAAAAGCTATTAGTAGGGAAATGCCAGTAGAACTTTTACGAGCAAGTCTCCCTCATACAAATGAACAACAGAGGAAGGTTTTATTGGACTTTGCACAGCGTTCAATGCCTACGCTTTGATTTTAAATCACTTGTAGAAGAATTCTGAAAGCTTCATCATTACTGTTATAATGTTTAACCGCACATTACCATTTGTTCTACAAAGTGTGTGGTGGAGGTGCTCAAGTTAGAAGTAGTCATGCATTCATGCTTTTCAGTTGGACCTACTGGTTTGATGCACGGCATGGAGGAAGCATGCTCATTTCAGCCGTAATGTGAGTTTATATTTCTAGAGTATCAAGTCTAATTTAGCCCTAGATCCATTGTGTTGATTGTAGAAGGGTTTATAAGCTGGTTTTGTTTTTTTTCTAAATTATAAGCTGGTTTTGTTTATCGATGCAGTTCATTACTGGTTATTTATCTCTCTCCGAGAGCTTTATTTTGACGCTCCTTTGTGCAAGTCATGGTAGAAATGTGGACATAGGAAGGTTAAACTTGTACAGTTTTCATTTTGAAGAAATCTCATGTTTCCTTCTCCGCTGTAGTATTATAGAATGGGGGTGGGATGGACTGTTTTTGTTTTGGACTAGAAAAGTCTGATAGCTCTTTTTGGTTTTCTGGGTGGTTGATCAAGCTTCATTTTGTTTATTTGGGATCACAAGTGTTTAAGGTCTGAATTCATGTATGGACATGGAAGTTCATTTGTACTTTTTGCTAGATTGCATGAACTTCATATGCAATTTTGTTTTCCGTTTGCCAGGAGCTGATTATCTTCTCAGTGAAAAGAATTGGTTTATCTTTGGACCAGTGTTGTATGGTTGTAATTTGGTGGCTCCGCGTACATCACCCTCAGTTTCAGAGGGTGCTTATTTTGGTCATAATAAATGAATAAATAAATTTCCTAGTTGTCTGCTCTTGGCATATCTTGTGTAGGTGTATGTAGTTTTTTATTCTTGAAAGAAATTGATCAGGGAAACCACCCCCAGGGAGAACCCTAGCATAAAGTGGAATTTTGTATAGGCAAGACATGGTTTTTTTTATGGCAAGAATAATTTAATTAGGAGACTCCCGAGTCCTGAGTCCTGTCCTTTCGTCGTGTTTATATGAGTTTTTATTGGGGAATTACAAATCTTTTCGAAACGGGGTATAATTGAACTCTAGAATTTATATCCAGATTGTTGTCTACCTCATTATATCGTATTATATAATATGAGTACTGATACCCATCAACAACATATTAAAATTTATTTATGTAACTTTAACTATATTATAAGAATTCAAGATTTGAATAAAAAATAAATAAAAAAATGTCAAAACACCAAAGATCTCAAATCAATATCAATATATATATATAAAGGAGGATAGCGGGAGTTTAGGTGGCGCTCTAATATCGTCTCGATCGATTTTTCTAATTTTCTAGAATTTTAAACACTAATAAATATGAAAATATCAATTAGCATATTAGAAGTAGAATAGGTGTTCGAATTTATAAAGGAGAAGAGTTCGAATTTATAGGGAAGACATATGATTAGAAGTTTTATTGGAAGTATAATAAGTATTTATAAGGCACACGATTAAAAATTCTATTGGAAGCAGAATAGGAGTTCGAATTTATAGAGAATAAGAGTTTGAATTTATAGAAAAGATATATAAATAAAAGTTCTACTAGAACTAGAATAGGTTCTAATTTTCTAGAATTTTAAACACTAATAAATATGAAAATATCAATTAGCATATTAGAAGTAGAATAGGTGTTCGAATTTATAATGGAGAAGAGTTCGAATTTATAGGAAAGACATATGATTAGAAGTTCTATTGGAAGTATAATAAGTATTTATAAGGCACACGATTAAAAGTTCTATTGAAAGCAGAATAGCAGTTCAAATTTATAGAGAATAAGAGTTTGAATTTATAGAAAAAATATATAAATAAAAGTTCTACTAGAACTAGAATAGGTGTTTGAATATATAGAGCAGACATATAATTAAATATTTTATAGAAAGTACGATCTTCTTAAATTATATATTTTTTATATAAGTTAATTGTACTTATATTAGGAAAATTTATTCATAAATCAAATACTATTGTCATGAAAAAAGTCACCGTATTTAAAAAGAAAAGAATTGATGTATTAACATAATAAAAGAACAATGAGTAAAAGAACAATCTCATGCAGTCTTTATAATATATGTTAATCTCATGCAGTCTTTATAATATATGTTAAAAAGTTGGGATTTCGGTTTTAACGAGAGAGCGGCTCAATCGAAAAAATTGTATTTAACAAGAAATTGATTCATTAGAGAAGATTATTTAATTATTAAAATTTAATATTAATATTATAATATAACGTAAATGTATTGAATTTTTTTAAAAATATTGTAACGCCGCCGCGAAGCGCGGCTTTATCAACTAGTATATATATAAAGGAGGATACGCGGGAGCTTAGGTGGCGTTCTAAGATCGTCTCAATCTATTTTTCTAATTTTTTAGAATTTTAAGATTTTAAACACTAATAAATATAAAAATATCATTTAACATATTATAAGTAGAATAGGCGGTGTTCGAATTTATAGATGAGAAGAGTTCGAATTTATAGGAATGTGATATAATTAGAAGTTCTATTGGAACTAGAATAGATATTTATAAGGATATGATTAAAAGTTCTATAGGGAATAGAATAGGTGGCGTTCTAAGATCGTCTGAATTTAATTTTCTAATTTTTTAGTAGTTTAAGATTTTAAACACTAATAAATATAAAAATATCTTTTAACATATTATAAGTAGAATAGGTGGTGTTCGAATTTATTGATGAGAAGAGTTCGAATTTATAGGGAAGTGATATAATTAGAAGTTTTATTGGAACTAGAATAGATATTTATAAGGGATGTGATTAAAAATTCTATAGGAAGTAAAATAGGAGTTCGAATTTATAGAAAATAAGAGTTCAAATTTATAGAAAAAACATATAAATTTGCATTTGGAGAAGAGTTGGAGGTAAGAATTGTTAGAATTTTAGTAGAATTGACTAAAAAACAGAAAGCGTGAAAGTCAGATTGGAATTCTAATGTATAGAGAATTGGAATTTGAGTTTATAACAAATGCATATGGTTGAAAATTATATAAATAACTTGATAACTTTTCCAAGTCTTCTAGCCACTTTTCTCCATATCTTTTACTTTTTTCATATCCTTTTATTTCTTTCAGTGTTGGCATGTTCATTATTTTATATTTTGACCAATCTTGATTGTGTGTGTCGTGGGATTTCTTTTCTACTTTTCACATTCAAACTTAACATATTTGTTTTATATTTTGCAGGTATCCCTAGATCAACTCTATTAAAAAAAGTTGGCCGATTTTCAAGATACAGCCTGCACAAGTTACAGTATGGATAATATATATTTTTGTAAAATTTGTATATTACTCTTCGGTTAATTGTCTTTCGACTCTGAACTTACTAATTTTATCATCAACGTAATTTTTCTTCTTCCAAATTTTTACTTTTTATCTTTCTCTTTTTTTTCGATAGACATGTTTAAGAATTTTTGTCTATGTAAGTGATATCTAAACTTTTTTTATAATTAGTTTTTTATTTCAAAATAGAAGTTTTTTATGTAGAACAAAAGTTTCCAATTGTTTCAATTCTTTTGTAATGTTCTTTTCCAACGAAAATTGAAATATATATAACTTTGTAACCTTTGAAAAAAAAATTCCTTTTAATTTTCCGATTCCCAATAATCAATTTAACTTTATATTATTAGTGCAGTTAATCGGTGTAGCGATAAATAGTGGAATCCGAAAATCCTAAAAGATTGAGAGGTAGAAGATTAGTATGGGTGAAAAAAAAACCGAAAAATCGAAACCGAAACTAAACTGAAAAACAGAACCGAAATAATGGTTTGGTTTCGGTTTTATTTCATCAACCGAAAATATATTATAATGTAAATTATTAAATTATGTTTATGTAATAAAATATGTAATGAATTTTTATTTTTACTCATATATATATATTAAAATTCATAAATTTTCATTTACAAAACAATTATATATTTAATTAATGAACAATCGACATTCGGTTCTTTTATTTATAATTTAGACTAACAACAAAGTAAAATATGACAAAGCAGATTATACAGAAAAATTTAAATTAAGTTTAAATTGATGTTATATATTTTTTTTCTTGAGATTTGATTGTTGTAATTTTCGAAAATGTTTTGAGTGTGCGGCTTTGTCGACTCAATCTATTTTTTTAATTTTTTTAGAATTTTTGGATTTTAAACGCTACTAAATATAAAAATATCTTTTAACAAATTAGAAGTAGAATATGTATTCGAATTCATGGAGGAGAAGAGTTCGAATTTATAAGAAAGACATATAATTAGAAGTTCTATTGAAGGTAGAATAGGTATTTGTAAGGCATATGATTAAAAGTTCTAATAAAAGTAGAATAGGAGTTCGAAATTTATAGAGAATAAGAGTTCGAATTTATTGAAAAAACATATAACTAAAAGTTCTATTGGAAATAGAATAGGTGTTTGAATATATAGAAAAGACATATAATTAAATATTTTATTGTATGTAGAATCCAAGGACGTTGGTGACATCTTTTAATATCTTCTAAAATTATATATTTTTATATAAGTTCATTATACTTCTATCAGAAAATATATTCATAAATCCGATAATATTCTCATAAAACAAGTTTTTTTATTTAAAAAAAAAGAATTAATATGTTAACATAATAAAAGAACATTCTCATGTGAGAACCCTAAATAAATATAGGAGTATCAATAATATAAAGAGAAAATAAGATGTATTTTCATTTTTAAAACTCCATAAATTTTAGAAACTTTAGAGAAAGTAAAAATTGGAATTTAGTCTATTTTTAGGTTTTGATTTTAAGGGAAAAAGTTGTTATAAAAGAAAAGTATCATCAATAATATGTAATGAAGTTAGAATTTGATCCCAAATAAGAGCGGCTCAAAACGTGTACAACGGAAAGACGGCTCACTATAGAAAATTGTATTAGCTATTAGAATTTAATATTGATGTTATAAATTTTATTTAATTTTTACGATTCGATTTTTATTGATAAACAATGTCATAGAAGTAATATATGTCAAAATTAGGGTTTTAGTATTAACGAGAGAGCAGCTCAATACGAATATCCGTGTTTAACGAGAAAGTGATTTATTGGAGAATACCATGTTGAATATAAAAATTTAATATTGATGATATAATAGAAGATAAATATATTTTGAATTTTTTAGAATTTTAGGATTTTAAATATTAATAACTAAAAAAACTATCCTTAAACATTTTGAAAGCATAATACGTGTTCAAATTTGTAGAGAATAAGAGTTTGAATTTATAGGGAAAACATATAATCAAAAGTTCTAAGGTGTTTGTAAGACATATAATTAAGAATTTTATTGTATGTAAAATAGGAGTTCTATTTTATAGAGAAGAAGAGTTTGAATTTATATGAAAAAAGTATAACTAAAAAATTATTGAAGGTAAAAAAGATGTTTTAATATATATAGAATACATATAATAATATGTTTTATTGAACGTAGAATATGAGGACGGTGGAGACGTCTTATACGATTTTTTTAAACCTATATATCTTTTTTCCTATAAATCCTTTATTTAAACTTTTTTATATTAGTTAATTATACTTGCCTTAGAAAAATATATCCATAAATTCACTATTATTCACGTACAGAAAAGTCTTAATATTTTAAAAAATATTGATGTGTTAATATAATAGAGAGACATTCCCATGCGAAAGCTATAAATAAATACAGAAAATATCTATAATATACAGAAAATTTATGAATTAAAATTATTATAAAATCTTTATAATATATGTTAAAGTTGGGATTTCGATTTTAACAAAAAAATGGCTTAATCGAAAGAATCGCGTTTAGCAAGAAATCGGTTCATTAGAAAAGATTATATAACTATTAAAATTTAATATTGATAATATAATATAATGTAAATATTTATTAAATTTTTTTAAAAAAGATTGTAACGCCGCCGCGAAGCGCGGCGTTATCAACTAGTATATATATAAAGGAGAATAACGGGAGTTTAGGTGGCACTCTAATATCGTCTCAATCTATTTTTCTAATTTTCTAGAATTTTAGAATTTTAAACACTAATAAATACAAAAATATCAATTAACATATTAGAAGTAGAATAAGTGTTCGAATTTATAAAGGAGAAGAGTTCGAATTTATAGGGAAGACATATGATTAGAAGTTCTATTGTAAGTATAATAAGTATTTATAAGGCATACGATTAAAAGTTCTATTGGAAGTAGAATAGGAGTTCTAATTTATAAAGAATAAGAGTTCGAATTTATCGAAAAAATATATAAATAAACGTTCTACTAGAAGTAGAATAGGTGTTTGAATATATAGAGCAGAAATATAATTAAATATTTTATAGAAAGTACGATCTTCTTAAATTATATATTTTTTATATAAGTTAATTATACTTATATTAGGAAAATTTATTCATAAATCCAATACTATTATCATAAAAAAGTCACCGTATTTTAAAAAAAAATTGATGTGTTAACATAATTCACCGTATTTAAAAAGAAAAGAATTGATGTGTTAACATAATAAAAGAACAATCTCATGCAAGAATCCTAAATAAATACTTGAGTATCTATAATATAAATAGAAAATAAGATGTGTTTTCATTTTCTAAAACTCCAAAAATTTTAGAAAGTCTAGAGAAAGTATAAATTGGAATTCACTCTATTTTTTAGGTTTTGATTTTAAGGAAAAAAATTGTTGTGTAAGATAAGTATCATCAATAATATGAAATGAAGTTGGAATTTCGATCCCAAACGAGAGCGGCTCGAAACATGTTTAACGGGAAGACGACTCACTATAAAAGATTGTACTAGCTATTAAAATACCATATTGATGTTATAAATTTTATTTTATTTTTAGGATTTGATTTTTATGGATAAACATTATCATACAAGTAATATATGTAAAAGTTAGGTTTTTGGTCTTAACGAGAGAGCGGATCAATAGTAATAACCGTGTTTAACAAGAAAGCGGTTCATTAAATAAGACCGTATAAAAAGTGTTTAAATATATAATACATAAAATAAAATGTTTTATTGGAAGTAGAATACGAGGACGGTGGAGACGTTATATAAGATTTTTTTAAAACTATACATCTTTTTTCCTAAAAATCCTTTATTTTAACTTTTTTATACAAGTTTATCTATAATATACAGAAAATATAAGATGTATTTTCATCTTTTAAAACTCTATAAATATTAGAAAGTTTAAAGAATATAAAAATTGGAATTTACTCTCTTTATATAGTGAAGTTAGAATTTCGGTTTCAAATAAGAGCGGCTCGAAACGTATTTAACGGGAAGAGGGCTCGATAGAAAAGATTGTATTAGCTATTAGAATTTGATACTGTAGTCATAATTTTTTTTATTTTTACGGTTCGATTTTATGGATAAAAAAATATTATATAAGTCTTTATAATATATGTTAAAAAGTTGGGATTTCGGTTTTAACGAGAGAGCGGCTCAATCGACAGAATCGTATTTAACAAGAAATTGATTCATTAGAAAAGATTATTTAAATATTAAAATTTAATATTAATATTAATATTATAATATAACGTAAATGTATTGAATTTTTTAAAAAATAAAAATTGTAATGCCGCCGCGAAGCGCGGCTTTATCAACTAGTTAAGAATAGTTAATAAACATCAAATAAGCGTAATGATCCATGTGTGTTTTGCAAATATATATTTATCAAAAAACAATTATAACATGTAAATATAAACATCGAACTAAGGAACAACTTATACCCTATCAATAAATAATTTCGTATTGTTTCAAAAGAAATTCTAGTAATAGTGTAGTAAAAATTTTAAATGTTAGTTTATTTCAACTTTTTTTTTTTGTATGTCAGTTTAGCCCAACTTTAGTTACCTATAAGCCCATAACCATAAGTCCAGGTAACTGAACTTCAAATTATATATGTAACATTTTAATATAGTGATACAAATTTTGAGATCAATAAAAATTAAAAGGTATAAAATAAATTTGGCTTAACTAATCTTTATATCCTGTATATAATTAGCGTATAATTAGCGTAGGAAGGTTTTGAAGGTATGGTTTGGTCGTCATGGCTATGGCTATTATAATAAATTCAAAACACTTAAGCAAAATACACTTAATAGAAAGAGTTGTTGCAGCACAAACCCTACATCACTATTGACAAATAACATATTATTTTCAAAAATAAACAAAGTGAACAAACAAACAAAAATAATAAACAAATAAACAAACAAAACAACATATAAACAAATAACACTAAAATTTAACAAAATATATATAACACTTATAACAAAAAGTTCTAAAGAATTCTTACTAACCACACATTTGTTAAATTACTTAATAAAAAAATAAAATAGTTATACCAATATGTTCCAACATTTTTCAATTATATTATATATAATCTAATGAAATAGAAAAAAACACCCCAAAAATTTTAAATATTAAAATATATGTTAAGCTAAAAGTTTAAATATATATAATTTGCAAGAAAATCGTTAAACAAATATATAAAAAACAAAAACAAAAATACAATTAACCACACAATCAACAAAAAAATTCTATAAAGAAAATATTAAAAAAACATAAAATGATTGGAAATGACACCAAATCTTAACAAAATATATCTATAGAAAAACAAAATTGAAGACCAGAAATTACTCCAATATAATACACATAGAAAAATCTAAACTAACATAAAAAAAACAAGGAAAAAAGATTTAAAAATTTAATTACACTACATGTTTTAACTATATCACATCTAACCTAACAAGAAAAAAACAAAAAATATATGAATTAATCAAAAAAAATTAAAATTTAATTTACATTAAATTCAATAAACACCCTTTAAGGATAAATATTTCAAAATAATGAAAAAAAAGAAATACTTAAAAATTTAATATCAATCAAAATTCCAAAAATCATACCAAAAATAGGGAACACCAAAAAAAAAACCAAACATTTAATTTTCAAAGAAAGATTATAGATTCTGTACTACACGAAAACAAATAACAAAATCAACAAAAAAAGCCAAATATAAAAAGACTCAGTTATTAATTAAAAATAATATCTCAACAAAATCCCTAAAATAATTTAATAACTTAAAATTACAAAAACATTAATTCCATAACCAAGAAAAAAAAATTAAAACTAACAAAAAAAATCAAACAAACTTCAATAATTATTATTATAAATTCAAATATTTTTTTTATTTTTACAAGATATATATATATATATATATATATATATATATATATATATATATATATATATATATATATATATATATATAAAGAGAATCCAAAAAAACCAAACAAAAACAAATAAAAGCAACCCGTGCACGGGTTTAAAGCTATTAAATTTAAAAGAAAAGAATAAGGATCTTGAGGTAGATATTAGAATTGTTTTTGAATTAATGGTTGGATTTGAGTGTATTATATAAAATAATTAATGGGTGAAAGAAACCTACAGTTAAGACTTTCCTAAAGTTAACCATATGTAACATATTATTAAAATCACATAAATTTAAAGATTAACTTTAGAATTTTTTTTTAAAGTTAATTTTAGGAACATTTTTCTCATAACTAATTATCTACTTTTCTAATATAAAAATAAAATAAAAATATGGTAAGTAAAAATTTAACAATAAATAACTATATCTATTTTTTTTTTTGCTAAAAAATAATTATATCTATTTGTTTACATGGTTTTACTGTAATCTCAAGAAATGATAGATTAACCTCAACATCCAAATTCTCGATATCTCAGTAGAGAAAAATACCTAACTTGAACACATTTTCTTGGTTTTATATTTTTAGAAAAAAATAATTGGAAAAGAGGTCAACTGAACATGCCCTATATTTTTTTTATGATTTAACTTGTATTGAACTTTTAGAAAGAATTTTTTTATTTTTCACTCGTCTCCTCTTTTTCTGTCCTCCTCCGAAAAATTCTAAATTTAATATATCAATTTAGGGACTATAATCAACCTTTTTGTTGGTGATAAGCCACTTTTTACTATTTTTCCCTTAATATTTATTATTATTCAATAAATCTTTCTCTTTGTGAGAATTTACCGGGATTGTAGATTTTGTAGGAAGCACATATTAAGAATTTATCGAAATAATGGCATCAATAATAAAATTACCAACAAGTTGTTCGAGGCACGTGAAAATCACGACGTCCTTAAAACAGATAAGCCCCTTCCATATGGTGTTTGAAGGTCGATTGACTTCAGTTTCCCAGGATACAACGAACATAGGTGATTTGAAGCACTTGCAAACCCGCCTCCTACGAATCGAACACATATTGCTATATCCCACAGAATTGATCCTAGAAGTCTCTAAAGAAGATAAGGAGAATAAAAATATTTTTTAAGAAGATTTTCTCCCCTCCCCAAAAAAATCAAGACTCCAAGTATATAAGTCAAAAAACATTTGTAACTTACAAAACTCATTTAATATTGTAACCTCCCCAATAAAAATCCATTAAATATAGGAGTTACAAAATAACATAAAGAAATGCAATTTAATTTTATTCACATTATTTTAACAATCCCCCACATGAATAAAATTGACATTGCAAAACGACTCTTAGACATATTTACATTTCTAGAATTTCAGTAGTCGTGTTGACCTTGAACTGTCATTCTGTATTCTTAAATGATGATACATCCCCCACTGAAGTCTTTTCCTATATTTGTTCGGTTCTTACTGTTAAGCCCATTTTGGTCCTGAGCTTTAGCCTGGTTCTGTGAGTTTTTCCCAGAATCAGCCCCCACAATTCCTTCTTGAAGCGACCCCACTTCACTCACATAGGTGATCTCTTGAACAATACAAAAGTATTATCTGTTAGGAATAATTCATGAGTTGTGATGTTAGAATAGAATTTGGATATACTTCTGTAATACTCTGAACTGATAAAGAGTTTAGCACTTAGTATAGGATAAACATGTTAGTCAGTAACTGTAGAGGTCAGGAAACTATGTGTTACGGACAAGAGGTCAGGATTCATGAAGAAATCCTGATGAGGGTCAAATCCTGATGCTAGGACAGATCCTATAATTGGTATCAGAGCAGGTTGATTACGAACAATCAAGATCTATAATCATGTATGGTTACAAAGATGGGAATACCAAGATTCCTATGCTCAAGAGAAACGAGTATACTCATTGGCAAGTAAAGATGTTGCATCACCTGGAGGCAACAAACCCTGATTATCTTGACATGATAAAGGATGGACCTTTTGTTCCAACGAAGCTGTTTTCTCGGGCATCTGAAGATGGAAAAGTAACTGGGGAATATACATGAGAGAAGCCTAAATCTGAATGGTCAGATAAGGACAAGGAGAACGTTCTTAAGGATGCTAAATTGAGGAACATACTATTCAACAATCTTGATTTTGTTCTCTCTTGTAAAACTGCAAAAGAGATTTGGGACAATCTGAAGGTTCACTGTGAAGGAACAAAACCTATCAGGAAGAACATGAGTGCATTACTCATACAACAATATGAGTACTTCGAATTCAAGTCTGATGAGTCACTTACAGATACCTTTGATTGGTTTACAAAACTCATCAATGAGATGGCCATGCATGGCAAATATTATGACTTGGAGGATATGAATGCAAAGTTCAAGCCCTACCTGATTTCTATAATGAGAAGATCTTTGTAATAGAAGAAGCTAATGATTTGGCTGAAATTTCATTAGAGGCAGTTTATGGAAAATTGAGGGCTTATGAACTGGATAGGCAGCAGAAAAACAGAAGAAGTGAAGGAAAGATGAAGACCGTTGCACTTGCTGCTCTGCCTGAATCTGAGAAGCTTCCGGAAGAGAAGGCTCAAGCTATTGTTAAGGAGCCAAGGAAGAAGAAAAGCAAAGAAGAATCTGAATCATAAACTACTGATATAGATCCTGATAACAGTGATTCTGAATCAGAGATGCAGGAACTCTTTGCTATGTTTGTTACAGCTTTCAAGAAAGGGAGATTCAACAGGAGAAAGTTTAGCAAAGAACAATATCCAAGGAAGGAAGTGAAGAAGGGTGACAAAGGCAAGGGTACAATTATCAAGCTTGACAAGGCGAAGATCAAGTGCTTTAACTGCAGCGAGCTTGGACACTTTGCTAGTGAGTGTAGAAAGCCAAGGAATTCTGGAAAAGGCAATGCACTCATGGTCACACAGAAGGATTGGGCAAACTCCAGTGATTCTGAAGATGATTTGGATTATGACAACATTGCCCTGATGGCAAGTACTTCAGAAAAGACTGGATCTCCAAAGAAAACTTCTTCATCTTCGATCAAGGTATCAACCAACTCTCTTGATTCATTTGATAGCTTAGATTCTGATGATATTAAAATTATCCATGCTGAAGTTAAAAATCTTATGACTAATTTCAGAATTCTTACTAATGAAAGAGATGATCTTAAGGTTGAGAATGATAAATTAGTGGATAGAAATAAACTTCTTAAATCTGAGTTAGTTCAGATGGAAGAGTACAAGTTAAATTCTGACAGAGCTAAGTATGATTATGGTGTTATTCTTGAGGCTTATGACTATGTCAGAAAAGAATTAGAAGAAGAGAGATAGGTTCCATACTTGGAATACTTCATTATTAATAATCAGATACCTGGTAAGGTAAGAGGCTTAGGTTTTGATAAAGCTAAGGATGAAGAATCTGTAGCTATTGTCACTGATGATAGTAATGTAGAAGCTAACACTTCTAAGTCTGAAGGTAAGTAGATAGTTTCTGAACCTAATCATGTTAAGTTTGTTGATTCTAAAGGTACCCCTGTTGTACATACAAGGATTAACAACAATAATTCAGATAATAAAGTGTTAGAAAAACCTAAGAATGTCAACGTAGGCTTTATGTCAAAGTCTCAATTGAAATAGAGACTTGAAAGTCTATCAGAGTCTAACAAGGTTAAGGGAAATAGGAATGGAAAAGAAGGTATTAATAAGGAGAATAACTACAAGAATGTACCTGATGCACCTAGGAAAAAATGCTTTAAATGTGGAAATCATAATCATTTGGCCCTAGACTGTAATCAAAAACCTTCTTGGAAAACTGAGTCTAGATTTCCCAAGATTCAGAAAATTCAGTACCAACCACAGAATCCATGTTATCACTGTGGTAGTTTACTCCATTCTATTTACATGTGTAGAGATTATCATGAACTGTATTATGACTATTATAGCTTGAAATATGAAACTCCTAGTCACAAATAGTTTGTGAAATCTAAACCCAAGACAGATTTAAAAACAGGTAGCTTAAAAGTAAAATCTTCAAAGCCTGTTGTTTCTCAGTCTAGTAAGAAAGGATCCAATCAAAGTTGGGTCCCAAAAAATTCTAACTAGTCACTTTTTGTTTGCAGGGCACATGAAGGATGCATTCAATTATCTTGGATAGTGGATGCTCTGGACATATGACTGGAAAGAAGTCCATGCTTACAAAGTTTGAGAGGAAAGCTGGCCCAGTAATATCTTTTGGAGATGGCAACAAAGGAGAAACTCTGGGATATGGCTCGATTGTTCTTGGGAATGTCATCATTGAAAACGTAGCACTGGTTGAAGGCTTGAAACACACCCTTTTAAGCATAAGTCAACTGGGTGATAAAGGTTACCAATTAATCTTTGACAAAGAAGGATGCAAAATCTTGAATATGAAGAATGGAGACATTGTTCTTACTGGTCAAAGACATGGTAACATCTATGAAGCCAGCTTAGGTGATACAACCACAGGAGTGGTTAGATGCCTGTATAATAAAGCATCAAATGAAGAAATCTGGAATTGGCACAAGAAGCTCTCACACCTCAACTTCAAGAAGCTTAGTTATCTTGTTAAGCACAATCTGGTGAGAGGCCTACCTCAGGTAAAATTTTTGCAAGATGGACTTTGTGATGCTTGTCAGCTTGGTAAACAGAAAAGAACCACTTTCAAGAGCAAGACATAAAATTCAATTACTGAACCATTTCACATGCTGCATCTTGATCTATTTGGTCCAGTAAACATTGTGTCTATCAGCAAGAAGAGATATGCTCTAGTTATAGTGGATGATTTCACAAGGTTCACTTGTGTGTTCTTTCTCCACAAGAAGGATGAAGCTCCTCAACTAATCATTGAACTTGTCAAGAATATTCAGAACATCTCTAAGTACAAAGTCAAAGTACTAAGGAGTGACAATGGAACAGAATTCAAGAATTCTGTCATGGAGGAGTATTGTGAAGACAACGGAATTACTCAACAAAATTCTACACCTGGAACACCTCAACAAAATGGTGTTGTGGAAAGAAAGAACAGAACTCTCATAGAGGCAACAAGAACCATGCTTGCAGATGCAAAGCTTCCAACCTATTTTTAGGCAGAAGCTGTCAACACTGCATGTTTCAGTCAAAATTGCACTTTGGTGAATAGTCATGGTAAGACTCCCTATGAGATGATTAAGGGAAAGAAGCCAAGTGTGAAACACTTTCACATCTTTGGATGTAAATGCTATGTCCTGAAAGTTCATCCAGAACAACTAGGAAAGTTTGAAGCAAAATCGGATGAAGCAATCTTTCTAGGAAATTCTGCATCAAAAGCCTTAAAAGTTTACAATCTCAGAACTCACATTGTTATGGAATCAATTCATGTTGCATTTGATGATAGAAAATTTGGAAATTTGTAAACTGATGAGAGTCATGACAAATTGGAATTTGAAAATCTTAATGATTCTGAGACACCCTCTAGTGATGAAGATTCTCCAGTTGAAATCTCTGTTACTTCTCACATGAGCGCTACTATTGAGGGGGAGCAAAACAATCAAGGAGAACACAGTACTCATTAGGAGCAGACTGATACTTCAGAGTCTACTCCGTCAGGAACTGACTCTTCAGGGACTAATGAAGAAAGGTCGAGTACAAGCAGCGGTATGGAATTTACAGATTCTACTGATCAAGGAAGAGCTTTTGAAGGAAATGAACATTCTTCTATAAGAGAAACCACTAACTTAGGAGGAGAGTCTGGCAGGAGAAATTTACCACCTGTTAGAAAATGGACAAGGGATCATACTGAAGACTTGATGATTGGTGATCCAACCAGTGGTGTTCGAACTAGAAGATCAGCTCAGAATGAATGCTTGTTTAGCTATTTTCTCTCAAAGAATGAACCGAAGAAGGTTGAAGAAGCCTTACTGGATCCTGATTGGGTAATAGCAATGCAGGAAGAACTAAATGAGTTTGAGAGAAACAAAGTCTGGAAATTAGTACCAAGACCTAAAGATAGATCAATAGTTGGTGCAAAATGGGTTTTCAGAAACAAGCTAGATGAATCTGGTATGATTATAAGAAACAAAGCAAGACTTGTGGCCAAGGGTTATTCTCAAGAAGAAGGAATTGACTATGATGAGACCTTTGCACCTGTTGTAAGATTGGAAGTGATCATAATGTTTCTTGCATTTACAGCTCATTCAAAATTCAAAGTATACCAGATGGATGTAAAGAGTGCATTTCTTAATGGAAAGCTTGATGAGGAAGTATATGTGGAGCAACCACCAGGTTTTGTTGATCCAAAATTTCCAAATCACATCTACAAACTCGACAAGGCACTCTATGGACTAAAGCAGGCACCAAGAGCATGGTATGATACCTTATCTAAATTTCTTCTTGAAAATGGATTCACAAGAGGTACAATCGATAAAACTCTTTTCTTTAGAAAGGTTAAAGGTGATATGCTTTTAGTTCAAGTTTATATTGATGACATCATATTTGGTTCTACTAATGAAAAGTTGTGTGCTAAGTTTAGCAAGCTTATGCAATCTAAGTATCAAATGAGCATGATGGGTGAACTAAACTACTTTTTAGGATTGCAAGTCAAACAGACTGAGACTGGTATTATCATTAATCAGTCAAAGTATATCAAAGATCTTTTAAAAAGGTTTGACTTTCAAGACTGTTCAATTGCAAAAACACCCATAGCAACAGCCACTAAGCTAGACTCTGATCCTAAAGGTAAGAGTGTTGATAACACTAGCTATAGAGGTATGATACGCTCATTGTTATATTTAACTGCAAGTAGACCAGATATAATGTTTTCGACCTGTTTATGTGCTAGATTCCAAAGTAATCCTAAGAAATCTCATTTAATTGCTGTAAAGAGAATTTTTAGATATCTCAAGGGAACTCCAAATTTAGGTTTGTGGTATCCTAAAGAATCTGATTTCTCACTAATTGGCTATTCAGACTCTGATTATGCAGGGTGTAAAATAGATAGGAAAAGGACTACAAGTACATGTCAATTCTTAGGAAACGGATTGATTTCTTGGGCAAGCAAGAAGCAGCAATCTGTTTCAACCTCAACTGCAGAAGCTGAGTATATAGCAGCAGGTAGTTGTTGTGCACATCTCCTTTGGATAAGAAATCAGTTGATGGATTATGGTATGACACTAAGTAATATTCCTATATTTTGTGATAATACTAGTGCTATCAAAATTGCAGAAAATCCAGTTCAACATTCAAGGACTAAGCACATTGATGTCATGTATCATTTTATTAGAGAGCATATTAAAAATGGTACTGTGGAACTTCATTTTGTTTCTACTGACAAACAGATTGCAGATATCCTAACAAAACCACTTGACGAAGCCACCTTTACTAGGTTGGTAAGTGAGTTAGGAATGTTAAATTTCTAATATTTTAGATCCGCAATAAATTACAGTATGATAGACTTTTAATCATCAGGATCAGGATTACTATCAGGATGCTGACGTCATCAGGATTGCATCGTCAGTATCAGGATTTTGAATACATCTAGTCTGTGATTTAATGCTTCAAATCTTGACGATTATTTTTATTCAGTAATCTAATTCTGTGAATTGTTAAGTCTATGCTAGTCAGTCTTTTAACACTTGCATACTGATAATTTACACTCTATCCATTTCTTGCTAAATAAACAAACATAAAACAAGTAGATGATAAAAAAAATTGTTTTCATTAATCAAAATGATTACATATATGGAAATGAAATACAATCTTTTTATTGTCTAAACAGTGACTACTAATCCTGTTAGTCACAAAGGCATGCCTGTAAACATCTAATAACAAGAATAATTGTTTGTAATACTTTGTATTACTTACATGACCTCTTAATTGAGGGAACCTCTAGTTGTAGAATTTATACTTGTATTTTGTACTTAAAAGAGGCATCAAATTTCATCTATGTAACTGTATAAAAAGTCATATAATAATGCTTGGAAGAAGATCTATGATCATGCCTCGAGCTTGGAGAAAAAGGCTGAAGAAATAAAGCACAATTGGAATTTGAAGATTGAGGATTTGCCTAAGTACAAATTCGAGAAGACAGTTTGTTCTATTCGAGAAGTCACTCATTCGAGAAGTCATGGATTCGATATCTATAAAGACATTGTTCGATATCTCAAGGAGTTACTCATTTAAAACTACATTCGAGATCTCCAGCATTCGACATGTCTAATTGCACCATTCGAGAACTCAAGGAGAAACCATCATTCGAGTTTTCTAAGAGTCAACAAGTCAAAGCCATAATTCGACATCCCAAGGACTTTGGAAGCAATTCGATATCTCAAGGATTCGACAAGTCAAAAGCATTATTCGACATCTCAAGGATTCCTGAAGAAATGACTTATTCGAGAAGTGGCTCAATATCTAAAAGACACCACTATTCGAGAACTCAGTTATTGAATAATTAGTTCTAATTCTCGAAATGGTTCTCGAAGACAAACTCCTGCAAACTGTATAGACAAACCTGCAACAAGCCAAAACACTTTCAGGACCACTGTACTGTAAAGTGTTCTGGAAAGACTACAAAAAGAAGCTTAGAGAGAGAGAGAGACGTTCCAGCAGACAAGCTGCAAAAGAAGTGGATCTGAACAGAGCTAAACAAAGTCAAACTTGAAGCAGTTTGGACGTTACTCAAAATAGGATAGACATACTAGAAAGTAATTTATCTTCTAACCCTATTTGTAGCTAACAGGTTGAACTCGTGTTCAATAAGAGTACTAACTCACTTCTTTAGCAGCAATCCAATTAATCAGTTTGAATAGAATATCAAGTGGATCATAGAGAGTGTGTAGAAAAGGAAATATCTCAAGAACACTTCTCTCTCTGAGAAAAATAGAAGCTAAGAATACGAATTAGTATTCACAGATTGTAGCAAAGTCTTTATCTAATACAACAATTAGATTAAAATAATCCTTTGTGTCTTGTGTTTTTATTCTGTACTGTTTTATTTGTTAAACACAAACACATATCTTTGCTATACACATTCTTGGATTCAAACAAACATTCTTGAAAGTTAAATTTAAAAGAAGTTTGAATAATCCATTCACCCCCCCTCTGTATTATTCATGTACTCAATACTCAACAAGTGGTATCAGAACAGGTTGTTATTCAAAACAGAAAACGATCATGAGTACACAGAAATCTACAGGAGGAGTCAAGGTCCCAAAGTTCGACAAGGAAAATTATAACCTATAAAAAATCAAGATGCTGCTGTTCATCAAAGCTTCAAACCCCTTGTACCTAGAGATTCTAAAGAATGGTCCATTTGTTCCTCAACAAGAAATTGCTGAGAAAACAGTTGGAACCACAACCATTCCAAGATCCTACGTAGCTAAAGATGCATCCAAATGGACAGATGTTGAGAAGGAAAGGTAGCCTTAGACAGTCATCTAATGTTACTTATCATAGACTCCATGGATCTATCTATGTTTGCCAACATAGCATCCTGTGCATCAGCTAAAGAGATGTGGGATCACATAGAAGTTTTATGTGAAGGGACAAAGGAGGTTCGAGAGAACAAGAAACAGATACTGGTCACACAGTATGAAGCCTTCATGGCTCAACCAAAAGAAAATATCACTGACATGTTTGAGAGATTTCACAAGTTAGTGACTGAGCTGAAGATGAGTGGAAAACTTTATGGAACCAAGGATCTAAACATGAAATTTATAATATCTTCACCAAACCATCTAGAACAAAGAGTCATCTCTCTTAGAGAAAGAGATTTGAACAAAGTCTCTTATGATGTTCTTTATGAAGTTCTGAAAACTCATGAACTGGAGCTACTGTAAAAGAGGGCTATTCAAGCCAACCTAGGAAGGATGATCAACACTTCATGTGCCTTGATTGTCAATAAATCTGTTCCAGAGCTTGAAGCCTCTACTAGCCAGTTGAGGATAGAGGAGATAGAAGATGAAGAACCTGAAGCTGAGGTTGCTGAGAGGGTGGAAGAACAAGAAGAAGATCTGTTCTACACACTTGAAGAGTTGGATGGTATGGAAAACACTTCATTTACTTTTATGGCCAGAAAATTTTCAAACATCAATTCAAAAGGAATCAACCCGTCAAGGCAAAACCCTCAAACCACTCATTTAACAAGAACAAGGCACCTGTGAAACCAAGCAAGGGAAAGTTCAAATCGAGCTATGTGGATAGGTCATTTGTGAGATGTTATCGATGCAATGACCTAGGGCATTTTGCTAGTGAGTGCAAAAAGCCTAAGAAGAAGGACAAGGAGTCTGGAGCTTGAAGCTAAATATGAAGCCCTTCTTAGGAAGCAACCACATGGTAAGGCCTACATAGCTGAAGGGAAGTGTTGGGATGATAGTGACAGTGATGGAGAAGAGCAAGGATTCTGCAACTATGCCCTGATGGCTAATTCCAGGGAAGAAACAACTCCATCAAAACCTCAGGTATCGTCTCTCACTACCATTGATATGTCTGTTTCTGAGTACAAATGTATGGTTGAACAAATGTCTGTTGAAATGTTTAATATTCATACTAGCATGACTGCTGCTAATGAGGAAATTGCAAATCTGTCTGCTAAGAATGAATTATTAAACAAGAGGAATGAAGAACTAGAGCTAACTGCGATGCATGTAGAGAACCTTAAAAAGGAAATTGAATATCTGCAGAATAAGGTGTTATGTGCTAGTCAGGTAGAACAGGCTCTTAGAGATGAACTTGCTGAAAATGAATTCAAACTGAGAACATATAAGAATTCCTCTAGTCTTTTAAAATCTTATCATGATAAACACACTAAGGGTGTGAAGACTACTGTTGGTTTAGACTATGATGCTCTGAAAAAGATGAAAGGCCGTGCTGTCATTGAAGATGACAAGGTTGTTAATAAGAATGTTCCTCAAATTCTGAAAAATGCCAAAACTCCAATTTTTAAAGAATCAATACTTGAAATTGATGAGGAAGCCTTACTCATCAAACAAAGGCTTATTGATGAAGATGAGGCACAGTCCATTAAACAACCAGCACCATCTAAGATTAAGAGTGTCAAAGTAGAAACTGAAAAGCGTAGAGGAGTTGGATATGAATATGGAAAATCTGTTAAGTTTGAATCCATTAAGGGAGATAAAGTTGTGAAGAATGTGGTCAGAAAGAAACAGAACATAAATGGCAAACTAGGGATTACCAAAGATAGTAATTATGCTTATGTGCCTAATGCCCCTAGAAAAACTTGTCAAAACTATTTTAGCACAAATCATTTAACTCATGCTTGCAAGAAACCTGTTGGTAGTGTGCCTAAAACGTTTTATGATTGCTCTGTGCCTTTAAGACATAGAGACTCTCCTTTCTGTGATAAGTTTGACTGTATGCCATGCAATATGAATGTGATGACTAGCTGTTTTAATTTGAGAAAATAATTCATAGATGGATGTGTAAGTCATAGCTCACACACACTACACAAGGTCAAAGTCTTCGAGCCATCCTAAAGATAGGAAGGTGCCTCTATCACCAAATTCTGAGAGCTCAACCTCTAAGACTTCTGACAGTGATAAGAAGACTAGTTCTGGAAATGATAATAAGCATGCTGCTTTTGATAAAACTGTTTCTAAGTCTGCAGGACCCAAACTAGTTTGGGTACCAAAGAAAAGTTAATCCTCTTGTGTTTGCAGGGCAAAGAACATGCAGAGAAAGTCATGTGGATTTTGGACAGTGGATGCTCAAACCATATGACTAGTGATATGGCCCTACTATCACAGTATGAGGAAAAGGCTGGCCCTATGGTTACTTTTGGAGATGACTGCATTGGTAACACATTGGGATATGGCAAACTGAAAGTTGGAAATGTCATCATTGAAGATGTAGCACTGGTTAGAGGGCTCAAGCATAATCTGCTAAGTGTTGGTCAGTTTACTGACAGAGGATTCAAGGTTGAATTTGACAAAGATGAATGTTTGATCACTCAGAAGAAGACTGGTGAACCTGCTCTATCTGGAGTAAGGAAAGGAAGCCTGTTTTTGGCAAATCTGAATTCTGCAAACAAGGATAAAGTTTGTTGCTTCTACACTAAAGCTTCAAATGATGAATGTTGGCCGTGGCATAAGAAGTTATCTCACTTGAACTTCAAGGCCATTAATTCTCTAGTCAAAAGAGAATTAGTGAGAGGCATGCCCACACTTGAATTCTCTCAAGAAGGAGTGTGTGAGGCCTGTCAGAAAGGAAAGATGAAGAGGTCAAGCCACAAGTCAAAGACAGTGACATCAATTACCAAGCCCCTGCAATTAATTCATATGGATTTATTTGGGCATGTTAACATCATGTCTCTGTCAAGAAAGAAGTATGCCTTGGTGATGGTTGATGACTTCACAAGATATACATGGGTAGAATTTCTAGCATCAAAGGATGAGGCTCCAGAAGTAATCATTGTTCATATCAAGAAAGTTGACAAAGAAGCAAAGGTCGATAATGCAGGTGTAGTTGCATTAAGAAGTGATAATGGAACAGAGTTCAGAAATGCCATTTTAGATGCATTCTGCAAGGAGAATGGTATTTCACAACAATTCTCAGCTCCAAGAACTCCACAACAAAATGGAGTTGTTGAGAGAAAGAATAGAACTCTTATTGAGGCTGCTAGAACAATGCTACTGGATGCTAATTTGCCTGCATGTTTTTGGGCTGAGGCTGTGAGCACTGCATGCTATATTCAGAACAGAACCCTCATCAACAAAAACTCTGGAAAGACACCTTACAATTTGATGACTGGAAAGAAGCCCACATTGAAGCATATTCATGCTTTTGGAAGCAAATGCTTTGTATTAAAGGATAATTCTGAATATGTTGGAAAGTTTGATGCAAAAGCATTTGAAGGCATTTTCATTGGCCATTCTATGGAGATAATTGCATTCAAGGTTTATGTCATCAGTCAGAAGAAAGTTATGGAAAGATCAGATGTGACTTTTGATGACAGAAAACTACCTGGACTAGAAGAGGCCAATGATGAAGACAAAGATCCATTGAGATTTGAGAACATGGATGATTCTGAAGATGAGACTGAGATTGAGACTGAAGTTCCAACTCAACAAACTCAAGTGAATGAAGAAGCAAGAGAAGAAACTGTGCCAATCACTGAGGATACAACCATCCAAGACACACCTTTGAATGAGAGCATCTTCACAGGGGGAGCAAATGAAGATGATCATATCTTGATGATGAAGCAACATCTAACTTGAGAAATCAAACTGAGCACACAAGAAAATGGGATAGATCATACACTGTAGAACAAATTATTGGAAATCCAAATGCAGGTGTGAGAACAAGGAGAGCAACTCAAAATGAGTGTCTTTGTGGCTGCTTTCTATCCCAAGTTGAACCCAAATGTATTGATGATGCATTGTTGGATCCTGATTGGATTGTAGCTATGCAAAAGGAGCTAAATCAATTTGAGAGAAACAAAGTATGGGAATTAGTGCCTGCACCAAGAGACAGAACCACTGTTGGAACTAAATGGGTTCTGAAAAATAAGATGGATGAGAATGGTGTTGTTGTAAGGAACAAAGCAAGGCTGGTTGCAAAAGGATACTCTCAACAGGAAGGTATTGACTATGATGAGACATTTGCACCTGTTGCTAGACTGGAAGCCATCAGAATTTTCTTGGCATTTACTGCTCACTCAAACTTCAAGGTTTATCAAATGGATGTCAAGAGTGCATTTCTGAATGGAGAGTTGGAAGAAGAAGTATATGTGCAACAACCACCTGGCTTTGAGGATTCACACTATCCAAACTTTGTTTACAAGTTGCTTAAGGCACTGTATGGGATTAAGCAGGCTCCAAGGGCATGGTACGACACTCTGTCTTAGTTCTTACTTGAAAATAAATTCACTAGAGGCACATTGGACAAAATATTGTTTTACAAGCAACATGGAGATGATATTATCCTAGTTCAAATCTATGTGGATAATATCATATTTGGATCTACAAATGAGAAGCTATGTGAGAAATTTTCTAAGCTCATGCAAAGAAGATATGAGATGAATATGATGGGAGAGTTGACATTCTTTCTGGGATTGCAAGTTAGTCAAAGAAAGGATGGGATCTTCATCAGTCAAACCAAGTACATCAGAGATTTATTGACGAAGTTTGACCTAGAAGAAAGCTCACCTACTAAGACACCCATGTCCACTGCCACCAAGCTAGATGAAGATGAAAAGGGCAAGAAAGTAGATATTTCAGTCTACAGAGGCATGGTTGGTTCTCTACTCTACCTCACTTCTAGTAGACCATACATAATGTTTGCTACATGCTTATGTGCAAGGTTCCAGTCAAATCCTAAGGAGTCACACATGATTGCTATAAAGAGGATCTTTAGATATCTGAAGGGCACTCCAAACTTGGGGTTATGGTATCCTAAGGACACAGGGTTCAATCTGGTTGGTTATTCTGATGCTGATTTTGCTGGATGCAGAGTGAATAGAAAAAGAACTTCAGGTAGCTGCCAGTTTCTTGGACAAAGGTTAGTTTCATGGTATAGTAAGAAACAACAATCTGTGTCAACTTCCACAGCCGAGGCTGAATACATAGCTGCTGGAAGTTGCTGTGCTCAAGTGCTTTGGATTAGAAACCAACTTAGAGACTATGGACTTGTGTTAGAACATATTCCTATTATGTGTGACAACACAAGTGCTATATCTATAGTTGCCAATCCCATCAATCATTCTAGGACAAAGCACATTGACATCAGGTATCATTTTATCAGGGAACATGCAGCTAATGGAACCATTGAGTTGCACTATGTTCCCACAGATAAACAATTAGCTGATATATTTACTAATCCATTGGATGAAGCCACCTTCACAAGGTTGGTTAGTGAAATTGGAATGCTGGATCCTTCACCATCTGGATGAGTAAAAATGTCAACTAAATTACTGCAGCAGTAGACACTTATTTTATCTGAATGCTTAATATTCTTGAAGAAAGTGTTAGCTGAAATATGATTTATAAATATTTCACATCTGTTGAAAAATAATATTCTTTTTGAACTTGAAATTTCTATGAAACTTTGAGAAAATCACTATTTCATTTATTAGAATATTTTTCATTGAATATTTCTGGTAATTCCTCAAAGATAGTGAAAATTGAATATTATGAGTAGAAATATATTTCGATAAGTCAGACTTCTCTAATGATTCATTTTGTATTCCTGGTCGACTTCTCTAACAAGTCTTTTTAGAGTTCTCGAATAGTGTATTTTGAGTTCTCGAATGGAGTCTTTTAGAGAAATCGAAAGGAAGTACTTGACTTCTCGAATATGCTGCCAGAGTTCTCGAATAGTGCATTTTGAGTTCTCGAATCATTTCAAAAAGCTGATTTCTCGCTGAATCTCAATCAATTTTGGATTTTTATCTGAAATTTTAATTCACTCATAAAATGCATTTTATTTAATTTAGAATTACTTCTAAGTTAGATAAACTGCTAGCTGTAGGTTACTTACCTGCTTGAGTTATCGAATAGTACTTTCTTGAGATATCGAATAGTTGTTTTCTACTTCTCGAATACCTGACTTGTCGGTACAAAACATATATATCTAATTGACATATCGAGTACTTCATACTTATAAAATCTCACAACTGTTCAATTCATTTCATTCGATTTCTCAAGCACCCAAACACTCCAAATCTCTAAAACCCTAACTGCCAAAAAGACCAGATTTCTTCTTTGAACTTTAATTCTTTTCTCTCTTCTCTAAATCAATGGCAACCGTTAAGTTCAACACCAACTTCATTGCTCTTTCTAGCGATGTCGAAGCACCCAACGCCAATTTCAAGTGCTTTGTCAAATGGATGTCTGAATCTTACATCAGGAAAGCACTAACTGTCAACCCAACTCTGTATCTAGACATTCTAGAACAGTTTTGGAACTCAGCCATTACTGAATCGGTGGCTCTTGAAGATGGGAACATAGGATATGTCATCCATTGCAATGTTCTTGGCAAGGAATTCAACATCAATTCTGAACATATGAGCAAAGCCCTCGACCTTCACCAAGAACAGTATGATAAAATGGTTTCTGAAGAACAATTGGTGGAGTTCTTTGAGTTTATAAGATATGCTGACACCATAAAAGTTGGAAAACTGACCAGGAAGCATCTACGAAGGGAATGGAGTTATGCCTTTGCAACTCTTCTTCAAGTGTTCACTGGAAGGAAATCTAGCTTTGACCATCTGAGTGCTCCAGTTCAACAAATTGGGTACTCTCTGGCATATGGTACCAGGATAGATGTGGGAAAGCTTATTATGCAGGAACTCTATGGAAAACTTGGTAAGAACACAACCAAGAGAGGTAATGACATTTTCTTCCCTAGTTTTATTCAATCTGTTCTTAATTATTTAGATAATACTTTGATTGAATTGCCTAGTTTAGATAAATCAAGAATAGGCTATCCTAAGTCCATGACTAAACTCATTTTTGGTAATTTGGGCACAAGGAATGATGTGGATGTAAGACTAGAGATTACTCCCCATATGAAGGAGTTATTTCAGACGTACCCCCACAATATGCCAACATTTGATTCCATTTCTGAATTAGGCAAGCCCAAGCAAGTAGAGCAAAATGCTAACCCCGGGCCTACTAATTCACCCCCTCAACCAAACACAATTCCAAACAAAGAACCAACTGCAACATCCTCTCAACAGGGTTTTGTTAGTAAAAAGGAGAAGAAGAGAAAACAAATTGTTTCTGAACCCTTAACAATTCTTTCTGAAGCAGCTTTAGCTGTGGAATTAGGGCTAGAAAGTGAGGAACCTGAGTCAACCCTATAGAAGCCAAAGAGGAAGAAACCAAAGACTACCTCTCCAGTCACCCAAATGGCTGAAGTTGTAAAATCAGGGGCACACAGCACACTAGATGTATCCTCTCAACAGGGTGCATCTATAGAATCAAGCATTCTCCCCAATGCACCTTCCTGTATAGAGTCTGCACAAAGAAGTGATAAGGCTGGCACAACACTGAGTGGAGTGCACATCACAGTTGAATCCCCTCCTATTTCTCAGGGGGAGTTGTCAAAATCTATTCCACAAGACACTTCTCTTCCAGAATCTACATCTAATATTTCTTTGCAGCCTGCAACTCAAGAAATTGAGGAGCAAGGCATTGATCATCAAGAATTCTCTTTTCTTGATGAGCCAATGATTTCAAGTGACTTAGTGCAAGACACTTTGCTCACCACACATGACCCACATTTAGTTGGTGAGGGAATGCATGCTGTGGCATATCCGGATGACACCAACAAAAACAAAGAGGCTTCACTAGTTTTTACTAGAGACTCTGTGCCTGTGTCAACTACTGTTGTAACTCATCCCACTTCTGTGAAGACAATAGTGGTCTAGTCATTCCATCCGGTTGCAGAAGTTGCATTTGTAACTGAGGAGTCTAGCTTGCCTAGCTCTAGCTCTGACTTTATGTCACAATGGCTGAAGCCTGTGCAACATGACAGTGCTTCAGGATTAGGGTATGTTCCACAACAATTAATGGTTGAAGCACTCTAAAGCTTAATTGTGGATCAGATTCCTGAGTTCACCAAGATAGCTCAACATCTTCTCACTTCCTCTATGCCAAATGCTGATTATGAAGCTATTCTTCTCTGTCATAAAGAAGATGTAGACATGCAAAAAAAGAAGATAGCATATAAAGCTGAGAGAGATGGCAATGTTGATGCCTGGTTGCAAGGCTATGGGACTGTTACCCTAAGTGAGGCTCTCCAATATCTAAGAGAAGAGTACCTCACAGCTCTCGGATCTTCTTCCAAAGCACTATCTCCTACAGAGGTCTTTGAAGCTATAAATGATGCCTACAAAGGGAGTCTCAAGGCTGCTCATTTCCTTGGCAAGGGTGTCCAATCAAAATTTAAAGATATCTGTAGAGAGACATCTAAGGAAGTAAGGAAGCTAAAGGACAGATTCACCACTGAGTTTCCAGCTTTGACCACTGTTCTTAAATAAGTCAAAGAGTACAAAACAACCTGCACTAAGCTGGATTCTGCCCTGCCAACTTTGCAAGCCACCATCAAGGATGTCTCAAGACAGATGGACATGCTCAGGGAACAGACTACTACCTCCAATGCTGCAATCAAGATTCTCTTTTCCAACAGATATGGGGATGTAGCTGTCACTGATGTCCCTGTGCATGAAATGTCCAAGTATGAGGTACAGAGACTCAAGGAACAATCACTCTCTGGTTTCAAGGCTACAGAACTCTTCACCAAGGTGGACAGCTTGGAATCAGAAGTGAGTTCTCTCAAGAATATCAATGCTGAGCTTAGAGAATCTGTGGCACTTCTCAATTCCAAGTTGGATACTCAGGCTATTACCACAACTAATGTCCTACTCAATCAACAACAGATGATCTTTGCCATGATGCAACATATGGGAGTACCACCTATCCCTACCCAACCCACCTCCACCATCTACCACAAACCCAAAAGCCAAATCCAAGACTCCAGTGTCTGACACCAAGCCTAAGGGGGAGAAAGTAGTAAGGGAGAGGGGAACAAGCTCAAAATCTAAGGGGGAGGAGGGATACAAGTCCAAGAAAAATCCAAATGTTACAATCACCAAACCACCAACCCTACCAAATACACTACCCTCAGTCACCTTGCCAACTATACACATCACTTCCCCTAGTGGTGTGAAAAAATCAATCACATCTACAGTTGTGGCAGGCTCATTGCCTATTGAGAGACCTCAATCCTCTAGAACAGAAGATGCTGAACTAGTTGAGGGGGATGTGGTCAATAAAGTGAGAGTGAAGGAAATGGCAAACTCAAATGTATATCATGACAAGGCCTTCCTGAAGTTTCTACAAACCAAAATGGCAAGAGCAAAAGGTGATCTTCAACTCTATCTACAATATCTAAGGGAGGAGATTGACTACTTCACTGTGACACCAAGGAAAATTGCTGAAGTGTATGTCAAGGAGATTATAATGGTGTCAAAACTCAAACTGTGGCACCTTTCATATTCATATGAATAATCCATTCATCCCCCCTCTATATTATTCCTGTACTCAATACTCAACAAATCCTATTCTTGTCTAATGTTATGCTCTTAGTTCCTCTTCACGGATCTTCAATAAACAGGACAAGGGGCATGCCAAAATCCGTTTGGGGGATGCGAATCATTCCATCTTCTCTTGGATTTCTTGTCTGGGTGACTTGAATGAGAGTAGCTGACCAATCCCCATGTTTATTGAGCAAGAACAACAGACAAAGGTCTGAAGACTTGACAACCTCCAGCAGAAGGGTCAAAATCATCATCCCTTTTTCTCTTTCCTGCCTGAACCTTTCATATAGGAGCAGGAGGCATAGCATCTCCATCAGAATCCGCACCATGCTCTTCTTCATCAAATTGTTCATCCTCAAGCTGATGAGGTGGATTTTGTTCAGGAGGTAGATTTTGTTCTAGAGGAGGGTTTTGATCATTTGGAGGATTTTCAAGGTTATTTGGATCGATTCCAGCCATTTCCAACTCAAGAAGGAAATTCATAAGTTCGAAGAGGTAGTCCATATGCTCCTGATCATCAAGAGCATCTAACTCCTCAGGAGAAAGGAATCGAAAATTTGGGTTCATATGAATGTCTAGGTTAAAAGCCATTGTGGTGTTTTAGAATGGAGATAGACAAAAGACACCAGGTGCTTTATAGAACAAAGTGAGAAGATGGACAGTCTTTTACAGTGACCAATGCCGAAATGTCATTATTACAGCGTGAGCAAAAACCCTTCAAAATTCCAAGAATACTTCGAATCTAACCATAATATTTTGTTTGGATTTTTGGTGTTTTATTTTCAGGATAATATCTAATATTCCACATGTGAAACTCCATTTTTAGTCTCTGAAGCATTTCAATTCAAATAATTCCATGATTTTATTTTCAAAAATCATGGGTAATTACAATTTCATCAGGGACTGACACTTGTCAACCTACGTGTCAACGTGGGTTAGTGGGTCTGAAGAATTTTTGAGTTTTAAGTTTTATTTTGAGACTCTGATAGCTAATTGCTTTCATTACTTTCGAATTCTTCAAAAGCAAAAACTAATTCAAGTTCTCAAAATCACTAATCAATTTCAAAGATTACTCAAGTTCTTTTCAGATCAGTATCTATGGCTACTCAAAGAAGACTACCCAAATCAGTAGCTTTCAAGTTTGGTGATTTCGACTTTATGACAAACAACCATGTTGCATCTATCACTAACAAGAAAGAGGTCTCACCTGATTTTCATCCAGTGATGGACTTCATGTCAATTGGACCCTTGCGTTATGCATTGACGGCATCTCCAGAAATTAATCAAGAAGCTGTTTCACAAGCTTGGGAGAATGCTGAGGTAATTGATTCAGTTCAGAATCAACCAGGTAAGATTGTTCTACACTTAGGACAAGATAAATTTTATATTACTGAATCTGTGGTTAATTCAATACTTCACTTACCTGTTAGCACAAATTATGCTAGTGAACCATCTGATGATGATGTACGAGCAATGTTAAATGAATTAGGTTACAATGGACCTTTAGATAACATGAGCCAGTTAAGAAGACCTTTTCTCAGAAAAGAATGGTCTTTCTTCTTTGATCAATTAGCAAAATGCTTTACTAGTAAATGTAGCTTGTTTGACAAAATTACTGTTGTTACTTCACACATTGGATATAGTTTGTTGTATAACAGGGTAATTAAATTGGTCACATTATCTTAAATCAAATGAGTATCAAACTTGGTCCCAATAAAATTGGAAGGAATATGGTTTATTATCATAGATTCATGCAATTGTTCATTAACCATTTTATTCCTGATGCTAACACCAGCTTTGGTAGACAATTTTGTGTTCCTTCTTATACACAGCAAAAGAGAATTTTCTCTGATGTTATGAAGAAGGATGGTGAAAAGAATCAGTCTGAGATACCTGCAATGTACTATCCAGAGCATGTACATGCAGGTACTTCTTAGAACTCATCTTCCTACTCTCTACAACTCTTCTTTCTTCAAAGGTGTAATAAATCAGGAACCTCAATTGGTGGAGGACCTCCCTGTTTCTACCCAAGCAACTCATCAACTTATAATCTCTGAGACAAGTCATAAACCAAGTGTTGATCCACAGCCTGTTGTTTCAAAGAAACCAACCTCTGATGATTTTCAAAAGACATCAGTTGTAAAGAAGAGAAAGTTTGTAGTTTACTCTAGTAGTTCTACTAGCTCTAGTGAAGATGATGATAATTTAACTCTTGCTGAGAGAGAAGAATTGAAGGCTGCAATTCAACTTTCTAAGCTAGGACAAAGAGAAGAAGATCCAAACCTTAGCTAGGCTGCAATCTCTCAAAAGGCTGTAGTTCTTAAAAAGGGAAAACAGTTACTAGGTACAGTCTCTCAAAAGATTGTGTCTATTGAAAAAGGATCTCAACCCAAGATTACTACTGTGTCTACACCTCTTGAGTCTTCTCAAGATAAATCTTTTGCTCACTATACCAGGAGAACAAGGAGAAAGATTCAATTGTCACCTACACACACAGAGTCTAGTCCAACTAACATTGTGCAGGTCTCTCAACATCAAGATGTATCTAAGTCAGCAAATGACAAGAGATCTGTTCCTGATAAAAGTCTAGATATTGATTCTGCTTGGGAAACTACATTGATATACAGAATGGCAATGAAGGTTATTTCAATTCAAGTCAGTATTTCCAGGCCAGCTCTGGATTTTCTGATTGAAAGAGTTCCAAAACTCTCATTTCCTGAAGAATATGCTCTTCTCTATCAAAGACTTGATCTTATGAAGAAGCATTTTTATGAGACAATCAGAAGGACATTACACAGGAAGTATGGACTTACAAAGCATGGTGCACTTCAAACTCTTCATACTTATCTATTCAATAAAGATTTTATTGTTGAAGATGCTCTAACTCAAGGTGAACAAATGGAGGTAGTAGGTAGTGGAATGCAGTCAACAGGAGATACTATTGCACCAGTGGTGGATAGTACGACAGATCAGATCACAGTCACTGCAACACAAGAACCATCTAGTCAGTGGTTGGATGACTCAGGAACTGTGATGGCTGATGCTGAAAGGTCTTCTGTGATGACTGGAATTGCAAGTGAGATACCCAATGATATGGGAGGAATGACTTTGATTGATTTTCCTGAAGATCAAACAACTATTGTTCATTCAGAGTCTATCCACCTTGAGGGTGTGTCTCAGAAAACAACACTTAATGATGGTGACATATTAAGGGTGAGGGATATGGGTGAGGGATGGGGTTGGGTTGAGCGTTGGGGTGAGGATGAGTGATCATTTTGCTAAATGTAGTCATGTGACTGTTGGGATGAGGGTGAGGAAATGCAAGTCTTTTCTTTCATAAGATCCTGGGCCAGCTTTTTGGTTGTCCACGAGTCAACTTCCTTCTCGTAGAGCTTCGCAAAGTCTTGCTGAGAGGGACCACTATTCTTCTTGAAGTCTATTTTATAGTGCTCCCACTCCAGACTCTCAAGATGGTAGTTTTCAAAAACCGGAAATTGTCTATATGCAATATGTGGTGTATGGTGAACCACAAAATTATTGCATATAATGGGACCAATGCGAGTTCCAAATTTTTTTTGTGGATGGTAATAGTTCTCATAAGGAGTCCACATAACATCCTGTCCATGATAGCAAATCAAGTTAGAAAGATTTTACATATTGTGAAAACAAGTAATTTTGTTTACAACTTACATCATTTGAAAGATTAAGAAAAATGTTGTCCAGGATGCCAGTAAAACCCTCAAAATCAGCTCTGTGGTTGTGTGACATTTTCTGCAACTGATCCACAATCTTGGGCATCAAAGGGATTTGTAACTGGTCCATATTCAAGTTGATGAGAAGCTTCATATAGAGAGAAAGCTGATCCCGGAGCTTGGGGATCCGTAATATGAAAAAGCTCTGTCAATTGTGAAGTTTAATCAAATTAGTCAACAGAAATTTTGGGTAATATTGGAGGTAGCAATTATCGTAGTAGTTGATACTCATAAGTTTTGATGATCACAAACAGTAAGCCATTTGGCTTATTAGTAGATATAAAACAACATGCTAGTTGTGTATGTACTCACTTGGTTTTGCAGGGTATAATAGCTTACTGATTGTATGTTCAGTTTGTCACAAACAGCAAACCATTTGTGCAAACAGCAAGCCATTTTCAACTGTTCAGAATTCCTGTAGATAAAGATCAACTAGACATATCTATGTTCTCAGGAAACTTGGTTGATGATATGGAAATGCAAAAGTATAAGGCCATGTATCTGTTCAGTTCACCAGAACCAAAACAGCAAGCTGACATGAACTTGCTATGTTATTTCGGTACTGTACTAACTTGGTTTTGCAGGGAAAATTAGCTTACTGATTCTATAATCAGTATATCATAAACAACAAACCAAATGCATGGACAATCAGCATACCAGTCTCACAAACAGCGTGCCAGCTTCACAAACAGCAAGCTGTTTCTGTCTGACAGAAATAAATAATCTTGCGGTTGTCAAGGAGCAATTGGTGGAGACAACTTTATAAATATTGTAATGAACCCTCTGAATTATTCTATCACGACAGCACACATATTTCAAATATATTTGGGGACAATATATTCTTTGCTTTGAAATAAGGAAAAGTAGCATGATACTTTTGACTTATTTAATTAACAACCACATGCTCTTGTCTCCCTCATCATATCAATTCTATTCCTGCTATACACGCTCCTTTCTTCTCTCTCAACAAACACATTATTCAAGCTCCTCCATTTCTTCATATTAAATTCATCATCTCTAACGGTTTGATTTTATACCGTTGGAATTTTTCAAGCTTGATTTCAAGCTCTCTTGTTTACCTATATAAGGGCTGGTCTTTCTCAGTTCTTAATACATATATATTGAATATCATACAAGTGCAGAAAAACAAGATACACACTCACAACTACAAAAGCTTTCATTGCTAAATTTTTCAAACCTCACAAACCCTATATACACGCATATATATATTCAGAGGGTTCATAGGTTGAGTTGTATTTATTTAAATCTTTGTATTGTTCAAGTTGTAATTGATTTGTTGCTGTACAAGGTTGGCTTAAGGTTTAGGGTGGGTCGAACTAGGCTAGAGAAGGATACTTGGAAAGTATTGCTTAGAGAGCTAGTTCAGCACAGGAAACAGCAAGCCATTTGTAAGCAGCAAGGGTGTAAGGGAGATATATTGTTGGATCTTGTAATTGGTTTATATTTGATCAATAATATATTCTCTTACCAAGTTGGTAAGGGACCAGGACGTAGACCATAGGGGTTTAGGGGTCGAACCTGGCTAAAAGATCGTGTGGTCTTTAATTTTCTGCATTTCAGTTACAAACAGCGTACCATTTGCAAACTGATAAAACACAAATAACAGCGTACCATTTGCAAACTGATAAAACACAAACAACAAGCTGTTTGTAGTAATTTTTAAAACAGTTCATAAAATACGATTGTTAGCCATAAACACCTATTCACCCCCCTCTAGGTGTTGTTTTCAGTAGTATCTTGAACTCTGTAATATGAAAAAGCTCTGTCAATTATTAAATACTTGGGTAATATTGGTAACGAGCAATATTACTACCTCCAATATTACTACCTCCAAAAAGCTCTGTCATATTACTACCTCCAATATTACCCAAAATTTCTGTTGACTACGAATTTGATTAAACTTCACAATTGACAGAGCTTTTTCATATTACGGATCCCCAAGCTCCGGGATCAGCTTTCTCTCTATATGAAGCTTCCCATCAACTTGAATGTGGACCAGTTACAAATCCTTTTGATGCCCCAGATTGTGGATCAGTTGCAGAAAATGTCACACAACCACATAGCTGATTTTGAGGGCTTTACTGGCATCCTGGACAACATTTTTCTTAATCTTTCAAATGATGTAAGTTGAAACAAAATTACTTGTTTTCACAATATGTAAAATCTTTCTAACTTGATTTGCTATCATGGACAAGATGTTATGTGGACTCCTTATGAGAACTATTACCATCCACAACAAAAATTTGGAACTCGCATTGGTTCCATTATATGTAATAATTTTGTGGTTCACCATACACCACATATTGCATATAGATAATTTCCGGTTTTTGAAAACTACCATCTTGAGAGTCTGGAGCGGGAGCACTATAAAATAGACTTCAAGAAGAATAGTGGTCCCTCTCAGCAAGACCTTGTGAAGCTTTACGAGAAGGAAGTTGACTCGTGGACAGCCAAAAAGCTGGCCCAGGATCTTATGAAAGAAAAGACTTGCATTTCCTCACCCTCATCCCAACAGTCACAGGACTACATTTAGCAAAACGATCGCTCACCCTCACCCCAATGCTCAACCCAACCCCATCCCTCACCCATATCTCTCACACTTAATAAGTCTATCCACCTTAACGATCACTCACACTTAATGAAGGTACTAAACTTCATGCACATATATGAATTCTATTCTAGTTGTATTGTTAGAGGTTTTGACATCAACAACTCAGATTTATGCTTCAAAATTTTAAAGCATAAATAGGGGGAGATTGTTAGGAATAATTCATTAGTTGTGATGTTATAATAGAATTTGGGTATACTTCTGTAATACTCTGAACTAATAAAGAGTTTAGCACTTAGTATATGATAAACATTTAGTCAGTAACTGCAGAGGTCAGGAAACTATGTGTCACGGACAAGAGGTCAGGATTCATGAAGAAATCCTGATGAGGGTCAAATCCTGATGCAGGACAGATCATGATTAAGATCAGATCCTGATAAAGGAACAGATCCTGATGCAAAGTGAAATCCTGATGTTAGGAGTAATCTTGATGATGTCATTCTGGATGCTGCGGAAACTGGAAAGTGTTACAATTCAGAGTTGGTTTTGATAAAAACAGAAGGAGTTTGCGTGGAGGAAAAGGATTGATGTAAAGGAGGAAACTATTGACTAGAAAACAGATTCCTTACTATGTATTGATTAAATCTTTCTGTTATTAGTTGATAGATAGCATTATAAATACTCTTTCAATATTATTGTAATAGTTGCGAAGTGAGCGATACAGAGGGAAGCAACAGAGAGAAGTTTGTATTCGAGAGTTCGAAACAAACATAGAGAGATTTGTATTGTCAGCAGCTGCCATTGGTATTGTACACCTTTGGTAGAGTTCGTATTTGATTTTATTAATACAAACTGATTGATTTATTCGTTTATTCTTGTGCATTCGTATAAACAAAAATCAGACACGATTTACCTACTTGTATTCAACCCCCCCCTTCTACAAGTAGTTCGGGAATAACATTATATGTTCGACATATCGACACATAAGGATCATTAAAAGCATAGCTTAGCCTTACCCAAGTTTTATCACTGTTTTTCATCATAGAAGTGGACCCGGGAGTAAAAACCCCACAGTGATCTCACTAAGACTTTACAGTTAGGTTGTCCCATTGAACCAAGATCTTGGGATCTCCATTCAACAAGGTTGGGTTTCCTTTGTATCGACTTTTATTACGGGATTTAGTCCCATTCCTTTCGATGATTTCTCAACTAACTCTCTTGTTAACCCTTTGGTTAGCGGATCCGTCTTGTTATCCTTTGACTTGATATAGTCAAGAAAGATAACTTCAATCGAGAGTAATTGTGTAACTGAATTGTGTCGCGATAAAGATGTTTCGACATTCCATTACAATCATTTTCACTATACTCGTGCATCTTCACTTTAGCATATGTCACATTTTCGTAATCACTTTACCAGTCATCAGCCAAGACTTCAATTCGTTATTGACATTACCAATTTTTAGCGTCCCAAAATTAGTAACTTCAATTTATCATATTATCAAGATTAAGCGTCCCTAAACTGACAATACTCATTCACCTAACTAACAAATTTGATCGTCCTCAAAATGGCAGCTATTATTTATTATGAAGCCATTGCATTTCGCAACAATATCAGGATTTTATATGCCATTTTTTGTGTTTGTGTTGTTTCACTCAACATAATCACCAAATCACAGTCTTTCTACTCTTGCCTTAGCAAAGAAATCTAAGGTTATCTACCGTATATTTCCTTCAATTCTTCATTTAGAAAAATTGCCTCAATGTTCATTGATGTACTTCATGTTTCTCAATGCCGACAATTTAAGTAACGTCTTGATGAACCATACTCTCGTAACTCAAGAATAATCATAAAGTAATTTAAGTCTTTACTTTTGACTGTAATATCTAATTATCAATCTATTTTCTTTTTCTCCAAACGATTTTATCACAAAGAATCTCTTCTCTTTATTTCTTAACATCCTTTTCCCCCATAAAGGACATAGAGAGATCGCATTTATTTGAAAAGTGTCACCATCCATTTCCTAACATTGTGTTAGAAATCTTAATTTATTGACTTCTCAACTCTAGTTAATTTCTTTATTGATATCCTTTTTCTCGTTGGATCATCAGAAAATTTTCATAGCTTCTCCCAAACTTTGGGTTCTACCTTTAAGTTCAAAATGCTTTCCAAAACTAATAGGGGCCAATTATTTTCTTTCATGGTATCTTGTTTAAGGAATGATTAGTCTCTTCATAACTAATATCCTAATTTCCAATAATAGTCTCAACTGATCACAATCATTTTTGCATCTCCCGTTAGAATGCAACTCATGCCTGTAGCTACTCCATTTATCTAATGCGAGTAAAGTGCAGTGGCCTCATAAAATTTACCCATTGAACTTTCACCACCAAAGTCACTAATTACAATCTTAATATTCTGTATTAAGTTGGTTTTCAACCTCAAGCTTATAGATTATTTCTTTTCTATAATGCTTCATTTATACTCTTTAGCGAGTACATGTAATCAATGTATTATTATAAAGTAATCACTTACTTGGTATCACTTCTCACTAAAACAGGTTTCATCTCGTTCATTAAAAACCTCTCAGATTTTAATATCATATTCAAAGAACTTTCCTTTTTTTGAAAATTTCAACTATTGATTTTTTTTTTCTCAAATTCCAATTTGATTCACAAGAGAACCTAATTTTCTGGCTCACCAACTGGTACAACCAGAAGAACCAGAAGAGGTCCGAGAAAGAACATAAACTTTCAATAAACCCACATTTAGTGCTCCTTGATCAACTGATGCATTAGGGTTAACAACATTCTGGATTTCTCCAAATTTCAGCATACAAAGCTGACCGCAATGCCGTATTAGGTATCACACGGATCACCATAAGAGGCTCGTGTGTCACTACCGCAGTAGACCGACACCAACATGAGATATAATAATTTTTCCGGAAGAACGAATCCAGTCGAAAAAATATAAATCTCGACCCACAACCTGTATTCCGTAAGTACAAGATTCGTCAGGTTTTTTAACTTCTTGAACCATTCAACCAAGATTGATCTTTTTAAGAAAATTTCCTTGCAAACAGTCAATAAACTATATAATTAAGCTAATAATTTTGCAATTAAAAATTATTACTTAATTTCACAATTGTCACGATGACGTAATTATAATTATTTAACTCTACATATCTTGGTACACTTCCATGACGAGTCGAACATTTCATTTGTTAATATCCCAGCACAGTGTACAATATTAACAAGGCATCTAAATAACTCGATAAAATTAAATAAATAACCAATAAATTAAATAACAATTTTATTTAAATGAGCCTTGCATTAACGTACCACAATATCACATTAATCAAGTTGTACATGACAGTCAAGTAGCAAGGGAATGGAACATATGGGGTGTTTGGGAGAACTTATTTTCCAGAATATAAGTCTACTTATTTTAAGTTGAAAGTTAAGATTCCTAACTTTCCAACTTATTTTGTAACTTATTTTTGCAACTTATTAAATTTCAAACATACATTAAATACTTGTATATAAAAACAATTATCAAAATATAAAATTTTTACCCGAAAATAAGTACATAAATCCATAAATTAAGTTGTACCAAACATGCCCATAATAACAGGCCAGTCCTTGCACCTATTTCACCAAAAAATTAACTCCAGAAGAATACAAATACGAACATCCTAATAATCATTCCTCATAAATTAAACATAAACGCATGTTTATTGTAAAACCAGTTAACAAATTTTATTTTATTGAGAAAAAAAAATATAAGTTTTTTTTTCCCAAAATCATCTTTATTAGCTGATTAAAAAATTTTAAAAATACGGTTATCCAACCAACCAAGACATGAGAGAGAGACTATACCAGAAAATCAACAAAATCAACCATGAAACAAGTCAACTCCATCTGGATACAATATGTCCTAAATAAACAAGTGACCTACATAACAATAATATAAGCAGGCAGATTAACTTTTTAAAACTGGACATTGATAACTTTTTAAAACTGGACATTGGACAGTATAATAAAATCATCAATCATGTACTCCCTCCATTTGTTTTTTCTTGTCACTTTGATTTTTGTATCTATTTTAAGGTGTATAAAAAAATACTTTTACAAATTATATTTTTAAATAGAAGTTCATATAATAAAATTAATTAAGAAAAGAAAATTCAATTTTTTTTATGGAATTATACATTTAGTACGCATTAAATGCACACATAAAGTCAGTGACAAATAAAAGGCGTCGGAGGGTGTATAATCTTTTACAAAGAGCATATATGTCCATGTGTGTAGTGGCACATGAAGATGTTGATCTTAAGTCAAAGAACACAAAGGATGACATTTTATCTGAGGTTGTCAGCCAGGAACAAGATCAAGCTACAGCGCCTCAAGAATTAGGTTTTGAACGACAAAATTGTAACGTTATTTTTATAAATATGACCCCTGTTGCTTAACTTTCTTTAAATGATTTAATGTTACAGTGAAAAATGTACGCGGGCCTGATAAACCAGAAGAAAAGAAAGCTGATAAACTAGAAGTAGAGAAAGTTGCCGAGAAAAATAAACACGAGCCTGGCAAATCAGAAATAAAAGATGTTACATTTACAGAGAAAAAAGTGTGCAAGCCTGATAAAATCCAAGGTAAAGAAAGTTGCAGGAGGTGCATCTGACGAAAAGAGCTATTCAGAAAAGCAGAGGCATTGCATCATTTATAAGTAGATATACAGCTCCGTGTGTTTTTCATCCAAAAATGGGTGTCAGTTTATTGCACTTTAAGCCATGCGACATAGTAACAGCAGTAAGAAAGGTGACCAGTACTTATATAATTGTCGCACAATGTGTTTCTTTCTACAAACTCTACGGTCTATGTTGATGTTTTTTTCCTAGGGCTGTTCACGAATCGAGTCGAGTCGAGTTTTGACCGAAACGAGCCGAGCTTTAATCTTAACGAACCGAGCCGAGCTTTGATCTTAACGAACCGAGTTGATTTCTTAACGAGCCGAGCTTTGACCGAACCGAGCCGAACTCGAGTTGTTCACGAACAGCCTCGAGTCGAGCCGAGCCGAGTCAATCCGAGCTCGAGCTGTTCGCGAACAATTAATTTGTTTGGAGATCTTAATAAACATTTAAATTGCAAGTGCACAATTTCATCGTTTTAATATTTGAGATATCGATCGAGAGAGACTATATATTTTTCGCGTTTCATTAATTTCTAATTTAGACGAATTAGACCAAAGATTTCAAGGTGAGATTTTATTTTAACTAATTAACAATTATTTAAAACAAAATTAAAACAATTATTTAAAATAAAATTAAAATAATTTTAATTAAAATAAAATAAAACTATTTTAACTAGTACTAGTAACTAGTGCTTTGTCACGGATTGTTGTTTCTATTTTTTAAAAAATATTTCTCTACGATCCAGTCGTACGGATGTCAAGATATACCTAATTTAGTGATATTCCCAAATTTTCAAAAAATAAAAAATTAATTTAGTTGGAGATCTTAGTAAATCACTACTATTCTAACTAGTATAGTAACTAGTGCTTTGTCACAGATTGTTGTTTCTATTTTAAAAAAATATTTCTTGACGATCCAATCGTACGGATGTCAAGATATATCTAATTTAGTGATATTCCGAAATTTTCAAAAAATAAAAAATTAATTTGGTTGTAGATCTTAGTAGATCACTACTGTTCTAACTAGTACTAGTAACTAGTGCTTTGTCACGAATTGTTGTTTCTATTTTTTTAAAAATATTTCTTGACAATCCAACCGTACGGATGTCAAGATATATCTAATTTATTGATATTACCAAATTTTAAAAAAATAAAAATAGGCGTAGTAAGAATGTTTCAAAGTCATTAATCCTGTTTATCTTACATTTTTGTGCTTTCGGTCAACTGCATTGATATTTGTCCGTCTATTTTCAAAAGGCTTGCTCGGACTGTTATATTTGGTGGGCTTCTGAGTGCTGATATGGCAGAAAGTGTTCATCAGAAAGCCAAAGAGTGTGGCACAGTATCTTCTACAATCTATCCTCTTTCCAGAGATGAGCCTAACCATCACGGTATCGACATTCTTATTTTATTGTATTCTAACTTTGGTTCCCCAATAATAGTGTAGTTCTATGAGCATATCATGCTAAACTTGAGTGGTGTTTTTCTATAGAGCATATGTTTTTCTCTAGAATACTGAATGTTTTGACCCTGCTTTTGGGCAGACCCAATGCATTCTAAGTTTTGTTCCTCAATAATAGTATATTTTCTGTTACCCTGCTTCGAATTTTAGATCATGTGTGAAATTATTTTTAGGGCTCAGAGAAGATGGATGCAGAATGGACGCATCTTCCGTGCTTTTCACAAGTGTAAGGTCTGCTCGTGCTTGTGTTGCATTGCTGCATCAAAAAGATATATGTGGAGGAATTGTTTGGGCTCGCCAGTTAGGCCGGGGGAGAGGGAGGTAATGTTGCTGTTGATTCACAATTCAAGTCGCCAGAAGTGGAGCCTAAAAAAAAAAGAGGAAAGGGAACAAAGAAGTGCTGCGTAAACCAATACAGAGAATAGAGATTAAAGAATTGTTTTCCTCAGTAGGCTTTGTTTGGGAAGTGATGAGTATCAGTATGTGTCTATAATCGCTTATCACTGTATAACATTTATTATGTTTTTTGTTGTTCTTTGACAAATGTATTATACCAAATTTATAGAAAAAATTAATTCGAATAATATCGTTTGCATAAGAGCAAGTCCAATGCAAGATGCTAAATTGCTATTGCTATAATATAGAACCAAAAAGTGAATTTTTGTGCTAAAATAAAACTCACCCTCCAAAGCTAGTTCTATAACTAATTTCAATTTTAGAAAAAATCATGTAAATTTTAGAAGAGATCACACTAGTTATCCAAAAAAAAGAGAAAAAAAATATTATAGTGATGAAAGTTGATAAACGACAGAGGCGCACAAGAAGTCACTAAACCTGCAGCCTCTATCAAATTAGAGATAAGACAGTTAAATCATCAGGGTCCTAGAATGAGGCATAGTGTTGGTATCTTTTAAAAGCCACGAAACTAATACGTAACTACATTGCATCTCATGAACCAACTATGAAACTGTGATTTACTAATGCAAATAGTTGAAACTACGCAATAAAGTTTGACTAAATATGGACCTTGATAAGGCCATCTGGACCTATCAACAAGTTGTCTGGCTTCAGGTCTCTATGAATGACATTTAAGGAATGCAAATACTCCACAGCAAGAACCTGCAAAAATATTATTGAAGTTACAAATCTACTACATGAGCTAGTCGGTAAGATAACAAGCTAACCTACATTGACCAAGCAGGAGAATGGCAAGCTCTGAGTTGAATACAATATTCCCAAATTCGAAACATAGCATACAACTATACAAAAAATGTATAAAAAAATCTTATAAAGAAAAAACCTCAATTTGAAACTACATAAGAACCCGAAATTGAAACATAAAAAATGTATCCCCAAATCAACACAATAAAATAACCCCAAATATACATTAACATACATAAATAAACCCCCAATTAAAACTCATAATACCTAACCTTAAACCAAAACACCAAAATCGATTACAGAGATTTGTTTGGGGAAGAAGTGTAAAAATTGATATATAGAACAACATACCTGCTTCAAACTTCAATCTTCTTCGAGCTTGATTCGTCGAGTTTGAGTCGATGTCTTCTTCGAGCTTGAATCGTCTTTAGTCTTCGATTTACTTCTATTTCCTCTTTTACCTCTCATCTTGTTTTTGTTCCGCCACTCAATTGAGTATTCGAGTTTGAGGATTTGGGATCGATGTTCAAGGTGTCTGCGTTGTGTTGTGTCTGTGTGGTGGGTTAGTGTCGGTGTTTTATGTTTCTTTTTTTCTTTTTTGTTTTGTTATTTTGGTAAGCCCGGCAAAACAAATCCCGCTCAACACTTTTTAGAACACATTTAAAAGGCCGCCAATTTTTTGGGTCCAACAATTATATTTACTGCAACGATTTTAGAAAAATATTGCAATAGACTGAATGTTTTTAACTCCCTTGAATGTTTTCAATGCTATTGCAATGTTTTTCAAAGGCGTTGCAATTTGTGTGATTTAGTTTCTCAATAGCAACGTTTTTCGACAAACCTTCAAAAATATGGTTGCAATAGCCATTATATGGTGTAGTGAGAATAGAGATTAAAGAATTGTTTTCCTCAGTAGGCTTTGTTTGGGAAGTGATGAGTATCAGTATGTGTCTATAATCGCTTATCATTGTATAACATTTATTATGTTTTTTGTTGTTCTTTGACTTTTTGTGATCAACTTATCTGTTATTGTTATGGTTACTTTTATAAATCATTGTTCTGTGTTTTTCAGGCGATTTGCTTTTGTTAAATACACATGCAAGCAGGATGCTGAAAATGTATGAATTTTATGTTATGTGAACCGGATGTGATTTGTAGCTCTACTTCTTTCTGGGAGAAGTTCTTCTCCCATTTGACAATTTATTGATTCTCTTTTATTATTTATTTCCCATTTCCAGGCCATCAAGAAGTTCAATGGTACTAAATTATAACGGAAGCAAGAAAGATTATATGCAGTAGAGAAATAAGTTTATAGATCTGAGAGGATAAACAGATTACAGAGGTTTTTCAGATGTATTTACAATCCCTACATGCATATCTATTTATAGACATAATTCTAAGGATTAGGTGTGGTAGGTGGGGGTAGGTGGTGCCGCCGGATGAACAGTGGTCAAGTCATGGTAGGTGGGGGTAGGTGGTGCCGCCGGAGGAACAGTGGTCAAGTCATTTTAACAAATCTCCACCTTGACTTGAATCCTCACAAATAACTGATAACTGATGTACCAAACGCATCATAATAATGCCAGATGTACCAGATAACAGATCTCCACCTTGACTTGAATCCTCTCACAAAAACAGATAACAGATGTACCAGACGCATCATAATAATGCCAGATGTACAAGATAAAAAAAAACTCTTCCAGATGTACCAAATGCATCATAATAATGCCAGATGTACCAGATAAAACTCTTCTGCCTCAGATTTTGCCCTCAAAAGGGCAGTCAACAACTCCGAACATTTAGCAAGTTCAAACAATGTTCAAACTTGCTATGTGGAACCGGCTTGGTGAGCATATCAGCTGGGTTATCAGCAGTACCCACTTTTCTCACCTTAATTCTCGTCTCACTTCTTAGAAAATGATATCTTACATCTATGTGCTTAGTCCGCTCATGATGAACTTGATCCTTGGCTAAACAGATTGCACTGAGACTGTCACAAAATACTGTAGCCTGACCATGATGTAGACCTAGATCGCTGACCAATCCTTTCAACCAGATTCCTTTTTTTTGCGGCTTCTGTCAATGCCATGTACTCTGCTTCTGTAGTAGACAAAGTCACTGTAGGTTGCAGAGTAGCTTTCCAACTGACAATCGAACCACCCAGAGTGAAAGTATAACCAGTCATAGATCTTCTACTGTCAACATCTCCAGCATAATCGGAGTCTGAAAACCCTGTCACCAAACACTCAGTATCACCTCCATAAATGAGACCAACATCAGACGTACCTTTTAAGTACCGAAATACCCTCTTCACAGCTTGCCAGTGCTCCTTGCCTGGATCACCCATGAACCTACTAACAACACTGACAGACTGTGCAAGATCGGGTCTAGTGCAGACCATTGCATACATCAAGCTTCCTACTGCACTAGCATAGGGAACTCGAAACATGTACTCTTTTTCCTCAGCGGACTTAGGTGCAAAAGCGACAGACAGATGTGCATTTGCAGCACTAGGAGTATCTATGGGCTTTGCTGTAGACATGCCAAACCTTGACAAAATCTTCTGAATGTATCCCTTCTGTGACAGGAAGAGCTTCCTTTTGCTTCTATCCCTATAAATCTCCATTCCCAGAATTTTCCGAGCCACACCCAAATCTTTCATTTCAAACTCAGCACTGAGGAGACCTTTCAACTTCTGAATATCAGACTTGTTCTCTGCAGCTATCAACATATCATCTACATACAGGACCAGATAAATGAAAGAACCATTTGTTGTCTTACTGTGATAAACACAGCAATCATACAGACTCCTGGTGTAGCCAATACCTATCATATAGCTATCAAATTTCTTGTACCACTGCCTCGGAGACTGCTTTAGCCCATACAAGGACTTCAATAACTTGCAAACATAATCTTCTTTTCCAGGAACCTGAAAACCGTCTGGCTGAGTCATGTATATCTCCTCCTCCAGCTCTCCATGCAGAAAAGCTGTCTTCACGTCGAGTTGTTCAAGCTCCAGATTCTGATGTGCAACTATTGCTAGTAGCACCCGGATGGAAGTATGTCTGACCACTGGTGAAAAAATCTCATTGTAATCTACTCCCTCTTTCTGAGTGAACCCTCGAGCTACTAATTGAGCTTTATATTTGATACCCTCAACCGATGTTTCTCCTTCCTTCTTCTTGTAGACCCATTTACAAGTAACAATCTTTCTGTCTCGAGGCTGCTTGACTAATTTCCAAGTCTTATTCTTCTGAAGTGACTCCATTTCATCTCCCATAGCAGCAAACCATTTTGTAGATTCAGTACATGTCACTGATTCTTTGTAAGTGGATGGCTCTTCAGAGCTAGGGTCCACTTCTTCAGCTACCTGTAGTGCATATGCCACCATATTTTCAAAACCATATTTCTTTGGAGGCACTCCATACTTAGCTCTCCTCGATCGATCAAGAGCTAAACTGTGCTGATTTACTACTGGTACTGATGATTCTGATTCTGACTGTGGTTGTTGAACTTCTTGTTGTGGTTCACTCTCATCTTGAGTGACTTCCTGCTCCACCTGTTTCTCAACACCACCACTTTCTGAACCAATCGTAGACTTCACAGTAGGGTTAAACATAGAATTTTCATCAAAGACTACATTTCTACTCAGTATAACCCTATTTTCAGAAGGAGACCAGATTCTATAACCTTTAACCCCATCCCCATAGCCAACAAATACTCCCTTTTTAGCTCGTGGCTCCAATTTACCCTCATTTACATGATAATAAACAGTACAACCAAAAAACTCTTAAATTGGAGTAATCAGCAGGCTTACCAGACCATTTCTCAACAGGAGTTTTGAGATGGATACCTGTGTGAGGTCCACGATTAATCAAATAACACGCTGTACTAACCGCCTCTGCCCAGAATCTTCTAGTTAGTCCAGCGTTAGAAAGCATGCACCTAGCTCTCTCCAGAAGTGTCTGATTCATATGCTCTGCTACACCATTCTGCTGTGGTGTATCCCTGACTGTATGATGCCTAGCAATCCCCTAATTCTTGCAGAAATCTGCAAACTCGGACGAGCAAAATTCCAGGCCATTATCTGTTCGCAGCCTCTTAATCTTCTTCCCTGTTTGATTCTCCACTAGCACCTTCCACTGCTTGAAAACCTTGAAGGCTTCACTTTTGTGCTTTATGAGGAACAACCAAGTCATTCTTGAGAAATCATCGATCATTGACACAAAATATCTGTGACCCCCTAAAGACTCCACCCGGGAAGGTCCCCAACAATCAGAATGGATGTAATCAAGTGTGCCTTTTGTTCTGTGTGTTGCTTTAGGAAACTTGCTGCGACGTAACTTTCTAAAAACACAATGTTCACAGAACTCAAGACCTGTGACCTTATGACCACAAAGAAGATCAGCTTTTGACAGAATTTGCATCCCCCTTTCACTCATATGACTGAGCCTCATGTGCCACAACCTGGTCATGTTTTCTTTTTCAATTTCCGAAGACGCAACAGCAACAGAACCTGTTAACGTAGAACCTTGAAGAAGATACAAGGTACCACGTTTAACACCTTTCAGAATCACATCAGAACCTTTGTAGACATGTAAAACTCCACCTTCACCTTGAAAACTGAAACCCTTGCTGTCTAACATACTCAAAGATATCAGATTCTTTGTCATAAGTGGAACATGCCTAACATCATTCAATGTGCAGAATTTACCATCATGTGTCCGAATTTTAATCGAGCCTATTCCAACCGTCTCACAAGTAAAACTGTTAGCCATAGAAATCTTGCCACCGTCTACTCGCTCGTAGGTTGTAAACCACTCCCAGCGCGGACATATATGATAAGACGCTCCAGAATCAAGAATCCACACATCAGAGTGATGCGTGTCCTTGACAGCAACTAGAGCAATATCTTCTTCAGAAGTAGCATCAGCTACAGCAGCAGTATCTGCAGCAGCATCATGTTGCTTCTTTTTCTTGGGACAGTCGGATTTCTAGTGTCCCTTCTCTTTACAGTAATTGCAGACATCATTAGCTCTCGAACCCTTAAAAGCTGGTTTCTTGGATTTATACTTCCCCGACTTTCCATGTCCGGTACTCCCGCTAGCTACCAACCCAGCAGCATGATTATCTGCACCTATACCAGCCGCCATATGGCGCAGCTCTCTAGAATGAAGAGAAGATCTAACCTCCTCTAGAGAAATAGTATCTTTACCAACAATAAACGATTGCACAAAGTTCTCGTATGTAACACCCTCACATGCCCACAAAATAATAATAAACATTTATACTCAATTAAATATTAATATAGAAGAAATTTTAGAAATTTCGGCATGATGTAATCATAAACCGAACTAACCACCTGCTCAAACAATTAAGTAGAACTAAAACAATCCACTTGCATAAGTTAATTTAAACCATAACAACCCAGTCCGCACACAGGTCACTGTATGAAACAACTACCAAAAGCTATTACAACCCAGAACTGAATCAAATAATATACAACCCATTAAATATGGTAATCTGCCTACAAATACAGACATAATATAAACAAAGATATATGTCACTACCCAACCAACCACCTCGACCCTCTGACTGCCTCGGTGACTACCCCAACCAGACGGGCCACTTCTTCTAGACATCTCCTGGCTTAGCTGAGGAAACAGAATTAGCAAGCAAGTGAGCCAGAACGCTCAGCAAGTATATATGTATGAAATTAAAACATCAACAACTGATATGTCTGCAAGATTTTCAAGAATTAACAATCAACAATATATATCTCAATTAAAGGTTCATCTTTTATCTGAATCATAGAATAGAAGCGGATTGGACTATCATGCATTTTATAAATAAAAACAATTATAAGGTTAGGCTGCTGATCAGTCACGCACTAACCCCGGACAAACGCACACAGCAATGTCCTTAATGGATCCACGGCACACATTGGCCTTAATTATTTCTGACCACGAATCTGGTCCGACCCTTACGGTCCACATTTTTTTTAAAAAAACTAACAGTCCAATCCTAATTAAACATCAGGTGCCGGAACAATCGACCACCTCAACTGCCAAACACCCTGGACATTTTCGTTCCAGGTCAACATCTCAAATCTCACCAAATAGAACAAGGTCGGGTAATCTCTGAATTAAATATCGACAAGTTCGATATGGCAAAAAGGGGTACTGACTTGAGTCAAGTCACAAAAAGGATTAACAAAAACGATATAGTCAACCTGGGGTATAACAATTGAATATTCATAATTAATGGAAATTATCAGAGCAATTATATCAAGGATAAATCAATTACATAAGAATCAAGTTATGATAATCATAATTCGCTGGAAATATAAGTGAAGCGGTTTACTTGAAAGAGAGGTGGAACAATATGCTTGCAAGGGATATAGATGTAACCAATTCACTAAAAGAATCAACCATTCAGTAGAATCAATTTGGAGTATAACCATTATGTATTCGCAATTTCGGGAAATTAACAGAACAATTATAGCAAGAGTAATTTAAATAAACATATGAATCAGGTTTTTATAATCATAACTCATTTGAAAGGTAATTGAAGCAATTTACTTGCCTTAAATAGAAAATCACAGAATCCGAAGCGTCTTTACGTCCTCAGCTTTAGCCTTTCCTTTATCCACGGAATCTACACACAATATAACACTATTTCAGAATCCTGATCAAAATTCACTAATCAATATAAACATTCCACTAGTCTACCCCTGCGAATAGTCCCCTAATTGCATTTATATACTTATATAATAGCAATATATATATAAGCCACGGATAGCAGCATTTATTCATATTGGCACATTAACACATAATACATAGACTTTAAAATATGAAGCCCGACTCACAACTCGTATAAGTTAAGCAATTATACATACTCATCATCAAGAAATGATTTTAATATTTTAGAAAAATTTTGACGGCATCCCCTTTATACGGGGGACTGCCAGTCGGGATACAGCCGACACAACCAACACAAATCTCAATTACTAATCGAATCCACCATTAGTATTCAATCCCAATTCACATCTCGATTCAAATTTCCAGTTCACTGATTCATAATCTAGTACAATTTAAGTAATTAATACTAAATCGATAATAAATTACAATTTATTACGCAAATAATAAGTATTGAATATTCGGCTCAGAAAATCATCATCATCGCCATATTCCATCGACTCAATTTATTTTTAATATCATTGTCGATGGGGCAAAGTCCCGGAGGTACCCGTTTTCGGGTTTCCAATCACGAAACTCTACACGAATAATTATACGAACAATTTAAAAATTGAACAATCAACACTTAAATTATCTTTGAGTTAATCGAGCACAATCATCAAGAATCAGAAAATTCATCAAGACCCCGCACAATACTCGCGGCCACACTCACAGCAAGATACATGAGCACACAAAGCACTACAGCAGGATTAACAATATTGTAATGGCAACATTCAGCTGAGAATCGAACTTATACCAAAGAAGAACAAGAACCGGCTGGCCTCAATGGAATTGTGAAGAACCCACTCACACCACAATTTACCCACACACTCAACAATTTACACTCTCACACCCAGTTCGATAAAACGCACACACACATCGCAGCTACACGGAGCCACACACACACTCCATACACGCGATACACACACTGTCACGCACGCCGTACAACACGGTCACAACGCAGCACGCACAGAGGGAAGAAACACAGGGGAAAGGAAAGGGTTTATGCCAGAGAGAGACAGATGAGAGGAGCGAGAGAGATTTAAAGAGAGATAGAGAGATTTTAAGGCAATGAGTCGAGAAGACTCGAGAGATTTCGTGAGATATGGTCTGAACAAAGTAACTGAGTCCAATTAGGAAAGTAATCTAGGGATTTAAGTAGTTAGAATTTGGGGAAAAAAAATCTAGAAACATTTTGTGAATTCTTTAAAGAAACTAAAAAAAATCAATTTGTGAAATCACAATTAAATACGAATGGATGAAATATTACATTTTAAAATTTAAAAATGAAAAATGTAAAATTACGATCACCCACATATTTTTAAAATATTTTTAGGATTAAAAACGAATTAAATATGGGTTTTACAAGATTAAATCCTTAAATTGGAAAATATTTCGTAAAATCATTTTAAAATCCTCGAAACCCAAAAATAATTCACCAAATATTTTAAAAGTCATATAAACTAATAAAATCAATAATGAAAAAGATTTCAGGATTTCTGCTAATCCCGAGAATTTTATAAAATTCACAGAAGGTAAATATAACGCAATTAAATAGGAAATAAATCCCAAAAATATAATTAAAATAGTCGGGCTTACATAACACATATAAAATATCAATCTGACTTCCAAATATTATTCCACAATATAATACTTCCTCAACCAATTCACACACCACATAATTCACATTTAATAATAAAATAAATAACTTTTAGTAATAAAATAATCTGAATTTTCTAAGGCGTTATATCGTACGATAATGGTAAAGAAACTAACAGAATCAAAGCAGCATCCTCATCTTCAACTTTAACATCAATATTACGCAATTCTAATAAAATTGTGTTTAATTGATCTAAGTGATCTCGAAGAGACATACCTTCCTGCATTCGCAGACTAAACAGACGTTGCTTCAGCAACAACTTGTTTGTTAAAGACTTCGTCATGTAGAGACTTTCAAGCTTCAACCACAGACCAGACGCGATATCCTCCTCCGCGATTTCAGTAATAATATCATCTGCAAGGCACAACAAAATTGTTGAGTGTGCCTTTTCTTCTAGACTGGCCATCTCAGCGCTTTCAGAAGCAGCCGTTTTTGTGTTCAACGGCGCCCAGAGCCCCTATTGCTTTAACAAGGCACGCATCTTGATTTGCCACAGACTGAAACTATTTCTCCCAGTAAATTTGTCGACCTTAACGTTAATACCACCAGACATCTTTCTCCCAGAACCGTATATGTGAACAGTGCCCGTGAATAGTGCCTGTGAACAGTGCCCGTGAACAGTACCTGTGAGCAGTACCTGTGAACAGTACCCGTGAACAGTACCCGTGAACAGTGTCGTATGAAAAGTACCGTATGAACAGTACCGTATGAATAGTACCGTATAAACAGTGTCGTCTTCTCCGATGATGAACAGTGTCGTCTTCTCCGACGATGAACAGTAACTCCGATATGGAGGAACCAAGGAATTCACACTGGAAAGCTGCAAAGAGGATTCTACAGTACATACAAGGAAGCAAAGGAATGGGTCTTTTTTACTCAAAGTCAAAAGAATACAAGTTGATGCTTATTCTGATTCAGACTGGTATGGAGATATAGATGAAAGGAAAAGCACATCTGGCTACGTGTTTTATATGGGTGATACTGCATTCACCTGGCAGTCAAAGAAGCAACCTATAATGACCTTATCAACATGTGAAGCATAGTATGTTGCTGCTTCATGGTGCGTATGTCATGCAATATGGCTGAGAAATTTTTTAAAGGAACTTAACCTTCCTCAAGATGAAGCAACAGAACTCAAGATGGATAGCAAATCAGCAATTGAATTAGCTAAGAATCCAGTACATCATGAACGAAGCAAGCATATTGACGTGAAGTTTCATTTCATTAGAGAGAAGGTAGCTGAGAAGAAGGTGAAACTGATACATGTGAAGAGTCGTGATCAAATAGCAGATATGTTCACAAAACCTTTATCAAAAGCTTTGCTCTACAATTTCATGGAGAAGATCGGATGAAGAATGGAAATCAGATTCAAGATTAAGGGAGGAATTTGTTGGATGTAATCTTAAATGCTGATTCTAGAATAATCTATTAAGTTAATTTAGATACATGAATCAGAGTTTAATAAGCTTTGTCTTTTCAGATTTCATAGGTTCATAGAACCTGTTATTATTCATGTATCAATCTGCCTATATAAGCAGATTTCTTCTATGTAATTCAACATATTTGATAAGAGCATCAATACAAAAGAAAAGCCTCACAAGAAAGCCTTAAATCTGTTCAAAACATTCAGAAATATATACAACACCAACATTGATTACATGGAAGTCTTTGCATCTCAAGGCATGTTAAAATTCGTTTGGTAACAGCAATAGTAGCTTGTAACTCAAGGCTAATCAACCTATGAATTCTATCAAAGGTGTTGAGCTTGCATGCAAGTATCGTTACGGAACATGCAAATCAGGAGCTTCCTTGCATGTATTTTTAAAACTCATTTCATAAGTACAAAATGGACCCTCCTGGTTTTTAATTCTAAATGGGTAGCTTTCGTCAATATTAGGTTAATTAAGTCCTTTTTCATTAATTTGAATGTTGGCTATGTGTGTAATGGGTTAATTTGCATTTCATTGTTCGGTGTTGTCTAGGGAGGAACCGGAGTTGCCGCGGCTAAATCCGACGAGCTCTCTTTTTTTTTTTTTGGGAATCAAGGATGATTCAAGAGTAGAGCTGTAAACGAACCGAACTCGGACGAACTTTTAACGAACACGAACAAATTCTTAACGAACCGAACAATGTTCGGTAAGCTTATCGGACAATTTTTCTTGTTCGAACTCGAGTTCGGTAATGAACCGAACCGAACACGAACTGTTCGCGAACATACCGAACCGAACCGAACACGAACAGTTCGGTAATTATATATATAATATTGTATAATAAATTAATATAATAATTTGAAAATTAAAAAATTAAAACAAAATTGTAAATTTTATTGTTTTTATCGAACGAACCGAACTCGAACCGAACTCGGACAAACTCTTAACGAACTCGGACGAAATCTTAACGAACCGAACAATGTTCGGTAACCTTAACGAACATATTTTCTTGTTCGAACTCGAGTTCGGTAAGCTTATCGGACGAGCTAACCGAACTCGAACACGAACGAACGAACCGAGCTTAACGAACAGTTCGGTTCGGTAAACAGCTCTATTCAAGAGAGGGTGTATTTAATTTGAAACACATGTCTGATTTTGGGGTAGGTTTGCAGCGAGTCTATTGTTACATTTTAGTTGCACCAAGCAGATCACTCATCGAGCAACGGTGATATTGCCCTCAGTGATCTTGGTTTTATCACTGACATAATAACTTCTTGTGCAAAACAGAAGTCATAACTAGAGAAACTGAATAATAACTAACCAATTTACTACTACCTTCAATTATTTTTGTTTTTCTACCAACAGATTTTGGCAATGAAAAAAAAGTTGCAACTAGAGAAACTGTACATTAAACATTAAGTATATTTTATGGGGCATAAATCCTTCACATTTTAAAATCCCGAAACAAATGAACACTATCGTGTTGTAGAATTTACCGAACTACCATCACCCGGCCATCTACCTTCACAACCCTGAATTCGCCAATTTTGGAGGCGGGCCTAGTCCAAGTCCCGTCATATGGGAACCAGTATGTCTCAAGAATTTCAACAGCCTTCTTGCTGATTTCATTGTTGTCGTGACTCTGCAAGTTCTTTATTTTCTCGAGTCCCTTGGCCTCCTCGATTAGCTGAGCATAATCGCAAATTTTCATCACCAACCTCTTTTCAGCTTCTCCTACCTTTAAGATATTCGCCAGTCCTTTCAAACATGCAATAACAATCCTAGATTCAGGGCAGACTAGCAAATCACACAAAGGCTTGATGCAATTCTGACGCACCAGGTACCTTATCAAAACACATCAGCATTGGTAAAGCAGTTCAATATAAGATCAAAGGAATTTATAGGTAAAATAGATGTGTAACAGAAACATACAAGATTTGACCATTGCTGCTACCAGAAGTTGCATTTGAAATTGCACATGCTGCCTCTTTCTTTATATCGAAGAATTTAGCATTTTGACAACGATCTATCAGAAGACCAAATAACCCAGTCTTGATCATAATCTGTTATGTCAAGTTACGTTTGTTTAGTTATTACCCAAACGCAGGAACAAGGAAAACACAACAGTACCAAAAGCAGGAACGAGGAAAACACAACAGTACCAACACATGGATACCCAAATATATACACTCAAAAAAACATGATGAAATTGCTTCAAATATCCTACTTCCTCTCAAGAGTAGTTTGTGCATAGTATCCCGTAACTATGGTCTAAATGCACTTTTAAAACTTTCCCAGCCCTTTAACCGGATTCACGGAGTCAACCTGCAAGTCTTCTAATATGCATATATAGAAGTTAAAGCCCGATTAAAAAATTTAAGAATGAATAAAAAGTAATAAACCTTGTTGAGGAAAAGGGAAACTGAAATTCCGGGGGATTATCAAGATGGAAAAATTAGTTCAGAGTTTCAATAGAAATGAGCTACGAGATTTTTGAATTCTGAATGTGAAGATTGTGAGGAGTAAGGCAATCAATTTCATTCACTTACGTTACGTATCTCTCTACTTAATCACAAAAGGTCATCTTCTCAAAAGATTAAACCTTTTTAGCTTTTGAAAGATTTTGGATTTATACTCTTCCTTGAATTTGGCTGCGTTCGTATAGAGGCGGTACTGCAATACGTAGCTGTTGTTTTTGTTTTGTCTAGTTGATTTAGTTAATCAGCATAAGGCAGTTGTCAAGTTTTCTGAAATTGGGTGCTAAGAATTCTGTAACTATTGTCACCAAAACGCATTCAAGACAAGTTCAACGAATGCGTAGTGCAAATTACTCTTTCTAAGTTTACTTCATCCGACATGCAAAACATCAATAAAAATCCCTAGTACCATATAGTACATCGTCAAAAACTAATAAGAGAGGCTGCTGACATATACGAGCATATACGAGTGGGCATATCTATATCTCCATATACATCAACCAGGGAGAAAATGGGAAACAAATACGACGGGTATTCAAAATTAGAGGTATATCCCAATCAGTCTATTCAAACATACATAGGGGAGGGAGAATTAGAGCTACTTGTTATGTTTCAACATAAAGAAAATATCGTTCAAAAAACACAGATTTTTACGTGCTCCGATAAGAGGGCCCTCAGGCCCAAGCAATTCAAATTCACAAAACCAACGCAACTGATGGATAATACTTGGGCCACGTCAGCTAGGGACTTGGTACTTACTAATTGATGTACTAAAGCTCCTTGTGATTACATACAAGGTGCCTTTTATAGGAGAAAACCGTGAGGGGACATGCCTAAAAACATGTGCAGGTGTAGGCTGTGTCCATAAAAGTGAATTCTATAAGCACCTACATAGTTCGTCACATTAGTGTAATCTTGCAAAATTTGACATTCAATGACATCCTATCATATAGAAGTGTTCTCTTTTCAAACTATGAACCTACATCCATTTGACAATCACATAGAAATTCTCAACCAGTATTCAGAAAATGAAACATGAAGGTTGTGCACACCCGGAATACTAGGTAAAAAACTTAGGATCACTCGCAAAACAAAAACCTGTATATGTTCCTTGTTTCCAGCAGCAATGTTTGAAATTGTCCGGCAAGCTTCCTTCTCCACTTTCCACATATGATCTTCGATCATCACCAAGTTCAGAAGTCTTGGCAGAACACAATGTTCAATAATACACTAGAAGGAAAAAAAACATTAGATAAATTAATAAACACAACCAAAAAGTAGGCCAGACCAAAATATTTGGCTGCATCAGAAGTATATCAGGTCAAAGTAAAACTAGATGAACCTACTACAGGTACATATAACTACTACTCACATATGGAGCACATAATCACACTTCTGTTTGTTGTTTTTTATTTTTAATATTAAAGAAGCCAACTTATAGAAAACATGCAAATGGAATGCCCAGCACAAGAGAATCCCTCAGAGCCTGGTATGTGATACTGATCTATAATGGCAAGAAAGAAACCTTGAAATAAAAGAAAGTCGGACACGCTCACTTAGAGTAGCAAATTTATATTAGGGTTTCTGGCAAAAATCTAACAGAAAGGAGAAGTTCATGTTAACCCAATATAAACGAAAACAAAATCCAAACGAATTGAAATCTAATGTTCCTATATATAATAAGCCCATCGTATGTTCCTCGTACAATCAATCAATATATATATATAAAGGAGGATAACGGGAGTTTAGGTGGCGCTCTAATATCGTCTCAATCGATTTTTCTAATTTTCTAGAATTTTAAACACTAATAAATATAAAAATATCAATTAGCATATTTGAAGTAGAATAGGTGTTCGAATTTATAAAGGAGAAGAGTTCGAATTTATAGGGAAGACATATGATTAGAAGTTTTATTGGAAGTATAATAAGTATTTATAAGGCATACGATTAAAAGTTCTATTTGAAGTACTACTAGAACTAGAACTAGAACTAATTAAATATATAATTAATAAAAGTTCTACTAGAACTAGAGTATAAAAGTTCTATTTGAAGTATTTATAATTAATATATGATTAATTAATTTGAAGTTTTAATAAAAGTTCTACTAGAACTAGAGTAGGTGTTTAAATATATAGAGCAGACATATAATTAAATATTTTATAGAAAGTACGATCTTCTAAATTATATATTTTTTATATAAGTTAATTATACTTATATTAGGAAAATTTATTCATAAATCCAATACTATTGTCATGAAAAAAGTCATCGTATTTAAAAAGAAAAGAATTAATGTATTAACATAATAAAAGAACAATGAGTAAAAGAACAATCTCATGCAATCCAATACTATTGTCATGAAAAAAGTCATCGTATTTAAAAAGAAAAGAATTAATGTATTAACATAATAAAAGAACAATGAGTAAAAGAACAATCTCATGCAGGAATCCTAAATAAATACATGAATATCTATAATATAAAGAGAAAATAAGATGTGTTTTCATTTTCTAAAAACTCCAAAAAATTTAGAAAATCTAGAAAAAGTATAAATTGGAATTCACTCTATTTTTCAGGTTTTGATTTCAAGAAAAAAAATTGTTGTGTAAGATAAGTATCATCAATAATATGTAATGAAGTTAGAATTTCGATCCCAAACGAGAGCGGCTCGAAATGTGTTTAACATGAAGACGGCTCACTATAAAAGATTGTACTAGCTATTTAAATATCATATGATGTTATAAATTTTATTTTATTTTTAGGATTTGATTTTTATGGATAAACATTATCATACAAGTAATATATGTAAAAGGTAGGCTTTTTGTCTTAACGAGAGAGCGAATCAATAGTAAAAACTGTGTTTAACAAGAAAGCGGTTCATTAGATAAGACCGTATAAAAGATGTTTAAATATATAATTAATACATAAAATAAAATATTTTATTTGAAGTAGAATACGAGGACGGTGGAGACGTCTTATACGATTTTTTAAAACTGTACATCTTTTTTCCTAGAAATCCTTTATTTTAACTTTTTTATACAAGTTAATTATACTTGCATTACAAAAATATATCCATAAATGCAATATTATTTCCGTAACGAAAAGTCTTCGTATTTTTTTTTTTTGATATGTTAAGATAACAGAAAGACATTCCAATGCGGAAACTGTAAATAAATACAAGAATATCTATAATATACAGAAAATATAACATGTATTTTCTTCTTTTAAAATTCCATAAATATTAGAAAGTTTAAAGAATATAAGAATTGGAATTTACTCTCTTTATATAATGAAGTTAGAATTTCAGTTCAAATAAGAGTGGCTCGAAACGTATTTAACGGGAAGACGGCTCGCTAGAAAAGATTGTATTAGCTATTAGAATTTGATACTGAAGTCATAATTTTTTTTATTTTTACGGTTCGATTTTATAGATAAAAAATATTATATAAGTATTTATAATATATGTTAAAAAGTTGGGATTTCAGTTTTAACGAGAGAGCGGCTCAATCGAAAGAATCGTATTTAACAAGAAATTGATTCATTAGAAAAGATTATTTAATTACTAAAATTTAATATTGATATTATAATATAACGTAAATGTATTGAATTTTTTAAAAAATATTGTAACGCCGCCGCGAAGCGCGGCTTTATCAACTAGTTCTAATCCTAAATGCCAAATGTAACTAGAGAATATAATCGTAAATTGAATTATATCAAATAGAACTAATTAATTGGGTTACCAAAGCCTTCCACAGCTCCTATAATTCTTTGGGTATCTTATCTGGTGTAACCGAACTTTCAAACCTTTATATATATAACCACCCTAGAAAAACAATATTTCACTTAAAATTGATGCGGAACAATATATATGACAATTCAGAAAATATATAAAGGAAGGAAATACTGGTGCAGGGGGCAAGGCAAAAATAAAATTATTTAAAGATAGATATTATATAAGTAATAATTATTAAAACCAAAAGTAGCATTCAAATTAAACCAAATAGTCAAATATAAAAATCATAAAATAGTAAATATGCACTACAATTACTTCAAAAATTTATTATAAAATACAATCAGGTCATATAATAATTAATATATACAAACAGGTCATATAATAATTAATATATACATATAAAACCCAGAAAAGATATCAATAGGATGCACATCCATATATACATACAGATTACATAATACAAATTGATTAGATGGAGAGAAACAAAAACACAAACAGAAAGAAGAAGATTGTGACTCTTCAATGAAAAATTACCATATATTACCCCCCCCCCCCAAAAAAAAACCCAATTCCCTGCTGCAAAACATTGTGATACGCCAGGTGGAACCAGCACCGGGTGTGCAGTGCCACACTCATACCACGTTGAAATTAAAATAACCAAAAATATTATAAACATCTTGACAATGAACATGTGAAGCTTTGACAGCTTAAACTGAGCTACAACACCAACAAGTCTAAAATGCTAAAAAAGCTAAGAGATATCATCAGCTTATCATAATGTATGATCTATCTTTGCGGTTAAAAACAAATATCATTGATCATACTGTTACTGGTTCTATAGGAATTTGTCAAGATATTCAACAATTACAACTACAAACTTTCAGCATTCAACATTCAACAATATAGACTTTAATGTAGTATGACATATGTAGTGAGATCATCTTCTTCCTATAAGAGGAATGTAACAACTGAAGAAATTAATAAGATCATTGTTCTCTTTTACTCTTTCTCTGCATTACTTTCTCTTCCCCTGTTCTTCCATTTATATACTTATATATATACACAGCTGCTAATACACTTGCATATCATCTAAAATCATATTGTCGTTCTTGTCTATCACCTCTTTACTTTTTCTCTGGAATGTTGCAAGACAACATCAGAATTTAATATTAAACATCCTAGTTTGTAACATACCTGGATCTGGACATCACCCCCTGTTGCAATGTTCCCGACGGTTCTAAGTGTGGATGTAAGAACCCATGGACAAAAGTGACTGCGACATCATTTGAACACAATGAGGTCATATCCAAACATGTAGTATTTCCGGAGTACTCAATTAAGAACAAAAGAATTTCCACTTACCCAAGTAGCTGAACAAGACGTGGACAGAAACCAGCTTCAATCACAGCTTCAATTCTTTCATAAGAACCATCAGAAAGATGTGATAGTGCCCAGCAGGCATCTGTGAGAACCTCATGGTGAACAGAATGAACAAGGCGGAAGAGGGCAGGAAGTGCTGGCTTAATCTGTCAAAGATAAATCCAGAAAACCTTGGTTATCAAAGGATTAAAAAAATTTCCCCAATCAAATAGCTACAAGGAAGACCTAAAAACAACCTGGTCAAAGGGAGGTTGTGGATTTCCCCGACAGAAATTTAACAATGTCCAGGTGCCTATTTTTAGCATCGAATATTTTGCATGCTCGTCATCCAAGTAAAGCAGCAATGGCTTCAAAGCACCAGCATCAAGGACAAGATCACGAGATTGAGGAGAGTCACCAGCCAAGTTGCCCAACGCCCAAACAGCCTAAAAAAGGACTCAGTAAGACATGTGCCAGGACATAGTATTAACTGATATGGAATGTAAATGTTTAAATTGACTGTTATAAAAATTTAAAAGGTACCTGCTCCCGCAAAGTATCAATTGGGGAACCAAGAAGCTTCACAAGCATAGGGACAGCCCCATGTTTAATTACCATGTTTGCATTTTCAGAAGATTCGAAAGCAATATTAGTGAGAGCCCACACAGCCTCAAACTGTAAGAGTAAAAACATGGTGTCTGACGGAGTGAGGAACCAACTACTCAAAATGAAAGTAAAAACATGATATCCAATGGAGTGAGGAAAGAGCTAGGAAAAAATCAACAAACCTGGAGCTGTGGGTTGTAGTCCTGCGAAAGAAAATGTACAAAACGACGGACAACCTTGCCTGGAATATCCACATCAGGAGGAGTTTTTACTGTCAATTAAAACAGTTCATCTTGATTGAATTAGCGAAAACCATTAAAAAAACAAGAAAAACCACAAAACGACAAATAATCTATAATGCCTGCTGAGAGTAATCTCCTAAACTGAGTAGTTGCCTCCAGATGCGCATCGGCATCGCTATCAACGGATAACAATCGGACAAGCAGGTCAGGGAAACTCAGTGACTGCAAGCGGATAAACAACTAAGGTAAGCAAGTATTATGAAAAGTCTTTAGAAATCTCAATTATAGTCATATTTATCAAGCAAGTATTATAAACATGAAAAGTCTTTAGAAATCTATCGATAGTTATCAAGCAAGTATTATGAACGACTATAACCGAGATTTTTAAAGACTTTCAGTAATACTTGATTGATAACTATCGACTTTTTAAAGAAAAAATTACAAAAATAACCATTCTAAAAAAAGTGGCCAATTTTAGCCTGTTGGATACTCCACTGGGAATTGGGTATCCCAATTTGTATAAGATACTCCACTGGTAGTTGGGTATCCCATATACTGGATACTCCGTTGACAGTTGAGTATCTCATATAATTGGCCAAAATTTTAAAAATGGTTATTTTTGTTTATCTTGTATAAAAAAAAGGTTAAAGTTGGCCTTCACCCCTTTTTAAACTCCCAAAAATAAACACTAAATCGAATACATATCGTATCTCTGTGTATAACCTAATTCATATCATAATTAGAATAAATTGAACTTAAGCTATGATCGTATCTCTGTGTATAACCTAATTCATATTATAATTAGAATAACAACACGAATTGAACTTAAGCTATGATCGTATCTCTGTGTATAACCTAATTCATATTATAATTAGAATAACAACACGAATTGAACTTAAGCTATAATAACGATAAAGCGATCAATTAATATATGAAAATAACTGGATTAATTCAAGCAATTGAGAAAGTACCAGAGCCTTGTCGGATTTGAGACATTCACATCGCTTTTTAAGCGCGGTCTCTCCGCGAACGACCCGACAAATCTCGACCCTATCGTGGAGAATATCGTCCACCGGCATGGTTTCGAATCGAGATCGAGAGAGAGGTATAAACCCTATGTGCTTTGGGGCAGTGATTGAGTCACTCGCCTACTTGAAGGAGGTCAGGGTTGATTCCTGTGTAGGTGAGTTTGTTAGCTGGTACTCAGGTTTTCTGTATTTGTATTTCTATATTTGTAAATGAATGGGTTTTTTGGAAACAACTCCATATTATATATTTGTATAGGGCTACCCTCCTCAAACACAACTGAGTAAGTTTCATTTTTTAGAAAGACTACGAATTCGGGTCAGCTTTTACTTTCTTTTTTTAAGCTTTTACTTAGAATGGTTTTGAATTTATTAAATTTATTTTTTAATTTAAATAATTTTTTAAATATATATATATACAATATTCTCGTTAAAATGAAATCTTTAATTTAAAAAATTTTAGGATTTTTTTAAAAATATGTTTCTTTTGAATTGTTTTTTCAAAAAAAAATACCAATCATCATCATCATTATATATATATATATATATATATATATATCTATCTATTATATATATAAAGGAAAACCCGCAGGAGCTCTAGAATCGCTCGAATCCTATTTATCTTTTTTTCTAGAGCTCCTCAAATTTAAATAATTAAAATTAAACTTCCCTTTTTAGGCCCTATTTTTTAGAAAAAAAATCAAAACTTCCTTTTTTAACATCTTCGAAATAGAAAAGGTTTTCAATTTGTAGCGAAGAAAAAGTCAAATTTATATTTATATTTATATCTTCGAAATAGAAAAGGGTTTATATTATATTATATAATAACTGAAATTTTAATATTAATAACTAAAATTTTCTTATTTATCTTTTATTACTTGAAACGGAATTGAAATCATAAATATTATAGTTATAAAAATTGGAACCGAAATCGAATTAAAATCATAAAAAAAATTTATATCGTTATATAAATCAGGCTAAGCTATATAAATCAGGCAAGCTTAGTGTTATATATACATGCTCGGGCCGTGTATATTGGTTAATTTATTTATTTACTTCGGCAATTTCATGAATTTTATTTTAGCCTTTAGGTATTTGATCGCGCATGTTACCGGCTCTGAGAATGCAAATAAAATTTAAGCAAAACATATTATGAGGTTATGTTAAGATTTTCTGTTTCTTTGTGTCATTATTTTTCCTTTTTTACATTTAAATAGATATTGAGAAGGAACTGAGAAGAGTACGAGGATTTAGCTTTCAACCCTGAAAGAATTACATTAAAAATTTGATTTGGTCATTATCATTCATCGTTAAACTATTAATTTATATATTTTGCTAGACGTACCAAATCTTGCCTCAAATTTAGCAGCTCTAATATGTTCTTGACTTTGTATCATCTTTGACCATTCAATTTAGATGATTATAGTTTAAAAAATGAACTTAGTAAAATTTTAACACACACACATGAATATAAGGAGAATTCGCAGGAGTTCTAGAATCGTTTGAATTTTATTTATCTTTTTTATAGAGCTCATCTAATTAAATATTAAAATTAAAACTTCCTTTTTTAGATCCTACTTTTTAGAAAAGAAATAAGAACTTCCTTTTTTAATATTAACATTAATATCTCCGAAATAGAAAAGATTCCGTCTTTAACCCCTATTTTTTAGAAAAAATATCAAAACTTCCTCTATTTTAAATATTGAAACTATGATTTCCTTCTTTAGGCCCTTTTTTTAGAAAAGAAATCAAAACTTCGTTTTTAACATTAACATAATCATCTTTGAAATAGAAAGGGTTATCAAATTTGTAAAAAAATGTTATACTTTCTGATCTTTGCATATTCTCTGTATTTTCAATAATCTTAAGTGTGATTATTGTACAAGTTTTATTTCTTTCATTATGCATCTAACTAATATTGTTATATTATAATGCAGTATCTGTCCTACCAGTAGTGGCCGAAGAATGGTTCATGGATTCATACAAGATGCGAAGAATGGTTCAAGAATAAATATTAAGCTTTCAACCCTGAAATGTTCTTGGCTTTGTATCATCTTTGACCATTCAATTTAGATGATTATAGTTTAAAAAATGAACTTAGTAAAATTTTAACACACACACATGAATATAAGGAGAATTCGCAGGAGTTCTAGAATCGTTTGAATTTTATTTATCTTTTTTTTAGAGCTCATCTAATTAAATATTAAAATTAAAACTTCCTTTTTTAGGTCCTACTTTTTAGAAAAGAAATAAGAACTTCCTTTTTTAATATTAACATTAATATCTCCGAAATAGAAAAGATTCCCTCTTTAACCCCTATTTTTTAGAAAAAATATCAAAACTTCCTCTATTTTAAATATTGAATCTAAGATTTCCTTCTTTATGCCCTTTTTTTTAGAAAAGAAATCAAAACTTCGTTTTTAACATTAACATAATCATCTTTGAAATAGAAAGGGTTATCAAATTTGTAAAAAAATGTTATACTTTCTGATCTTTGCATGTTCTCTGTATTTTCAATAATCTTAAGTGTGATTATTGTACAAGTTTTATTTCTTTCATTATGCATCTAACTAATATTGTTATATTGTAATACACTACCTGTCCTACCAGTAGTGGCCGAAGAATGGTTCATGGATTCATACAAGATGCGAACAAGGTGACAATAAATATTGTGATTGGTTGTATATAATAATATTACTATCATGAATAATAATGTGTTGTTAGTTTGATTATCTACGTTGTTTTTATATTTTTATTGTGATTTTGCATTTTAGATATAAAGTTATCGATATATATAAAGTTGTGCTCTTAGTTAGATTTTTATTTTTTTTTATAAACGAAGGATATTACATTCAATTCACAAAAGACAATACAGAGAGATCCGGTACATCAACAAAACAAAACTGCAAAAGCAACTCGAGCTAGAAATTACTACTATAGTACTCTGAAAAAACTATATAATGGGTGTCGGTATAAAAAATCGTGAGACAAAATCGTTAAATTAAAATCAAAGAGGATTTTAGTATTTAAAATTTTATTATTGTATACGTTTAGTATTTTTATAATATATACAACGGGTGTAGGTCTAAAAGATCGTATGATATAGAAAAATATAAGCATAATTTTATAATATATACAACCAGCATCGATCTAAAAAATCGTGAAACAAAAGTAGTAAAGAAAAATATATAAATAATTTATTTTTTTATTTATATATTTAATTTATACAATGTTGTGTTAGTTATGGTATAAAAAGTAAGTTCTAACGTTTTTTTATAATAGTATCTCCCAATTCTAATTGAATCTTAAGAAAATCTCACTGCGTGCAAACCGAAATCAAAGTCAAAAGTAGATTTTAGTATTTATATTTTATCATTGTGTACGCTTAATATCTTTATAATATATACAATGGGTGTCGACATAAAAGATCTTGAGACAAAATCTCTAAATCAAAGTCAAAGAGGATTTTAGTATTTAAAATTTTATTATTCTATACGTTTAATATTTTTATAATATATACAACGGGTGTCGGCCTAAAAGATCATGAAACCAAAGTGGTATAAAAAAATATGAGCAAATTTTTATTATATATACAACGGGTATCGGCCATAACAATCGTGAGACAATATCTTTTTATGTTTGAAAACTAGAAACACTTGAAAAACTTGGCACAAAAGATTTAAAATTTTACCATTCTCTTTTTATTTATTTATTTACACTTAATTGTTAATGTGTCGTTATTATCTTCTCATTGTTCTTGATCATAATATTTTAACGTCTTCTTTAATTAATTCAGTCAAATCTGCTTTTTTTTATTTATATTAATGTTTTACAACGGGTGTCGGCCTAAGAGAACGTGACACAAAATCGACGTGAAAAATAAGCATACAGATTATTTTATTGTATATATATATATATATATATATATATATATATATATATATATATATTAAAATTTGTACAATATTGTGTTAACTAATTAATTTATAGATATATATTTTTAATTTTTTTTAAAATTAATAATCTATATATGGAAAAATTTTAAAGAATATTATAAGTCTGCCGCAAAATGTGGCTTATATGTATTTATTACAACGAGTGTCGGTCTAAAAAAATGTGACAAAAGATTGACCTAAAATAAGTATATAGTTTATTTAGTTGTCTATACATATTAAAATTTGTGCAATATTGTGTTAATTAATTTATTTATATATATTTTATTTTTGATTTCTTTCTAAATTTTTTATTTTGAATTTTTTAAAAAGATATTACAAGGCCGCCGCGAAGCGCGGCTTAGTTAACTAGTATATATATAAAGGAGGATACGCGGGCGGTGAGGAGGCACCTCTAAAACCGGCTCAATCTATTTTTCTAATTTTTTAGAGTTTTAGAATTTTAAATATTAATAAATAAACAAAAGCATATTCATTAACATATTAGAAGTAGAATAGGTATTCGAATTTATAGAGAAGAAGAGCTTGAATTTATCGGTACTACGTATATATATAAAAATTTTAGTTGAAGTAAAATAGGTATTCGAATTTTTGAAAGTTCTATTGTAAATTGAATAGGTGTTTGTAAGATATAATTAAAAGTTAATTTATCTTTCAAATTTTCTTAGAGTTTAAGAGTTTTAAATATTAATAAACAAAAAATATATTCTTTAACATATTAGAATCAGAATATATGTTCAAATTTATAGAGGATAAGAGTTCGAATTTATCGGGATTACATATAGATAAAAAAATTTAGTTAACGCTTAATAGGTATTCAAATTTTTAAAGTGCTAATGTAAATAGAATAGGCATTTGTAAGATATAATTAAAAGTTATATTAAATGTAGAATGGGTGTTCAAATTTATGAAAAATAAGAGTTCGAACTTATAAAGACTTATCTGTTAGACATATAATTAAAATTTCTACATGAAGTAGAATATGTTTTCGACTTTATAGAGTAGAATAATTCAAATTTATAAAAAAAAATTATATTAAAAAATAGTTCTATTGAAAGTAGAATAGATGTTTGTAAGTCATTTATAATTAAAATTTATATTGTTAGTAAATTAGGATTGCGAATTTATATAAGTATTTTTTCAATGAGTTTATACTTTTCTAAAATTGTGAATTTATATAATTGTTTTTTCAATGGGAAGTGTTTTTTCAATAAGAGAACAACTATAAGATTGTCTAATCTATTTTTCAAATTTTTCAGAATTTTAAATACTAATAAATTAAAAAAAATTCTTTACCGTATTAGAAATAGAATAAATGTTTGAATTTATTGAGTGGAAGAATTCTAATTTATGGAGAACACGTATAAATAAAAGTTTTATTTGAAGTACAATAGGTGTCCAAATTTGTAAAGGTGAATAGTTCGAATTTATAGATCAAAAAATTAAAAGTTCTACTGAAACTAGAATATGTGTTCGAATTTACAGAGGAGAAGAATTCGAATTTATAAAAGATACATACAATTAAAAGTTTTATTAGAAATAAAATAGGTCTTTAAACTAGAAATAAAATAGGAATTTGTAAGATATAGTTAAAATTTCAATTATAAGAAAGACTTATAATTAAATTTCAAAAGAAGTAAAATAAGAATTTGAATTTATATAATTAATTTTTTCTATGAGAGAGCGGCTCATTAGAAAGGAATATGTTAACATAAAAATTAATACATAAGATAATTATTTAATTTATTAAATTTGGGATCTCAGTTATAACTATAAGAGAGGAACAAATAATTGTTATAATTTAATAAATAGATTTTTTAAAAAATTATAACGCCACCGCGAAGCGTGGCTTTCTCTACTAGTTTAAAAAGTTAATTACAGGAATAGTGTTTTTAAAATTTATTTTTAAAATCACGATTTAGTTACCTGCAATTCAAAATACAACACAATTATATATAAAGACGGCGCAATCACAACTTCTCGTTTTTCGTTGCATATAAATTTTCACATATAACTAAATGTAATCACATATGCAACTGTAACCATATATAGGAACGTGAATGAATTTTTATTGTATATATACAATTAAAAACTAAAAATTATGATTGCATAGCCTTATATACATAAAATTGTATTTGTATCATGCGAGTGAAAAATTGTATTTTTTAAAAAAAAAATTAAAAACTAGTATTTTTATAATTAATCTTTAAAGTGATAATATTTTTGAAATAATTTTATAAAAAAAACATATGGGATAACTTCTTTAAATTTTATCAACAAATTAATGCACATAAATTAACTCAACATTTGACTTAGTATTGGAAAAAAATAAAAATCAAACTTAGGGGTCATTTGTTAAATCTGAACCTAAAATTCTGAATTAGTGAAATTAGGGGTGTTCACGGTGCGGATGGTGCGATTTTTTGATAAAATCGCAAACCAAACCGCGTATGCGGTTTTATTATCCGGACCGCTCAAACCGCATAAACGCACCGCACAGACCTTAAACCGCGCAAACCGCACCATGAAAATGTGGTGTGGTGCTGTGCGATTTATGCGGTTTGAACGGTCCGGATGACTTAAAAAATATATAATTTTTTTATTAATATTAAATTTGAATAAATATTTACAATTTAAAACATATAAGTTTAAAAATAAAATTTTATTAAACTAACATTTTAAGTATAACATTTAAATGAACAAGACAAACAAAACGAATAACTAATAAAACCAAAGAAATATATATATTAACTTAATAATATTATATCAACTTAAATATGTAAATAAATAATCAATATCATACTAATTGAAAAGATAATAGTAGTGGTAAATATGTTAGTTCTATACAACCATTACATCATATAATTTGATGATTGGATAAGAAAATTTTATTACCACGTGAAATGTAATATTAATTAATATATATTATATGTAATATAAATATTATTTCATAAAATCACGGTGCGGTGCAGTTTGAACCGCACTATCAAAATGAAAAACCGCAACCCGCACCGCACCGCGTGGTTTATTAAAAATTTAAACCGCAACTGCACCATGGATATTAAAAATTGAAAGACATATGTCATAGCCTATTTGTAATTAGCGGGGATCCCACTCAACTCAAACAAGAATATAGTATGTAAATAATAATATATCAACTGTCACAGGAATCTCAGAAGATGCTATCCGTCAAAGAATCAAGAACAGTTAATCTTATTAAAGAGACAGGGATTTCCAGACAAACAGTTGTTCGTACATATACAAGTTTACAAGAGAGAACGTTTTGAATCAACCACTTATTAGAGTTAAGAAAATAGAGATCATTTACTGAGGTTAGTCGTTCGTGAACCAGACATGGAGCGTCAACAAATCAGTGAAAGATTTTTATTACAGTCAGTGGTTAAAAAAAAAAAAAAAGGAATGCTCAGAATTAAAAGGTCTATTTAATTCTATTTTAATTAATAATCAAATGTTGATTTATTTAATTAATTAATTCATCTTGAATTAATTAATTAAATTGATTAATTAATTGATTAATTAATTTGGAATTATTTAAGGAATAATACTCAAGGAATTTCAATAATACTCAAGGAGTATTAAAAGGATTTTTTCAGGAGTATTAACTAACTACTAGAGGAGTATTAACGAGAGGAGTTGGAGACTTGGAGTAGTACCGAGTGGCATGCGAGTAGTAGCCATGTATCACGTAGGCGTGCGGAAGCGCGAAATTTTTCACAAACTTGTCGCCTAGTGATGCGCCAACTCCCCCAACCTAGAGCCTGGCCAGCAATGCGCAACTAACCTTTGTGCCTGCAAAGAAGGTTAGTGATAACCACAAGATAAACGGAGACAGAGTTACGGGAAACCCCAACCTTTTTATTACTGCAACAAAAAGGACTAACAATCTAGGCCTGCTGCCCACACGTCGGCACAGCTACCCACTAACTGCTAGAATACAAGAAAGCCTAACTACAATGCTAGCTCTCTCTGTATATGCTCTCACTCTCTCTACAACTGTTTACTGTGTATCTGAATGAATGAATGAGAATGAAGAAGCTCCTCCTTATATAGGTAGCTTTACGGGCTTTAGGCTAGGCTAAGCCCAACCCTACTTTCCATCTTTGCCTGAGATATTCAAGATATCCTCAATCTTCCCGATTGCCTTTCCTTCCATAGAAGATCCACCCTAATCGTATCTTTGACTCTGATAGACTTTCCCTTTCTGCAGAAGATTGCAATCCCTAATTGATTCTTCTGGAATGATCTCCAAAGATATGGTCTTATCCCAAATCTGATAAGCCCATTTACACCCTACACCTTGGCCCATGTCTTTTACTTGCATCCTGCTTCGAACCAGCCCAACTATAGAATTCTGGCCCAGCTTTGCCTCACTATATTTGAACTAGAAGACTCTTCTCCCATGTCGCATGTGTGTCATGGAGGCCCAATGCTTTGGACTGGCCAGGCCCATGCTTTGCCTCTCTCCCTCTTGCGCCATGCTGCATGACTCCCCTAAGCCCAAGTGTGCCTCTGCTCAAGCCCACATTCACTATGTCTGTGCCTGGTTGAATGCTTCATGCCTTAGACAAGCCCAATCCGTGTAAGTGCCTCAAATGCCCACTTCATCTCAATGCCTTAGTTTTTATGTCAAGTCCCATACTTGACTTCGCCTAGTGTTCATGCCCAAGACAGAATCGTGAACCTCAAGCACGTCTTCGCCTCTACACCCAACACTAGGGCATGAAAATCTCTTAAGGGTCTAACAAACCACCCCCACTAAAAGAGCTCGATGTCCTCATCGAGGGGCGATCCCAATATTCCCGAATTTGATCTTCAAACTGCCACAAGGTCACACCTTTCTCCCAAGTAGCATCAGCTTCTTCCTCGCCTTCCCACTGAATCAGATAATCAGTCCTTCTGTTCTTCTTACTCATCCCTTGAGTATTATGATCCAGAATTTTCTTTATCTTCTTCTCAAACTGTACTCTGACCACTGGAGGTGCTCTTTTCTTCTGTTTCCTCCCATCAAGCAGTAAGTCTGGTTGGAACGGCTTCAAGAAACTCACATGAAAAGTAGGATGTACCTTCAATCTGTCGGGTAGCTTCAACCGATAAGCCACAGTGCCTACTTTCTTCACTATCTCAAAGGGCCCGTCATACTTCTGAACTAACCCCTTGTGAATTTTTCTGGACTTTATCTTCTTCCAGATCTGTGGTGTCAATTTCAACAACACCTGGTCGCCAACCTCAAACTCTAAGGGACGACGCTTTCTATCAGCGTACTTCTTCATCCTCCAAACAGCTTTCTCCAGACTAGCTTTGGCTTCATCAACCATCTCCTGTTTACCAAATGCATACCTGTAGGCTGCGGGACAAGTACCACCTGATTTCTGAACTGCCACCTCGTTTGGGGTTCTCGGCTGAAACCCAAAAATCACCTCGAAGGGGCTCTTACCAGTCGCTGAAGACTGATGTAGGTTGTAGCAGAACTGTGCTACATCCATCAACTCTAGCCAATTTTTCTGACTAGCTGAAACATAGTGCCTGAGATACTCCTCTAGTAGCTGATTCATTCGCTCCGTCTGACCATCTGTTTGGGGATGATTTGCAGTAGAGAACTTCAACTCACTTCCCAAGAACCCAAACAATGCTATCCAGAACCGCCCTGTGAACCTGCTATCCCGATCACTAATAATATCCTCTGGCAACCCAAAATGTTTCACCACATGCTGAAAGAATAGGCCAGCTGCTACCTCTGCTGTACACACCTTTGGTGCAGGAATGAACACAGCATACTTCGAAAACCGATCAACCACCACAAAGATTGACCCCTTTCCCTCCACCTGAGGCAACCCAAGAATAAAATCCATAGATACTGACTGCCACGGTCTATCTGGAATAGGTAAAGGTTGTAGAAGTCCAGCTTCCTTCTTCCTTTCAGTCTTGTCAAGTTGGCAAACCAAGCACGACTTGACATATGCCTCAACGTCATCCATCATCTTCGGCCAATAGTAGGATCTACTCAGCAATGCTAGCATCCTTGCTACCCCCGGATGTCCTGCCCATTTAGCATCATGAGACTCTTTCAAGATTCGCTGCCGGAGAGTTCCCCCATGTGGAACATAAAGTCGACTGCCTTTACAATACAGCAACCCATCCTCCAACCAGTATTTGCGAACCACCCCTGTCTTCACTTCTTCCACAAGTTTACCATACACAGCATCTGTCTTTGACTGCCTTTTGATCTCCTCTAGGAACTCAGTGTCCACCACTGTCATGGATGCCACAGACTCTTGCACCTTTCTGCTCAGTGCATCGGCTACCTGGTTTTGTGCTCCCGGCTTATGCAGCCATACAAAATTGAATTCTGCTAGAAATTCCTGCCAACGGGCCTGCTTTGGGGTTAGCTTCTTCTGAGTCTTGAAATAAGTGTTTGCCACATTGTCTGTGCAAACCACAAACTCCGCTCCCAGCAAGTAATGCCTCCACACCTCCAAACAATGAACCACTGCAGTCATCTCCTTTTCATGAGTACTGTACCTCTGTTCAGCATCTGTTAGCTTTCGACTTTCATATGCCACCGGATGTCCCAACTGAACCAACACTCCACCAATTGCACGATCAGAAGCATCAGTGTGCACTTCGAATGGCACCCCAAAATCTGGAAGTTTGAGCACGGGTTCTGAAGCAACTGCAATTTTTAGCTCCACAAACGCCGCTTCACACTCATCATTCCATTCCCAAACATGATCCTTCTTTAGCAAATCTGTCAAGACATTTACTTTCTTCGAGTATCCCTGTATAAACTTGCGATAATAGTTAGCAAGACCAAGAAAAGATCTCAACTCAGCTACCTTCTTCGGGGCAGGCCAATCAATGATGGCCTCGACTTTCCTCTTGTCCATCTTCACCATTCCTTGGCTCAGCACATGCCCTAGGAAATGGATTTCCTCCCTGCAGAACTCACACTTCTCCCTTTTGACATAAAGACTGTGTTCTCGCAGTTTAGTGAAAATGCACTTTAAGTGTTCTAAGTGAGCTTCCAGACTATCACTATAGATCACAATATCATCTAAGTACACTACCACAAAACGGTCTAGGTACTCATATAGCACATCATTCATCAAATTACAGAATGTTGCAGGTGCATTTGTTAACCCAAATGGCAGAACTAGAAACTCATAAGACCCATACCTCGTTACACATGCGGTCTTAGGCTCATCCCCTGCAGCAATTCTGACTTGCCAATATCCCGACCTCAGATCCAACTTCGTGAAGTACTTAGCTTTCGAGAGCCTGTCAAACAGCTCAACAATATTTGGAACAGGGTACTTATTTTTAATAGTTACCTTGTTCAAGGCCCGATAGTCTATACACATCCGCAATGACCCATCTGCCTTCTTCTGGAATAAGACTGGGGCACCATAAGGAGCTTTAGACGGTTGAATGAATCCGCTCTCCAACAACTCGTCCAACTGTTTTCTCAGTTCAGCCAACTCCATCGGTCCCATACGGTAGGGGGCTTGAGACGGGGCCCGTGCACCCGGCTCGAGTTCAATCCTGTGATCCACATCCCTTCTTGGCGGCAATTTCTTAGGCAACTCTGGGGGCATGACATCTTCAAACTCCTTGAGAGTAGGAACAACAACATCAGGTATCTCTAACTGATCAGGCTTTTCCTCCACAAGAGCCGCTAGATAAGTCACTTCACCATGCTTCAGCCCAGCTTCAACCTGCATAGCTGACAACATTCCCTCCCTTTTCTTGCCCAAGTCACGATCAAACACACCCTTCACAAAGCAAGGGTTGCTTTCCTCTCCAATCATAACCCCACCAAGATGTGGCATCACCGACGCCTTAGCTTTCCTTAAGAAGTCCATCCCCAATATAAGATCGAAATCATCTAAAGGAACAGCCAAGAGAGTTACCTTTCCAGTCCATGGTTCCATTTTTAACTCTGCCTCAGTTGATCCCTTGACCACCTGTGCCTCAGAATTTACAGCTTTCACTCGGCTGGTGCTTGCTCCCAAAACCAAGCCAAGAGATTCCACACTCCTGTCAGCCACAAAATTATTGGTAGCTCCAGTATCTACCATAGCCATCACCTCATGACCATTTATCTCAACCTGCACATACAACAAACTAGATGACTTTACTGCCTCCTTTGTCTGTAGTGCATTGACCATCCTGAGCGGATTCACCCTTCCTGGTTCCTCTCCCTCGGCCACAGTCATAGTATTCAGCTTCTCCCTCTTTGGACAATCTTTCATCATGTGAGGACCATCACAAATATAGCACTTCAGCTGCTTCTTTGTTTGCCCACCACCATTCTTGGCTTTGCTAGATTCCTCATCTTGGACCTTTTTCTTGCCTTTGAACTTCTGCCCCTTTTCTTTAGCCCCTTGGGTTTGTTTCCCCTTGCTATTATTAGAACTTGTTGCAAAGTCCACCAAGCTATCTGCCGCTACAATAGCTGCTGTCAGGTCCTTGACATTTTGTCTCCTCAGCTCAGCCTGTGCCCATGGCTTTAACCCAGAAATGAAGTTGAACAACCTGTCCGCTTCTGCCATGTCACGAATGTCCAACAGATTAGAAGTGAATGCCTTTACATAATCTCGCACAGACCCCGTTTGCTTTAGGTGCTTTAGTTTCTCCCTAGCCATCCACGCAGCATTATTAGGCAAGAATTGCTCCCTAAGCTCCTTCTTCATGACCTCCCAAGTCTGAATACCGGGTTTCCCTGTGCCATCAACGTCCTCCATGCGAGTGCGCCACCACAACTTAGCATCACCTGCAAGGAACATACTAGCCATAGTTACCTGCTCCACTTCTCCAATACGAGATGCTTTGAAGTATTGCTCCATGTCCCACAAGAAATTCTCCAATGCCTTGGCATCACGCCCTCCCTCAAATGTCTTCGGGTCTGGCACTTTGAACTTTCTTGCCCCATCACTGGAGGTACTGCCACCAACAGCCACCGCCTTCCTTAGGATTGTCACTTCTTCGTAGAGTTCTGAATAAGAAGTTTCCAAATGAACAAGCCTTTCTTCAGACTCACGCATGTGATTTTCCAAGATCAGTCTGATTTGATCAAGATCAGCCTTCATGTTCACACATTGTGTCTGCAATGGTTGAACGTCGGTCGACTCTGGTATGCCAATCAACCCCTCAAGCCTAGCAACCTTCTCACCAAGTGTAGCAACTGTAGGACCAGCCATAATACTCTTTCACCAACGGTGCTCTAAAAAGACACCAATCAAGCTCTGATGCCAACTATCACGTAGGCGTGCGGAAGCGCGAAATTTTTCACAAACTTGTCGCCTAGTGATGCGCCAACTCCCCCAACCTAGAGCCTGGCCAGCAATGCGCAACTAACCTTTGTGCCTGCAAAGAAGGTTAGTGATAACCACAAGATAAACGGAGACAGAGTTACGGGAAACCCCAACCTTTTTATTACTGCAACAAAAAGGACTAACAATCTAGGCCTGCTGCCCACACGTCGGCACAGCTACCCACTAACTGCTAGAATACAAGAAAGCCTAACTACAATGCTAGCTCTCTCTGTATATGCTCTCACTCTCTCTACAACTGTTTACTGTGTATCTGAATGAATGAATGAGAATGAAGAAGCTCCTCCTTATATAGGTAGCTTTACGGGCTTTAGGCTAGGCTAAGCCCAACCCTACTTTCCATCTTTGCCTGAGATCTTCAAGATATCCTCAATCTTCCCGATTGCCTTTCCTTCCATAGAAGATCCACCCTAATCGTATCTTTGACTCTGATAGACTTTCCCTTTCTGCAGAAGATTGCAATCCCTAATTGATTCTTCTGGAATGATCTCCAAAGATATGGTCTTATCCCAAATCTGATAAGCCCATTTACACCCTACACCTTGGCCCATGTCTTTTACTTGCATCCTGCTTCGAACCAGCCCAACTATAGAATTCTGGCCCAGCTTTGCCTCACTATATTTGAACTAGAAGACTCTTCTCCCATGTCGCATGTGTGTCATGGAGGCCCAATGCTTTGGACTGGCCAGGCCCATGCTTTGCCTCTCTCCCTCTTGCGCCATGCTGCATGACTCCCCTAAGCCCAAGTGTGCCTCTGCTCAAGCCCACATTCACTATGTCTGTGCCTGGTTGAATGCTTCATGCCTTAGACAAGCCCAATCCGTGTAAGTGCCTCAAATGCCCACTTCATCTCAATGCCTTAGTTTTTATGTCAAGTCCCATACTTGACTTCGCCTAGTGTTCATGCCCAAGACAGAATCGTGAACCTCAAGCACGTCTTCGCCTCTACACCCAACACTAGGGCATGAAAATCTCTTAAGGGTCTAACACCATGCATTGTTGTGCTCGTTTTTATTGTTAACAAAAGAAGAATGCATGATGTGTGGTTGGTCAAAAGAAAAGAAATGAATGCAAAACAACTGCACGTGTATTTGTTCAATTCAAGGCAAACGAATTGTAAACAGCGGGCAAGTTAGGCAGGCTTTGCCTCACGCGCCCGCCGCGCGCGTGAGGTACACACGCCCACCTGCCACGAAGAAAAACCGGCCGCGTGTGTCTCCTGCGTCCTGTTGCTGTGTGCTGATTGAACGAAGTAAGGCTGCCAATATCAAACAATTCACTACTCATTTGTTGAGTAGTATTGTCAGCCTTTCTCCTTAATACTCCCGAGTATTAACTAACCTCTAATACTCCCTTGCCTATATAAACAACACAGCAGCCAGCATTAGAAAACTGAACTCAACATTTTATTTTCAAGTCACCAACCAAAAATCTCATGTCTTCTCTCTCTCTCTCTCATTTTTAACACTGAACCAAAACCTCCTCCCACCATTAATATTCAAATCCTCCGAGGTTCTTCACCAGTTACGTTATTGTTACATATTATCCGGTGATTGTGTTCTAGTTACTATTGTAAACCATTCTAACGGATTTTAATCCTTAGAAAACATCTCGAACTGTTTTTAAACTACAAAAATGGATAAGTTAATTCCGAATTTATTCTAAATTTGTATTTGAATAGTTTGAGATATATAGCCATTGTAATCTGTACCGTACCTTGTAACACCTTCAAGTCTAATATAAAGCATATTTAACTTGAATCTTGTTTCAATTATTTCTGCACTGTTTTGATCCGTTACACATTTTATTTTAAACGGACAAAAATCGATAAAAAGGTATAGTTTGTATTCAACCCCCCTTCTACAAACTTTCTGGACCTAACAATTGATATCTGAGCCATCTGAGTAACACACCTATCAAGATCGATCCTATCTTTCGTGCTTGAAATCCAAAACAAATCAAATCCTTAAAATCAAACAAGCTTAATCGCCAAAACAACCGGCTCCGTTAAAATACCCGTGTTCAAAAGAGATGAGGATCATGGACTTTGGAAAAAGAAAATGTTATTATTTATCCAAGTCACTAATCCTAAATATTTAAGTGTATTGAGAAAAGGACCTAAAATTTCAATGGTTATTGAGGAACAGGTCATAGCAGACGGGGTAGTTGTAATTCCAAAAAAGTCTTATCCAAAGGACCCCGTAGAATTTACACCGGATGAAAAAGAGGATGATTCCCTGGACTTAAATTTACAATTAATTTTAATTGAGTCCCTCGATTCTGTTATGCACAATCATGTTGTCAATTGTTGAGATGCTAAACATATATGGGAAACAATTGAAACAATAAATGAAGGGACAGAAGAAGTTAGGGAATATAAAATGGAGATTCTTACTTCTGAATATGAGCACTTTAGATCAAATCCAGGAGAAGGAATTTCAGAAGTATTTGAGAGATTTAACAAGTTAATCAATAATCTCAATCTCCTTGGAAAATACTACACCAGAAGAGAAGTGAACAGGAAATTCCTTCTGACAATGCCAAGTCATTTAGAACATAGAATAACAGCAATCAGGGAGTCAAGAGATTTAAATGAAATCTCCCTGGACAGACTGTATGGAGTTTTAAAGACTTATGAGCTAGAGCAGATACAGTAGAAGGAAATTTATGGCAAGGGTAGAGTGGTTAGTGATCTACTGCATTAGTAGCTGAAGCCCCTCAGATTCAGGAAATAAAAGTGGTTATTCCTCCAGGCTCTAACAAAATTGAAATCATTGCTGAACAGGGTGAAACTCCTAATTTTGATGATAGTGAATTTCATTCATTAGAAGAGCTGGATCAGTTAGAGGATGAATCCATGGTTGAAATTACAAGAAGATTTGGACATGTCAAATTTAGAAGGAACCCAAATCTCAAGTACAAGTCAGAAAGGGGTAAAAACAAGTCTGGTATCACTACAAGGAATTTCGAATCACACAACGGTTTCCGACCGTTGTCTGAAGTCCCATATTCCCGTTGTCTATCGAGATGCCGTCTGATACGCGTATCAGACAACGGTGCCCAAGCGTTGTCTGAGGCTCTACAGACAACGTAGTTATTGAATAAACCGTTGTACAATACCCAGAAACAACAACGGTTTATCTGAAAGCCATTGTGAGAGACGGTATTACTCAAGTGTTTCCTTGACTTAGGAAACACTTGTCTTATAATGTCACAAAGAATATACAGACAACGGTTATTTTCTTTGAACGTGTTTTCTAAGTACCATATAAACAACGGTTTGTGCAATTTTTTCTCTGAACTGTTGTGGCAATTATATATAGACAATGGTTTTGTTTTTCACATAGGTTTGTTCAGTTTTTTCACTGAATTGTTGTGGTACAGAATATGTTGTCTGATGATATTTTCCACAATTGTTTCTAAAAGATAATAACATTGGCTAAGGATAAATGAAACAACACTTTTATTTACAACAAAAATTAAAAATTATAGTTTATACAGTACTAGCAACTAACCAATATTCATAACAAAAACTACCAATCAATATTCATCGCTACAAAGCTACTACCGGTACCAATTCCCAACAAAGTACCGCTACCATCATCTAAATTACAATGTTAGAATGAGATAACTCAAATTCTTTACCTACTTCTCTAGCTCCCTTGCCCTTGCTTCTGCTTCTTAACTTTGTTCTTCTCTAGATGATCTGCATTACCTGGTGTTCCACCAATTTCCTTTGCAAATCTTCTTGCTTTTGCCTTTCTTCTATCAGAGCATATTCTGTAGCTGCCTGCTCCTCTAACCTTCGAATTTCAGCTTCCTCCCTAGCCTTCAATTCTCTTTCCCAATCAGCTTGCAGTGATGCAAAATATTCATCATCCTACATGTACAATATATAAGTACAAACTATCTAAGAAAGGTCATAATCTAGACAAAAAAATAATCTCCATGACGAAAAATCTATACAAGGGCTGCAACAGATTATGCAGGACCAGCATAAGGAAGAACGATATAACCTATCCATGCATGTGAGCATTAGAAATTCACATGTATAGCTCCGGGCTTTATATATAATCAATAAAATATTCAGATCCGAATACATTTAAAGGAACTTCTATGCTTTCTACAGAGATCATATTGCCTTAAAGCTATGTAAAGATTATAAAAAGAGGACACTGAAAAGCGTTAATTTAATTTTAATTTTGATTTTGATTCAAAATTTATATATATGAGAACAGAGTTACATGCATTCAAGTTAGTCTGATCATTTATCAACTTCAAGAGGAATGGCAGTAAGTCTGGCCAATCTTCTGGCCAGTCATAATGTGCAACTGATGCAACAGCCATACTAATTGTTGTGCATATTTTTTTATGGTTATCATCGAGTGATAGCAGAAGAAGACTTCTTATAGTTTCCTGTACAATAATTTAACCTAGAATGTCAATAACAAGCTCGTCATAGATAACATGAGCCTCTCAAAAAAGGTTTCAGATTTTTAACATATTCGACTTTTTATGATCAAATTCACCTCGATCAATAATTATGCACTTATGTAGTTTAATGATTTTTTTTTAAAAAAATCAATGTTAGATAGTATTTTTTTTAATCGAGTTCCATATGTTTGTTTTAAAAAATTAATATTAAATTATATTCTATTATATAATAAAAATAACAGAGATAATAAGTAAGTACTAATCGTTACGAAATATGTAACAAAACAATATATAATTTTGTATAATGTGAATGAATGAGTAATACTACGTAATCAAAAAAATTCTCTAAAATTGTTCGCAAAATAACGTGGCATGTGTGACTTGGCAAAATAGAAAGTTTTAATCGGAAAATTCATATGAATGCACGCGAGATTCATCACATTAATTATTTAATCAGGTAATGATAAAAAGACACGTATCATCATTAATTATTTAATCAGCTAATAATAAGAAGACACGTATTATATTGGACATTTTTTTAGAATTTTTATTTGGTTTTCTAACATTTTTTTGTGAATAATAATATAATATAAATAAAATCAAAACTTACAACTATCTCATAAGTACGATTCATTAGAAAATCCAGAATCAAAGGATCGATGCGAAGTTGGTAACAGAATCAAGCATTGGTAACAGAATGAAACAAGAGACTTAACATTAACGCGAACAAAACCTACCAAGACAATAGTGTTTGGGAGAGCTTATTTTCCAGAAAAATTGACTTATTTCAAGAAAGAAGCTAAGATTTCTAGTTTTTCTTAAAACAAAACACCTGTTTTTGCAACTTATGAAATTTCAAACATACATTAAATATATTCATAATTTTTTTTATCAAAATGTGAATTTTTTACCCGAAAATAAGTCTATAAATACTTATTTAATTTTTCCCAAACAGCACCTAAGGAATTGCACCTGAAATCAAAGTCAAGGTCTACTCGGATTAGTTTCGAATGTACATTGCTAAAATTAAAACATTAACAAAATCCATATTTTATTCAATTATGTCAATTAAATTCATGGTTACCAAATAATTGTATTATTCAGCTCCTCAACCTCGCCATGAAGCTTGAGGTTCTCGCCTTCGAGGTCCGTGGTTGCCTTATCAAAATCAAGTTTGAGTTTGTCAAGAGTGGATTGAAGTTTGTCAACATCTTCCTTTCTCGCTTTTGCCTCACCGTCCAATTTATTCTGAGCTTCGCCAGCCTCGCCCTTATACTTTTTAAGAGCTCTCTCATGCTCTTTGATGACAGAGTTCTTTTGGGCGAAAACTTTCAACCCATGGTAAAAGGCATCGCCTAGCCCAACTTTCTTTGAGACTCTGATAGTTTGTTGCTTTCTTTACATTCAAATTTTTCAAAAGCAAAAACTGATTCAAATTCTCAAAATCACTAATCAATTTCAAAGATTTCTCGAGTTCTTTTCAGATCAGTATCTATGGCTGCTCAAAGAAGACTACCCAAATCAGTAGCCTTCAAGTTTGGTGATTTCGATTTTATGACGAACAACCATGTTGCAGCTATCACCAACAAGAAAGGGGTGTCACCTGATTTTCATCCAATAATGGACTTCATGTCAATTGGACACTTGCGTTATGCATTGATAGCATCTCCAGAAATTAATCAAGCTGCTGTTTTACAAGCTTGGGAGAATGCTGAGGTAGTTGATTATGTTCAGGATCAACCAGGTAAGATTGTTCTACACTTAGGACAAGATACTTTTGATATTACTGAATCTGTGGTTAATTCAGTACTTCACTTACCTGTTAGCACACATTATGCTAGTGAACCATCTGATGATGATGTTAGAGCAATGTTATATGAATTAGGTTATAATGGACCTTTAGATAACATGAGTATCAAACTTGGTCCTAATAAACAAGGAAGGAATATGGTTTATTATCATAGATTTATGATTTCATTAACCATTTTATTCCTGATGCTAACACCAGGTTTGGTAGACAATTTTGTGTTCCTTCTTATACATAGCAAAAGAGAATTTTCTTTGATGTTATCAAGAAGGATGGTGAAAAGAATCAAGCTGAGATACCTGCAATGTCCTATCCACAGCATGTTCAGGTACTTCATAGAACTCATCTTCCTACTCTCTATAATTCTTCTTTCTTCAAGGGTGCAATGAATCAGGAACCTCATTTGGTGGAGGACCTCCCTTTTTCTACCCAACACCTCACCAAATTATAGTCTCTGAAACAAGTCATAAACCAAGTTTTGATCCACAGCCCGTTGTTTCAAAGAAACCAACCTCTGGTGTTTCAAAAGACATCAGTTGTAAAGAAGAGAAGATTTGTAGTTTATCCTAGTAGCTCTAGTGAAGATGATGATAATTTAACTCTTGCTGAGAGAGAAGAATTGAAGGCTGCAATTCAACTTTCTAAGCTAGGACAAAGAGGAGAAGATCCAAACCTTAGCCAGGCTGCAGTCTCACAAAAGGCTGTAGTTCTTAACAAGGGAAAATAGTTACTAGATACAGTCTCTCAACAGATTGTTTCTATTAAAAAAGGATCTCAACCCAAGATCACTACTATGTCTACACCTCTTGAGTCTTCTCAAGTTAAATCTTTTGCTCACTATACCAAGAGAACAAGGAGAAAGATTTAATTGTCACCTACACACACAGAGTCTAGTCAAACTAACATTGTGCAGGTCTCTCAAGATCAAGATGTATCTAAGTCAGCAAATGACAAGAGATCTGTTTCTAACAAAGGTCTAGAAATTGATTCTGCTTGGGAAACCACATTGACATACAGAATGGCAATGAAGGTTATTTCAATTCAAGTCAGCATTTCCAGACCTGTTCTAGATTTTCTGATTGTAACGACTGGAAAAATTACGTGTATTTTATTCTGTTAAAATATGTTTTTAGTTGATTTTATTGTGTTTTTATTTAATTTTTAATGCATTTAAATACATTATAATTTTTATTAAATAGGAAAATCATCCCATACGTGTTATGTGACTTCTGTGTAGCATAGATTATTTTATTTTATTTTTCTGTAATTTTTATATTTTTAGAATACAATTATTTTGCATTTTAAATTCCGGAACCAGCCCCTATACTGAATCTGAGACCCTGTTTTTGATACCAATATTTTTATAAAATGGTAGGATGTATAAAAATGAATTTTGTTGTAATTTTTGTAATATTCACAATTTTTGGGAAATTTTGGCATATATATTATAATTGTTTAAAATTAAAAATATTACATTTTTATCTCATAAAAATTATTTTTAAGGCCTAATAATTTTAATTAGGGGCTAAAAATATTTTTGGAGTATTAATTTTCAGATTAGTATAAATAGCTAATTTTCTTATTAATTATTTAATAAAAATCAGAAAAATCAGTTTTTAATTTTTATTTTCTGAAAATTCTGGAAAATTGTTCTTGGTGTTCTTGAGGATCAATCTCACTTTTGACAGTGATTCCGGCATCCAAATCGTTCATGTGGGTAACCAAATTGAATCTCTTGATCTCTACTACATGTTTATGTGTGTTTTAACATCCTAAATTGATTGAATCAAAAATTTATAATTTTAGTTTAATATTCGAATTTTCTTGAATTTATTTTGGATTGTATACTGATTTGCTGTTGATGTGGTTAGTGTCTATAGATTTCTTATGATCTCAGGAGTTTAATCATGATTTTTATTTGATTTTTCATGCCCGATTAAAGTAAATCGAAAATTTGGGGGTGAGATATAATTTTCCATTTTCCGGATTTCTTGATGATTGTTTGGTGTTTTTGATGATTGATATGAGTCATTGAACTCCTGGGCTTTGATTTGGTATGTAGAACGTTTGATTTGGTTGAGAAATGAGTGAAAACGAATTTTGATCGGATAATTCTTTGAAGGTCGCCGGAATTTAATCGGGTTTGGCCGGATTTTTGATTCGGTTGATTCTGGGTTGGAATGAATGGTACGGTTGTGTTTAGGAGGTGATTTGGAGTGTTTTTTTGATTTAAAACGTATCAAATGGTACGTTTTTGGTGGTTGCCGGAGTTCGCCGGAAAATATTTCCGGTGACCGGATTCTGGTAAACTGCCATTGATGGTGGTGGTGTTCTTGAAGCATTCATGTGAAGGTGGTGATGAATAGTACCTGTTTGATCTTTAAAACCTTTTAACCTTTTCTGAAAAATGATTTTGAGAATTGATTTTTACTTTTTACTAATTATTTTTACTTTTATTTACTTTTATTTACTTTTAATTACTTTTAATTACTTTTATTTACTTTTAATTACTTTATAATTCTGAATTTAATTATAAATTTCAGAAATATTATTTTCTGAAAATGTTTGATAAATCATGAATTTATTTCTGAATTCCATTTTAATTATTTCTTTATTTAATTGTTTTTAATTAAAAAATAATTAAGAATTAAATACTTTTAATTATATTAATTAATCTCAAATAATGATTATCTAATAAATGTAATTATTTATTAGATAATTTCATTAATTAATTATTACTTGACTCTAATTAATTTATTTAGGATTATTTAATTTTTAATTAACCAATTTTCTGTTTAAAAGTGATTTAAAATAGAATAAAATTGTTCTAAAATCCTAAAAATAATCCGGGAAGGGTAAAAATAGTTTTAAAATTCTAAAATTGATTTAAAACCGGATTAGGTAATTAGAAAAATATTTCAATGACCCAATAATTATCTGTAGGGTTTTAAATTATCCTTTTTAATCCAAAAAAGGGTAATTTAAATTCTTTAAAAATTCCGAAAAATGTTCTAAAAATGTTTATAAGGGTTCTAAAAATACCTTGAGTGTTCTTTTATATGGTGAGTCATATCTGCTATGTAAATTACGTGTTTGATTACTCTGTACATGTTGTTATTTGATTAAAATATTTAGTCGGTAGCCATGCAACGTACGGGTAGACCCTAGAACCGAGGTTTGATCAGTAATTGACCTTGTACCTAGCCAGATATTTGAAATAGCATGTTTTATTGTAGAAGTGGGAGAAACCCTAGCTAGTGGGCAGAGTTACCTGCAGTATTTCTAGAAGTGAGAAAACCCTAGCCAGACAGCATAAATTACCAGCAGTATATCCAGGCAAGTATTTTCTCCCTTGATCATCTTAAACACTTTTATCTTATGTTCATTGATTCATATCATGACAAATAGTTATTGTTCAGAGCTATTTGTGATTCTTAAATATTTTTGTGCGAACAAAGTTACTTGATATTGGTACCCTTGATGTGGGGAATTGTTTAAGATAAACTCTTCATATCCTTATTATCGTAGTAAATAATAGGGATGTGGACTGTATGTGAAACTAAGCATTTCCTGTTGAATTCGGAAATTGCTCTATTGGATTTGGAAAATGATAAAGCGTAGGAGGCCATGATAGCTGTCATGGTCCAGCAATATTTAAGGAGGATATGGTAACCATTCCATCTTCCTATAGGCTAACATTACTTGCCTATTTTGGTACCTTCATGAAATCCGGATTATACACACGGGTATAGCTGTACCAGTGGAGTATAAAGGGTCCCATTGCTTTTGAACCTGATCAGGGGGCAATGGTGTTTCAGTTATGTATATCCAATCCATATCGCCCGAATGGCTATTATATATTGTGAGTTGACAAATGATTCAGTTCTATGTCATGTCGAATGATTTCAGTTATGATCGAATTATAACTCAGTTGTTGATTCAGTATGCTTTATAAACTGTTTTACTTTTCAGTTGATATTATGCAACATTTGTTCTGGTTTTATTTTGAAACTGTTTATATATACTTGCTGGGCTTTTCTTTGGCTCACTCTTGCTTTCACTAAACCTTTCCAGACGGGAAATATGGTTCCGATCAGCAGTCCAGACAGTATTAGAGGGAGTCAGAGTGGTCGGGTATCCGCACCTCAGGCTGTGCAGGTACTTGTGCGTTTCAGTTGGCGCTAGATAGAATTTTAAATAAAACGGGATGTAATAATAAAATTGATTTAGACTGGTTTTAAGTTGACTTGATTTGGTGGTTTGTAATAAGTGACTAGTTTATTCTGGAATATGTCTGCTTGTATTCATGCAATAACCTGTTTTGCGATCTTTGGTGTGCGGGGTCGGTTGTGTATTCTGATATTTTTGGTTGTGATTGGTTGGTGACCCCCGGATCTGGACCCCGGATTTGGAGGGGTGTCACAGTTGGTATCAGAGCAGACAGGTTATAGCCATTGAAATAAGCAGATATATACCATAGGAAAGATTAGGCAGATCACATGAGATAGGACGACGTTTTTGTGTTACGTTGCGTTTGATTTTAGTCTAAGCCTAAGTTGTGAGGTGATTGTGATATTATGTTACTGGGTTGCGCAGGTGTCTGTTGTGGTGACTGCACCGGTAGTTGCACCTCAGCCTATGCCGGTCCTGGAGTCAGTTACACCACCGCTGTTCCCACCTATGGATTTACCACCTATTCCAGCTATTATGGATCCTGACTACCCAGTGATGGGGGTAGACTATTGGCTGGGTTGGGAGTTCCCGCGGGAGCCGATGAGTCCCGTACCACCAGTTCATCCTGTTGATCCAGGTGAGTGGATGGGTTTGCCAGTGCTTGGGGAGCCGAGTTATGTGGCACATTTGGGTATGGCTCATGAGGAGGAGATCATGGTAATTGACCCTCCAGCACCAGTCCCCGTACGGATGTTTGTTCCTGATCAGCAGCAGGGAGTAGTGATACCACCCGCCTTACCTGAGCTTCATCTACCCGATGCGGAGGCAGCTATAGGAGGATTTCTCATGCCAGCTGAGTTCACGGACCAGTCAGACCCCACTGTGCAGGGTCCCTATGTACCACTCTCACCAGTCATACCTTGGCATCAGATGCCACCAGGAGAGGAGAGAGTGCGTGCTTTGATAGAGGAGGTTACAGGCGGGGCAGAGGCTGAGTCGAGAGGTCATATAGGTGCACCGCACACTGTTCCTTTTGGTGAGTACCGCGAGCTCTGGGAGGCATATGACTTTTTGAGAGGGCAGAATATGGAGCTGCGTAGGGTGACAGGTCGTCCTGTTTCGGACTCCGAGATTCGTCATAACCTCCGGGAGTTGATTGCAGCCGGTACGTATGAGTTGGAGGCATTGAGGTTGGGTGATTCTGGTACTATCGATTATCGTCGGGCCTACCGTATCCTCCAGAGGATGTTAGCGGATCTTCAGCAGATGGTAGATCCTAGTTGGGATTAGAGACTGTGGGACAGAGACATAGAAGGAAGAATGCTACCTGTGTTTGTTTGGTTTTGGTTGTTTGTAAAATAGTGTATGTGTGTATTAGCAGCAGTTTGGTAGAATAAGTCGGGAATTTTGTTGTACATAGCCGACATTAAAGTCGTTAAGGTAGGTTATGAGCGATATGATGAAAAGTGAACCGATCAATAGTCATGTATGACTGTAAGTGGTTATCTATATATCAGCAGTACTTTTGTAGTGTTACGTGTATCGATTCCATCCAGCATGCGTTTATTTATTTTTATTTTTTTTCCAATTCAAGTGAATTAGTGATTGGGTGACATGAGTTGATAAATATTCTTGATTCATGCTTCTTTTCAATGAATGTCTATCAAAAACATGTGTAGCCAATTATTAAGGAACTTGTGTAATTTCCTTTACCAGATTATGGATAATCAGCAACCACATGGAAATCACGCGGGAAATGCGAATAATAATCAGAACGCCGGGGAGCAGGGCAATATTAATATGATGCAGCAAATGCTGGAGCTGTTCCGACAGCAGACCGAAAACCTCACTCGTCAGCAGCAACATCCGCCAGTACCCCAGGTGACGACCTTTAAAACTTTTCAGTCTGTTAAACCCCCAAAATTCCAAGGCTCAGCGAATCCAGTTGAGGCCCGAGCTTGGTTAAAAGAGATGGAGAAAGCCCTTGCATTGGTGAATGTAGAAGAGAATAAAAAGACTGAGTTCGTGAGTTACTTTTTGAAAGGAGAAGCGAACTACTGGTGGGAAGCCAGGAAGGCTTTGGAAGGAGAAGGGCTAACTACGTGGGAAAGGTTCAAGGAGTTGTTTTTGGAAAAGTATTTTCCCCGCTATATGCAGAATCAGATGGAGATTAAATTTTTGGAATTAAAACAAGAAGGCAGTGCCACTGACTATGAAGCAAAGTTTACAGAATTAGCCAGGTTTGTTCCAGACTTGGTTGATACTGAAGAGAAGCGAGCAAGGAGATTTCAGCAGGGTTTGAAGCCGTGGCTCCGAAGCCGGGTAGCCGCTTTTGAATTGACTACCTATTCCGCTGTGGTCCAGAAGGCACTGATCATAGAAGGAGAAAGTGATAGCTCTCAGAAAGAAAGGGAAGGTAAGAAGAGGAAATTTCATAGTCAATCCGGGAATTCGTTCCAAGGCAGAGTGCAGAACAATTTTAGCCATGGACCAGCATTTCAGCCTAGAGGCAACGGAGGACCAGGGAATGGAACCCAGTATTTTGGGAATCAGGGGAATCGATTTCGGAATAGCAATCAACAGCAAGGAAGTCGGTTTTTGAGCAATAATCAACAACAAGGAGGTCGAATTCCAAACAATAATCAGCAACAAGGGATGCGACCACCCCTGCCAGCATGTGGAATATGTGGAAAGAACCATGGAGGTGCATGTAATCTGGCTAATGTAGTGTGTTTTCGGTGTGGCAAGAAAGGGCATTATGCCAACGGATGCGATATGCCAGCAGCTAATGGGATTGGTTGTCACAAATGTGGAAACAAAGGGCATCTTGCTAAAGATTGCAGAGTTAACTTAAACTCGGGAAACCAGAATAAAGCTACAGGGACAAATAATGCGGGGCAGCCAAGGGCCCGAGTTTTCAATATGACCATGTCAGATGCAGAGCAGAATTCTGATGTTATTACAGGTACACTTTCCGTAAACTCTACTAATGCCAAAGTACTTATTGATTCAGGAGCTTCTAAATCTTTTATTTCAGAAAAGTTTGCGGGTAAGCTAGAATGTGAATGTCAGTTATTAAATGAAGCATTAGTAGTAGAGATAGCTAATCAGGAGCGTATACCCGTTAGACAAATTTACCCAGCATGTGATATCGAAATATCCGATCAACATTTTCATGCCAACTTGATTCCTTTCAAGTTGGGAGAGTTCGAGGTTATACTGGGAATGGATTGGTTGACAAAGTATAATGCCCAGATTGATTGTAAGAAGAAGGAGTTGAGGCTGAAGCTGGATGGGGATAAAGAAGTAGTGTTTCATGGACAAAAGCAAGTGAAGAAACTTTTGACTATGATGCGAGCCAAACGATTGTTGCGGCAGGGATGTAAAGCATGCTTAGCTTATGTAATAGATACCAATAAGGAAGTGCCACAGATAGAACAGATTCCAATAGTAAATGAATTTCTGGATGTGTTCCCTGATGAATTGTCAGGCTTACCTCCAGATAGAGAAATTGAGTTTGCTATTGATTTGGCACCAGGTACTGAACCTATATCGAAAGCTCCGTACAGAATGGCGCCAGTGGAAATGAAAGAATTGGCCAAGCAGCTGCAGGAATTGCTAGACAAAGGAGTAATCAGACCAAGCGTATCCCCATGGGGCGCACCAGTATTGTTTGTGAAAAAGAAGGATGGAAGCATGAGACTTTGTATTGACTACCGGGAGTTAAACAAATTGACGATTAAAAACAAGTACCCATTACCGAGGATCGATGATTTGTTTGATCAACTAAAAGGAGCATCATGGTTTTCCAAAATTGACTTACGATCGGGATATCACCAGTTGAAGATCAAGTCAGATGATATACCCAAGACAGCATTTCGTACGAGATATGGGCATTACGAATTTTTAGTTATGCCATTCGGATTAACCAATGCACCAGCCGCTTTTATGGATTTGATGAATAGAGTTTTCAAGAAATATCTGGATAAATTCGTGATCGTTTTCATAGATGATATTTTGATATATTCTAAGACAGAGGAAGATCATGCGGAGCACTTGAGAACAGCTTTAGAAATTTTGCGGAAGGAGAAGCTATACGCCAAATTTTCGAAATGCGAGTTTTGGTTAAGGGAGGTACAATTTCTGGGGCACGTTGTCACTAACGAAGGGATTAAAGTGGATCCAGCCAAGATCGAAGCTATTAAGAGTTGGGAGCGACCAAGAACACCAACCGAAGTTCGAAGTTTTCTGGGATTGGCTGGATATTATAGAAGGTTTGTTAAGGATTTTGCTAAAATAGCAGCATCTTTGACAAAACTCACCAGGAAGAATGAGAAATTTGAATGGAACGAGAAGTGTGAGCAGAGTTTCCAAGAATTAAAGAAGCGATTGATGACTGCACCAGTATTAGTTTTACCCAGCGAAACTGGAGATTTTGTAATCTATAGCGATGCATCTCAGAAGGGGTTAGGGTGTGTGTTGATGCAGGATGGTAAGGTAATTGCTTATGCGTCTAGGCAACTCAAGAATCATGAACGGAAGTATCCAACGCACGATCTGGAATTGGCAGCAATTGTTTTTGCACTAAAGCTTTGGAGGCACTATCTATATGGAGAAAAGTGTGAAATATTCACGGATCACAAGAGTTTGAAATATATCTTTACTCAGAAGGAGCTCAACATGAGGCAAAGACGATGGTTGGAGTTGATCAAGGATTACGACTGTACTATCAGCTATCATCCAGGCAAGGCCAACGTAGTGGCAGATGCACTAAGCAGGAAGGAAAGGTTAAATCTCTTAACCTCATCCGAGGAGTTGCTGAAGGAATTCGAGAAATTGGAAATAGAGGTCCATACATCAGAAGAGACCAGTGAAGTATTGTATGCCATGACCTTTCAACCAATGTTATTGGAAAAGATCCGTAGATGTCAAGAACAGGTAATGGACCAAGACAAAGCAAGTTTAACTGGAGAGGAAATCAGGAGTCAAAAGGATGATAAAGGAATTCTCAGGTTTTCTTCACGTATATGGGTGCCTAATGTCGCAGAATTGAAGGATGAAATCTTACGTGACGCGCACAACTCTAGGTATTCTATTCACCCTGGCAGTACCAAGATGCATAGAGACTTGAAGCAACACTTTTGGTGGCCCGATATGAAGAAAGAAATTGCAGAATACGTCAGCAAATGCTACACCTGTCAGAGAGTTAAAGCTGAACATCAAAGGCCAAGTGGATTGCTACAACCTTTGGAAATTCCAGAATGGAAATGGGAACATCTCGCAATGGATTTTGTAGTAGGACTTCCGAAGACGAAATCAAACCACGATGCAATCTGGGTGATCATTGATAGGTTGACCAAATCAGCACATTTCCTCCCAATCAACGAAAGATTTTCGCTAGAGAAACTGGTTCAACTATATTTGAAAGAGATTGTAGTACGACACGGGGTTCCCGTATCTATAGTATCTGATCGAGATCGTCGTTTCAATTCAAGATTCTGGAGGCAATTCCAAGAAGGTTTAGGAACCAAACTAAACATGAGTACGGCATATCATCCTCAGACGGACGGGCAAAGCGAGAGAACAATCCAAACCATTGAAGATATGCTAAGGGTATGTGCCCTAGATTTTAAAGGTAGTTGGGATGAGCACTTGCCACTGGTGGAATTCTCATACAATAATAGTTACCATGCTAGCATTGGAATGCCACCATATGAAGCTCTTTACGGCAGAAGATGTAGATCTCCGGTGTATTGGGAAGAAGTAGGAGAACGCGCAATCTTAGGTCCAGAACTACTCCAACAGACGAAGGAAAAGATTGGATTGATACAGAAAAGATTGATTGCCGCTCAAGATCGACAGAAGAAATACGCAGATCAAACCAGAAAGGACCAGAGTTTTGAAGTTGGGGAATTGGTATTGCTGAAAGTATCACCATGGAAAGCAGTGACCAGATTTGGGAAAAGAGGTAAACTCAATCCAAGATATGTAGGACCGTTTGAGATATTGAAGAAGGTAGGGAAGCTGGCTTACGAACTAGCATTACCGCCTCACATGCAGAACATCCATAATGTATTCCATATATCGATGCTGAAGAAGTACAATCCGGATCCAATGCACGCAATAGAATATGAACCTGTAGATATTCAACCTGATTTATCTTTTATCGAGCAGCCAGTTAAAATATTAGATTATAAGGATAAGGTATTAAGAAATAAGACAATACCTCTAGTTAGAGTTTTATGGAGGAATCCCTTGGTTGAGGAATCAACATGGGAAGTAGAGAGTGAAATGCGAGCTCAGTACCCTCAGTTATTTTCTTAAGTAGGATTCTGGGGGCAGAATCCTTATAAGGGGGGAAGGATGTAACGACTGGAAAAATTACGTGTATTTTATTCTGTTAAAATATGTTTTTAGTTGATTTTATTGTGTTTTTATTTAATTTTTAATGCATTTAAATACATTATAATTTTTATTAAATAGGAAAATCATCCCATACGTGTTATGTGACTTCTGTGTAGCATAGATTATTTTATTTTATTTTTCTGTAATTTTTATATTTTTAGAATACAATTATTTTGCATTTTAAATTCCGGAACCAGCCCCTATACTGAATCTGAGACCCTGTTTTTGATACCAATATTTTTATAAAATGGTAGGATGTATAAAAATGAATTTTGTTGTAATTTTTGTAATATTCACAATTTTTGGGAAATTTTGGCATATATATTATAATTGTTTAAAATTAAAAATATTACATTTTTATCTCATAAAAATTATTTTTAAGGCCTAATAATTTTAATTAGGGGCTAAAAATATTTTTGGAGTATTAATTTTCAGATTAGTATAAATAGCTAATTTTCTTATTAATTATTTAATAAAAATCAGAAAAATCAGTTTTTAATTTTTATTTTCTGAAAATTCTGGAAAATTGTTCTTGGTGTTCTTGAGGATCAATCTCACTTTTGACAGTGATTCCGGCATCCAAATCGTTCATGTGGGTAACCAAATTGAATCTCTTGATCTCTACTACATGTTTATGTGTGTTTTAACATCCTAAATTGATTGAATCAAAAATTTATAATTTTAGTTTAATATTCGAATTTTCTTGAATTTATTTTGGATTGTATACTGATTTGCTGTTGATGTGGTTAGTGTCTATAGATTTCTTATGATCTCAGGAGTTTAATCATGATTTTTATTTGATTTTTCATGCCCGATTAAAGTAAATCGAAAATTTGGGGGTGAGATATAATTTTCCATTTTCCGGATTTCTTGATGATTGTTTGGTGTTTTTGATGATTGATATGAGTCATTGAACTCCTGGGCTTTGATTTGGTATGTAGAACGTTTGATTTGGTTGAGAAATGAGTGAAAACGAATTTTGATCGGATAATTCTTTGAAGGTCGCCGGAATTTAATCGGGTTTGGCCGGATTTTTGATTCGGTTGATTCTGGGTTGGAATGAATGGTACGGTTGTGTTTAGGAGGTGATTTGGAGTGTTTTTTTGATTTAAAACGTATCAAATGGTACGTTTTTGGTGGTTGCCGGAGTTCGCCGGAAAATATTTCCGGTGACCGGATTCTGGTAAACTGCCATTGATGGTGGTGGTGTTCTTGAAGCATTCATGTGAAGGTGGTGATGAATAGTACCTGTTTGATCTTTAAAACCTTTTAACCTTTTCTGAAAAATGATTTTGAGAATTGATTTTTACTTTTTACTAATTATTTTTACTTTTATTTACTTTTATTTACTTTTAATTACTTTTAATTACTTTTATTTACTTTTAATTACTTTATAATTCTGAATTTAATTATAAATTTCAGAAATATTATTTTCTGAAAATGTTTGATAAATCATGAATTTATTTCTGAATTCCATTTTAATTATTTCTTTATTTAATTGTTTTTAATTAAAAAATAATTAAGAATTAAATACTTTTAATTATATTAATTAATCTCAAATAATGATTATCTAATAAATGTAATTATTTATTAGATAATTTCATTAATTAATTATTACTTGACTCTAATTAATTTATTTAGGATTATTTAATTTTTAATTAACCAATTTTCTGTTTAAAAGTGATTTAAAATAGAATAAAATTGTTCTAAAATCCTAAAAATAATCCGGGAAGGGTAAAAATAGTTTTAAAATTCTAAAATTGATTTAAAACCGGATTAGGTAATTAGAAAAATATTTCAATGACCCAATAATTATCTGTAGGGTTTTAAATTATCCTTTTTAATCCAAAAAAGGGTAATTTAAATTCTTTAAAAATTCCGAAAAATGTTCTAAAAATGTTTATAAGGGTTCTAAAAATACCTTGAGTGTTCTTTTATATGGTGAGTCATATCTGCTATGTAAATTACGTGTTTGATTACTCTGTACATGTTGTTATTTGATTAAAATATTTAGTCGGTAGCCATGCAACGTACGGGTAGACCCTAGAACCGAGGTTTGATCAGTAATTGACCTTGTACCTAGCCAGATATTTGAAATAGCATGTTTTATTGTAGAAGTGGGAGAAACCCTAGCTAGTGGGCAGAGTTACCTGCAGTATTTCTAGAAGTGAGAAAACCCTAGCCAGACAGCATAAATTACCAGCAGTATATCCAGGCAAGTATTTTCTCCCTTGATCATCTTAAACACTTTTATCTTATGTTCATTGATTCATATCATGACAAATAGTTATTGTTCAGAGCTATTTGTGATTCTTAAATATTTTTGTGCGAACAAAGTTACTTGATATTGGTACCCTTGATGTGGGGAATTGTTTAAGATAAACTCTTCATATCCTTATTATCGTAGTAAATAATAGGGATGTGGACTGTATGTGAAACTAAGCATTTCCTGTTGAATTCGGAAATTGCTCTATTGGATTTGGAAAATGATAAAGCGTAGGAGGCCATGATAGCTGTCATGGTCCAGCAATATTTAAGGAGGATATGGTAACCATTCCATCTTCCTATAGGCTAACATTACTTGCCTATTTTGGTACCTTCATGAAATCCGGATTATACACACGGGTATAGCTGTACCAGTGGAGTATAAAGGGTCCCATTGCTTTTGAACCTGATCAGGGGGCAATGGTGTTTCAGTTATGTATATCCAATCCATATCGCCCGAATGGCTATTATATATTGTGAGTTGACAAATGATTCAGTTCTATGTCATGTCGAATGATTTCAGTTATGATCGAATTATAACTCAGTTGTTGATTCAGTATGCTTTATAAACTGTTTTACTTTTCAGTTGATATTATGCAACATTTGTTCTGGTTTTATTTTGAAACTGTTTATATATACTTGCTGGGCTTTTCTTTGGCTCACTCTTGCTTTCACTAAACCTTTCCAGACGGGAAATATGGTTCCGATCAGCAGTCCAGACAGTATTAGAGGGAGTCAGAGTGGTCGGGTATCCGCACCTCAGGCTGTGCAGGTACTTGTGCGTTTCAGTTGGCGCTAGATAGAATTTTAAATAAAACGGGATGTAATAATAAAATTGATTTAGACTGGTTTTAAGTTGACTTGATTTGGTGGTTTGTAATAAGTGACTAGTTTATTCTGGAATATGTCTGCTTGTATTCATGCAATAACCTGTTTTGCGATCTTTGGTGTGCGGGGTCGGTTGTGTATTCTGATATTTTTGGTTGTGATTGGTTGGTGACCCCCGGATCTGGACCCCGGATTTGGAGGGGTGTCACATTGATTGAACAAGTTCCAAGACTTTCTTTTTCAGAAGAATATGCGCTTCTATATCAAATGCTTGATCTTATGAAGATGCATTTTTATGTAACAATCAGAAGGAGGTTACACAGGGGTTTTGGACTTACAAAGCATGGTGCACTTCAAACACTTCATATTTATTTGTTTCATAAAGATTTTATTGTTGAAGATGCTCCAGCTCAAGTTGAATAAAAGGAGGTAGTAGGTAGTGGAATTCAGTCAACAGAAGATACTATTGCACCAGTAGTGAATAGTAGGACAGATGAGAGACAGTCACTGCAACACAAGAACCATCTAGTCAGAGGTTGGATGACTCAGGAGCTGTGATGGCTGATGCTGAAAGGGCTTCTATGATGACTGAAATTGCAAGTGAGATACCCAATGATATGGGAGGAATGACTTTGATTGATTTTCCTGAAGATCAAACAAATTTAGTTCAGTCAGAGTCTATCCATCTTGAGGGTGTGTCTCAGCAACCAACACTTAAAGATGGTGACATACAGATTATGATGTCTAGTGAAGTCTTACTGAAGGCATCAGTACCTAGTGTAGACCCTGAAAGTGGTATACTGGAGCTTGTAGTCTCTGAAAAGATAGTTGATGTTTGTGAGGGCTCAGGGACTATGGCAGCTCACTCCATGGAGAAAACCTTAAGCCCTTTTTCAAATGAGGATCCCTCTCTCCATGTGAGTTCAGGTATAACAACTTCTCTAAACCCCTATTTTTTTGTAGGTCATGAGAGCACTTTTCTAAATATGAGTGAAACACTTGAAAAGATGGGAATAGATCCACAAATAGAGAGGCTGGCTCCTGACCAGACAAAAGGAGAGGTAGAAAGAGAGTTGACTTTAGTAAGTCAAAATGAGAATGAGTGTATGGATGATCAACTCCATAGTGAGGGAGAGAAAATTAGGAAACCTACTTTTGATTTTTGGGATCAGATTTTTCCAGAATCTTGGTATGATAATCTAGGTATGGATGCTGGTACTTATTCTTTTATCAAAATGTATGAGAAACAGGACTTAGCACGGTACAATGCAAAGCCAGAAGTTAAAGCTCAGCAATAAAAAGAAAGGCTTGCAACTATTATCAACAGACGTGGTGAACGGCTAAGGCAATCACTTTCTCAACATGTACCAGATGATGTTTCTAATGATCCTAGTATTCCTTTGTATGTACTTCCAATATCAGCTAGAATTGTCTGTACTTCCAATTTTAGCTAGAATTGAGACAACTACATCACCTGATCATTCGATGGAAGAGTCAGAATTTGTAGCTGTTAATACACAGAATACTGGTGAAGAACAAGAAGATTATCATTCAGAACCAGATCAGCACGTTGAAGGTGTTAGTTATTCTACTCAAGTACCTTTACTTGAATATCATGCTACTTTTGTAGAACATGCTTCATAGGAAATTGTGTCTGAGTCTGAAGATACAACAAGCACTTCCAAATTTGAAGTCAAAAAAAAATTAACGATCTCAAGCTATTGAGGATATTCAGAAATCTCAAATTGCTATTCAATCAAGACTTCAAATACTTGAAGATAACCAAGTCACTATTATGGAAAATCAAGCAGTTCTGATGAATTTTTTTTCTTCTATCACTGAAACTCTTAGCATTAAAGTTGATGATGTCAAAAAGGGAGAGATTAAGGTGATTAAGAGACAAAAGACCAGGAGAGATACCGGGGGCGATAAAGAAAGAAAGAACTGATTGTGACAAAGGCAAATTTCAGCTTGGAAGTGATAAAGAAAAAGAAGCAGACGCTGATACTGTTACATCTAGTCTTACTGGATTTAAAAGAAAGAAAAGCAAGTGATCAACCAATCAGCGTCTGACTCCAAAGAAAGTTTAAATTCTTTAAGTACCATAGAGATTATCAGATACAGAGGTTATCACATACAGAAAGAAGGTACTTAACTTCATGTATATAATTGAGTTGTATATTCTATTCTAATTGTATTGTTAGAGGTTTTGACATCAACAACTCAGATTTAGGCTTCAGAATTTTAAAGCATAAATAGGGGAAGATTGTTAGGAATAATTCATGAGTTGTGATGTATAGAATAGAATAACTTTACACTTCTTGTAATACTCTGATCTTATAAAGAGTTTAGCACTTAGTATAGGATAAACAAGTTTTTCAGGAACTGCAGTAGAACAATCAGGAACTATATGTCATTAACAATGGTTCAGGATTCATGTCAAATCCTGATACGGCAATTTAATCCTGATGCATATGGTCAAGTCCTAATGCAAGGTGAAATCCTGATATTAGGATGAATTCCTAATGATGTCATTCTGGATGCTGCGGAAACTGGAAAGTGCTATACTATAGGATCTGATATTCAGAAGATGGAAAGAAGTGTGCATGAAGAAAGGAATTAAACGAGTGGAGGAAACTATCAACGAGAAAACAGAATCCTACTATGTTTTGATTACTTCTTTCTGTTATTAGTTGATAGGTAGCATTATAAATACTCTCTCTATATATTTGTAATAGTTAGCGCAGAGAGAGGAGTGTAACAGAGATTTGTATTCGAGAGTTCGAAACAAACAAAGAGAGATTTGTATTGTTAGCAGCTGCCATTGGTATTGTACACCATTGGTAGAGTTTGTATTTGATCTTATTAATACAAACAGTTTGATTTATTCGTTTGTTCTTGTGCATTCATATAAGCAAACATCAGACACGATTACATATAATTGTATTCAACCTCCTCCCCCCCCATTCTACAAGTATTTCGGGAATAACAAAAAATATGCCCGAAAATATTACACAATATTTTTCAATTATTAATTGAATATATTAAAAATCCGTATACGTTGTTTATAATAAGTAAACATTAATATAATTCTTAAACATAAGTATATGAAATTATATTAAATCAAAATTAAAAATTTAATAAAAATAATGATGATATAAAAACATATTTGTAATATTAAATAAAAATTAATGGTAATTAGTCGATTGCCCTTTTCACATTTACTTTTAGTTGAAGATATTACCTTTTATAAACACCTAAAAACATCTATCGTATCATATCTTCCATTCATTAATATTTTCTTTTCGAATGAAAATACGTTATCTTTTTGGTTTAAAACTAATATTACAATCATTAATTTAACCGAAAATATCACACCATATTTTTCAATTTTTAATAAAATATATTAAAATATGTATATATTGTTTATAATAAAAAAATATTAGTATAATCCGTAAACATGAGTATATTAAATTATAATATATTAAAACTAAAAAAATTATTAAAAATAATGATTGTATAAAAACATAATTGTAATATTAAATAAAATTTATAACATAATAAAAGAAACTCGTGCATAGCACGGGTATTGAAAGTTTGTCGGTTCAGTTTTCGGCATGGTCATCCTAATTATTAAAATAAATAATAAAATAATATAATTAAGAGAATTTACCAAAAATACTAGGTTTAAAGTTTACTTTTGCAAAAATACCATCTACTTCAATTAATTGCATATTTACTATCTTAATTGCAAAAATACTATCTTTCCTCTTCCAACCCAATTTTTTTAAAAAAAATAATTCGGATGAACAGTAACTACCACGTGGCAGGTACTGTTCATCGACTTTTTTTTAAGGTGGGGTGATTTTGGTGGATTTGGTGTGCAAGACCCCGTCAGGGGCCATATTTTCTTATGCAACTGAAAAATGTAAGTTGCAACTTCCAGTTTTCAGTTTTCATTTTCGACCAGTTTTCTTAAAACTATATATATATATATATATATTTCAAAAAACTGGTCGAAAATGACAATTGAAAAATGGAAATTTCTTATGCAACTGAATGCAACCAGATCAGTTGCATGTGGTTGCATTCAGTTGATTTTATTATGATCTAATGGCTCCGCCAGGGGCACCCACACATCAGTTGCAACTTACAGTTTTCAGTTGCATTTAGTTGCATATGAGGTTGCATTCAGTTGCATGTGGTTGCATTCAGTTGCATAAGAAATTTCCATTTTTCAGTTGTCATTTTCGACCAGTTTTTTGTATATATATATATATATATATATATATATATATATCAAAAAACTGATCGAAAATAAAAACTGAAAACTGGAAGTTGCAACTTACAGTTTTCAACCACATGTAACTAACCTTATACACAATTGAAATTTGAGTTTTTATATGCGGCTGCGCCGCCCTTATATACAATTGGAAGTTGGCAAATAAAATGAAAATCTCACTTTTAATTTTCAGTTGCATTTAGTTGCATATGAGATTGCATTCAGTTGAATGTGGTTGCATTCAGTTGCATAAGAAATTTCCATTTTTCAGTTGTCATTTTCGACCAGTTTTTTGAAATATATATATATATATATATATATATATAGGGACGCCTTCTACAGCCAAAGTTGGATATAATCTAATATCCAACCAACCCATCTGTGACCATCCAGTAAGCTAATGCACGGCTAGGATTTGAAAAGTTTACGCTACATTATATAGCGTATTACGCTATATAATATAGCGTAAGTTTATACCAAAATCCCTCCGTTTCTAATTTGATTTTTTCCATCAATTGGTGAGATATTTTTGAAATCCGACTTCACTGTATTTTTCTACATCTCACAACGATCATTTTGCATACCATATTTGATATATTTCGACACAATTTAAATGGGGGTTTTGAAAACTTTAACTTACGCTCTATTATATAGCGTAATACGCTATATTATATAGCGTAAGTCCCCTCATCCTGACCGTTGATTGGATGTTTTAACGGTATAAGATGGGTTGGTTGGATATTACAAAATATCCAACTGTGGCTGCTGACCCATTTCCATATATATATATATATATTTCAAAAAACTTGTCGAAAATGAAAACTGAAAATTGTAAGTTGTAACTTACTGTTTTCAGTTGCATAAGAAAATATGGCCCCTGGCGGGGCCTTGCAACCCAAATCCACCAAAATCACATAACCTTAAAAAAAAATTAATAATAATAATAATAATAATAATAATAATAATAATAATAATAAAAAGAGTCGATGAACAGTACCTGCCACGTGGCAGGTTAAAAAAAAAAAAAGAGTCGATGAACAGTACCTGCCCAAATCCGAATTTTAAAAAAAAAAATTGGGTTGTAAGAGGAAAGATAGTATTTTTGTAAATAAAATAGTATTTTTGCAAATAGTTTTTCTTAACAAAAGTAAAATTGCAAAATTTTACTTTGACAATATATTTATCAAAAAAGCTCTATAATTAATGATAATTAGCCGACTGCATTTTTTAATTAAAAGTGTATATTTTTAATTGATGATATTACTTAATATAAATATCAATCATACCTTCCAATCAATAATATTTATTTTCTAATTAAAACACGTTAACTTTTAATTTAAAACTTAATCTTGCAATAATTAATATATACCCCAAAAATACACACCATATCTTCTAATCACTAACAAAATATAATAGAAATCAGTATATTACGAATAATGATCATTAAATTTTTAGTAAAAAATCAAAATCGTTAAATCTAATGATTAAATATATTATATAATTAAATTAGTTTACTAAAATTTTAAGGTTCGAAACCTGTGAACGACATATTTATTTTAAAATTTTATAATATAAGTTTTAAACCATGCATATCATTAATTAAATTTATGTTAAATTATTGAAATTAAATTTTAAATAAAATATTATAAATAATAATTATATAAAACATAATTTTAACATAAAGTAAAATTTATTACATATTAAAAAAAACTGTACACAGGTTATAAGCTAGTATAAACAAAATAAGAAATATGGGATAAAGGAGAGAATTTCAAATGCTCTAACAAATTATTTTGGAAACGAAAGTCATTTTGTAGCTCTATTTCTTCCACTTTTATTCAAAATATTATTTAATTCAAGAGAGAAATTTCTAACTGAAAATATTGCTCCCAGTGCAACATGCTTGTTTATTTTATGACTAATTATAATGCTTAGATATGTTTCATGCGCTTAAGCAAATACTGGCATTTAAAAATATTAAATTTACATCTAGTAGCAATTTATGGATTGTTTGCAATTATCTCTGATAAATAAGCATCCTATTTGGAGATGTACTCTCTATATTCTCTATGGATTATACTGTTACTAAATATGAATATACAACGGAGATCAGATGCTCATCTCTTGATGCCCATCTTGCTCCAGTGCTTGAGCATTCCTTTTTACTAAAAAACCAAATGAATAACTAGTGATTATCCTTTTGAGAAAGTCTCACAGAAGCAGCACGAACCATATCAACTAGCTCTTCATCTAGTGCTTCAAGCTCCCCTGAAGTACGTAGGCGGTGATACAAGGGTGCCACATACTCCGCCGAAACTTCAGTCAATTTCCACTGATTTAAGCTAGCAGCTAGCCTTAAAATTTTAATGGACAAGTACTGAGATGAATCTAAACAAGATATGACTATTCTTGAGCATTTTTCATGAAGATCTTCAAGTAACCAGAACTCAGCAAGCCAACAAAGCTCTAAATACGTCGTCATTTCATGTAGCTTTTCGTCGGAATCCAAGTTATCCCATAAACAGCCAGACATGGGAAGTGGCAGCTCGCCGGAATAGAACCAGTGAACTAGTTTTACCAATGCCTTCCAACTGACGGGCACCTTGATGGTATGTGACTGGCTGTAGCATAAACGATTCACATTAAGTTTTATAAATCAATTGATATAATAATAGATATATAATACTCCAGAGTTAGATATACATACTAGATGGACATAGATACTTGCATTTTCTCGACTTATTTTGCCTATTATATTGTCTATTTTGTCTATAACATTTAGACTGTGCGTGTATAACAAGGAGCATCTATCAGTCCCCTATAGGGATGGGCATTCATCCCGGCCCGCCCGATCCGATCCCCGTACCGAACGGGGCGGGGATTCGGGAATTTTTTCGGGTACGGGCCGGGGAGCGGGGACAATTTTCAAAAAAAACCGGGGAGCGGGCCGGGGCCGGGGCCGGGTTTTTATGTGTCCCCGGCCCGATCCCCGACCCCCGCCCCGATTTTCAATCCCGACCCGATTTCACCACACTTTAATACATATATATATATATATGTTGGGTTTCAACCCAATAATAGTATGGGTTTTGGTGATCCAAAACATATATGGATTGGGTAATAATTATATGTTTAGATAATTATTATAGATGGTATATTTAGATACCAAGTATGATAAGGATTGTAATTGGAAACCAAGTATGATTAGGATATCTTGGTGGCTAAGTTTGTGATGGCTATATATACATAGTCATATTGTATTTGTTTGGGGAGGTGAAAGAATAAGAGATGTAGTCTTAAGTATTGTTTGGGAGGTGCTTGAACCTTGTTGGCTCAAGTATCGGGTTGGAACACCGTTAAGGTGTTATTGTCTTGATGTATTATTGATATTGTTAAGATTAATAATACAAGTTTGGGACGTGGTGTTTCCACGTCAAGTATTTGTGTGTTCTTATTTTGTGATTTGGTAGATCTTGTCAACTTATCGATTGGTTATGTGTGTGCTCTGTTTTGGTGATTGTGAATCTCGGATTGTGTAAGTCCCTTAACCTAACAAGTGGTATCAAGAGCCAAGGTTCGGGTTCGTGATGGATGAGGTTGAGGGAAAGTTTGAGGTTCAATTGGTATGACAGAGTACAATGAAGGATTTGTTGACAAGGAGATTGTTACTAAAGCGGGTAGAGACAAAGTTACGTGCGGTATGGATTATTCGGTTGGCCTTGCACCGTGGATCAATCCTGTGCGGACTCGAGATGGAAGAACATGGAAGAAGATGGAAGAGGTCATCGCAATTGTTTCAATGGCTTGATCAACCAGGTGAACTGTTTGGATGATACTACGGATTTTCTTCAGGAGACCGAAGGATTGTGAAAGCAAGAATCGGGTGACTCAACATGTGGAAGAGCACTCGTGGTGGTTGATGCACGTGATTTTGTAGATTGGATACATCGTTATGATGAAGAACGATGGTTTGGTTTGGATGGTCACTATACGGGTTTTAGCGACACTCAATGATTGGAAGAACAAGAGGAGGTTCTTGTTCGAGGGGAGGCATTGGCGAATGGATGTCAATGGCTTGATGGGTACTGTTCAATCCAATATGGATATTGGGTTGAAGGGGAGGATTGTTGGGTTTCAACCCAATAATAGTATGGGTTTTGGTGATCCAAAACATATATGGATTGGGTAATAATTATATGTTTAGATAATTATTATAGATGGTATATTTAGATACCAAGTATGATAAGGATTGTAATTGGAAACCAAGTATGATTAGGATATCTTGGTGGCTAAGTTTGTGATGGCTATATATACATAGTCATATTGTATTTGTTTGGGGAGGTGAAAGAATAAGAGATGTAGTCTTAAGTATTGTTTGGGAGGTGCTTGAACCTTGTTGGCTCAAGTATCGGGTTGGAACACCGTTAAGGTGTTATTGTCTTGATGTATTATTGATATTGTTAAGATTAATAATACAAGTTTGGGACGTGGTGTTTCCACGTCAAGTATTTGTGTGTTCTTATTTTGTGATTTGGTAGATCTTGTCAACTTATCGATTGGTTATGTGTGTGCTCTGTTTTGGTGATTGTGAATCTCGGATTGTGTAAGTCCCTTAACCTAACAATATATATATATATATATATACACACACACATACATATATATATTAATATAAACGAATTTCCAATACTTCATATTGGAAACAAAAAGATCTTTTAATTTTATATGTTTGTCTTTTTAGTAGTTAAATAACTTCATTTCCATGTTATTTATAATTGTTTCTTTAAGTAATATTTTTTTATCTTAATTTAGTGCATTTGAGCTCACTAATTAGTATTTAAAATTATTTAATATTATTTTTAGTTTTAAATAAAATTCCCCGATTCCCCGCGGGGATCCCCGTTACCCGTTTGGGCCGGGGACGGGGAATGAAAAATAGTCCCCGACGGGGATCGGGCCGGGGACGAGGATCGGATTTAAATTCGGGGATGGGGGCGGGGATAGCACTCCTCGGCCCCGAAGTGCCCCGACGCCCATCCCTAGTCCCCTACAAGTTTCCCCAGGAGCATGCTCTATACCCAAATAGCCAAGTGTAGCTATATGAAACTAGAATCATTACTGAGCACGTGTTGGAGCTAAGTTAAACAAAAGTGGCAAACATAGTACATCAGGATTCAACTCCCAAGGAGTATCCAGGCGGGGACAAAGGTGCTTAGAAGAGGCAGAGATTTTGATTATCCGCTCCTATATTTAAAATATCTTAACTGCACAACAAAAAAGGATTTTTTTTATAGTCTCCCTTCTTCTCTAGAGTTATTTTAGCCCCTGAAACGAGGATTCAAAGCAATAACAAGTTATTTATTCGTTCTTTTTACAACTATTCTTTCCTGTTGAGCTATCAATTTTTTGTTTCCTTTGTCTCGCTTGCCCTAGAATGAAGGTCAGATGAAATGACAAATTTTATTTCCTTGGCTAATAGTCTAATACAATCAATATCCTGAATAATCACTAATTATATTCAGTAATTGGTAAAGCATACGGGAAGCTTATTATAGTTCTTTCTTCCATTCAACAATTAATTGCTATTCGCTCCCCTCTTGGTAGCAAGAGGTCGACGGTGAGATTCATATTTCTTGACCTTTAGAGCAAGTCCAATGGTGGTGTCAAAGTGGTGCTATTTCTATAATATACCACCCAACCAAAAAACTCCACTTCAATGGAATGCTAAACATGGATGCAAAATAGCAAAATGCTATACTTGGTGCTAAATATAGAACCAAGCATAGATGTTGCTATAATTCGCACATAAGCATGCAAGTGGGTATATGGATTATTAAAGTAATAGTGACCAACATGAATGTGCATTTAAAAATTTAATAATTGAAATATAACTTTATTTGGATAGTTTGGTGTCATTTTAAAACTATACATTGGAGCAGAGGTTTCAATTTAACTGTCAAGCAACCAACTCATCTAAAACCTTAAGGTGTCAGAGTAAGGCCCCAACATGATCTTATGCTACAACAAATATTGTTTAACACTCACTCTCAATCGTACGATACGTTTCGCTACGATTGATCAGACAGACGGCAGAAGGAACGACAAATGCAGATAATGAAGACAACAAATAATGAATTAAATAAATGGGGGTGGAGGGACTCGAACCTGAGACCCCTTTTAAACCGAGCTCTGATATCATGTTAAGTAATCAGTCCATCTAAAATCTTAAGGTGTTAGAGAGAGGCCTTATATGGATCTTATGTTGTAGCATAAGATCCTATTGGGGCCTTCCACTGACACCTTAAGGTTTTAGATGGACTGGTTACTTAACATGGTATCAGAGCTCAAGCATGCAGAGGTCCCAGGTTCGACTCTTTGCACGCAGAGGTCCCAGGTTCGACTCTTTGCGACCCCCAATATTCTCAATATTTAATATGGACACGAAGGCAATTTATGCTCCAAATATGAGCGCCCATGATCCACTCTACGACCCAAAAATGGGCTTTCAAGTGAGGGGGAGTTTTAACATATATTGTTTAACATTAACATCAAAATTTATTTTCTGATTTCAAAATATGGCAATAGCTACATATATTTTAACACCACCATTGGACTTGCTCTAACCAATAAAATCATACTATACTAAGATCATGTCCAATGGTGGTGCTAAAAGTGATGCTATATCTATAATATAGCACCCATAAAAAAACCTCACTCCAATGCTATGCTAAAAATGGATGTAAAATACTCCATCCGTCCCAAAAAGATTGACACATTTTCCTTTTTGGGACGTCCCAAAATTAATGAACCTACTATACTTACTATTTTTGAACACTACTTTTCACTATTACATCCACTAACTATGTTCCTTTTTTATTAAATAAATATTATAAACACTATTACACCCACTACTTTACTCCACTATCTCAAATCTATTATTAAATATACACTATTACACCCACTACTTTACTCCACTATCTCAAATCTATTATTAAATATTGATAGGTCCCACCACTTTACCCACTTTTCATCTAACTTTACTCATATTTTTATATATTCTCTTAATCTCCGTGAAAGTCAAACCAGCTCAGTCTTTTTGGGACGGAGGTAGTAACAAAATGCTATACTTGATGCAAAATATAGAAGCAAGTATAGATATTGCTATAATTTGCACATGCATGCAAGCGATAAGATGGAAGAAAATAAATAATATAAGTAATAGTGACGAATAAAATTGTGCATTTTAAGATTAGGTGGTTGAAATATAATTATATTTTGACACCTTTGCTGCCATTTTAAAACTATGCATTGGAGCACAAGTCATATTTTAAGATCAAAAATCATCTTTTGATTTCATAATATAGCAATAACTAATCGTATTTTAGCACTATTATTGGACATGGTCTAAGACATCTTTTGATAAAGTTTATTTCTTTAAGTGAGTAATAACTAGGACACATTGCAACTAAAAACTTACAAGGACCCATTTTTAATGGTTAACAGTGTTGGCAAAAGCCTGTGAGTAACCACTATACTTTTTAACACAAATAGTAATATTTATGAGTTTTGAAAGTCAAAGAGAAAATAAACTCCATATGATGCAAATCATAAAACAGAAAGGTATAGGACGAAGTACCTTTCTTGCATCCCTGATTGAAACAAAGCCCGCAAGTACTCACAACTTGAACAAACGACAACTTTGTGAGCATGTGCATGTGGCCTTGATAAACAGCATACATCGCATGACCAATGTAGTAGTTCATCCACTTTAGCTTCCAAAATGATGTCCCTGATAATGGAACATATATTAATTATAACGGCAAACTAATCACTTGAACCACACACAGCACAAAGAAAACTCCGTTTGTAGCATATCAACATGTGTAATCCCTTCCTACAGCACTAAAACATGTTATCTTTCATGAATCGTGTGTAGAAGTCACTCTAGCTATGGTCTTCATGACTGGACTTACAATTGTGAGTACTCTGGAAGGGTTTATGAATCAAATAATTATTAACTAATTAACTTCGTATAGCACGATTCACACACACAGAGAAAAACCGAGATGTCATCATGAATCAGAATGGAAAATATATAGAAATATTCTGCATTTCTGCTGCTATACGCTACCAAATAGCCTTTTCTGGTGGGGACATGTATGGTTGACAATATATTTGTAAATATCCGCACAAGTGTGTGTAGTGAAACGTGTAATTTTCAATTAATAATAAAGGAGAGTTCCTACGATATCTGATGTCCAGCTTCTCCAAGAGCAGCAGTAAGATCAAAAATAGGGATAGGGGTGCCCCATCTTGGACTTCTTTTACATAGCAATTGTAATAGATGATGCAAATGGCAATGCTTAGCAAAAATTCTCAACTTCTTCACGAGATCCTCTCCTGCTTGCAGAAAACCTGAATATATGTACTCCAACAACTTTAACAATGCTTGGCGATCCACATGAGCCGATAGACGAACTTCAACTGGTAACCTCTCACACCTTTCTTTTTCGTGCTCCAGTGAAGAATATGTAGACGTTTTGTCATCAAGTGGCAGTTCCCTATGAGGCAGTAATGTTCGGCACCGGACCATAAGAATGACCGCATGTACGCTGACCGACTCACCATTCATAAGAACAAGTTTCAAATCTGTATGTTCACTATCAACAAATGCTTTGCGAATAGCTGGACCATGTTTATTTGGAAATCCATAGTGTCCAAAAAAACTAAGAGCATATGCGGCATACCATATTGGTCCTGGAGCATAAGGGCCATTGCATACCATTTTAAGTTGACTAACTAACTGAGATTCACTATAGTCTGTCCGACCCATCGACACTTCTGCATTATTTTTTTGAAGATCTAAATAGTGCAACAACTCGGCTAGAGCCCATAGTCCAAAGAGCAAAAGCATGTCTTGACCTTCCCATCCTTTTGTAATATGGCAGCAAGCTTTATTTGTGTATGTGTTGCGCAAATGTAGTGCCACACTCGAGCGTTCTATGTGGAAGGGCCTATTTAATTGTGAGCTCAAAAAGCTCACCAGGGTCTTTATCCCATGACTTTTTATGATATGCTTTTGATAATTTGGCAGACCTGAACAAGATGCCAGACTTATCAAGATTATGGTCATTTGAAGGTTATCAGACACTTTGAACTTGTCTCCAGATGTCATTGCATTCAAGGTGTTCAGCAAGTACTTAATATCATCCTTGCCATTTGGCCTAAGCATCTCACAAAGTACAGCTTTGGTTTGGGATGCAACGTACTGGCAAGGAGAATAAATCATTAGTAGAACTGCTCTAGATGCTGCTTCATTAGCAAATGTAGCGGCAATGTCTTTTTGACAGATTTGACGTGTTTCTCGAATGGACTCCACGAAAGATAAACTGTCAAATAAAATACCCAACAATAAGCTAATATAAGAAGACAGGTGAGTTTGGAAAATGTATATATCTGAACAATTACAAGAAGGTTAGAATGTAGTACGTAGCCAAAAACATATGTAATATACATAATCATATTATACTGAAGGGAGATAGTAAAATTACCACGCACATGTTATAATCATATTTACAAGGAACTTGTCTCCTGGTACATTTGGGATGAGACCATCAGCACCATGTGATGCAAGACCACCAACAATATCCCAAATATAAGGTCTGAGAGCGAGAAGATAACTTGTATTCAAACCCTCCTGTGCCATTGTTATCTGCTCTGCTATTGACAAATGGTAAAGTTCATATTTTCTGTGATAATTGTTCATCAGGAGTTCAAGTATAATTCTATGGGTCCCAAATTTCCAAAAATATACATGATGCTCTCCTGCCCAGCGAGTTATCGTAGCCATATGGCAAGCCTTTATTAATAAAGATATATGGTCTTTAGAAAGCTTTCCAGAATGCTCAGTGCTACTGCTCATTGCATTTATTGTGGCTCGGACAAGAGACTCGCAACACACATTCAACATTCCTAAACATCCTTGTTCAGTTAACTGCAACATTTGAAACAAATCAGTTTTCAACACAGGAACGATCTTTAAATACTAAACAACATTGGAAAAGGTAGGAGACAGAATTATTAATATCCTACCGCAAAACATTCAGCTAGTTTAAATCCCTCCATCTTAAGAGAGTGAAGGTCCGAGTTGCCCATGGAGTGGACCATCAATCCTAAACAGGCTTTCCTTTCCAGAAGCTTTTTGGCACCATTACTACATAATGCTGGCAAACAGAATCAAAAAAAATTATGAGTGGAAACACATGACTGAGCAAGAACTCGACCCAAGACCTGACAAGGTAGTAGTGCAATACCTATAGCGGAATACAACTGCAGAACAGAAATCTTGGCAGAAAAACTGGGTTCAACACTAACCAAATCTAGTGCATCTAATAATTCAATATCATTCCAAATAGAAAACCTCGAGGAAGGCCACCGCCACAGTATCTTACTCAAAAGTGAAACCATCTCTTGATAATATTCAACCGGCTTAGTCCCACCAGAAAATTCTTTAATATTACAGACAATATTGGCAACTGTCTTTGTCCCTCTCAAGATTTCCCAGACTTCACTCTCTTTTTTCAAACTTATGTTTGAGATGATTAAACTCAATGAAATAGCGCAGGAAAGAGAAACTTGTACACTGGGAGAATTTAACAATGATGATAAGGGATGAACAATATCTATCACATGAGACTGAATGACTGGACTTGGTAAGACATTGACCATCTTGACTGCCACAGTTGACGCCAAGCACAAAACTGGTTCACTTTTTAAATGAAGAATTCCTCCCAACGCCCCAACCATATCAGCAACTGAATCCTGAAATTTCAAGACGAAATTACAAATAAGAACTTCACAAAAGGACAAGGATGGATATAGGGGTATTAGATATGTATAATGTATTAGATAGTACATACACATATAACACACACCCACATACATACAAATTACAGCCTAATCATGCCAATAACTTACAAGAGCAGAAAATCAGGCTGTGAAATAAACAAACATGCATACGATTTGACTTCAAATGCAACTGTCATAAGACAGATGTGCTATAGACAGATGTGCAACAATGTAAGAAGGAAGAGAATATAGTTTAAAGAAACCAGTTGCAGTATAATTACTATTCTTTTTCAGGTAGGGTAAAATTTATTTATAATGATATATACTTTTAATTAGGCCAAATTTCAATTATTCCAAGTAACATATAGATATTAACCCAAGGTTTTTTCTTCTTTTGTTATAATTTGCTGAAAGACGGCAATTGATGTGCATTAATAATTTTAGTACACCAAAACTAAATCAAGGATGGGCATTGGCCGATCCTGGTCCTCAAAACCCACCATTCCTGAAGAAATAGATAGAAAGGTAATGGGACCTACAATGTTCAAAGACATGAATTACTACATTTAAGTGGAATCTGGTATCATTTGTTATAGTAGGCTTGAGAGGAAAGCTGTCTTATAGACAGCTAATGGTAGTATACTGTATACACATGTTTACACCTCTTGGTGTAGCGGTATCTCCCTCGCTCCCTTTACGGGATGTCGAGGGTTCGAACCTTGTGTGAGTGTGTTTAACTATCCAAAAAAAATCTCCTAAGCATAGTCACACTCGATGACTCTAAACCCCCAGCTCCGGCCCAATCCTCAGGATCATACAAACAATTTCTCTAATCTTATTAGCATGTATATTTATAGAGCTAATACTCTTCCGGGGCATCCATTCTGTTAGAATATAGGAACAAGAGAGAACTAGATTGATATTTGGATTGATTGGGGTTATCTTACAAGGAGAGGTAATTGCCTCTTATATAGAACTAAACTTCAACAACCCCCAACAACCATCTATTATTACAACAACTCCCAACAACTCTTTGACACGCCCCCTCACTCGAAATCCCATCTTGGGAATTTGGGATAAAAAAACCTATCTTGGGATTGAAGAGTGGAACACTTAGAAGCCCTTGAGCATAACCTAAGCTTCCAACTAGACCCATCTCTAGGATTGAAATTGAGAATTTTGGGAATACCGGGACTCGACTTCGCGATCACGCCGTACATTTTAGGCCATATCAAAAAAACTAGAGGAGCTGCAAATGCATCTTTTATTTTTGAACGAAAACAACTAGAACGATAGATTTGGTAGACTGCATCCCTTAAGATCGTCCACGAATTCGTCCTTCTGCTGAGGAAAATGAATGTAAAGAAATAACAGTGAACTGTGTTGTATAAAGTACAACTACTTCTGCTGCTTTGTTTTTGTGGCAGTGAACTGTGTGCATGTATCTGAATATATACTACTACTTCTGCTGCTTTGTCATCATGGCAGTGAACTGTGTGCATATATCTGAATATATACTACTACTTCTGTTGCTTTGTCGTCATGGCAGTGAACTGTGTGTATATCTGTATATATACTACTACTTCTGTTGCTTTGTAGTCGTCTTGATGAATGAACTCGCCTTGACAAGGACCATCACGTGATAACTTCGTTGGAACTTAGCCCCTTGAACTATTTAATTTGCAGAAACATAATAAAATGGTGGGATATCATGATATCTACCAACCTGTTGTATGCTGCACAATTAAACCTTTATCTTTAACGGGAACAGAACTCTTATACCAAAGTGATTTGGTTTTGTTTAGTGGATATTTGTTGAAATAAGGGCTGGGTAGCTTGAGTTTCTCTTGAGAAACTCAAAGCTTCAATTGACAGCGCGTGTGGTGGTGTTTACAAGCTGGATTTCAACCAGTGAATTGCCCCTTACAGCTCTACACTAGTAGGTGTTCGTATCTTGGTTTGGGTTATGTTTTTTTTTTGGGGCTATTGGTTGAAAATATAAATCTGGGCAGCTTATGTTTTCCTTGAAAAACCACAAGCTTCAACTGAAATATTCCTCCTCTCTACTCCCGCTCTGATACCATGTTAGAATATAGGAACAAGAGAGAACTAGATTGATATTTGGATTGATGGGGGTTATCTTACAAGGAGAGACAATTGCCTTTTATATAGAACTAAACTTCAACAACCCCCAACAACCATCTACTATTACAACAACCCCCAACAAACATCTACTATTACAACAACTCCCAACAACTCTTTGACACATTCTGCATTAACAGGTCCCTCATAATCTCTTCTCGGCTAATACCAATAGTCCAATACAATCTCCTGAATTTGTCTGCCTTACTGGATGGGGGATCAAAAGACCATCTTACTGGCATAGCGGATGGAGCAAAGCAATTATGGTATATGCATATGCAAAAAACAAAAAATTTGTAACCAAGAATTTACAGGACAGCAGAATTGTGTCTATAGGCTAGAAACACACCACAATCCTCCACATGAATCAAGGGACTTGCTCTTAAGCAACGTAGAATTGTGACTATATGCTAGAAACACACCACAATCCTCCACATGAACCAAGGGACTTGCTCTTAAGCAAAGTATTGACTTTCATATCTTAACAGTACGTCATTGCTTTAAAGTGCTAAAAACTTATGAACAATGTGAACATTTAACATCCAACTTGCTAAATCCGTAGATTTCATGTTCATCAATCCTCATGAAATACAAAAGCAGAAACAAGTCTTTCCCAAAAAAATTCCAATTCATTTATAAAATACTGTGACAAACCAGCTAACAAGTGGTACCTTTCGGATCTAGAAAGAACCAACTACCTAATTAAGATTGAAAATGGAACTAATACACTATCAGCAGAGGGCCTGCTGGATGTATAAAAACTAACCATTACAGTATCCAACTTCGCTGTTATTGTGAGGTATTTCGGTCTCTTATCATCACCAATGGCCACTTCTATGATTTTGCAATGCAATTTATCACAAGCTGGCAACCTTTTTACATCAATTATGTTAAACATACAATGTACAGGCTTAGCAAAAAAAATAAATACAATGTACAGATACTTGGTAATGATTACAATTTCCTATGCTAAACTAGAACCAGGCACCTGCTTAAGTAATAAACGAAACTAAAGCCTAGTAAATCGAGATGTCAACATGAATCAGAATGGAAAATATATGGAGAATTCTTGCTCCTATAAGCTACCAAATAGCCTTTCTGGTAGATACATGTATGGTTGATAATATATATATTACTGAAGCCAAAGTTCTAATATGACAACCAAAATTTGCTAGAATATAATTCCACAACTAATATTGCAGATTATAACTATGGCCTGCCATCAGAAGGTTAGATATATATCCGTGTTATCATAGTCCTCTTCTAGATATTAAATTTATGCATTACACTTTGTAGAGTACCTTTACAAGTGGGTGTTGTGAGGTCTCATTAGTAATGGAATCAAGAAATGCATCAACAGCGCGAAGTATAAGTCTCTGTATCTCGATATCCGTACACTGCCATTTCCGTTCTCTGTTAGTGTAGCTTCTGCCACCGAACAAATTAAGAGGTAATAAGTAAATCTCTCACAAGAATCAAAATCAGACGTTCATCCACATACTAAGAAGATGCATACCAACGGATAAGGGAACACATCTCGAGTACCAAACAGGAAGCCTTTAACATGTAAAAAATACTTTAAACAACTATATATAATCGCCAACAGTGTTTATATTTTGCGAGAAAATGCCCAAAATGGCACAAAAATGGGGTTGGATGTCCAAAATAGCACTCCTGGGAAAGCTGGCCCCACAGGGGCACATACATAACGCAGGCTGTAGTTGCGTTAGGGGGTAACGCATGTGGTACATGCGTTACTCGTGTTTGTTTAACAACTCCCAGCTGAAAAAACCACAGTAACGCAACCAACACTTGCGTTTTGGTAGTAACGCAAGTGCGTCATGCGTTTCACGCACTTGCGTTGGAGGTGTCTAAAATGAACGAGTAACGCATGCTGTATATGCGTTACCCCCTAACGCAACTCCAGCCTGCGTTACAAAAGTGCCAGTGCAGGGCGCGTTTTTCAAAATGTGCTGTTTTGGTAATTTTTCTTTAAAAAAGTGCCATTTTGGCACTAAACCCATATTTTGCAAACGAGAGGTTTATTCATACCTCGTCTATAATCTATAAGTCAAACATCCTCATTCTAACAATCAATAATTTGAATATTAGTGATTAGCGAACGACGAAAATTCAGATGTGGAAGAATTTTCTTGTAAGTTTCCTCCTTTGAATTTAATTACTTGAGAATATATAATTCTGATAATGTCCATCGCGCAATTGCTAGAAACATCGAGTTATGAATCAAATTTTGTGAGTCCTACACACACTCTTATACAAGTAACAGGATAGGTAATTATAATCAATTTGCAACAAAAATAAATAACGCTGCACATGACAAATTTAGTAATTAAGCGAGAGAGAGGAGAGACCTTGGAGAGAGATTAAGAGCATGGTAAAGGCGGTGATGAAGAGTGAGCATATGTCCAGTTATTTCTCTGTTGTTCTCCACTCTCTTCCGAGATTTCATTATTCCACTTTTTGTATTCATCCCTGTCACAAAGGCAGAGAGAGAGAGAGAGAGTTCAGGCTTTATGAAGAAAGAAAGGTCTTTTATTTCTGATATCCTTTTCTGGATTTTTATGTATTGTCCTCCATTCTTTCATTCAAAGACATCAAATTTTGAAAAATCGTTTTTAATATACAGTAAAATCTCTATAAATTAATATAGTTGGGACCAGAGAATTCTATTAATTTAGAGAGGTATTAATTGATCGATAAATTAATAATTATTAATTTATAGAGAATTTTTGACATCAAAGAAAATTAATTTCCAATTATATACATTTAAATAGAATGAATTGTACAATTTATGTTATATACTTAATTCAATTAATTCAATACATATTGTTTACAAATTTAATGAGTATTTGCGAGATTCGAAGTAAATATCCATGTATATTTAGATGACATCAAGGATAAAATAACATTTTTTGAAACTTTTTCACCTAAAGAAGCACCCAAGACATCAAAAACATTGATTAATAACTTTTTAATGCTTTACGAAAACACCACATTCGAACTTTTGGATGCAACAAAAATGGTTAAAGATGAGTTTTATATAGATTCAAATTTTAAGAACCCTAGAATTATATTGTACAAAGGGTAATACATATATTTTTATGATTATAAAGGAATTATTAATTTATAATATTATTGGGACCATATATTTATATAGGGATTTCAAAAAAATTATTATCTTATTATCTTATCGAAATTGATCATTTTTTGAACTGGCCCAAGTTGGGACCGGAAGAAATTATTAACTTAGAGAGATTATTAATTTATCGAGTATTAATTTAACGAGGTTTTACTGTATGTAACGATAATAACAACTTTCAAAAAATTGGCCCAATTATAACCTTTTCAATACAAAACTGGCGAATGCGTATTCAGTGTGTGTGATGGTCTAATGGATAGATGGAGATTAAGGCCGTGCTCCCGAGTTAGACTTACAAGAGAAGAGAAATTTTTAAAATTTTCTTCCCAAGTCGTGCTCCTGAGTTTTTTTAGGAAAGAAGAGAATAGATCCGGATTCCGGAAAAAAAATCTAACAACTTTTTCTCCATTTTCTTCTTTCCAAAAATGGAATGATTTGGAGAGAAACTCTAAGTTACCTTTAAAAATTTCCCTCCATATCATTTTTTTCAAAATTTTCTCTTCTTTCCACAAAAACTTGGGAACATAAGAGATTATTTTTTTATTTATCTTCTTTCACCTTTTCTTCTCTTCTTTTCTCTTCTTTACCAAAAAATTTATGGAGCACAGCATAAAGAAAAATAATTGATGGTACAAGAACCTTTTAGCAATTTTTAATACTTGTCTTTTCAATATGAATCTCACGCATTCTAACAAAACCTGAACTAAATGCATATCGTGTCTTTTTTAATTGATTACCCTCCTTTTTTTTGAAAGTAAAGGAAATTTCAAAGCACAAATTCATTATGTAAATAATCAGTACATAAAATATGTAATTCAAAGAACATGGATACATCTGGATGAGTAGAAGAGAAGTTGGATTTTCAAAGCAGTGTTACGCATATGACATATATGTGTGTTATGCATATGAGATTGCGGTATCCTATCAAAGGATACTCCAATTTCATTTGTGTAACTTCAGTAAAAAAAATAATTTTTTTGTAATACTATTTTATCAAATGCATATCATTTAATACCTTAACCCAAATGCGTATTCTATCGGCTATTTTTGCTCAACTATTAAAAAATGATTATTTTGTCGGGAGTGTTTGAAAAACCATTCATATTTGTCCTTCACCCTCAAATTTTAGCCTCGGCCATTTAGTCTTTTTACAGATTCATATTAAAAATTGTTGTACACTTAAAAAAATAAAAATAAAAATAAAATATAAGCGTTGTTTTGAAAATCATATAATTTTTTATGTGAATATACTTTTAGTATAATGTACTAATTTCTTTTTAAATGTTTTGGTAAAATTAATATTTTAATCAATAGTTGTGGAGTTTTGTAGAAGTGGAAAATATTTTCTTAAAAGCAAAGGGACATGCTTCCTTTAAAAGCAAAAGTCAAAAAAAATTTAAAAAAATATTTTTCAAATTTAATAAATAAGCTTTTCATCTATCTTTTTAGGAAATATTTATTATTATTATTTGTAATAGTTATATCAAACGGAACCTGTCAAACAGGACCTTAGATTTTGAGCACAAAGATGCTTGAGATTGTGTTTAAACTTTGAAACCAATCTAAATGATTAAAATTAGAGAAACGGATCGAAATAGCACTTTTTTGAAACATATGATCTTAAATGATACAATATAAAATTATGATGGGATCCAATAGCACAAAGAAACATCACCTCGTGTATTGTTTATACCTTTAGTATTTCCAGAAATTATCAAAATTATTATTTTTTTCATTTTCTTTATGATTTTACCAACTTTCAAAAATATTCGTAAAAATATGATTTTCAATCAAAACAATCAAATGCAACTTGTTTTTACGTTAGTCTGGAAAAATAATTGATGTTACTTTTAATTACATTTGAATTTGATTTTGGTTGCATTTGAAATTGCATTTTGTTTTAAGGAGAATTTGGTATAACAGTATTTGCGGAGGTTGCTGGAATCACATAGTAAAATATAGATATTTTGCAAAAATACGAAGAACACAAAACGATGATTGGTGATTTTATGTGACTCATCTTGTTTTTTTTTTGAATAAGTAGGCTTATTTAAATAATTAGGCTTATAGCTTTATAATTGAGTATCTGTTGAATAACAAATGTTGTAACATTGGTTGGCGATTAATGTTGTAACATAACAAATGAAGGTCTGTGTTGAATCCCAACAATACAATCTAAGATTGTAGAATAGGGGTTGAATACAATCTTGACTATCTTTCTTTCGAATTGTTTAGAGGCTAATAGTTTGTATACAAGAACATAGATAATAAAGCAAGTGAACAAAAGCAAATGTAAATACTCAACATTATTTAAAAATTTCATGTGGAGTTGTTTGTTCCATCTGAGATATATATTTCGAAGAAATAATCTGTGAAATGTTTCAGAGCTGCTGTTTACAATGCTTCTGAATAATAAGAAAACCTAACAATCTAAGTGATAACGCTCTGTGTTTTCTCTCCTTCTTCTCACTATGCTACTCATACAGATTATATATACTGTATAAAGACAAACAGAATACTTAAAATGGAAAATACATTTTTGGTATTGCTTGTCACATGCACATACTCGAAAGTTCACCATTTCTGAAAATGTCTTGAAAGTCTTCGATTCTGGATTTGGACAACTCCAAACATGCTTTAAGTTTGTGCACGCTGCTTTCTTCGTAGGTTACTAAGGCTCTGTTTGGAATTGCTGTTAAAACTGCTGTAGCTGTGGGAAAAAGCACTGTCAGAAAAAGCTGCTGTCAGAAAAAGCTGTTGACTGTTTGGTAAAATTCATAATTAATCTGTTGTTGAATGAAAAGCTGATAAATAAGCGTTTGGTAAATAATTTTTAAAAATTTGTTATTTAACATTGTCTTTACATGACAAACTAGCTAGTACAATTAAAAATATAAAAATGAACACTTTAATAAAATTAATGTTACCATAATAATTCTCACATTCAGTTCAGCAAAGCAAAGTAAATTAAAATAATTAAAATAAATTAGGATGCCATCATCAAACTGGATGCAATTTGATTTCGAAGCAAGTCCACCTCACTTGTTCTACTATTTCTTTGGCTTTGGTCCATTGATGTTGATATACGATCTGTAAAAATATCTCTTGGCACAAATTCTGGATTTGCATCAATCCTATTAAAAATTGTATCGCCACTAGAATGTAGTCTAATAAATTATGCAGTGCCATTGTTGCGACAACGATATTCCTTTGAGCACTAAACCAGTACAAGGGCATATTTGACAAAATCTTCCACCGTTTTTTCCAAACTCCAAAAGTTCTTTCGATGCAGCTTCTAAGTGATGAATGTGCCTTGTTAAATATTTCTTGGTATCCTTGTGGTGGTTGACCACGCCGAAAATCAGGAAGATGATATTTAACTCCTTTGTACGGGCCAACATATTGTACTGTTTGAGGATATCCAGCATCTACCAAGTAGTATTTACCTGTCATTATTAATAAAAAATATTAGTTCACATATGTATAATTTTACATGTTTTAATGTGATCAATCTTACCATGCGGTGGAGATGGAAAATTAGAATTTGGCATATTAATGGCTGCATTAAAAACACGAGCATCATGAGCTGTGCCTTCCCAACCTGCTAGAACATATGTAAAACGCATATCAAAACTACACACTGCCATCACATTTTGCGTTGGTAGATTTTTCCTTCCCACAAAACGCACTTGATCATTTACGGGTACACATGCATGCACGTGAGTGTCATCAATCGCGGCAATACAATCCTAAATAGACACAAATAAAAAATTATCATATTGGTTAACTAACTACAAAATTAAATACTATATTTTTTACCTTGAAATGAGGCATATATCTACGATCGTTACGGATGTGAGATGGAATTTCTTTAAATTCTGGATCATCAGGTTTTATCATATCCCCGGCTAACAAACAAACTGCTTGTAGAACCTCATGAAAAACACGACTAATTGTTTCACCAGAATGTTGAAAGCGTTCTTGTGCATGTCTATTCGATGCACCTTGAGCTATTATAAAGATGAATATTCCTACCTTTTCAATAACTGACATCCTTCTTGAAGATTTTAGTTGATACATGCTTTCCAAGTCATTACATAACTGGAAAAATGTTTCTTTTTCCATTCGAAACATATTTTTTCATCGAGTCCCATTCATAGATAATATTTCATGCATCCATTTATGTCCAGTTTGATAAGAAGTCATGCACGGTTCCTTATGTAGGAATGTGGAATAGTACTCTACAATTAAAGTAGTTGTACATTTTACCAAATCCCAAAAGTCATCTTTATCATCGACCTTGTCATCGATAGTGTGTACTGTGACGCCCCTAGATCCGGGGTCAAGGATCCAGGTCATCACAGTCCAATTTCCGATCAATATCAATATCTCTTTAGTCTTTTTTTTATATAATACAGCAATTGACCCCACACTAATACACACACACACACACCAGTCATATGCTCATAGAACAACATCCACAATATTTAAAAGTTTAAAGTTAACAGTTATTACAAGCCCAGAATTCTTCCAAGTACATTGTTGAACAAAGCTTCTACAGGAAGCATTTCAACAACGAAAGTTTATTACAACTTACACACTTAATTTACATAAGTATACTAAGCCCCTTTCGCTTGTCACTACCTCGGGGATGGTCGCCAACACTCGCTCAAAAGGTCGCATTTCCCTTACCCTCTTGCGGGGTGTGGTACGTAGTATCGGCATGGGACCTAGCTGTTACATACATAAATAACAAGAGTGAGCTATAATAGCTCAGCAAGATAATACTGTAACTAGAATTTAAAATGTGAACAGGTATACATATATGTATATGCATATATAATAGCAGAAAACAATTAAAATCCTTAAGGAAGAATAAAGCTTTTATTTAATAATACATCATCCACTTACTATTATAAGAAAAAGAATCTAAAATAATATAATATCAGTTTTTCTTCATCTGTAACCATAATTCCATCATCTCATATCAATATTCTGTTTTCAGTATAGAAATCTGAAAACCATTGTCTACACTTTCTTTTCGAAACATTTGGGGATATATGATGTCGCCTGATACGTTAGGACGATGATCAGTCGCCTAATCGTACCTGCTCTCTTTTTACTACCGGTAGAAGGAATGAAGATCATCCCTGGAGGAAGGCCACCTGCTAACATCCTCCCTTGGCATCTTCGTGCCGTAATAAAGTAATAAAATAATAAACGCTGGACTGTGTCGCACACAGCCCTGACACAGCCACTTACGCAAGTCTGTTGCAATCCCCCTTTTTATCACATCATTCCACATTTTCATTCTCGCACATTACTTCTATAAAATATATATATATATATATATATATATCATAATGCTTTGATTATGATCCAAACATCTCCTTCATATTCAGGAATCAAATATACTTTTATATTCATAAAATATTCCGTCTATTTCAAGAGAAATGAATGATAATCAAATAATATTTATTAAACCACTGATACTCAAAAAGAATATCTTTAATATAGTATTATAAACCATATAACCCTAGATAACAACTGATACCATTCTTTTATATTCTCTTAATCATAAGGTATGTTCACTTCATGCATAATCATATCTATACATATCCATCTCATACTCATATCCATATACATCTTCATATACCTTTCTTTTTAATATCAATACTCAAGGAAGACAATTTCTTCACAATATTGTAATAATAGCATCACATGTATATATTCCATGAAATCAAGTTTCTTTGAAGATAAATAGTTTTCCAAATAGGGATAGAAAAGATCTTGCATCGGTTCCAGTATCCTGACGGTATGGCTCGTCCCTCTTCCGGAGTTTCTATAAACACAAAAGGACTGTCGTTAGAACCACATCTCTTACTCACTACACTCTTGTATAACATTACCTTTGAAACTTTAATATATGGTTAACATATTACTATTACCCCAAAGGTTCAAGAACTTAACCATTTAAAACCTTAATCGAAGTTTCAGGGTTTTCACCATTTACCCTAACGATCACACTTAACTGTACAAATTCTCAGAAAATATGGGTTTCGAATTTTACCACAAGGTCAACTGGTAACAACTCTTTGACTACCTTACTACACTATCCCAAAGTTTCATAAGTTTTAAAAATGTTTAAGTATGGTAGTCATTGCCTCAAAGTTGACACAACTACGTTTTCTCGGTTTCTAAACCGCTTTCACTAAAACTGACTTTTCTCCTAAACCGTTCATCAGATTTTAACGTACCTTATATCAAAACGATCTATGAACTAAGCTCTATCATTTCATGGTCAATTGGTCACCTAGGCAGTGAGGTACCGTACGAATACAGGGGTCACAAAACAGGGCAGATTTCTTCCTAACGAAAATCGGGCATTATAACGGCTATATTTTCATACTTTCCATAAATCCAACTCCTCCAAATCAATTATCAAACACAATAATCATCACCTACACCATGTGGTCTTCATTAACAGCCATGGTTACAAGTCCACAACACACAATTTCCACATCAACAAACCATTTATAACACATACTCATTATAAACTAAACATTAACATCACTTAACTACTAACCAACTTAATTTCCACCATAAATACAAAGAGGGCAAGAGTAGTTATACCTTCTTGAAGCTCTAACAACACTTAACAAGCCTTGGGTAATCCTTAACAACCTTACAATAGCTTGAATCAACTAAAGGAAGCCATAAAAACAAGTTAACACTTAGAAAACACTATTCATCATCTTTTCTAGTAACTTGAATGATTTTATTACCTTGGTAAATGATGTTGGTTTGCTATGAAACTTTGTATATGATCCTTCCTAACCTCCAAGAACACCCATGATTTATCCCTTGATTTAATATTGAAGAGAGCTAGGGTTTTTGAATTTTTTTCTTTCTTTTTCTCCTTTTTTTTCCTCTTTTGGCCGAATGTAGTACAATGGATGGGGGAGAGAGATTTTTTGTGTTTCTTGATAATTATCTTGCTTAATCTTGTATTCTAGATTGTCTTGGAAGCTTTGGTTGATATTTTCCTAGGCAATTGACTAATTTACCCTTAATTTTGAGTTAGTGGAATGTGAGGTCATTAGTGATGTCATTAGGATGATATAATATTCTCATTTCCTTATTTTCTAAGTATTATGCTACTAACCTTGGATAATCATAATGTGGTATGCATCCTTGTTAGATTACTAATCTTGGTTGCTTGGTTTCCATACTCGTCTAATCATGGTTCGTTTCGAGTATACCTCATTATCTCAGTTTTTTTCGAAATCATTTACAAATCCAATTTCCTTTGGTATTCTCTTAACTTAATAATCCCTTGGTTTAACTTAAATTCACTAATTCCTCAATATATAATTCCTTTAATATTTCTATACTCCTTAATATCCAAGATATAGAAGTTCGTTCGAGCTCAAAATCCTAAAAATCAAAATTCAGGAATTTCTAAAATCCATCGTCATTTCGAGTCACTTATTTTCAATGTACAACACTAATATGGTTTCTGTTTACTCATTTTCCATCCCTAATATAGAGTACCTACACACCATTTCCCTGGATTCCTCAAGATCACTATTCATTTGGGCAATGTAGCCTTTCTAAAGTTAAGGTTATTACAGTCTTCCCCCCTTAAAAGGATTCCGTCCCGGAATCATGTTGGAAATGTCTATAAGTATCTTTTTTTTTCATTCACACCTTCTAACTTCCACACTATTTCCTTTATCCTTTTCCTTTTGTAATATCTCTATCTTGTTTGCGCAGAAATACCCTAACATAACTTCCTTGTCATTCATCAACATGCCATTTAGTTTATCAATAGCAGTCCTTTTACTGTCTTTTCCTCCAAATCTCCTCCTGTTTCAAGTCATTCCATGTTATCTCGTCTCTCCTTCCTCTTTTGACGAAGATATCCGCCACCACATTGACCTTTTCTGAATGGTAGTGTATCTCACTTATGGTTTGACCATCTTCTGATCTCTATCATGACATAAATATTAACTCCTCAATATTCCTATAGCTCCTCTCTGTAAAATTTTCCAGAAAATAAGCTCTAATAATATTCTTTAAAACAATTGTAAGAAAATACTACCTATAATATATATTTCCTGTTCGTCTCAACGAGCTTGCGTTTTCCCAAAACAATCCTACTTTTCTTTTCATAACGTTTTCTAGCCCTTAACAGATACTGATTTTCCTTATCTATATTATTAACTAATTTATTACATTAATTGATTAAGTCGATCCTTAACCAAAGACTTACACACAAAATTTAAATCGAAAAACAAGTACCTGTATCCGCATCTGGTTTCGTCAACGCTTCCCCTAAGGTCATGTTGTACACTCTAGCAGTAGGCCTATTTGAAGCAGCCCCACTCTGTCCTGGCACGTATGACCCACTTGAACGGCAATCTCTAGCAATGTGTCCTAATTTCCCACACTGGTAACACTTAACATCTCTTTTAGGGTTTGTATTAGTTGATGGGCACTGGTTAAGGTAGTGTCCTTTTTGTCCACACTTAAAACAAGTTACTCCCAGCACCCTACAGACTCCTATATGCTTCTTACCACACGTGTCACAATCTGGTAATGGTGGTCGTGATTGATTGGACTGAAATGTTCCTGAAGATTTACCACCCTGATTCACCGTCTCACTAGTAGTCTTGTTACCTCCCGACTTTCCCACAAATTGAGATTTTTGTCCTCTACCTCCTTTGTTAAAGTAGCTTCCCTCACTTGAACCTCTTTTCGGACCCTCAAATCTTCTTTTCTTATTCTCTCGACCTATTTGAGCCTGTTCACTCTCGGCCTCTATAATTGATGCCTTTTGAACCACTGCAACATAATCAGTCAACTCAAATGGGGCCACTCTCGTTCGTAACCAGGGTTTCAATCCTTGTTGAAACCTTTTCGCTCGTTGTTCTTCAGTACGCACAAACTCGGGAACAAACCTAGACAGTTCTGTAAATTTAGTTTCATACTCTGCCACTGTTAGGTTATCCTGTTTTAACTCCAGAAACTTTAATTCCATTTGGTTTTCTAAATACCTAGGAGAATACTTTTCTAGGAACACCCTAGTGAAACGCTCCCAGGTTATCACTCCCGCTTCTTCTAGGTTCTTCTTAGCTTCCCACCAGTAATTTGCCTCTCCCTTTAAGAGATAGGCTGCAAAGACTGTTTTCTGATCTTCCTCTATCCTCAGTATTTCGAAAGCTTTCTCCATTTCTTTTAGCCATGCCCTAGCTACTACTGGGTTAGTGGTTCCCTCAAATTCTGAGGGCTTTAATGACTTAAAGGCACGAAAGGAATTAGCTACCTGATTGGGGAGAACAGGTGGTTGTTGGGGATTCTGTGGATTAGCCAAATTCTGCCTTAATAAGTCCATGAATTGGGCAAAGGGATCACCTCCCGGATTCCTTTGTTGGCCAGTTGATTCCTCTTCTCCTTCTTCATGATTTTCTTCATTATGAGCATTTTCGTTCAGTCTAGAACCTTCTATATTTCGACTTCTTTCGTCTCTCTCATTTTCCCTTGCATTCGCTCTACTATCACGTCTAGGCGGCATAGTTCTGTACATAACAATAGTCCTTATTAATTACCCGAATTTGGGTTACAATATACATCATTTCTATATACACAATTATATCATTAATTAACTCATTTGCACATCACAATATCTTTATCACGCGATTTGCATATAGTTATATCATAACTTTAGTAGGTAAGTGTATCGCCCTTAACACGATAGCCTTTTCATTAAGTCAATCACCTTTTATACATCAATATTTTTGAGTCTCAACATTTATTAAAAATGCAGCAAAATTTAGATAGAAATGCACAAACTTCATTAATTTAAATAAATATTTTACAACTTGGGTACATCGTCTTTTACTACTAATATTATACATCATAGAGTACAAGATTCAAAACCCCAAAACATAACTGTACATACTAATATGCTATAACAAAAGTACTACTAGCCGTCCTCTAATCAGACTGGGATTAAGACAGTGAACACCTAAACTAATCCCCAAAATGACATCAACGAGATGACTAGTCTGATTAGTGACCAAAACTACTACCCCGAATCACGGTAACGCCGCTCTGACAACATCCCTGATCTGCACTACCATAGAGGTGACTGTGTCTACTATCTGAGCTCTCCATGCTGGGTCCCCTCTATCTGCCAACAACCTCCTAATATCACCGAGTGCTCGCAACTCAATACTAACTAAGCCCAAAGACAAACCATCGGGAATAGTACCTCCCCTCCCTCTGTCCGATCTCTGTAAAAGAGTATCTATCATCCTACGGGACTCCTCCAACTGACCCTGTAGGGTAAAGTACTCCGTCAACAGAATAGCTGGTAGTGAGTCACCGGTCGGTAAGGGGGCCTCCTGAGGGGGCACAGCAGCTGGGGCAGGTGCCTGAACAGGTGGAGGTGGTGGAGGTGCAAATGCTGGTGGGGAGGGAGGAATGGACTCTGTCTCCGCATCCTCAGATGGGTCCTCCTCCAACTCATCCTCTGCAAAGATAAAGTGTCCCGGTGGAGTGAACGGCTCTGCTGGGTCCTCTAAAGGATCGGGGCTCGGTAGAGGAGATGGAACTGGTGATGGCACAGGGACAGGTAGGCCAGGGGTAGGTATCATATGGATATCAGTCCACTCAATCTCCTCCTCCTCCTCCTCAGCTATAACTGACAATCTAGGCCTCTTACGTAGCGGCCTCTCCTCCTCCGATATCTCCCATCTCACTCTGGAAGGACCTGCCTCATTAGATCCTGTAGAAGGTCTACCCATATATGGCACTATGGCCACCGCATCTCTCCGTCTCTGCTCCTCTGCCTCCTCTCTCTCAAATCTCTCTCTAGCCGCCGCCCTGCGTCTCTCCTTGAGGTCCTCAACTGCATACTCGGGGACCTCTACCCCGGCCAGCTGAAGATCTAATAGCTCCTGCTCTGACATCCCTAGCCACTGGGGGTCCTGACTCGGCTCACCCATCTCCGCTCCCTATAATAAAACATAAAATTCTATTAGTAACAGTCTATAAAATTATAATATATGCTCAAAGTAAATATTACCTGCGATATACCACCCCTGAACTTGATGGAAGTTCACAATTTATATTATAACTGATACATTTATTATTATCACTTTTGTTCTTGAGCATTATGAACCTTGCTCTGATACCATCTGTGACGCCCCTAGATCCGGGGTCAAGGATCCAGGTCATCACGGTCCAATTTCCGATCAATATAAATATCTCTTTAGTCTTTTTTTTATAATACAGCAATTGACCCCACACTAATACACACACACACCAGTCATATGCTCATAGAACAACATCCACAATATTTAAAAGTTTAAAGTTAACAGTTATTACAAGCCCAGAATTCTTCCAAGTACATTGTTGAACAAAGCTTCTACAGGAAGCATTTCAACAACCAAAGTTTATTACAACTTACACACTTAATTTACATAGGTATACTAAGCCCCTTTCGCTTGTCACTACCTCGGGGATGGTCGCCAACACTCGCTCAAAAGGTCGCCTTTCCCTTACCCTCTTGCGGGGTGTGGTACGTAGTATCGGCATGGGACCTAGCTGTTATATACATAAATAGCAAGAGTGAGCTATAATAGCTCAGCAAGATAATACTGTAACTAGAATTTAAAATGTGAACAGGTATACATATATGTATATGCATATATAATAGCAGAAAACAATTAAAATCCTTAAGGAAGAATAAAGCTTTTATTTAATAATACATCATCCACTTACTATTATAAGAAAAAGAATCTAAAATAATATAATATCAGTTTTTCTTCATCTGTAACCATAATTCCATCATCTCATATCAATATTCTGTTTTCAGTATAGAAATCTGAAAACCATTGTCTACACTTTCTTTTCGAAACATTTGGGGATATATGCTGTCGCCTGATACGTTAGGATGATGATCAGTCGCCTAATCGTACCTGCTCTCTTTTTACTACCGGTAGAAGGAATGAAGATCATCCCTGGAGGAAGGCCACCTGCTAACATCCTCCCTTGGCATCTTCGTGCCGTAATAAAGTAATAAAATAATAAACGCTGGACTGTGTCGCACACAGCCCTGACACAGCCACTTACGCAAGTCTGTTGCAATCCCCCTTTTTATCACATCATTCCACATTTTCATTCTCGCACATTACTTCTATAAAATATATATATATATATATATATATATATATATATATATATATATATATATATATATCATAATGCTTTGATTATGATCCAAACATCTCCTTCATATTCAGGAATCAAATATACTTTTATATTCATAAAATATTCCGTCTATTTCAAGAGAAATGAATGATAATCAAATAATATTTATTAAACCAATGATACTCAAAAAGAATATCTTTAATATAGTATTATAAACCATATAACCCTAGATAACAACTGATACCATTCTTTTATATTCTCTTAATCATAAGGCATGTTCACTTCATGCATAATCATCTCTATACATATCCATCTCATACTCATATCCATATTCATATTCATCTCATACTCATATCCATATACATCTTCATATACCTTTCTTTTTAATATCAATACTCAAGGAAGACAATTTCTTCACAATATTGTAATAATAGCATCACATGTATATATTCCATGAAATCAAGTTTCTTTGAAGATAAATAGTTTTCCAAATAGGGATAGAAAAGATCTTGCCTCGGTTCCGGTATCCTAACGGTATGGCTCGTCCCTCTTCCGGAGTTTCTATAAACACAAAAGGACTGTCGTTAGAACCACATCTCTTACTCACTACACTCTTGTATAACATTACCTTTGAAACTTTAATATATGGTTAACATAATACTATTACCCCAAAGGTTCAAGAACTTAACCATTTAAAACCTTAATCGAAGTTTCAGGGGTTTTCACCATTTCCCCAAACGATCACACTTAACTGTACAAATTCTCAGAAAATATGGGTTTCGAATTTTACCACAAGGTCAACTGGTAACAACTCTTTGACTACCTTACTACACTATCCCAAAGTTTCATAATTTTTAAAAATGTTTAAGTATGGTAGTCATTGCCTCAAAGTTGACACAATTACGTTTTCTCATTTTCTAAACCGCTTTCACTAAAACTGACTTTTCTCCTAAACCGTTCATCAGATTTTAACGTACCTTATATCAAAACGATCTATGAACTAAGCTCTATCATTTCATGGTCAATTGGTCACCTAGGCAGTGAGGTACCGTACGAATACAGGGGTCACAAAACAGGGCAGATTTCTTCCTAACGAAAATCGGGCATTATAACGGCTATATTTTCATACTTTCCATAAATCCAACTCCTCCAAATCAATTATCAAACACAATAATCATCACCTACACCATGTGGTCTTCATTACCAGCCATGGTTACAAGTCCACAACACACAATTTCCACATCAACAAACCATTTATAACACATACTCATTATAAACTAAACATTAACATCACTTAACTACTAACCAACTTAATTTCCACCATAAATACAAAGAGGGCAAGAGTAGTTATACCTTCTTGAAGCTCTAACAACACTTAACAAGCCTTGGGTAATCCTTAACAACCTTACAATAGCTTGAATCAACTAAAGGAAGCCATAAAAACAAGTTAACACTTAGAAAACACTATTCATCATCTTTTCTAGTAAATTGAATGATTTTATTACCTTGGTAAATGATGTTGGTTTGCTATGAAACTTTGTATATGATCCTTCCTAACCTCCAAGAACACCCATGATTTATCCCTTGATTTAATATTGAAGAGAGCTAGGGTTTTTGAATTTTTTTCTTTCTTTTTCTCCTTTTTTTCCTCTTTTGGCCGAATGTAGTACAATGGATGGGGGAGAGAGATTTTTTGTGTTTCTTGATAATTATCTTGCTTAATCTTGTATTCTAGATTGTCTTGGAAGCTTTGGTTGATATTTTCCTAGGCAATTGACTAATTTACCCTTAATTTTGAGTTAGTGGAATGTGAGGTCATTAGTGATGTCATTAGGATGATCTAATATTCTCATTTCCTTATTTTCTAAGTATTATGCTACTAACCTTGGATAATCATAATGTGGTATGCATCCTTGTTAGATTACTAATCTTGGTTGCTTGGTTTCCATACTCGTCTAATCGTGGTTCGTTTCGAGTATACCTCATTATCTCAGTGGTTTTCGAAATCATTTACAAATCCAATTTCCTTTGGTATTCTCTTAACTTAATAATCCCTTGATTTAACTTAAATTCACTAATTCCTCAATATATAATTCCTTTAATATTTCTATACTCCTTAATATCCAAGATATAGAAGTTCGTTCGAGCTCAAAATCCTAAAAATCAAAATTCAGGAATTTCTAAAATCCATCGTCATTTCGAGTCACTTATTTTCAATGTACAACACTAATATGGTTTCTGTTTACTCATTTTCCATCCCTAATATAGAGTACCTACACACCATTTCCCTGGATTCCTCGAGATCACTATTCATTTGGGCACTGTAGCCTTTCTAAAGTTAGGGTTATTACATGTACAGTAAGATCATTCATATTTATTAAGCTGAAAATACAGAAAAAAATTATTATCTTTCAACCAATATTCATAATTGAGCATAGCTAATATTTATTAAAATAAAATGTGTCTCACAAAAGAAATGTCAACGTAATAGTCTAATACAATCATCCAAATGCAAAATAATAACATGTTAAATTAAGATGAGTATTCATATTAATTTATATCTTTCATTTATCGCATTGTTTTTGATATTTCAACCAACCAACTTTAGCCTCTGCAGTCTCCAAGTGTTTCCAGAGTTCTCTTTTTGCTTTATGCTCAAACATTGACACGGCCAAAAAGTACAAGTCACTACCCTTCACAATATCAGGAATACTATGTAAATCATCCATAGCATCTTTAATAGTATAACCAGCCTCTGAAGTAGCTTTTTTCTCGACGGTTGCCACCAACTTTGATATATCAGATCTTAGTTTGGCTGCAACTCCTCCCTTTTGTATTTTACCTTTTTTCGGCTTGTCTTCACTCACATTAGAGCCAGATTCAATTTTTTCCTTACCTTTTCTCTGCCTTTTACCTAGACTTGTCGCACCATCTGACATGGCATCATCATCATCTTCCTCTAAATACCTTTCCATACTCTTTTCAAGCTGATCATCCTCAGAATCATTCAGGTTAACAACATTTTTATTGGCACGATTTGGATGACTGACCAATGGCACATTAGAATATGAAGATGGAGTCCAAGCAAACTCTCCGGTTGCCACTGTACTCCCAAACATAAAGTCGTTCTTGCTAACAAGGTCAGGTTCCAATCCTTTCTTACGAAATTTGGCATACTTCTTGTTAATCTGCAATTAATTAAATACAAAGAATAAGAATGTAATAAGAAAACTAATAAAGTGAAATTAAAATATAAGAATGTAGAATACCTTAATTTTATTGTCCCACCAATCTGGAGTAGCATCTACGGTCTCTAACCTTGGATTCCAACCTAATCCAGTTTCTTTACCAATTAATTCCTTCCATAATTTCCATTCCGCCCTCAATAAATCCCACTTATTTTTCAAAATTCTTTTGGTATAGTTTTCACCAGTAATGCTATTAAAATTTGAAATAACAAATTTCCATCCTTCGAGACTGAAATGTGTAGAGGAACACATTCCCTTCTGAATAGCTTGTACACAAATATCACAAAAGACGTGTGTAGTACTCAAAGTCCATTTTGCTTCCGTAGTCCTCCCAGATTCTTGGTTTGATTCTTGAGTTGTATTTTTTTGAGTGTTACTTGTCATCTTGTACACTTATAATTAAAACAAATTATAAATGATTTAATGAATGAATATACATTAAATAAGATAAGGAACATCCAACAAAGATAACGAACTGAGCTTAAAAACAGAGGACAAGGAATTGAGCTTAATGAACTAGCGTCAAAAACTCTCCTTTATAATTAAAAAAAATTATAAATGATTTAATGAATGAATATACATTAAATAAAGATAAGGAACATCCAACAAAGATAACGAACTGAGCTTAAAAACAGAGGACAAGGAATTGAGCTTAATGAACTAGCGTCAAAAACTCTCCTCCAGAAGTCACAAGGATCATGGGTCTAAACAGAGGACAAGGAATTGAGCTTAATAAACAATAAAAAAGAAAGGTGAAGAATATGCTCCTGCAATATCCTAAACTATTGTCTGGAATGATACCTATATTACCGGAGTACAAGAAAGGTTTAGCTTAGGCATTGAAGTACTAGAGCCCACTCAAACTCTGAGTCGAACTATTTTATCATTTATAAAGGTGAAAGAAGATATGATTTAAGACATAAAAGAACTTTCTCAATTTAGAAGATACTACTGAGTTTTTACTTATTTTGTCAAGAACATTGACCACCAAAACAATTTATTTTTTATACCTTCTCCTTAAACCCAACACCAGACCCAAGTGGATGTTGATCATCCTACTCAAAAATACACCCAGTTGCATAATTAATAACCACAAGTCCTTTGTCTCGACAAACATCAGCAAGTGTAAGTGTTCCAACAACATTAGTCCTGACAGTCTCAACTTTATGTGACTCACACCAATCAACATTGGGTCTGCCAGTGACACCAGCAGCATTAAAAACATGGGTAGGCTTGATAGTTGAGTTGGGGTGATGAGTCGTTGACTGACAAAATCATAGTTTGATGATTGATTGGAAGATAGAAGTTCCCACAGAATGATACTTGTGCCACTGTCTAGAGGTGTATCAAAAGTCATCTATGAGCAAACGCTAGATTGCTTATACTGTAATCAGAGTATAATTTACTAGTGCCTTTTGCATTGAAGAAAACTAGGTCATCATTATGTACAAATAAATCATATTAGTAGTTTGCTAGTATGCTTTATTTAAAAAAATGTATATATTGCTCAAGAATTGGACAATTTAACAATGGTATTACTGATATTTAATGCAAGACCAGTTTAGATGGAAAGTTTCATTCTGAGTTCATTTATGCATAGAATATCACTAATGTGGATCACACTAATATTGTTTATTAAATTATCTCATCTAGCAAGTGCTACATATAAGGTTTTTAGACAGGGTTTCATATATGCTAGCACTTGCTTGATGTTTAATGCATAAGGGTTAAAAATTGGGTATTTTATATATTAGAAAAAACTAGGCTTGATTTAATTTATCCATTGGGTTCACTTTCAGGTGTAGGTTAAATTCTACTTAAATCCATTCTACAGCTACCTCTAATGTACATAGAGTAGTAGTGAAGGATGATGTCACACACAACACACTATCAAAACAGGGTGGCTAAAGTGGACAACAACCACAAGGAACTGGGTGACAAGATAGTCTCATTGGTGAAGGACAAATTCTACATACCAGCCATCAGACTGGCGATTATCTATGGATCTGAGTGTTGAGTATTAAAGAAGGCTCGAGCAAAAGTTTGGAAGGTGAGAGCATTTAAATCTCTACATTGCTTGTAACTAAATAGGCCGAAAATCCAATGGTAGGAGTGTGTACTGGGGCATTCAAAGCCTATTTTGATGCAATTGCTTAGTGGACCTTAGATAAAAACATTTTTTAAGATGTAATAGGAAGCATCCTGCCATCATGTAGACATTTTCTAGGTATTCAGTAACTGAATTCAGGTTTGATTTATAGAGGGAAAAGTATGCTCAAACTGGTGGGACGTCAAAGAAGAAAGAAGTAGACGACAGCAGTTCAGACAGTAGTGATGACGAGGACTCACCAAGACCACTCAATTATCGAGCTCCTCTAGTTACACAGGTATGATTTTGGATCTTGATGCAGAAAAATTGTGTATATTCTTAATTTAAACACAAACATGCACATGTAAAGACTTAAGAATGAACTTGGATTTTTCGTCCCTCCAGGACATTGGGAGACTCTTCAGGTGTCTGTGCAATCCAGCTTTTGATGTGGATGATGAAGAGATTGTGTATAGAAGCAAATGATACACGTAAAACGCATACCACCAGCACAAATGTTTTTCATGCATGTTTTATAAAAGAGAAAGGTGCAAGGCTTTTGACATTGAACTGTATAACTTTGTGATAATACTGATGGGTAACTCATTATTTTATTAGTACTTGTTAGAGACAGAAGACTCTGTTCGCTTCTAACGGCTAAAATTCCTAACCAGTTTGTGAGCATCGACATGATCAAAAATAAAAACAATAATAAACAATCATATATATAACGAGACAAGGTTGATTGTATTCAAAGCAAACCAATGCAACATATATATGCTAACTTGAAAACATATGAAGGTACCGAGTATGGGATATAGAAGATCATGTTCCTAACCAGTTTGTGAGCATCGACATGATCAAAAATAAAAACAATAATAAACAATCATATATATAACGAGACAAGGTTGATTGTATTCAAAGTAAACCAATGCAACATATATATGCTAGCTTGAAAACATATGAAGGTACCGAATATGGGATATAGAAGATCATGTAAAAGAAGGAAGAAGAGTACTAGGTTGAACCAGGGCTTGAACCTGCTACGTATAAACCCTATTGTGATTGATCCCTGATCCTGAATACACCGAGTTTATATATATATATATATATATATATATATATATATATATATATATATAGTGAATTTTGATTTTGTATAGGATTGTATTACCTTATTTGTTAGTAAAATTGTTTTAAAAAAAAGATGCAGGAGCTGGGGTTTGATGGCAGGTTTTATTAGCTACTGTCCGCTTAATTTTTAAAAGCAGCTTTTTCAAAAAGCATCTCTTACCTGCTTTTAAAAAAAGCAGCTTTTATAAAAAAAGCACTTTCCCCAAAAGCAGCTTTTATATTTTACCAAACACTATTTTACCTGCTTTTGTGCTAAAAGCTGCTGTAGCTTTCCGGAACAGCACTCCCAAATGCTACCTAAGTTCGTGTAATAATTTTGCTTCCAAGCCCACGTGATACTTTATGCAAAGATACTGTTTGTTGAATCTTCATTCCTAAGACTGACAAGTCACTTCAGCTAAGATACGATAATATCTTGCCAGCCAATAAGCCTTTGCACTTATCTAGCTATCCTTGAGTTTATCAGTTAAAAGAGTAAACCTTATTTTATGTTGCTTCAACTCTTATTTGATCTTTGAGACTGAGTAAACAGTGATTGATTTCACACTTCATTTATAAGAGTTTAAGCTTTCGAATATTTACACTTTGCCCCCTACTCTATACATCATTTGTGTCTTTGACCACTATTCATTAATCACGGGTGTGCAAAGGGATTCTGGGCCTGTCCTTCATTCGATATGTTCTTTTAGAGAACTCAAGCACCACTCCTGTAATCAAGAAATCTCAAATGAGTGTTTATCTAGACTTCTAGAATCCAAAGCCGAGTTCTCAAATTGATGTTTCTTGACTTTTCGAATGAATTAGTTAGGACTTATCGAATCAGTCATTTCCTGGAGTTCTCGAATAACCCCTTTTGTTGATTTCTCGAATAGGTATTTCCATGACTTCTCGAACAGACTATTTTGTAGACTTCTCGAATTGGATCATTTCAATGACTTCTTGAACACGTTATTTCCCTGACTTCTCGAATTGGCGAATTATTGACTTCTCGAATGGATCACATTTTAGATTTATCGAATCCATACTTCTCGAGCCACTTGCATGAGTTGTCTTTAGCAAACATCCTATTTGATTATTGATAGTCGATTAAAGAATCTCGTAACTTGTTGCAAAAATACTTCCTAACTGCTCGTATCTACAGATTTCAAGACAAGATTCCATGTGAGTTCGTGAAAGCAGATACGCTTTAGTAGAAGCGTCTTTACTGGCTATTTAGGACACCTTCGAGTGCTGATAGACATTGCAATCCAATAACAAGTATATTGAGTTTTCACACAAAATATCTATCAAGAGAATAATTTATATTTCATAAATTTTAGTTTATTTAAAATTTAATATTTGAGATAACTCAAATGATTAGAGCATAATTATTACAAAAAGAAAATATTTAACCATTTTTAATGAATATTTAAATTTCCATTATTTTTCCAATTTTTTTTAATTTAAAAGAAAGTAGCGTTCGTTAATTTCAAAGAATTATTTTCCTGTCTTATTTAATAATAAAAAAAATTTGTTGTGTGTAATTTGTATTCTCCAAAAAATGTGTTAAATGGAAAATTAATTTCCCATCCAAAAAAAGAGAAGAAAAAGAAAATTAGTTTGGCTAGTAATCCTAACTGACCGAGCATTCGGTTCGGTTGACCGAGTACCAAATTGAAATAATCAAAATAGTTCGGTTAACTGAACCGAAATAATTCAGTTATGAAAATTTCTTTTATTCAGTTATTCGGTATTTCAGTTTTTTTACCGAAATTACTGAATTAACCGAAATATATAAAATATAATATTTTTTATTATATATTTATAATTTTATATAATATTCATGCTATATATTCATATTATATTATATCTATATATCTATATACATATATCATATATTATATGTCAATCCTAATTTTATTTTCTTTTAGTTGAAGTTTTTTTTGTTGAATTCAAGTAACTTATTGATTAATATCTGAATTTTTTGAACTAAATAGCTACTAATTATAATATGCTTTTATTTAAATTAAAATTTGTAGTAACAATAACTTTTATTTAAATTAAAGTTGAAATTGTATAATTCTATTTAAATTAAGGTTTGTAGTAACAATATGCTTCTATTTAAATTAAAGTTGAACTGTTATAACTCTTGATTTTTTTACTAACGTTAAAATTTTGTACAATAATTGCATTTTGTTTCATAATTGTTATTAAATATTAATTAATGATAATTAATAATGCTAGTTTGTTGCCATTTATAGTTGATGTAGTTATTATAATTACATTTTTTTAATTTTAAAAAGCATTGAAAAGGAAAATAAGGAAAAAATAAGTAAAATAATAAAAAATGATTAAAAAACAATTTTTTTCCTAATTTAATTATTTTATTCAGTAATCGATTTTAATCAAAATAAATATTTCAATTCGATAAAATAATCAAAATTATTTCAATTTTTTATTCATATATGTTTTGAGAGAATAACCAAAATGCCTATTTTTCACAAGTTTTTGCCCAAAATACTGATTTTGAAAAAAATGGCCCGAAATACCGACGGGATACGGAGAATCGTCCTCCGTGTTAGTATGATGCGGAGAATCGTCCTCCGTATTAAGTAGATACGGAGCTGCGTCTTCCGTGTTATGATGATGCGGTGGACGGTGTTCCGTGTTAGGTGGGTGCGCAGCACAATCACGGAGCATGGTCTTCCGTATCATGCATAACACGGAAGACTCAGTTCCGTATCATGCCCTGTTACTGAAGATCGTGTTCCGCAACACCCCTCATATCACGGTACACGATGTACCGTGTCCCGTCAGTAAAAAGGGCCAGCCAGTTTCCCAGATGAATATTTTGGGACATCACCCATATGTTTTTGTCCCCTCATTTGATATTGGGTAACAGAAATATAATTTGGATTCGGTTACCGAATAATCACCCTCTTAGAGCATCTTCAAGGGAGATAGCTATAATTGTTAGCTAAAATCAGAAAAATAGATGATTATGTTAAATTTGCTGAACTTGTAATCTTATGTCCTCCAACGATGTTAGCTATAAATGTTAGCTATATTTAAAAATCTGTTACTTTATTATTTTTGAAATCCTAACGACTATATTTTCAAATAGTAGTTATTTATTCGGGATAAAACTCAAAAATATTTTTTTTTCTAAATTCAATCAAATAAACATTTTACATTAATATATATGTTATTTAATTAATTTAAATATCTTATTATTTGAAAATATGTTATTTTACTATTATCAAATTCAATCAAATAAAGGTTTTGTATATACAAGGATATATGTTATTTAATTAATCAAAATAGTTTTATTATATAATACAAATTGTACATTTTTTTTAAAATTTAATTTCATTCCTAATTTTTTAAAAATATTTTAAAAATAAAAACTTCACATTAAAATATATTTTTTTTATAGATAAATCAAAATGTTATAAACAGTGCGTATAAATGACGTGGATATTTTTAGATGATAGCTAATGAATCAACAAATATAGATGATATATCGGTGTTATCTAAATTTTTTGCTAATTGATGGGCTGTCATGCATAAGCCCATTTTGTAGATATTAGGTAAAATCATGTGACAGTAAATATAGCTAACAGTTGCATCGTCTCGCAGCTCTCTTCTCGCAATTCACAAACTTCTTCTGCAGCAGTACAAGTAGATAATCCTAATTTTTTCCATCTTGTTCGTTCTTCAACAAATCTTCACAATCCATATTCAATTGCACTGGTAATCTTCACCGCCTTCACTTTAATTTAACGTCATCTCTCTCTCTCTCTCTCTCTCTCTCTCTCTCTCTCTCTCTCCAGTATACATATACACACACATGTGTATTTATATATCTGTCCTTGTGTATCGATTATGCAATTAATCTCACTTGTTCTTTTAGTACTTATTGTTAATTCTCAGTTAAATCTCAACTTTTTGCTGTATGTAAATTAAGATCTTAAATTTGTAGTTCAATTCCTCATAAATTACAAGCAAGGAGCTATGGAAGAATGGGGTAATTACTTTTTCTCCGCTTTTTTTTTTTTTTTCTGTCTTTATGTTGCTATATATTGTATATAATTACACTTGTTGTAATGCAGAATATCGTAAATTAAATTAGTTTACATGAGTTCCGTTAATTGCTTTTTTATAAATCGAGACAGTTATGTTTTTGGTCTAGTTTTGTGATGTAGCAAGTCTGACTTCATAGAGTTTGTGATTACCATCTCTTGTCCTTGAAGTGAAGTAATATACTTTAGACATTGATTCTTGTTTAGTTGGTTTTTATGTAGTGAAGTTGGTAACGGTCTTTTTGTGTGTAGAATGAACTCATCTAGCTGTGGAGAATATGGTATAACATGAGTATGTGGGCTGCTTACGTCGTGTTGCTATGTGTTATATATATTTGTATCTGTCAAGAAACTGGAGTTCAGAGATGACATGCTTAATACATAGAGAGAATGGGAAAGTGTCGAGGGAAAACTATGACCAATATATTAATGAATTTTGTTGCTTTAGTCAACATTGAAGCACCTCTTATTCTGTTTTCCTCCTTAAAATGTGCTGAAATTGTCATTCCAAAGAGAAGTCTTGCCAAGGCCTTCGATTCGAAAAGCTCTTTGCAATTTAGTGTCCCAAAGGAAAGATTACTAACCAAAGCATATCTACTTTTGATAGCCCCATGCTTCAAAGAACTTGTTGTAAATGATACCTGCCACACTTTGAAAGAGTAGCTTTACTCCAAGCTTTCGAATTTCTGATGCCCAAACCTCCAAGTATATTTAATGCATATACATATTAGTCAAAGTGGTTTATAATTTGACTGACATGGTGAGCTCGGTTGGCGTTTGATTGTATCTCTTTGGCCAACTTTAATGTTTGAATTGGTAACATTTTTAAGATCCTCAGTGGGCCTTAAAAAGTAAGTAGATGCTAAATATGTGGAAAACTTTTATAGAGCAATACAGGGATGGGGAAAATTAAAGAGATAAGAAAAGGAGAAACTGAAGAGAGAAAAAAAATCACTATTTCCGTGTTTAAACTTATTTGCGATCCGATGCTAGCTTGTTCAGCTTTGATTGTATGCCAGTATGTGGATCATTAATTGTTTGATAGTGTTGTGATATTTTATTATGTATTTGTTTCTAAAAGTGTGTAGATGGGAAGAACCTTACTATTTTTAAAAGGTGTCTTGGCCATCCTTTATGTTCTTATATGACTTTAAAATAGCCTTAAGTTAGAATGCAACTATTTAATCTTCTGGTTTTTGAAATAGATTGGATAAATGTTTTTTTATTGATTAATGTAAAATAGAAACTCAACTCTGTTATTTAGCAAAAAAAAAAAGGAAGAAAGAAAGAAACTCAACCATGTTAGTTGTTCAATCCATGTAGTATTTATGCAGGACAACTTTAGAAACGTTGTACTTGTGAACTAAAAACAAGAATAACAATAAATTTGGGTGGACGAACCGCAGAACGCTCACTACCCCAAGGGTTTCCTAGTGCAGAAGGGAGAAAAACTATGGATCACAACCCATGAAAAAGACCTAATTCAATATTTCAAATTACCATCAAGTTTAAGATAATATGCAGGGATTACATCACTTATAATAGACAATGAAATCCTAAAACTAAACCTAATGGACTAAGTCCCGTTAATAGTTGGGCTTATTAAGTATAATCTATTATATATTAAATGAAATTTTAACCCCACATGTAAAACATACCGATAAATATACTATTTATCTCTGCATTAAATATTGGCACAGTAATAAATAGCATATATATGAACTCTTCACTTTCGTTCCCCATCAAGTATAAATCAAGCCAGTAGGCAATTTAATCAACTTCGCTGATACAAAATTTTATACTTTTACATTAGGTTTTTTTCAATTTTCTGAAAATTGTAGTTAAATATAATGAAGATTAAAGAAATGACTTGGGTAACCATTTTGGTTGAATATGCTCTTACTGTATCTGACTAAACATATGGTCACCCTTACGCTGTCGTTCAGATGTGAGGTTACCTTTAAAGATTGATAGACTATTAGTCGCTAACACTCTCCTTTCAACTAATATGTTCTACTAAATAATTGAAAGATGCCACTATCTTGGAATGAAATTAGAAACATCTATATGATTGTGTGAGAAACTGGCAAAGAAAATGACCGTTTTAAGTACTATTGCTATCAATTATTTTAAGAACTAGTCTGTATTTTGGAGGGTCTTTCATCATTGTTCCTGGGGAATTTTTGCCTTGTTTGACATAATCTAAAAGATTTATTGAATGTTTTAGATGATTTGGCTGCCCCACTGGACTTTAAGAAGGGTTCAGAAAACGATCGTTGGGGTGATGAAGACGCGGATGAAGATGATATCAAGGAATCTTGGGAGGATGAAGAACCTACTCCGGTATTTTTATATATGCCTTCTTTGAGACAGAATCTATGTCAGGTTTTAGTGATTCCTGGCAATGTTTTGTAACTGTTTTTGGTGTTTTATGTGTTTATAAGAGATTTAGCAGCTAGATTAGGATAGAATAGACTTAGAGAGATAATAGACAGAAGATAGACAGAGAACAGAGATTAAAACTCAGATTGTAAAGAAAGAAGCAGATCAGATTGTATCTTGCAGAAGAAGATAGAAGTTTAGAGAGAGAAAAGACCTAGAGAGAGAGAGAGAGAGATTGGTGGAATAACATTCCTTTTCATATATTCAAATTCATAACTGAAAATGTAACAACTTGAGTCTATTCATAGTTCTTCTACTAATACAACTGAAAAAGACTAAAGTACCCTTCCCTTCATACTATAGTACTATTCTTACTAATACAAGCCATATCCTGACATCCCCTTCCCCTTAAGCTAAACCAGGTCCTCCTGGTTACAGAAATCTGGAAAAGAGCTCTGTAATAACTCTTCATCCTCCCAGGTAGCCTCATCCACACTACAACCCTTCCATTGAATCAGCCTTTGATAAACCATCTTGTTATCTCTGATTATCTCTGAGGACACCCCTACTGTCAAGCTGCCTCAAAAGGCTGCAGATCAAAGGTTCCCTGTTCAGTTACTTGTGGCAGCTGCCTCTGCACCTTGTGGTGGCCAATAGCTTTCTTGAGTTGAGAGACATGAAAAACTGGATGAACTCTAGAAGAGTCAGGCAAGGCCAACTTATAAGCCACTGGACATACTTTCTCCAGGATTTCATAAGGACCGAAATACTTAGCTGAAAGCTTAAGATTCTTTCTAATGGCCACAGTAACCTGCCTGTAGGGTTGCAACTTCAAATAGACCCAATCACCTTTGAGAAATGTCCTTTCAGTCCTCTTAGCATCATCAAAGGTCTTCATCTTAGCTTGAGCCTCCACTAGAAGTGCTTTCAATCTGTCCCATTGCTGCCTTCTATCCTCCAGCAAGGTCTCTAGGCTATGCAGGTTTGTGTGCTCCCTATCTTGCCAAGGCAGATGTCTTGGTTTGGTCCCATAGACCACCTGGAATGGAGTAGAACCAAGAGCAGTATGGAAGGTGGTATTGTACCACCACTCAGCAGATGCTAACCAAGAACACCACTGTTTAGGAGCATCACTAGTCATGCACCTCAGATATTGTTCTAAACACTGGTTAATCCTTTCAGTACTACCATCAGACTGTGGATGGTAGGCTGTACTCATATTGAGCCTAGTGCCAGAGAGCTTGAACAAGGTCTGCCAGAATTCACTGGAAGACCATGCAATTTGTAAACCTGTTCAAAGAATACTATAGCCAAGCTTTTAGCAGAGATAGGATGAGGCAAGGCTATGAAGTGATTGTATCTACTAAATCTGTCCACCACTACCCATATCACTTCATTTCCCTTAGACTTAGGAAGACCAGTGATGAAGTCCGTAACTAAGTCCCTCCAAGGTTCTTGAGGAATTCTTAATGGTTGTAACAACCCTGGGCTCTTAATGTTTTCCCCTTTAACCTGTTGGCAGATCTCACATTCTCTCACCCATCTTCCAATGACTTGCCTAATTGTGGGCCAATAGAAATACTCCATAATTCTCTTAAGTGTAGCTCTCTGTCCAGAATGACCCCCAACACTGTTGCTATGCAGTTCTTCAAATATCTGTCTTCTTAAGCCTCCATTTGCTCCCACAACCCACTTGCCTCTAAACTTCAACAATCCTTGGCAGAGAAAGTATTCCCTAGGAAGCATGAGTGCGAGTGCGGGTACGGGGGTGCGTAGTGCGGGGATACGGAAATTCGGCAAATCTAAAAATATGGGGATTCGGGTGCGGGGGGATTCGGCAAATATTAACACATTAAAAATATGTTTTATGTATGTATTTCAAGAGTTTCATTTAAATTGAACTAAATGGTCAACTAATTAAGTTCTTTATCCTTAATATTACATATCATAATTAGTCAATAACACAACTAATGCATTTTAATGTAGTTAATCGATTAAGTATTTAAGTATTTACATTATCTTCTCTCACTTGTGAGTGAGGGAAGAATCCCCAAGAATCCCCGCGCACCCAAGAATCCCCAAGAATCGGGTGCGCGGTGCGGCGGGTAAGTGAAGAATCCCTGCTTTCTATTTCCTTGGGTCCAGCTAAGTCAATGGTGACCTCAGTTATGAGTTATGAGTTGCTGCACTTCCTTATCACCTTCATAGCTTTCAACTAGCTGTTCTTTCCATTGTGGGACTACCTCAGTTAGTAACATACAGTTTCCCACTAATTCAGTGCGTGAACTTGTAGAAATTAGTATATTCCTGCCCTGCCAAGTGAACTGCAATTGTTGAGAGTTGTAATTGCATCTGTGGTCTCCTAGCCGAGTCAACCACTGAATACCAAGTATAACTGCCCAATCTGACATTTCCACCACATGAGCCTTTGTACTAAACTCAATACCATCCCATTTCCATCTGAGATCCTGACAAAGAGCACTACTTACAAGAGTATTACCATTTGGTAATTGAGTAGTAAGGGGAGGTTGAGATTTCTTTGGCAGAGAGAATTCTTCACAAGTTTTGGTTGATATCAAGTTCAAAGTGCTACCTCCATCTATGAGCATCTTGAATTTCTTATCAGCCTTCCAAATCTCAAATTGCAGAGGCTTTCCTTTTACTTCTTCAGTAAATTCCAAGGCAGCTAGTATAATTGGCCTCCTTCCAATCTTCCACATTCTCTCCAGGCTCTTTATCAAATATAGGTTGCCCTTAATAAGCCTCTTCTTGCTCATTTTCTGCCACCATAAGAAAACTCTGTGGCTTCTTGCACTCATGGCCTTTTATAAATTTCTCATCACAGTAGTAGCAGAGTCCCTTCTGCCTTCTTTCTTCCCTCTGTCCATATGTAAGAGGCCTGGGTTTTGCTATCACAGGCTCATTAGACTTCACTGCAGGAGTGGTAGTAAGATAAGAGGTCTTGTTGTTGCTGTTGGAACCAGCTTTAGTGCTCACCTTGCTGTTTCCATCATAATGAGTACCAGCCTTAAGGTTACCACCAGTATTCCAAGCCTTCTTTGGAGCAATTGACAGGGATTGCTCATAATATCTGGCTAGTTTGAGAGCTTGTTCCAATGTAGTGGGTTCAAGAAGTCTAATCATGCTCCTTATCTCAGCTTGAAGTCCTCCAATGAAGTTCTCCAGGAAATACTCTTGAGTTAAACTTGGAATTTTATTCAGCAATTGGCCCCTGCATTTCTCAAACTCATCAAAGTATAATTCCACAGTAGTGACCTGATGAAGCTTCTTGAACTTATCAAAGACTAGTTCAGTCTCCACCTCACCAAACCTTGCTAAGAAGGCCTGTGTGAACTGTTGCCAGGTAACTCCTGTTTTTCCCACCATAAAGGATTTATACCAAGACCTTGGAATGTGCATTGCAGCAATAGCAGCTCTCCTGTTCTGATTAACCTCATAGATAGAGAAGTACTCTTCACAATCCCTTAGCCACTCCACTGCATCTCCATCCTCCTTAAGTGATGGAAAAGTGAGTTTCAAATGTTTCAAACTTCCTATGTCTGGTGATGCTTCTTGGAAATCTGATTTATCGACTCTGTATTCTCCATTCTTAAACTCGTTATACAGATCTTGTTTCTGTCTCATTTGAGCAGCATGAACAGGATCTCTAAACATTCCTTTCTGTTGTGGATTCATAATGTTTTCATCCAACACTTCACTTCCATTCTCCTCATAAAACTCATCCTCATCATCTCCTTGTGATTTCATTAAACTATTCATCCCAGTCAACAACCTCTCTATTTGACTCTGTAACTTGCTAAATTTCTCATCAGATCCTTCAGTGTATCCATGAAAATCCTGCTGTATTGTCCTAATAGTACCTTGCTGTGATGTCTCAGCTGTTTTTGTGTTCTTCTTATAAACCATATCTCCACAATGATTACTCCAAACAAGTAGATAAACACAATCAACTAAACTCAAGTATCCACAACTCACTGAGTCAGTTCACCAATTCAACCGAGTCAATACTCAAACAGCAATTACACTACTATTTTTGTGATTTTTTGATAGGATAAGCACAGAAACAACTAAGGCAACTGAAAACGAGCTAAAACTACTAGAAATCAACTGCAAATAACAGATCTAACTACTACAATCATAGATCTGAACACGACTAGTAGAAAACAGAGCACCTGAGAAGAATCAGCCATAACTTGAGTTTGAAAACTGTGATTACTGCACTTCTACAACTGCTCAGCTCGTTTTGAACATCCAACACAATCGAAGCAGTGATTGATATTTGATTGAATTCTGCAGCTCTGATACCAATTTGTCAGGTTTTAGTGATTCCTGGCAAATGTTTCGTAACTGTTTTTGGTGTTTTATGCGTTTATAAGAGATTTAGCAGCTAGATTAGGATAGAATAGAGAGATAATAGACAGAAGATAGACAGAGAACAGAGATTAGAACTCAGATTGTAGAGAAAGAAGCAGATCAGATAGTATCTTGCAGAAGAAGATAGAAGTTTAGAGAGAGAAAAGACACAGAGAGAGAGAGAGAGAGATTGGTGGAATAACATTCCTTTTCATATATTCAAATTCATAACTGAAAATGTAACAGCTTGAGTCTATTTATAGTACTTTACTAATACAACTGAAAAAGACTAAAGTACCCTTCCCTTCATACTATAGTACTATTCTTACTAATACAAGCCATATCCTGACAATCTATGCGTAGTCACTAGCAATTATTTGTGTATGTTCATTGCAGCCATTAAAATCCAAGTTTTCAGCAAGCATACAAGTTATTAAATGTTTTCTTAATTCTTAGTATATGAGCTTATACATTCCTTACATGATAATGATGTGCTTTCTTTAAGGCAGAATCTAAACATAGTCCCTTGCAATCATTTGTGTTTGTTTATTTCAGCCATTAAAATCCACAAATTTAGCAAGATCTTGTTATCCGATGGTTTCTTGGTGTAGGAGCTTCAACTTTCCCTACATGATAATAATACATGTGGATTGTGGAGTGTCTATTTTTGCGTGTCTTAAATGTCTATAACAGATGTGCAGTGCAGAATGTAAAATTGTGTGGGTCTCCTTTAGTCCTGTAAAGTTCGGTGTCTGGTGACTCAGGTCATGATGATCAGTTGCGACTTGCGAGTCTAAGGAGAAGTATGCGATCGAGCCTATATACTTGTATTACTTGACTTTTTCCTCAAGTGTGAGGATTGGCTGTGAATAGTGAAACATTTTCTAAAATGTAAGAGTCTAGAGTCATTTAGCCCCCCGTCTTCTAAATATTGTGGGGTGGGGTGGGGTGGGGTGGGGTGGGGATAATTAAGAGGGAAATGAGGATGGCAGTATTGGCAAAGGCCTGATGGCGTACTTGACCAAAAGAAGTTTACATTCTTTATTGACTATATATTTATATATTTGATTTATTTAGTTTATAAGATGTGGATGATTACATTTTGTCTAAACTAGCTTTATACCCGTGCAATGCACAGGATTATTTATAAATATTTTTTAATAATATATTTAATTTATTTTTCTAATATCATTATCTTTTATTTTTCAAAAAATATTACAAATTTATTTTGAAAATTCAATTTAAAATGCCTTTTTAGGTATTTTTTTAGAGAGAATTACCAAAATGCCTATTTTTCATAAGTTTTTGCCCAAAATACTGATTTTGAAAAAAATGGCCCGAAATACCGACGTGATACGGAGAATCGTCCTCCGTGTTAGCATAATACGGAACACCGTGTTCCGTATTATGCATGATACGGAACACCATCTTCCGTGTTAGCATGATACGGAACACGGTGTTCCGTATCCGTGCATGATACGGAACATGGTGTTCCGCAACACCCCATGATACGGAACACGGTGTTCCGCAACACCCCATGATACGGAACACGGTGTTCCGCAACACTCCTCATATCACGGTAGACGGTGTAGCGTTTTCAGTCAGTAAAAAGGGCCAGCATGGCTCCCATATGAATATTTTGGGCAATCACCCATTTTTTTATACCATTAAATTTTGTTAATGATTATTTATATGTTATTTCTTTATTTATCCAATTCTAACATGTTTAATATATTAAAAATTATTTATTAATATTTTATAATGGTAATTTAGTATTTTAATATTTTATATTTATCAACAAATAATTTTTGTCGAACACACAAATACAAAAAAATTTAGGATTGTTTAGTACATCCCTTTATTTCTATGACAAAAGTAACAATTGAAATTGATGATATGTATTTTATAGGTTATTCTATCTTTTGCATGAAATTTTTATAATTTTGTAAATGTCTTATATTTTTGTTCACTTAATAATTTTACTATATTATGTATAATTTTTTTTTTAATTTTGTTTCTGAAAAATTGATTTCTTAAAATTTATTCGCAACTCTATTACACCATCCATTTTCTTGTCAAATAATATTGGAAATGTGATCTAAATTACTTTTTTTCAAAAAAAATTATTCGATTATTTGGTCGCTTTTAGTTTTCACTTTTAAAGATTTTTATTTGCATATTTTTTAGTCAAGTATGTTTAGTATATTAACTTATGCAGGATAATAGGTATTTTAGCTATACAGGACATGTGACGACCAAACCATACCACTTAACCCCTTTACACAAATTATATATAAAGATATAATTATTGATTGTTCTTCCCTGTACGTACATGATACAGTGTCTGCAAATAAACCACCAATCTAATTTATTTTCTCAATGTAGACCTAGTATGCAACCCAGAATTGAAAAAGCGAACTCATGGCTAAAATAAGACTTACCATTAAGCATGGTGATGTGAAGCAGGAAATAATTTAGTTGATTGTTATATATATGTTTATTTATATTGTTACTTTGATACAAGTGTATTTGTATTATATATTAAGAATACATTAGAATTTGGATATACGGTAGCGGTTATCTATTAGGAATTTAGACAACTATCAGGATAAGGTTTTTATTATCGAAGATATAATATAACTTGTGCAGTCATTTAGTCATTATGTTAATCAGCTTTTGGATATTTAAATTGATGAATATCTGAGGATTTATTTTACTTTTCTACCAACTTTGGATATAGGTTTCTCATAAAAATTAATATAGTCGTATATTTTTTATTGACTATAACTCTCAACTGTAAAGCTTTTATAATTTTTGGCATTATCTAGTATAATATTTTCTGTATAAGTGTTATTACCCTAAAAGTGTAAAGGTTTATACAGGTAGAATGAATGAAGTTTTATGCTTCTGGGAGTTTTTATCTAATCATTCTTGTTTAATCCTTTTTACTGCTTTTATCTTTTTCCTGCAATAAATTATGTTATTTAATTATAGTTCTCTTATAGTTTCTTTTGTTATTTCAATATTTATGCTACTGAAAATATTCTTGGAAAGCGTATTTGTTTTTTATAAGTTCAATCATGAAGTTAAGCGTGCCAGGGATCTTCTCAAGAAAAATATGTGTAACTTTCTCATCAGGTGCCCGTGTCTGAACCACCGGCCGAAAAGCCTTCAAAAAAGACTGCAGCAAAAGCTAACGATAAGAAAGGGAAATCTGTTGAGATAGTTAAGGAGGAGCCGCTAGATCCTGTAGCAGAAAAGCTGCGACAGCAGAGGTGACTGCTGCATATCTATGTTTGTCAAATTAATTTATGCTATAAGCTAATAAATAACAAGTCACTCTCAGTCACTGCAATATATGATGGTCTAATAGCATGCAAGTCCTATTGAGAAAATTTATAGTCGGATGATCTCTATCACCCTCACTATCCCATTCTGCTATACACAGTGCATTTGCATCTGAGACACTTTTAAGTGAAGAAAAGGATCATGATTTTTTTGCGCTATCTAGTAGTATGAACTGTTAAGATATGAAGAATTCTATGTCTGTTTTGTCATTTACCCAGCTTTACCAATAGCTTTTATGTTACACATGTTCTTTTGTCAGGAATAGGATGCTTATTGTACTTGGTCCTTGGTCTCTAAAATTCTTAATTGTCATTCACTCGTTTAATTTTGACTTAATTGAATTAGGATCAAGATTCTGTTGCACAAGAATGTTTTGTAGTGATATAGGGAAAATGGGTTTAATCAGGTTTATATTTTCTTTGTATGATCAGCACCAGGTGTCAAGTTATGCTGCATGCATCTTTCCTTGAAAATACTCCATATTATGGAGTATTAAACAGAAAACCTACTGGCAAGGAAATTCTTTTTTACTAAATTGACTCATTTCTGGCAACAGGAGTATATAGTTAATTTGGTATTTGCTATCAGGTTTGTGATGAAGTTTTTTTCACCACTGATTTTTTCTCCACCACAGGCTTGTTGAAGAAGCAGACTTTAAAAACACTACCGAATTATTTGGTAAACCAGGTGGCAGTGACAAGTCTGTTGATATATTCATTCCTAAATCAGAAAGCGATTTCTCAGAATATGCAGAGCTCATTTCAAACAAACTTCGTCCATATGAGGTGTGTTGAATTTAAGTGTGTAGATTCTAGTTCTAATAATTGTTGTTTTGTCCTATTTTGACATAATATGACTCTTTAACTCTAAATCAGAAAAGTTTTCATTATATTGGGTTGCTCAAAACTGTGATAAGACTGTCCATGACATCTCTGAAGGCATCTGATGCAAAAGAAGTTGCCTCTTCCGTCACTGCCATCGCAAACGAAAAGCTAAAAGCAGAGAAAGAAGCCAATGCTGGTAAAAAGAAGACAGGTATGACACATTCATCTCTTAGCAGATTACGAACTTATGAGAGTGCAGGTCCTCCTAGTGAGCAAATATATCGTTGTCATTCTGAACTTTTGATGCAAAACTCAAATTCCTACGTTGCGCTTGTTTACAAACTAAAATGGGTTGTATTATATTATCTTTCTTTGCTCTTCAGGTGCAAAGAAGAAACAGCTGATTGTGGATAAGCCGGACGATGAGGCCGTTGTTAGTAACTTGGATTCTTATGATGATTTTGATTTCATGTAACTTTTAGAGTTGAATCTGCCAAATCTGATGTTACTCCACAAATATGAGCTGAAGATAATCTCGATCCTGCAATCACAGTTTTATAGGGAGACGGGAAGATCTGAAGCCATTTTTACTCCAAATTTTGAGACAACTGTGTCATACTTAGAGAAGTCATTTTTCATTTTCTTTTCTGTGTGTGGTTAACCAGTTATTTGTCCTAGTGCAGCTATATATTTATGTAATAGATTTAAATTTTATCTGAGGGTTGGTATTATTTAACTGAGTGAATGATCCTACCCTGAATCCACCCTTTCGTAGCCGGAGGTGTTGGGTTTTTATTGGATTATGGAGAATGTTGTTATTACCTTTCTTCTTATTGATGTTTTGAGAGCTCATGCACCCTTCCATATGGTCAAGAGTACAAATAAAAATTCACCCTTCCATATTGTAATAATCAGTTTTGTCGCAAAACTTGGTATTAGCTATGTTCGGTAAGTATCTGTTTGTCAGATTTGAGTGCGTTAGGAATCATGTATATCAAAACATGTATGAATATATTTTCATGGCCTATGAATTAGATCTGGTACAAGGTTACACTCAATTGAATTGTATTTTCACTTGCCCCGATTGCCAGGATAAAAATCGAATAATCTGTTTTGAACTGCCGTTTTAATGCTTACATATTAAGATGAGTAAATCATTTTCAATGCCCTATTCAAGAAAATGGGAAAAGAGAATCTAAACTCCACTCTAGAAAACTTTCTAGTGCATCTCAAATTCATAATATTTATATACCAAATTCATAATATTTGTATATCAAATTAGAAAACCAACCGCATGGATGTAAACATTTTGTAAAAATAAATAAGTATATGGTAAATTTTTAAATGACATAGTGATGTGGATATTGGCATCGCATTATGCATAATTCTAGGTAAATCCTATGTGAAGAAAATCATGGGCTAAGTTTTGTCTAGATTACTTATCCAAATGATCACATACAAGTCGGGGGTCTTTCTGGAAACAACGTCTTCATTCTTCTGAATGAGGGTATGGTTGCGTACATCTTATCCTCCCTAGACTCTGCGATAAACGGGATATACTGATTATGTTTGGTTTGGTTTGATTTGATTTATTTTAAATAAAAAATAATCGATCAGTTCAACCGTTAATATTATGAATCGTTTAAAAATATTCATTAAATATAATCTAATAGAAAGTTTTTGATCTTTGAAAATTTTAAGCCCATTCGAAAATTTAACTGGAAACTTGTCAACTTAATATGTATTAAAAACTTAATATGTATTAAAGATTATACTTACCACACATCTATGTACTACATTAAAAAAACTAAATACATAAACGACTATAAAATGAAAGGGAAATAATAATAATAATAATAACAGTAATTTAAATTCTGTTTAACAAAATCAAAATTATGATACCTTCAGAATTTCAATTAAGTATTAAATAACTCCAAAATGCTTAATAATTTCTTCCCGGTGAAAAGTAAGAATAATCAATAACATATGTATTGAAACTTTAGGCGATAATTTTTGGTCAATATACTGTGATTATTCGATTTATTTTTGAAATAATTAACTTGATTATGTTTAATAAAATTTAAATTTATTGTGCCTTCAAATTTGTTATTAAAAATTTCTTTTTGAGTGAAAAATGAGAATAATCCAATAAAATAAACCAAGTGCTGGTGTGTATCTCGTCAAAACTGAATCCATAGGTTCTGTTCTCACATTCTTGGTTTTACTCCAAACTAGAAGCTAAAGCAGTAGCATACACACATATACGTACACACACTGTGTGTATATATACACATCAATTTTCATGCTGTTTCGATTCTGTCAGAAATGTTTCTGTAATAACCTCGTATATGTTGGTAAGGAGGCTCAACCTTAAAATTCCCCCTTTGTTTTTTGTTATAAGCATATGTTTATATGTGTATCATCTTCTTGGGCTCGTACTATTTCTACCCTTTTGGGCTTTTTGGGTGATTTTAAGCTAATTGTTTAAGTTGTTAATTGTTCACCCAAATGATTAAAATTGAATTATTTACTTGGGTATTCCTCTAATGTTTAGTTTTATTGTTTTTTTTTTTGAAAAAAATAAATATAAAGATTGTATTTTTATGTATCTAGTTATGGTTACCTAGGCTAAACTTTACAACTTAATTTGAAGATTTTGGGTTTAGACTGAAGATAGTGTTAATTTTTAAGGTTGCAAATCTTGTTATCTGAGGGGACAGTTTGTGTATGGTATTAGTATTTAAGGGTTCTTGATTTTGAACAGAAGATAAAACGATAATGCTGCATTGTGCCGATTCCGGGGTCACTAGGGAAGTATGAGTAAGATCAAAGGTAACATCTGTGAAAGTACCTATGGAGTCCTAAATATATGGGCCAAAATGATGTTAAGGGTAACATAAGACTTCAGGATATACATGTCCGGCTCTGTCTTATGCTTTTGCCAGATAATGATTATCTGATCACATTGGGGAGAACTGTTGTGAGTGTTGGCCTGTTGGGGGATCAAGTTTATAATGAATAGATACAAGCAAGTTTGGGAGAATGGGAAATGCAATATCTTTATGGTTTGTGTTTTTTTGTAGTATTATGAGAATTGGTTAACATGTAGTTCTTTGTTATATGAAGGTAGAATTGTTAGACTGTTTTTGGCAGGCTGTCTGCAAGTCTGTTAGAAACGTTTCAGGTAACGCCATAAGAAATGATGATATGTTCTAAATCTCATTATCTCATTCTCACTTGTCAGAGTTTCTTTTATACTTAATTCAACTAAAATCTCACTTGTCATAATGGCCGCAAATAGTGGTGCGAATAGAGAGTTGGGGTTTCATTTCTGCACTCCCTTTTCCCTCTATTTGAAAAATAATATCACTAATCAAAAATATATTAGTGGTGTAACTAATTTGCATGTGTTTGATGACAATTTTTGTAATGCAGTTATGTATACAAGCTGATTTCTACTGAACGCCCCTGCAATTTGGATTGTGAGAAAGGATCATGGAAAGCAATGGGCTGCCAACCTTAGCTCGTGTGAAACTCACTGATCTTATAGCTACCGAAGGTCTTCCATCTGATACATACAGACTTTCTATTGCAACTTTGTCACAGTCACTGGCTCATTATTCTGCTGCTATCATTCAACTTCCAGGAGGTGATGGGGCTCTTTTAAAGTCTTGCTTAGAATCTGCTCGACTATACTTCCATCATAAACCATCATATCCATCTGCAGATATAAGTCATACTAATGATTCCCGTGAGTGGTGCAAGACCTCTGGTTACTATGCCGATTCTCATTTGTGGCAAGAAACTTATGACTTTAGACCAGGCCTTACCCTGACAGGGCCTAACAATGAGTTCGAGTTCCCTCCTGCAGGTTTATCAGACATATTTGTGCTACTTGGAAAAGCAGCTAGAGATATATTAGATGCAATAAGCTATTATCTAAATCTAAGAAGCTCTGCATTTACTGAAATACTTGATAATGTTCCTTTGAGAAACAGTGATATATCGTCGTCGGTGCTGTCCGTTTCTTGTCATGGTAGGCCATCATTTCAGGGAGAACACCATCATAGTCTAACAACCCAAGAGGATGACCATTTAGTTATGTTTTCTGATCCTGAGCATCAGGTTGACAAGAGCCTGTTATCCCTTATCAAGCCAGACAAGGCAGGTTTACATGTGAGAGATTATAATGGTCGCTGGGTTCTTGTGGATGGAGACCTTGGTCCTGAAGAAGCAATTATATGCCCCGGGCTTGCTTTGTACCAGGCTACTGCTGGCTATGTTAGTCCGGCACTGTACCGCGCGGATATTGGAAATCTTCAGGGCACCATGTGTGGGAGATGTTCAATTTCTTTCAAATTAATGCCTAAATCCTTGGCCAGTCTCAATTGTTCAGAAATGAGGGCAGCGGGCCATGGAGTTGAGTCTCAATTCCAGCTTCCAGTACCAGTTGATGACTTCATGCAGAAATCTCACCCGACAGATCAGCTTTTCAACAGGCAGAATTTCCCTAGTTTCAGTTTTGATCCAGTACAAGACGGTCAGTGGTATTATTGTTCTCTGCAGCTATTTTTTCGGCAGTTGTATTGCATCTTTTTGAGAACCGGTTTTTTTCAATACGAACTGCATACTCTGTGAACTATTGTTGGTTTGTTGCTCAGTTTTATTCTGGTTCAGTTATTTATACTTTTTACAAGCATGTTAAAGAAGCTTTCTTGATCATAGATTACCTAAATTTTAGTGGTAATAACTCGTTTTATATGCACCTAACAAGGAGTTTACTTACCTAGTGTCCTACACTTAGGCCATGACAAGAGAAGAAGCTTGCTAAACTAGCAGCAGATAGTTTAGCTCTTCCAGTTTTCATTCTAGTTGAAACTAAAATGACTTCCAACCGAGGGGATGGGTTAATGGTATAAATGCTGCTTGACTGCTTACCAGATGTGTTACTGTCAAGTATCTAATTTGAAATCATATGTGAATATTTTAGTGATTAACTCTTATTCTAGATGTTTAACTCTTCCTTTTATCCTTTTACCCTCCTTGAGATGGAATTAGATCTTTTATCTTTTCTATCAAACAATCACAAAGTCATTAATAAATAACTGTAGTGTGAAATTTCTACACTAGTTGTGTCATCTTGGTCAATCTAAGAGGTTGTGACGAGTTTGCTTGCACTTTGAAGTAGAGTTTAGACTTTAGAGCATATAACAATTCTTGAAGATTATGTTCGGTACCTGGGCTATATGATAATTGCCCAGAAAGAGGTACCTTAAGCTGCAAGGCGGCTACAGTGCATAGGTGTTCCTGAGGTTAGGTGTGTGACTCTATGTTAGCCAATAGCAACTCATTGAAGAAATGTGGACTACTAAAAGCGTAACTTGGTTAATTTTAAGGTGGGGTGCTTCGCAAGTGATTGTTATGGCTGTGCTTGTCCTCACCTTCCTAGACTATACTAATAATAATTTCTTAAAAATTTACTTCCTGCACACTTTGTGCCTTGTACAGATTTTTCCATCCATCCATACCTGCTTTTTGTGTCCTGATGCTAGCCTTCTGGGTATACATTATAATGATACTGCTAAACTCTATTTTTGTGCAAGTCAGAGAGTCTAAGTAATACCTTTTTTTTAGGAGCATGTGGCCATATGGCCCATCTTTTGTTGATGAATAATCTGATAACAACATATTTTAAGTTATTTGTATCACCCAAATAGAAATACCTTTCTGAATTCAATTTTCTGCCTTTTCGTGTTCCAAATTATACGTTTTAAACCCGCAAGCATCATCTTCTAATCGTGTATGATTGCTGCTTAAATCTAGCTTTGTATATTTACACTATCGCATAGTAATTAATAATTATGGAAAATAGATACTCTTTTAAATATGTAGTTCTGCTTGCCACAACTTTGTGGCGTGGTCCTTGTATAGCTAAATTACACTGAATTATGTTTACACAATGCAGAATTTGTTTAGGTCTTTAGGACAGTGATTATTAATCTTCTGCTGCTAAAAGAATATTGATATACTATGCACATGTAATGAACTGTTTAGGATTTTATAAGAGGTTAGATAAGTTTACTTAACCGATTGAGAAGATCATGAAATAAGTTTACCTGGAGTTTGCTTAATATGTATTTATTGTAATTTCTGCTACTACTACACTGTCCTGTCAATCAGTTTTATTGTTCGAGTGCACACTCTTATTCCCAGTGCCTATAACTCTCAGCGAGAAGTTTTTAACAACAGGTCCTTGGATCGATGAAATGCTGATACAGGATCCATTAAGCCACCTGTGAGGAAGAGGAAGAACAATTCGAGATGTAAGCCATTGCCACCTTCTAAAAGATTGCGGCTTGAAGCACAGAGAGTTCTCAAAGAAAGGGTTCAGGATATTGCTGATCAGAAGAGTATCAAGTTGAGATTCTGCAGCTTAAAGGAATGTGAGAACCATATTCACACTCTTGATAGCCCATGTGCTCATACAAGAATAGAAATCGGATGGCCTCCAGGAGTGCCATTTGTTCATCCCCATGATCTACCTAACAAAGCCAAGATTAGATTTCTCGAAACATATGAACCTGGTTGGACGGCGGCTCATGATATGGAGTTGAGTTTTATTGAACCTGGGCAGTCAAGTCAACACACAGCTAACTGTAACTCTCCTGTTCATATCTAAATACTTCTTAATTTCAGAGAACTCACTTTTCTTCTTTCCCTGCTATACCTTGCGATCTGTTTGATGCAATTTAAACTACTTTTTAAGTTATATAACAGATGACCGTCAGTTGGTCTACTGCTGTGTACATATAAAGAAAGTAAATACAAGCATAATAATATATAAACCAGCACTGTATTATGCAACATACATGGTATCATGTTGAAGTCCTGCAATCAAATTTAAGATCCTCCTGAAAAAAATGTGGTTGGTTTCAACCTGATATTAAAACTTTAGTTGTGATTTTGAGATGTATAGAAACTATACCTGCATGGCTGCACCAAAGGTCTCTTAGCCTAGTGGCATCAACCTCATTCCCCCTCCACGGGACAGAGGATTCAAACCTTGTAAAAGACAAGGCAAGTGGGTGTGTTAAATTGTTAGGAAAAACCAGTAAATTAGCTAATGCTATGCAAAGGATTATGTTAATATTGATCCTCACATGTATTAATGACTACATCCTCTTTACTACTAATACATTGTCCTTCCATCATATGGTGTGCAGGAACTTTTCTCACAGCTTCCTAATAGTTGTCATCCTATAGAAGACAGTGGTTGTCCCTTGATTATACATATGCTCATATATTGGACACTTTCTTCGAAATTTCGGGTTTACATTTGCAGAGAGCCTTATCAAATGTTCGAGGAATGCTGTAAAATGATGTAACAAGGAAACATTGTGTTTTGGTACTTAAGAATGAGGTGGTGTGAATATTTTGATGAAGGAACATAAAATTAAAATTAAGGAACAGAAAAATATGGAGCGACATAAGTGATAAAGACAGTCCAATTTCTTTGGCATTTCAGTAATACACCAAGGAGGGTGTTACGTATGATCATTCCTAGGAGCTAGATGAAAGTATAATAGATTTTTTGGATTGTAAATGATTGCTCATCAATTAAGGTTACTCATCAATTATGGTTACTTGAAATCTAAGTCAGGACTGAAAGTATAATAGACTGTGGTTTTTGATGTGCTGAACACAGTGATCTCTTATGTACCAATGTGTGTCGATATTTGAACATGTTGAGCGAACATGCCAGCTACATTGTTCTCTAATGAGATGCTATTGCTGGGCATGCTTTTATACATTGCAATGATTTTATTATTCAGCAATTTTTGTTACATCGACATACCTCGCCGATTTAATTACACCATGTTTTAAGATGTCACCTGGAACGATTATTCATGAAAGGGGTACTCCATTTGATACCATTGTACAATTGGTCTTTTCATTTGGTACTATCCGAAATTTTTGACTTCCAAATAATAGCATTATATTTTTGGCTTCATCCACATAATACCACGCCATTAATCAAAAATTAGTCGACGGTTATAAAATTATGGGATTTACTCTTTTCCATTTGATATCACTCAAATTTTTTGACTTTACGATGTACTCCCAAGTTTTTTGTTAAAGAAGAGAATGGAAGAGAAGGGAATGGGAAAGAAGAGAAGCAAACAAAATTCTTTAACATGTTCCATAGTTTTTTTGTAAACCATGAGAGAAATTTTTGAAAAAAGTAAGTTGGAGGGAAATTTTTGGAAATGTATGTGAGAACTTCTCTCCCAATCATCCTATTTTTGAGAAGAAACTTTTGGAAAAATGTTTTTGAAATTTTTTTTTTCTCTTCTCTTCCCAAAAAATTAGGGAGCACACTTGTGAAGTGGTATCATTCTACTTTCAACTTCAACTCCATAATACCATTATGTTAATGAATTTGTTCATTCTAATCAAACTTCTTGGCTTTTGGTTGACGAAGGGATGCCCAACAATATTTCAAGGGCATAAGATCAAAGAGTTTGAACAAATTCATCAAATTCAATAAAAATGTGGTATTTTGGAAACAAAACCCAAAATATAATGTTGTCACTTAGAAGTCAAAAATTTCAAATAGTAATGAATGGAAAACGAAAATCCCTTAATTTTTTAACGATCAACTAACGTTTGTTTATCGAAATGGTATTATGTGAATAAAGCCAAAAATATAATAATACCACTTAAAAGTCAAAAAATTTGAATGGTTCTAAATATAAAAATCAGTTTTACAATAATACCAAATAAAATATCCCTTCATTAAATGATCAAGTGATTCTTTTTAAAACAAAATCATCAAGTGACATTGTGTAACACAATTATTAGGCTGAAAGTCTAGGAATATTTTTTGTTTCAGAATTTGAATATTGACTGAGTTATACAAAGTAAGATTTATTAAAAAAATATAAAAAGTTTTACCTTTTACCAAAACTAGTGTTTCAGTATTTACGATAACTAGCATAAAAACCTGTGCGAGGCACGGGTCGCTAGCTTAAATTGTATTTTTTAATTAAACTATTCGTGATCAGTATCGTTTGAAACATGTGATTGATTTTCAAAAATTTCATCTTGTTACTGGACTATGTGGTTATTGTGTACATACTTAAATATGTTCAAAATTGTACTTTGAAAACTAATATGAGTAATATTGATAGCAATCATGTCAGATTTTAATTTTGTTGTGGGTCATAGAATATAATTTGAGTGTTTTATGGGTGTTGTCTAATTATTAATTAAAACGATTTTTCATAGCACCTACATTCCTAAATTTTCTTCAAAAATGATGCATCCATTTAGCTGGATCTCCAATAATATTCAAGGTAGAAACTTAATAGTTTTCAAGATGCTGCATTCTGAGAATGTAGGTTTCAGTCCTGATTCCAATCAAAAACCTTCGTAAATTTTCTAAAACTTCTCAGATCTTACCCTTTTACTTCTTAAAACTACATTTTTAATTCTTTCAATTGTTTTCTTCTAATTTCTTCATTTTAAGAATTCTTTGCCTTTATTTCTTTTCCGATTTCCGTCTGACTTTCATTGAGTTACCTCCATAAATAATATATAATATATAATATATGGTCTTTTTTTCCCTTAAAATGTCATATTTTAAATTGAACATTAACTAATTTGTATATAAAAGTTAATGTGTTATTTGTAGAATTCGTCTTTTTGAAGCCAAATATTTTTATGACCCAAATAGTTTGACTAATAAATTATTGTACCTTATTTAGTAATATAATAATTTCATTTTACGTTAACACCTCAATATTTTTTACTCTAATATATTGTTAGATAATATCCATCATATTAATTATAATATCGGTTTATAACCCAATTATGTATTTTACGTAATTATTTTATCGATAATACATATTGTGTGTATAATTTAAAATACATGTGAATATGTGATCTAATGGTATGAAGATGCAGAATTGAACTCGGTGATCCACGTTCGATTATCACTAAAAATAGTACTTCTATACAATATGAACTTAAGAGTAAATTGGTGCTTTCAAATCAGTAATAAAGTACTTTAGTTATTGACTTAATCATGTATGTAATATTTTTCATAAAAAATACATTATGCATTTCATATTGTTTCTTTATATAAAACCAAATCTTGCCCCGCTTAATCGATATACATAGAGATATTATGTGTATTATTGAAAACACGTATAGATGAGTGCTTAGGTTGTTTAAGAGAATAATTATATAGTAATTTTTTTATTATTATGTTGATTATTATTGTTATTACAATTTTATAATATTATCAAACCATATATTATGTATCAATAATTTATATTTTAATTTAATATGTTATAGTTCAAATCAATAAATGTAAACGCAACATGACAAAAAATTATTAATATGTCGCAATATTATAATATTGGAAAAAAATTTCACTAAAACAACACACATACATCTTTTATGTGTATGATTTAAGACACATGTGATTGAGTGGTGTAGTGGTAAAAAGTTTTGTTAATTAACTCGGGGGCCCAAGTTCAATTCCCACCAACCACAACTTTTTCAAAAAAATTGAGAATAGAGGGATAAATTAATAATCATACTACATAAAAAGTCGCACAACACACACATATATCTATAATGTGTATGTTTTAAAACATATGTGATTGAGTGGTGTATTGGTAAAAGGATTTGCTAAATAACTTGAAGACCCAAGTTCAATCCCCAAAAACCACTATTTTTTAAAAAATTTGAGAATAAAGGGATAAATTGGTAATTACAATATATTTAAAAATCTCACTAATTTTATCTTATGTTGGCCTATTATATATATAATAGATCCCACCACGACCACTGACCACGCCCACCTAGATGAGAGGTTTCCTTTCTTTGTTTCCTCAGCACCCTTTGTCTGTAAACTAAAGCAACCTACCAACCCATAAGGCCATAACTTATATCAACTCTCCTCTATAAACACATAGTTACATAATAAACCTATGTACTCACATACACAAGTACAGAAAGAGAATCAAGAATATCCAACAAACTTACAGCATCTTAATGGCAGTTGAAGCTCGGCATGTAAATTCCTCGCATCCTCAACTTGTTTGCAATAACAGGTACACTTTCACACATTTCCGATCATCATTAGTATCCATTCTCCGTAGTGTACGTAGAGTCGGGCTTATGATTTGTATATCGGAAACAGGTGATTTCGATGCAAATTATTAGTGATTTGTGTGATGTGATTGTATTAAAAAAAAATTCGATAGTGATTTGCATCAAATTTACCGGTCTTAGCTACACAAATCACTCTTCAGTTTAAGTATCTTCTCACCCTTTTTTTTTAATTATGTTTTAGTGACGATTGAAACAATTTTACTTGCAGACAGCTGTTGAACGGCATTGATGAAAATTTAAAAATGTACGGAACGTCAACAGGACATGGAGGCTTAGTACTACCTCATTTATCGGAATTCACGACGGAAACATTGCTTCCGATGTACGGCAGCGCCATCACTGAACCTCAGACACACAGTGGCATCCCTCCCACACTTCCACTTAGTAGAAAACGAAGCAGGAATTCGTTTAATCACTTGCACCGACACCAAAATAATCTCAACAATAACTTCACCTCATTTCTAGGTGAAGATATCTCGCTTATGATCCGATACCAGCAGCTTGAGATCGATAACTTCATTGCTCAACATGTAAGTATAAACATTAGTACATATCAATATATACATTTTACAATTCTCACTATGTACATGTTTATTAGTACGTGTTATCGATCTCAGTAAGTAGTAATAATTTCAAATTATCTAAATCGACATCTATGTTAATAAATGTAGGTGGTGAAGATTAGATCAGAAGTTGAAGAGCATCGAAAAGCTAACAAGAGAAGAATCATAGCAGCGGTGGAAGACGTAATAATTAACAAATTAAGAGCAAAAGAAGAAGAAGCCGACAAAATGGTAAAATTTAATCAGGCTTTACATGAAAGGGTTAAATCTCTGAGCATCGACAACCAAATATGGAGAGACTTGGCTCAGTTTAATGAGGCGACTGTGACAACTCTCAGAACTAACATTGAACAAGTGATGAGGCACCGTGCCAGAGGCGCTGACAATTCTCAGTCGTGTTGCAGCAGCAATAACGGAGGAGAAGAGGAGGATCACGACGTTAATAATGGTGGAAATTGGTGTAGAAAGTGCGGAAAAGAGGAATCATGCGTGTTGCTGTTGCCATGCAGGCATCTGTGTGTTTGTACCGTGTGCGGATTGGGTCTTAATATTTGTCCAGTTTGTAAATCAACCAAAAATGCTAGTTTAGTCGTTAACAAGTGTTGAATTTCAAGAGAAGAATGTAGTAGTTTTGTACTTCATTGTCAGATTAAGTATGATGAGAAAGTTCTTCATATCTACCCATAGATGTTATGAACATCACTATATTTTGTTTACATACCAAAGCTCATACAGAATAGATCATACTCCCTCCCTCCGGTGTTCAAAATAGTAGTACATTTTAAAAATAGTAGTTCAAAATAGATCATGCTAAAGCTAAACTAGACCATATATCATACGTCCCTCCTGTTCAAAATAATAGTACATTTAAAAATAAAACGCATATTAAGAAAATTTAATGTTGGTGGGAAAAGTTTGTTTGTACAAACACCTATTGCATTGATTGAATATAATATGTGGAATAGAGTTGATTTCGGATTTTTTTTTATATTTTTTTTTTTTTTTGCTAAGTTTGAGCAAGCGGGTGATTTCGGATATTTAAACTAGAGAGTAGCCTTGTAAAGTTTTTTAAAAAGTTACATTGAAAGTTGAACTAGACAACTACAATTTTTTTTTTTCAAGAGTGAACTATTAAGAGTACTTAACAATATTTACTATTTTTTTTTTTTATTGAAAGTAACTTACATCTAATAATCAAAAAAGTGAATCATTTTTAATTTTTAATGATTCTGTCCATAGATTTACATGTCATTTACAGAGTGTAATTGAATAGCGTTTGATATCTGTAGTGGAATTAATTAAGTTGATAATGTAAAGGCTCCCGGTCTGGTGCAACCGTATGCACCAGACCGTTACTGTGCATACGGTCTCCCCGCCGTTGGATCAACCATCCAACGGCCCTGATTTAAAAAAAATTTTAACCGTACCGCAACAAGTTTCCGCGGTACGGGGCAATTACCAAAATACCCCTTCTCCCGTACCGCAACAAGTTTCCGCGGTACGGTACTGCCAACGAAACTGCTTCCTTATCTCCACTTTAACAAGACCACAGAAATCAGTTACAAACAATCAGACCTGAGATCTGTCTGCCGACCAATAAGAAAAGTGGGAAGGAAGAAAAGTAAGATCTTCATCATCAACTTTGAGGTAAAATCTATCTCTTTTCTTTGTGATCTTTGTAATGGCGGATAGATTATTTTCTCGTATGTTTGGTTCAAAAAAAAATGATAATGAAAAAAAAAAAAAAAAAATTGAAGATTCCTTGCATCTTGATGATTTAAATATGGATGAATTTATCGATGAAAGTAGTGATGAGCCTAGCACCCCCAAATTTGTTAATATTGATGAGTTCATTAATGTGGATGAAAATGATGAATTTGTTAGTGTTGAGGAAGATGAGGGGCTAGATGATGATTTAGATGATGATTTAGATGTTGAAAATGAAAATGAGCATAATGTGGAGTGTGAAGATGGAAATGGCGTTCCTTATGTGCATCAACTATTTCATACTTTGGAACAAGGGGAAAAATTTTTTAGGGCATATGCTCTAAAAAATGGATTTGGTATTAGAATTCAATCAACCCATAGGCGTTCTAAAAGTAATGAAATATATGGTCGTATGTATGTTTGTAGACTTGCGGGTAGAAGTGGTGAAAGTAGTAGCAATCCTAAACGACGTAGAGAAAATCTTCCTAGGAGCGATTGCAAAGTAAGAATGTATGTGAATTATTCGAAGAATTTAAGTCTTTGGGAGGTAACTGGTCTTGAGTTAAATCACAATCACGTATGTGTCACTCCTTCGAAGAGGAATTTGATACAACGAGAAAGGCATGTGAATACCGCTACTCGTAGTTTGATCAAAACTCTTCGTGGTGGGGGAATTCGTGATTTTCAAGTAATGAATATTATCGGTAATATGCATGGAGGTAATGACAAAGTAGGGTTTGGTACTCAACATGTTAGGAATGTAATACGGGATGAGAGGAAAAAAAAGTTTGAAAGTTGTGATGTTCAAGCCGCATTAGACTTGTTACATAGATTCAATGAAGAAAGTGGTTCCAAATTCTTTATTAGAACACAAGTTGATGAAAAACAACGTTTGAAATGTCTTCTGTGGGTTGATCCTAGATGTATAATGGCCTACCAAAATTTTGGTGATGTTGTGGCATTCGACACGACATATCGGACAAATAGATATGCCATGCCATTTGTCCCTTTTACCGGCGTAAACCACCATTATCATTCAGTGATATTTGGTTTTGCACTAATGCGAGATGAACACACAACAACTTTTGAGTGGGTTCTAAGTACTTGGCTTGAAGCTATGGGGAATAAACACCCAAAGACTATAATAACCGATCAAGATCAAGCCATGGCAAACGCTATTGCAATTGTAATTCCAAATACTACCCATTTGTTGTGTTCATGGCACATTAGTAGCAAATTCCCTGAAAAACTAGCACATTATTATTCCACCTTTCCGGACTTTAAAGTGGACTTTAACCATTGTATTTATAACTCTTTGACCGAAAATGAATTTGAGGCTAGATGGGAATCCTTGACGGAGAAGTATGAGTTACAAGATAATAAATGGTTACAGGGGTTATATGAGTTGAAGGAGAAATGGATCATTGCATATACTAGGAACACATTTTCAGCGGGTCAAAACACTACTTCAAGGAGTGAGGGGATGAATTCTTTCTTTGATAGTTATGTGAGCTCCGCCACGGGATTGAAAGAATTCATTGAAAATGCCCAAAAGGCATTGGCAAGACAATTTCTACGGGAGAAAGAAGAAGATTATGTGTCATGTACTTTAAAACGTCCTATAAAAATGCATACCGCCTTGGAGATTCATGGCTCAAAAATTTATACCAAGGAAATGTTTAGGAAATTTCAAGATCAATTGGTTGAATCCTACCAATACTTTGTGGTCAAAGACAAAAAAGCTTGTGAAGAAGGGGAGAGAGAAGGGGACAAAAATACCTATTATTGTTTGTATAGGCAAAATTTGGGCCCAACATCAAAACTAAATTATGTTGCATTCAACAAAGAAGCTTTGAAGGGCATGTGTATGTGTAGAATGGTTGAACATGTAGGGATTCCGTGTCGACACATCTTGGCGGTTTTGAATAAAAAACGAATTTCCAAGATTCCCGACCATTTGATACTTCGACGATGGACTATGCATGCTAATAGAGTAAACGGTTTGTTGCCTTACGAGTTGAACATTGGAGAATCTAATGAGATGACCCCAACCGATAGATTTAATAGCATGACAATGCTCACGATGAGTTTTTGTCATAGTAGCATTGCATCTAAGGAACGATATGACTATGCCGTCGAGGTGATGAATCGAGAAATACCAATTCTCGAAAGTATGAGGGTTGATGGAGTTCAATTTGATGAAAGCAATGTAGATTCTCACGATGCAACACATGATGATGAACCAATTCTCGACCCTATTGTGTCCCAAACGAAAGGGAGGAAAAAAACCGTTCGTTTTAAAAGTCCCGTCGAATTGCTTGGTAAGGGGAAGCCGAAAAGAAAATGCACACATTGTAATTTTGAAGGACATGACAAAAGAAATTGTCCTCGAAGGCTAGAAGCTTTAAATGCTCAAATTGCTCAAAATGCCCAAATGGCTCAAAATGCTCACATGCCTCAAAGTGAAAGTGAACAACTGTAATTGTTATAACTCTTTACTTATCGATTCTTTCATTTACTTTATGTCCTTCTCACATGTCTCTATTTTGCTATAACTCTTTATTGTGATATGTAGGTAACATGGATGGTGGTGATGTTTCGGATGTTTCACATGTTAGTGATTCACTCTCGGCTTCTTCCGGGGGAAATGAGTCATATATTAGTAGCCTGTCGGACAATGCCGCGGATGAAATATGTTGCAATTTACCTGAATACTATGACATAATGGGGGAACCCATTGAGCCCCCACCGATTGTTGAGGAGGAGGATGATGAGTTATATTCTCCGGAGGAAGAGGCTTATAGGTCAAAAAATTGGATCGAAGCATGTCGTTGGATGGACACCGAAGAAATGATGGAGCGGGTAGCGTATAATGTGGATCCCTACACGTGCACGGGTAATCTCTGCATACCAAGCCATGTACTCCGCCTTGGATGCAATATTAGATGTGCAATCAACCAAACCCTCCAAATCTGAGCAGAATCTAGCCCACCTCCCAATATCCACAAACCACCTAACCAACCAATCCTCAGAGGCAAAAGTGGCTTCTTTAGGTTGCCTATACAAGAGCATGTTAACAGGAGGCTGAGGAATCACCGGCAAATTACCAAACTGCCTGATCACCCTCTCCGGATGCTGCCACTCAACCACATCAAAGCATACCAAGGACACTCGAGCATTACCAGCTAGCTGTGCCTGTACCATCTCCCAATCAACAACCCCGTCAAATCGAGCATATGGCCTCCAAACCACATCATCACCAGCAACTCCATCAAACTCACCCCTATAAAATGGTAAGCTGTGGTGAGGACCGGACTGACGCCGCTTCCTATTAATACCCTGAACCGACGAATAAGCCCAACCCTCTGCAACCGGAAAATCTGGATGACCAAGGTCCCGCTGAGGCACGCCAATACGAGGAAATCTCTCATAAGACCAAATGTGCAATATCCATACACAAGCAGCAACACTCTTACTATTCTTCTTCGCAGCATGCTCCAACCCTCTATACAAATGTGCTAACACCGCTGCACCCCAAGCATAATTATGAACCTCCCGGATGTTGGACACAGGCACAATGTATCTGACATGGGCATAGGCTTTGTCCTTCGTAGGAAATAGAATGGCACCACACAGAAATACCAAGTATGCCTGTGTGTGTACAATAGTTGCCTCGACATTATGTTTCTCCGGCTTATGTCTACCATATCTCTCATATAGCCATGTCAACTTGATATGATTTCTAAACAAAGCATCCTCCACCTCCTCATCTGTCAACGGCTCAAACCAATTACGAATAAAGAAATCTTTCCGATTCTCTATACGACCACATGTCACAGCCTCACCAACAACCGGCAATCCTAAGATGTACCCAACATCCTCCAAGGTAACTGTCATCTCCCCTTGCCTCATGAAGAAGGTGTTGGTCTCAGGCCTCCACCGCTCAATCATAGCAGAAATGAGTCTCGCGTCATTACCCAACACAACATGGGGGTTGGTAAAAATCCCAAACCCCATCATATGTAGAAGCTCCCTCTGTGGTCTTCTTAACTTCCACTCCCGCATCGCCCTATTACCACAAATGCACTCCAACTCCTCCCTCCCCCTACCATCCCACACATCCTCGCTAACATGATAGCGGTTATCCCAAATAACGTTCGCTCTACTAGGACCCGGCAAAGTATCAAGTAAGTCATCGTGAAAACCCTCCATACCCTGCCAATTAGATAGAGAATTACATTAAAAACAACTTCAAATAGTATTCAAAAATATTATCTAAAAATCATAAGAACTAAATTAATAATCAAAATGAAATACTCATTTCGAATTTCACAAGAATGTACCCTAAATACAACAAACATGCTCTGTAAAATCAACAAAATTATTCCTAGTGCAAAGCCCTAATTGTAATTACACATAAACCCTAGTTCAATAATACACATAATTTTAAAAAAAATTAAACCCTAATTAAATTAAAGTACGGGGAAATTCAAATTACACCATTTATATGCCTCTAATTCTCATTACACACAACAATGGTACAACAATATGCAGCAAACATACAATAAATCGCACATTTTGGATTTACATACATACAAAATCATATGTACACACATTATACCAACAAAGAAAAGATGAATAATAAACAAAATACCTCCAAATGATGAAGAACAGCCCGTATGTGTTGATTTTGCCTCTCAAACGCAAGAAATTGCCTCTCAAACTTAATAAATCGCCTCAGAAACTTAATATTTGGTGATGATTTTGTGATTTTCTGTGTTCTTCACTGCTACTGGCGAAATAAGAAACAAAAGGGAACAGTACCGTACCGCGGAAACTTGTTGCGGTACGGGAGAAGGGGTATTTTGGTAATTGCCCCGTACCGCGGAAACTTGTTGCGGTACGGTTAAAATTTTTTTTAAATCAGGGCCGTTGGATGGTTGATCCAACGGCCGGGAGACCGTATGCACAGTAACGGTCTGGTGCATACGGTTGCACCAGACCGGGAGCCTAATGTAAATTAGCAGTTGGCTGATAGATTAGGTAGACATAGGGCGATGAAGTGACACGTAGTGGATGAGAATGACAAGTAGGACGCGGACATGTCGCTTTTGTGTAGCCATAGAATCAGGCAAATGAGGAATAGACTCAAGGGCATATAATTGGAGTGTTTGGACCACCAGAAATATCTTGCTTCTGCCGTGCAAATATTTAACAGGAATAATAGTCTAGCTGCATCATTATCTATCAGTCATACATTCAAAGTTGGTGTATTTGTACATTTTGAAATGAAGTCGACAGATGCAACACATTGAGGAGAAGTGCATAATCATGTGAGTGAAAGACAGATGCAAGACATTGAGGAGAGGTGCATAATTATGTGAGTGAAACAATTCAAAGAAAGAAAATTTAATTAGGTGTATAAAATTTCCGCATCACGTATTCTCGAAGAAGAGATAAATGCTATAATATACTTCATTCTTGTTTTCTAAATCCTCAAAATTTCGCATCACATTTTCGTGAAGAAATGTATGATGAATGCTATAACGTACTCAATTCCTTACTTTTTATAAGTTTATAAAAAATATATAAACGATGGTGTGTTTGAATTTTTTATCGTTTCGTTAAGAAAATGACTATTTATAAAATTCAAATTTGTAATTAATTTACGATAAAATAGACAATTGATTATCGTGTCAAACACGACATGACCATGGCATGATGTTACATCGAAGTGTAAATTGGCTGTTGTGGTCATCTATAATCTTCTAGCAAGGAAGTGATTTTTCAATTATACAAAAGATAATTACAAGAAAACAAAAACAAGGATTGATTAGAGGAAGGGAGTGATCGAGTACTCTCTTCTAATTAATAAAATTATATTCATAAATGATTGTGATGTAAATGAAGGGTCTGCTTGAAATGGGTAGATAATTTCCCATGTCGATGCTTTAGCTGTCGACCACCATTATTTCAAACGCTCTTCACCGTACGAATCACGATTTTCTCTCTTAAAAATCTAACATTTTTTTTTTTTTTGCTGGCAAAATATCAAGTCATTTTCATAATTTGTCAATGCACGCCTCTTGTCTACTCTGTTTATCAAATATCTAATAGTAAATGACAAGCAAATGTTTGATGAGAATATATACAAGACAAGTGACAAGGTTCCTTATTTGTGTACCAATTATTTTTATTGTGATTTAAAGTCAAGCAATGTGAACAAGGGATTTTATTAACTATAAAAAGCATTACAAGCTTGGTGACATCCAAACTTGTGTCCAAACTTGTGTGTTTGTATACAACTAAGACAACAATGGTTAGCACCGGATAATTGATTAAGAAATTAAACATTCTACTCATTAGTGTTTGAAACTTTAGATATTATATTTGTGATTTGATAGCCATTAAGCAAGCCGGTTTCAAGATTTCTTTAATAATATGATCATTAGCAGAGGAACAAGTTTTCTATTGTGCTGGTCATTACTACTCATATATAATATGCAAAATCGTTGGCCTATATGCATTTTTGATGCTGGGATTCTCTAGGTAAACAAACAAGTAGTTTTGCATACATTTTATATGTAAATTTTTTGATCAAATACATATTTTTCGAAAGATATACATACAATACAAGAAATCAATGATAAAAGCTAACAAATTAAGAGGCATGGCCATATTCCTTGTCTTGAAAGATGCATGCAATAAACAAATTAACACCAACTCCCTTTGCTTTGGTCAGGTCTACTCCATAATTAAACAAGTTTATCCCTAAACTCAAAGTAGCAATCATAATGACAATGTGATTACTTGAAGTCATCGTCATACTATTATACCAAACACAAAATTCATATAAATCTCGTATGAATGTGCTTTCGGTCGACTATTCGGACACTGACAGTTCACCAGCCGCGAATCATTCATTGATTCATATGGGAAGAACTATTCTTAGCATATTAAACCATTCTATGGTAAAGGCAACTGCATAGAGAGGAACTAAACTATAATGTGATTGATTGTCGATCGCATAGCTCGTCCACTATATTTGATAAGAATCCATACTGCAATTTCTTGTTGGGTGCATGGTGGGGTTTGGAGAAAGAAAGAATATTGCAGTGTTTTAAAAGTGCTACACGGAATAAGCGCCCGTTTGACATAGTGCTGCAACACAGTGATTATTCTCCTAAAAGGCTAGAGTGGTTTCAATTTTTTCCAAAAGAAAGTGCAGTTTAGGGCTTCGGAAAAACACCGATTTCACAACTTATATGAAATCTTAATTTTCAATTAATATGAACATTAAACTTAATTCTCGAAAAATTTGATAAAACCCACCTCTCTTCGAAAAAATGAATAAAATGACTGATTTTTGGAAAAAATTGATGAAAATATCCGTTTATGGAAAAGTGCGCAAAACTACCCGGTGGGATACGTATTTGCCAAATGGGTATCTAGGATACGCATTTGACAAATGCGTATCTTGTACAATTTTTTTTTTTTTTTTAAATTTGGTTCGGTTACGCATTTATCAAATGCGTATTCAGTGAACACGCATTTGGTAGATGCGTAACCCAACCATAATTAAAAAAAAAAAAAAGAATTTGTGAAAGATATGCATTTGTCAAATGCGTATCCCAGATACCCATACCATATGACAAATGCGTATTCCACCGGGTATTTTTGTCAAAAATTCTAAAAATGGATATTTTTGTTACGGTTACCTAAAAAAATGGGTATTTTTGTCTTTCACCCCTCTCTTCCCCCTTCAGCTTCAAACTTTTGTTTGTTTTCTCCTACGTCACACTATAACACGTAACTTTCTTTCACATTATGTTCTACTAGTCACAATATTATCAAACTGGTCCTATACAGCGAGATCTTATAGCGCTTAATGTGCCAGAAGTTAAACAAATATCAAGAGCTCCATCAGCCGGACGTTTAAGCAGCTTTTGTTTTGTATTAGTCATCTAAAAAGATCTAACCTGTCACGATTTTAGCATTTTGAGGCAATTTTATTTAGTGATCAGACCCTGGGGAGGGGGGGGGGGGGGGGGGTTTCCCCTCTAAGTATGGAGGGGACCATGGTGATGGATACTCCATACATTTTTTCCCTTGTCAAAGCAGGGGCACTCATGTACTACTAGTCCATTATCTTTGAAAATTCGAAAATCTTTGATTCTTTTCTATTACCGTATTTATTCATCTTTTGTCTTCAACCAAAACAACACTTCACACACATTCAACAATTGAATCATGTTACATAACACTAACATGATTTTCTTCAGCAACCCGAGACGAGCATCAACATAAAACAGAAAAATAACATTGCTGCTTAAAAGATGATCGTGGACCGGTAATGTTTGGTCACTGAAAATTATTCTTAATCTTTTCTAAGAGTATTTATTTCATCGTGGCATTCAGGTCCTACATCATCACTCAGCTATAAAGTCGAAATAATTGTGAAAGTGAGAATCATGATTCCATTCCACTGTAATAATCCCTGTCAAGAGTAAAAAGTTGGATGCTCTATGATTTCAGACTCTTTTCCTCTTTCGTGCAATCCTCCTTTGATAGTAGCACCCACAGTGGAAAGGCAAGGACTAAAGGTTTGCGACCTGACATAACATGAAGGCAATCAACCATCACAGCAAATCATGTAAACTGGAATACACACACACATGATACTGATCATTAACATTAAAAATGCAATAGAGTTAACATATCATTATTGATGTAATACGGCTGTACCTCTAGATCCTGAGACACTGGCTACGGGTTTTTTTTTTTTGATAGTTGAACACACGCACCCGCCAGGAGTTCGACTCCTCTTGACCTCTCTTAGAGAAGCCAAGACCTCCTACGGCCTTTTAACTGCGCTAAAACACAAAACAAAGTTTCACCCTCAAAATTGATCTTTCTTATTGTACCACAAATCCAAAAAATTAAATCGACAATCCAGTGCATATTCAGGAAATGTTTTAAGATATGTTGAGGCAGTAATATGATGTAAATAACATCTACCAGAGAAGTCCCAATAAGTGTGCCAAGTCCTATAGGTCCTTGTGTTATAAAGTCAGAAAAACCAGTCCTCGTGTCTGCAAGTGTAGTTGACTATAAACAAGAGAGTATGCAATTCACTTTTAAAGAAGCCAATTCTCATGGTTCAAGATGAAAGTTTCACTCTGCAGCAAAAGCTTGATGAAGCTAAAGCAATAACCTTGCTGATGGGGCTATATGCTTCCACAGTTCTACTTGCGGTCCCCAAAGCATAAAATTTTATGCACTTGAGTGATTTTATCGAAACTTCGAGAGTGTACAAGCATATATTAGAAGATTCAAGATTTAGAGTATATATAGAAAGCAGCACATATAATTGAGATACCTGTATGAAAGTAGGGATCGATCATCGATTGATCGAGAAGGATAGAGAATTGAAAGATGTTGATAGTTGTGGAATTCTTTAAAATTATGAGTAAATAATAGAGTACAAAAAGAAGTGGATATAATCCCTGCCATAACAAAATAAGATACCTGCCATGGAACAACTACACATTTAAGCTCAAACCAGATGTACTGTATTACCATTGCAAAATGCTTCACAGTTCATTATAATGAAACAAGGTAAGTCAAATCAATGCGTATACAAATTGATAACCCTTGAATAACAAATGACAGAAGCAAAAAAGATCAAGTTATTTTTTAGGTATTTATCTGTTGGATTTTTTGAATAATTAAATTATATTAAACAAAATAAGGGGCACACCACAGCTTTATAAAGCATTCAAGAAAATCAAAACGCTAATTTTGCTTTCTGAGGTATTAAATCGCTGTATTTGATATATGATATCAGTATTTGTTAAGCATCTTGAAATACTAGACCTCCTGTCGCGTTTTCTACATCATACTGTCTTCCTGTTTAATTTTCACTGCTGCAGACCTGCAGTATGTGGTATAGAAACTCCTATGAACTATTTCACTTAATTTTAAACTAATAGTAGTAATCTGTTATTTCCGACTCCTTGGAAAGTTTTGGCTTTTATGAAAGAACTCCAACTTTGACAGTTTCATACTCACCTGTGTAACAAATTGTAACCATGTGAATGTAAATTTGACAAAATTGCCTAGTCTATGTTAATAAGATTAATACAAATTCGGTAAAATATCTGTAACATGATTCCATTTCCATATTAGTTTCTTCCATGTATTGCTAAAGTTCACCGGTCAAAAACATTTACGCTCCAAGACTACTAGAGTTTACTGCTTCATAAAAGCTCTAAAACTTGCCTAGCATGAGAAAAGGTATTTCAGAAAACTAGATAATTTTGCTGTCAATACAAATTCCGTGATGACATATGTATATAGCATCCGTAGATCTGTGTACCCATTGACCATAGGCTGGTCTGACCAAAGGCTGGTCCGAAGATTTAAAATAAAAGGCGAGTCGAGCACAATGAGATAGCTTAAGTGAGCTTAAGTGGTCATAATTTATCTCTTGTCGTCCGATTCGATACTCATTGTAACGCATATAAATCTCCTTATTCAATAAAAATAAATAAATAAAAATTAAAGGCGAGTCCAACAGGTGATTATAAAGATTTTAAATGGCGAGCACAACAGGGGCTTATAAAGAACACCACAAATGTTTGTGTGAACAGATGGTTATAATAACAATATCGACGATCACATTATGGAAAAACAGGCATTTCAGAGCAGTATATCCACCATTGACAGAAAACAAACATTATATATATTGTGATGATGGACAGACTTGTACCAAAACAGATATATCCACCATTTGACAGAAAACAAACATTATATATATTGCGATGACGGACAAACTTGTACCAAAACAGATAAAGTGAACTAAGAACCACCGTTTCCTATTTCCGACAATCGCAACAGATAAAGTGAACTAAGAACCACTGTTTCCTATTTCCGACAATCGCAAGACTCAACCACCACATGTTCAAAACCAAAACTCCGACAATCACAAGACTCAACCACCACATGTTCGAAACCAAAACAACCAAAAGTATAGAAGAGTACCTCATCGAAATCTAAAACAAAAATAAAAACTGTAGTACAACTTCATAAAAGCATCCAATACGTGCAAAACTTTAGAACAATAGAAATTTAGTATATTCCCCAATCAATCTCTAACCAAATGATGCATCAACTGTTCATCACCAATGTTCAAGCCAATGGCTTACAGCTTGTCCTCGTACTCAGATAGAGGTGTCATCTGCTGCTTCAGGCCCTTCCTCTTTCTAATGTCAGCCACGAGCGTTGATGCCTGGGTTCCAGCCTCCAGTGGATCAGATGACATCATGTCCCAGTGATCAAACACACACTGCGGGAAAGCCTGCCCTGACGTAGCAGCTCTCAACTGTCCTGAGAAACCAAATGACTCAATTACAGGGAGATAGGCCTTGATGTTATAGAGTGGCGTACCAGGCCTCTGCATTTCCTCAAATACGTGGCCACGCTTTTGATTCAGAACACTGTAGATCCCACCGAGAGCTTGCTCAGGTGCTTGAATCTCCACCAAGTACACAGGCTCCAAAAGACGGGGTTTAGCAGTCAGTTGTGAGGCATATATAACTCTCCTGGCAGTTGGGATAACCTGGCCACCACCCCTATGGATAGCATCCGCATGAAGAACAACATCACACACCTCAAAACAAATACCTCTCATGTTCTCTTCGGCCAACGCCCCTTCCTTAGATGCCCACTGGAAACCAGCTACAACTGAATCCTTGATTTCATTGAGATACTGCACTCCTTTACACATATCAACCACCATATTAGGGCCAGTTGTTTCTGGACCAAAACACCAGATCTTCTTTGCAAGATCTTTGTCCCAGCCAAACTCCTCGGACAAAATTTTGGAACGAGCTTTAGGATCATCCCTCGGACCAATTCTTCCATCATCAATGGCCTCAGGTAGTCCCTCCTCAAGTGGTCTAGCTTCCATGTACAAGCGATTATGCTTGTTGGGAGACTTGCTCATCACAGTACGAGAAGACTTCTCAAGGACAGTTTCACGGAAGGAAACAACAGGATCAGACATAACAATTTCAGCACCTCCCATAAAATCATCCTGCAAATCCTTAAGGCATATCTCAAGGTGAAGTTCTCCAGCACCGGCTACAATATGCTCCCCAGACTCCTCAATGGTACAGACAACCATAGGGTCAGACTTCGCCAAACGCTTTAGTCCTTCCACGAGTTTGGGAAGGTCAGAGGCCACTTTGCACTGCACAGCCACACGTACAACAGGGGAGACTGAAAACTTCATGGCTTTGATGGGATGAGCATCTACTTCTTTCTCATTTGTCAGAGTAGCATTTTTTGTGATAAACTGATCCAAACCAACCATAGCAACTGTGTTCCCACATGGCACATCCTCCACTGTTTCCTGCTTCTTCCCCATCCAAATAACTGTCCTCTGAACACTCTTAACATATAAATCCTTCTTCTCGCCAGGGACATAGTTCGGACCCATGATCCTGACCTTTAGACCAGTAGAGACCTTGCCAGCAAATACACGACCAAAGGCAAAAAACCTACCTTTATCAGAAGCTGGAATCATCTTTGAAACATATAGCATAAGTGGCCCATTTGGATCACAGTTTCTGATAGCATTGGCATACATATCATCAAGTGGTCCCTCATACAAGTTCTCCACACGATATCTCTGAGCCTTCGAAGGAGATGGAAGGTGGAAAATCATCATTTCTAGGAGAGCTGTACTTGCCGGAAGCCAGTTTTGCATCACACGTTTCATCAAGGGTTTCCCCAACAAATCTTTCTCATCAGACTTCATTGCTACGTTAAGTTTCTGCAGCATGGGCCACAGCTTATCTTTCTGATCATTCATGCAAGTGTTGATTATCTGCTTGATGGGTTCATAACAGAATTGAACAAAGCCACGCTTGCATGTAGAACTGCCGGTATGCTTGGTGGTCCACTTCTTCGTAGCTGGATCAAAGAAATTCTCACCCCAGAGTCTCTCCATCATCTTAGACTCATCAACACCAAACTTCGAGGCGTACATTTTTGCAAAGTTTGTCAAAGTAAAAGCCCAACCATGCAACCCAGCTGAGAAAGCAACTGTACCTTTCTCAGGGTACACCTGAACATCACCAAGGAGGGGATCCTCGTAGGTTGCCATAATGACATTTGCATTCTCAATAACTCTTTGAAATGTCTGGTATGCCTCTTCGCCATCAACCTGTAGCTCAAGGAAACACCTGTCCATCTTGTTCACAGTCAAGACAGGTCGTATCCTTTCTCCAAGAGCTTGTCTAAGGACAGTTTCTGTCTGGACACATACACCTTCGATGCAATCAACAACTACAAGTGCTCCATCAGTGATACGTAAAGCTGCAGTAACCTCTGATGAAAAGTCAACGTGCCCAGGAGAGTCTATAAGATTGATCAGGTACTCATTCCCATCTCTCTCCCCTTTGTAGCTCTTCAAAGAGTCATCTGTCATCTCATAATAAAGTGAGATTCCCGTGGACTTGATTGTAATACCACGCTCAGCTTCATCTGCACGAGTATCAGTCATTCTCACATCACCAGCTACTTCTTGTGCAATGATACCAGCAGCAGCCACTAATGAATCGGTAAGGGTGGATTTCCCTGTCAAAAAGGAAGAAGCAATATTAATTGCAACATCAAAACCATCAAAGATCAAGTCGACTAAGAGAGCATGCAACAAATTACATGGGCAGTTGTATACATGGCTGTGTATTAACATATCAGTGCTCAACCAACATAATAAGAAAAGGAAGCATGGAACTGTTGACACAACAATTTATAATGTAAACAAGCCTCTGCATTGGGGTGTTCCCATTACGCAGCAGATGTCATCAACAACATAATAGTAATTAGTAAAGATAAGAGAATAATATATTAATTAATTCATATAACCATTCCTCCAGAATAATGATATCAGCCTCCTCCATCGAAACTTAAAACATACTAGAACAGTACATCTGAGTTATGGATCAAATATGATAGTTGAGTACATACCATGATCAACATGTGCAATAACAGACATGTTACGAATGTTATTCTTTTTGTCCATAATAGCACGGAGCCCATCTGCTGTAAACTTTACCTGTATAGATGTTTACAAGTCATCAGAACACAACTGCAACTTGAATAATCAATCAAACAATTAAGATGATTCAAGACAATAAGCTACAGCAATGAAAGAGTCAAACAGAGTTTACTTACCATCTTGACTACTGCTTAAATGTCACCTGACTAAAACTGAACCAGTTCTGCTCCGGCAAATCCTATCCATACGAAAGATAGAATTAAGTAAAGATTCAGCAGTCAACCATAAATTAAACATAAGTTATCCTTAATCAAACATATTACAACTTTACAAACTATCTGTAAACAAAACTATCAAACCACCACAAAATGTTGTGCAAAGACATAATTTGTTACAACAAAAATCCAGTAAGAATAACGGAGACAATGAAACATAGTTTGGACATCCAGAACAGCACAAATAGCATAGAAAATTTTATAAAAATTCATTGACTCAACATAACATAACGTCTGTCTTCTTTCTTCAAAATAAGCTTGTCAAAGCCAAATATTGGTAGCTATAGAATATCGTTATGCTTAAACATGGAATCTACTTTTTACACAATCGAAATTCGAAACATAGAGAAATTTTCTAAATATTTAAGTAATCATAGACATAAACATACTTCTGCAGCTAACACATGATTTTACAATCATATTACTAGTTACTAGTAAATAAATGTAAATTAGATTGAACGTGATTCATCAGATTACAACACACTACTAAAAGAAGATACTAAAATTAAAAAACATCAATAAAAAAAAAAAAAAGCAGACATATATGTACAAATGGAACATTTCGTAAATCTGCAACGACAGCGATCATAAGATAAACAGCAGCAAAATGAAGGAATGAGATGTACGGACGATTACAAAAATCGATCCGATATAAATCTTAAGCACAATCAACTCTAAATAGTCACTAAACAGATAAAAACATTACTATATATATAATTAATTAAAAAATAAAAAAATAGATACAATCGCATGCAAAGCTTCCGATCAAAACAATCACTCATCAACAAACGCACTAAAATCAACACTAGTTATAATCATCACTCAAATCATCAAAATTAACAACTAAACGAATAAAATCAAAGACACGCAGAGATATATACATAGAGAAATCTGCTGTGTGTGTTTTGATCATGCATATACATACAACATATAAGAAAACAAATAAATAACAGTGAATTATATAAACATGTATGTATAGATATATGAACAGGGGAGAGTTTTGGATTACCGAGGCAAAACTGAGAAGATTGACGGAAGAGAGTGAGTAAAATAAAAAATGAAAGCTTGGGGTTGTTATGAAGCTGCTGCTGCATTATATATGGGGAGGCTCTAGGGTATTTATCGTATCCCCAATTCTCAGCCGTCGGATTGTCATCTGATTTCATCAGATGGCTGATTTGATATCCACGTGTCTTTAGAGTTTTGGGTTTATTCATGGGTTTGGGTTTTGTGGTTATTTGGTGCTTTACTTTGCTGTAGATATAGTCCACATTATTTGTTAGAGCCGTGCCTGAGTTTCTTTTTTTTTTTTTTTTTTTTACGCAAAATGCAGTATTTCATTCAAAATCATATAATACAGTCAGAACAAATCTCCAACTGCCATTACAACCAGATTGAGAAATAAATAACAAACTAAACATAATTAGCTGATTTGTTTTCTGAACGTAAATTTCATCTGTTCAGGGATATTAAAAGAAAAAAGGGGGGATTTTTTTATTCTGTCCAAAAAAAGGGGGGAATGCGCATTTGCTTGAAACAATTTCGAAATAAAAGTTTTACGCCTTTGAACACGCATAGAACCTTTGATGAATTCTCGACGAAAATCTGATTCTTCCGAATAGTCTCTAATAGACACCCAGTTTTTGACACTTGCTTTTGACACCCATATTGCACCAACATCCCGGAAAAAGCAGCAACATCACAAATGACCATATCACATAAAAATAATTGTTAGCCCAGTGTTCAAAAACCCCAATTGTAGGAGCGACACCCCAGCTATCTACATGCCGCGGATACCAGCTATAGACGTGCCGAAAATGGATTCTTCACCCCAGCTATCTACATGCCGGATACCAGCTATAAACATGCCGAAAGTGAAAACCAATAACGAATGAACAATCTTTAATTGTGAAAGGTGAGCTCTTGCAATAATCACCACCAATCCAGTTTCAATGCGGGTTTTCCAGATTCTCCAAAACATCAACAAAATCATTTTCAACAAAACCCCGCTCACAATTAAGAAGCGAAAACCAAAACTCTCACATAGGTGAGACATAAAACCACCCAAAAAGATGGACGAAAATAATCAAATCTCACCCAGAGATGAAAATTAATGAACTTATTAACAAGAAAAAAGATAGAGAAGATGGGGTAGATCGGGAAGAGGAAAAGAAAAGGAGAGGATGAAGATGGGGACGGATGAAGAAAATGAGAAAGAAGGGGAAGAAGAAGGGAGAAAGAAGGGGAGGGCGGCTATATCTCAAAAACAGGGTTTGCAATCAAAATTCATATGATGCAAATTTTTTCACGTTTTTTTTGAAAAATATTTGAAATTAATTTTGGTTGCATCGTATTGGTTGCAAAATCATAATTTTATAAAAGAAAATATTTTTGCAAAAAAAAATAATAAATGTAATTTTACAAAATAAAATAAAATAAAAATCATATTTTTGAAAAAACTCTAGAACATATCCTAATTTTTACAGAAACTTTGTATATCTTTCTTGAACTTAATTTTATAAAAATTGAGAAAAATTAAAATAACTTGAAATAATAATTGATTTTTCATCATTATACATATTTTTTGTTAATTATTTATAAATATGAATAAAAAATAACTACTTTTAGATATTGTTTGAAAATATATACTTGAATTGGGAAAATTTACAAAAGAAATTAAGTTAAAATATAATATAATGATAATTTAAAAAAAAAACATATATCTAACATTTTACGACCATAAATCAAAGATTAAAAGTGGGGTATCACAAGTAGGAATCAAACAGATAATCTATATGTATATCTGTACTATTATATAAAAGCCGAAACATTAAAAGTTTGTTTGGTCGGTCGGTCGGTCGGTACGGTACCTGTTGATTTTACTTATTTACCTTTACTCAGTTAAAGATCTACTAACTAATTAATTTCCTTCTTGAGATAACATATTATCTTTTTTATTTTCAAGAACTAAATAATTTCCTTTTTTTAGGTAAAATACAGTATCATTTTATATTTTATCTAACTAAAATTTCTCCTTTATTAATCAATTTCCTTTTTCACGTTAAACATATTACCTTTTCTATTTTTCAATAACTACATAATTTCTTTTTTCAGGTAAAATTACCTATTGATTTTAATTATTTACTTTTACTCAATTACAGATCTACTTCCTTCTTGAGGTTAAACATATTATCTTTTCTATTTTTCAAGAACTAAATAATTTCCTTTTTTCAGGTAAAATACAATATCCTTTTATATTTTATCTAATTAAAATTTCTCCTTTATTAATCAATTTCCTTTTTCAGGTTAAACATATTACCTTTTCTATTTTACAATAACTAAATAATTTTCTTTTTTAGGTAAAATAGAATATCCTTTACATTTTCTATTTTTCAAGAACTAAATAATTTCCTTTTTCAGGTAAAATACAATATCCTTTTATATTTTATCTAATTAAAATTTCTCCATTATTAATCTATTTCCTTTTTCAGGTTAAACATATTACATTTTCTATTTTTCAATAACTAAATAATTTTCTTTTTCAGGTAAAATAGAATATCCTTTACATTTTATTTAACTAAAATTTCTCTTTTTTTTAAAAATAGTATGAGCATTTTGTTTAATAAAATAAAATAACATGATTATATTATAATTACTATTAACTAATCAATTACCCCTTTCACCCAAAACACGTTACCTTTTCTTCTTTCTCTAACATCCCTCTTTTTCCAATTATATTATGGACGGTTACCATTTTCACCCAAAAACACGTTAACTTTTTTCTTACTAAAACCTCTCCTTTTCCAATTATATCAAAGATGTTTCTATCTAATAAAAATAAAATAATAAAATAATAATACTAATAATTAACCGATTACATTTTCAGCTAAAACGTATCATCTTTTCTATTTTTTCCAATTAAATTCTTTTTTTTTCTAGAAATATCACCGGCAATATTAATTTCTTATTTTCTAAAAACTATGAGCAATTAGTAAAATGACATGACTAAATTATAATTATTATAATTACTATTAACTAATCAATTACCTTTTTCAGCCAACACACGTTAAAATTTCTTTTTACTCTAACAATAATATCACTTTTTCCAATTATATCACGGGCGGTTCCATTTAATAAATATAAAATAATAATACTAATTATTAACGAATTACCTTTGTCAGCTAAAACGTATCATCTTTTCTATATTTACTAATTAAATTCCCCTTTTCTATAAATATCACGGGTAACATTAATTCCCCATTTTCTAAAAACACAACGAGCAATTTTATTTAATAAAATAACATAATTAAATATAACTAAATAATTTCATTCTTCAAATAAAATACAATATCCTCTATATTTTATCTAACTAAAATTTCACCTTTTTTAAAAACACTACGAGAAATTTTGTTTAATAAAATAACATATTTATATTATAATTACTATTAACTAATCAATTACTTTTTTCAGTCAAAACACGTTAACATTTTTCTTTTCTCTAACTAAAATCTCTTTTTCTCCAATTATATCACGGGCGGTTCTATTTAATAAAAATAAAATATTAATATTATAATACTAATAATTAATTGATTACCTATTCAGCTAAAACGTATCATCTCTTCTATTTTTTCTAATTAAATTCTTTTTTTTCCTAGAAATATCACGGTAAACATTAATTTCTCATTTTCTAAAAACAATACGAGCAATTTTATTTAGTAAAATAATATAATTAAACTATAATTACTATAAACTAATCAATTACCTTTTTCACCTAAAACATGTTGATAAATGCATATTTTTGCATATTTTTATTACCTATTATTTGCTTGAATTCGTATTTTAATAATTTAATTTGTTGCATTTCAGGAAATTCGTAAATAAATAAAGAAATGACAAAATAAATGAATAAAGTGCAAGGAAGGGAAAAAGAGGAAGAAAAAGGACCAAATATGAAAGAAGGAAAAGAATTAGGAGCTTGGAGCAAAAGGAATATTTCAAGACAAGTGGAAGGTGGAGATCATCCCAACACATTAGAGAAGTGTATGGCCAAGATCAACTCTTCAAAGCTTAAGGGGGAAGGAAACAAATAGATGGCTAGAATTTCACCACCACACACCACAAATGTATGGTGGGGATTTACCCAACACCCCCTTAACCCTAATTTCTATCCTATAAATACACCCTCACCCCCTTGTATTTAGTAACTTAGATTTTAGGGTAGTTTTAATTTCTTGTATTTTCTTAGTTTCAAATCTTGTAAACACTCGTATTATAATTAATGCAATTTTTATTTCCTTTACTTCTTGTCTTTCTCTTTCGTTATTGTTGCCTTGTTTCGTTATTTTCGTAAATCCAAGTAGTGGACAAAGTAGCGAAAGCTAACCACTATGGGTTGAAAGAAACGAAATTTTAAATTCTTGCTCCTAGTTAATAATTTTAATTTTGCCCCTTTAACTTTCCATTTTATTGTGGGCACTTTAATTCTAAATCATAATTTTCGTAGTTAATTTTCTTTATTGTTGTATTTAAAAAAAACAAAAACAAAAATAGTAGTTTTCTTAATTTTCAGTTTTAATTACCTGACTTATTTCTGATTAATTCGAAGCCTTTCATTTGCTATGCTTGTTTTGTCTAAATTACAGGGAAAAAAAAAACAAAGCTTTCCCCTGTTCTTTCAATTTCTCAACCTTCTCCTCAAAAATCTCTCTACCTTTCTCTTCAAATAAACCCACAAAACTTCCACTTTTTCCTCTCACTGCAAAACCTTTCTTCCTCTTTTCTTTTCGTTGAAAACGCCAAACCCATCCATCCCTCTTTTCTTCTTCCTCCCACATACACACACCCACTTTTTTTTCTTTTCGTGTTTTCTTATTTGTTTGTGGATTTTCTTCCGTGTTTTCTTATTTGCGAGTGGATTGTCACTGAGTTTTTAAATTGTAATTGATGTTCTTCGCGGTTTTGTCAAATGTTGGGTTGCTGAATGAAATTTCACCTCTTTTAAAGTTATTTTGTTTGCGTTTGAATCTGTGAATTTAATGTGTTAGTGTTTCTTGTTGTTTCCAAATTGCAGTTTGTCTGCGTATTTATGTTGAGTTTGCTGGTCTTGTTGAGTCGTGAAACTGCTGTGTTCAACTGAGTCTTCTACGAATTTGCTGCTGCGTATTTATTGTCGATTACTGCATATTTCTAAAAAAAAAAATTTATTGATTCCCTGCATTACCGAGTTGGTTTCTTTGCTGCGGAGTTTCTTGGTTCGAGTTTTTGGTATTTGTTTGGTTCGAGTTTTGTTGGTGATTTGTTGAGTAATTTAGTTATTAAGTTGTGGTTCTGTTTTGCTGTTTACAATTCAAATAAAAGTGTCTAGTCCATTGCTTGTGATGCCGTCTAAGTTGGCTGTTTGTTTTACGCCGAGTTTTTAAACCACCCAGTTTTGTTTTGGAATGTGTTGAAATTTCTGTTTTACCGAGTACTATACTGAGAGTTGATGGGTAAATGGTTCGTGTATTCGTGTATACTAAGAGTTAGTGAGAGTTCGTTTTTTTTTCTTTTCCTTTATGCGTTTGTGTCAAATTTATGTCTTTAAGTTTATTTGCTTGTTCTGAGTTTATTTGTTGCTGGGTTTAAATGTTGCTGAGTTTGGGTAAATGTTTAGACTGAGTACTTTGCAAATGAGTAGTGCTGAATATAAGTTTTGTTTGCTCGTTATCTCGTTTTATTCTAAAAAAAATTGCTTTGGATTAGTTTTTTTTTCGTTTGTAATTATTTTAGTGCTAATTCAAATTTAATAATGTTTAGATGAATTTTTAAAATAATTTAGTTTTTAATAATTTAGAATAATTTAGAATTTAGATTTAATTCGAATTTAGAATTTTTTTTTAGAATTAATTTTAGAATAATTTTCTTTTAGAATAATTTAGAAACTTTAGAATTAGGAATAAAATAGTAAAATCCAACTTTTTCTCAAAAATCAAACTTGTTCTAATTCGATTAAATTAGAAATTAAGGATTGCGAAAATATTAGTCTCCGAGGAACGAATCATTAAATTTTACAACGAAACGAATTGTGCGCTTGCGATTCAAATGTCTTAATTATTTTTAGCACAACAAGTTTTTGGCGCCGCTGCCGGGGACTAATTATTTTTCGCGCCTTAATTTTTAATTTTTCGGATTAGCTTTATTTCTTGCCTTATTTTTGTCTCGTTTTTTTTAGGAAAGTTTGAGATTTCGGATTTTTTCTTAAGAAGCGTGGAAAAATTGGAATTTATGGAAAACTTGCTTCGGTAACCGTATCTCACTCTTTTCGCCCTTTTTATTTTTGGAAAAACACAAAAAAATTAAAAAAATTCAAAATTCACAAAAATTGAAAAATCAAAAATCCAAAAAAATTAGTTGTAAATACGTAATTGTTGCATCATGCATTCATCACGTAGGTGCACATCATGCTAGATTTTTTTTTTTTTAATTTTTCGTACCTATAATTGTGGTGATCACTGGAGACCCTAAGGTATGTTAAATTTCTTTTTCCTTTAGATTAGAACACGTAGAGTAAGCATCCATAGTTGTTTATAATTTTTGTATATATCATTGTTTGTTGCATCATTTTGTAAATAAACATTAAGGGCAAAACCACTACAAGATAAGGGAAGGGATTTCATCACTCTTTCCTTAGCCCAAAAACCATTAATTCCTCATTTTGCATTCCCCTAGCCTTTAATAAAATTAATTAGACATTTGCCCCTAGGATTTCTCGCTCAATTAGAAAGGTGCCTAAAAATAAACGTAATTAAGACTTATTCACGACCTTCAGTGTCTAAGGTTCGCCTGGCTGTTAAGATTCGGTGTCTAAGTGACGAGTTTGGCCTCTTGGCAATGCCTGCTCTAATCTGGCCGAATCGGTCTGAATAATTCTTAATTTACGGAATTTTTAGTGTGTCTTAACGTTATGAGCAATGTCTAGTTATTTCATTTAGGGAACCTAGGTTAGATTTTTCTTTTGATTTTTCACCATTTATTTTGTGTGTTTCATTTTCGCACTTACGTGCTACGTGGTTTTATCCTTGATTAATCTTTACCATGTCCGTAGCATTTAAGGAGAGTTATTACCAAGGTTGGGATTTTGACGAGGAGTTAGCGAATAATACGATGTGGTGTGAGTCAACTAGGGAACCTAGTGTATATAACGAGTCGTCTAGTACTTTTAGTGATTTGCATTATAGTGAAAACGATATTGCAATCGACTCTGAATTAGATGCTCTTACTAGACGACTCGAAGCCTTAGAAACCCTTAGTGGCCCTTCACACACGTCTTGGGACCCAAATTTCAACTCTCCGAGTCTCGATTTTCAACATGGCCCCGACTCTCAACAAGTCAACGCCATGTTTCCACCAACCTCTCGAAATGACCACTTTACATCGTCTTCTAATTCCGGTTGGAGAGATTATCCCGATCTCTCATGGAACCAAGGTCATAGCTATCAAACTCCGCCTCCACATTTTCAAGAACCGAACTCTTATCCAATTCCGAGTCAAGTTCCTTATTCGAGTTCAATTCAAACACCCGCCCACCCACCCGGATTTCATGATTCGAGTAGGAAACTTGATACCTTAGAAAAGAGTATCGAGGCTTTATTGATTTCTTAAGCAAACTTCATGCGAACCATAACTTCTGATAGGCAAATTTTGAACTCTAATGTTCAAGCGTTATCTAAGTTAGAATTTCAAGTGAATCAATTAGCCACCATGTGCGAGCGTGAGACGAAAACCACCCCGAATCCACCCAGGTCAACCCTAAACTTCTTATCACTCAAAGACCTATCGATACTTTCGATGATATCATTTCTCCTAGGTCTAATGTTCAAGTTGACACTCCTTTCGGTAGTGATTCGCACGAAGAAGATTCTAATGCTGACATCATTCTTTCTCTAGGTCAAACGAAGAATCCCGATGATTCTGAGTTTGTGGCTTTACCTAGACAACCATCATCTTCTTCTAGTGAACTTTTCCTTTCATCTTCCAAACCTCTTCCTGAAAAACCCAAAGAACTTCATACTCAACCAATAGGAGCTAATCTAGTTAAGGAGGTTGTTTCAAGGTCAAATTTGGACGATCATGAGATTGAGTCTCTTCTTAAACATGATTTTCAATTGCATTACGAGACCAATCGAGAGCTTCACGAATCTTTTAAGGATTTGACCTCGGAAGAGATGTTTGGAGAGATGAAGAATATTTGTTCCAAATGGGAAACCCAACATAAGGATAGTTCTTGTGATCCTAATTCTGTTGGTAAAACATTTTTCGAAGAGCCACCCCCACCCGTTTCTATTTCTTCATTTTCCACTCGTGCTCCATCTTTCATCGAAACTCATGATATTCATGACCAACATCTTATCGTAATTAATTTGCTTAAACAACAAAAAGAAGCATCCTCGTGGTCTATGGATGAAGTTAGGAATATGAGTTTTATTCTTGCGCCTAATCGGATCGTTCGAGTGGTCTATGCTATTTTCGTGGGTGAGTTTCTGAAATATGTTGGTTGTATAACAAAAATAGTTTTTCCGAGAGCAGGTATTGGTTAGTAAATATTTGTTTTGTACCTCCCTCGTGAAATTCAGGTATGGGGGAGGAGTAGTGTGCGTGAGTAGTGTTAATTAGTTGTTTTTCATTTTCGTTCCTCTCCGTCATCCTTTATCAGGTATTACCTCGTTCTCATTTTCTCATTTCTCTTGCATTTGCATACATTGAGGACAATGCATGATCTAGGTATGGGGGAGGGTTTTTAGTGTAAATATAAAAATCAGAAAATCTAAAAAAAAATAAAAAATGAAAAAATCACAAAAGAGTTCTTTTCGTATTCTAGTCTTGTTAATTGATTGCTAGTTACTTGTTGCACCCTTGCATGTTATGATAATCTTATGATCCATTAGCTTTTGTTTGAGAAGTGATTTGCTAAAGTTCTTGTTCACACACTTACACTAGAAAGGTGAAGCTAGTAGACTTATTTGAATTGTGCATGATATTAGAAGGTCATGATTAGGTGTAAGATGATTTGGTCTTCATGCTTTGAGTACAAGTAGGTGCATTGAGGATACCATTTCTTGAGATTGATTATGTTTTACCACACCAAGTGAGATTTTGAGCCTATATGCACATCTTTTGCATTTATATTCTTTTGCTTGAGTGTCCACTTGTCATTTGCATCGCTAGCACTTGTTTGAGTTCCTTCTTGAAATACATGACATTAATTGATGATAAAATGATAAAGGCACTTAGGAATAACCAATATTTCCAAATTATCCACACCATTCTTATATGATCAATTAGTTAACCCTTTGAGCCTAATCATTTTCTTTCGGTGACACACCACATTACTCGCCTAAGACCTTTTTCTTGTTCAGCCTTACGTATTCTTGATCCCATTTTGTCAAAGGCTAGTAGGAACTTGAGGGAGCAATAAGGTGTGTGAAATAGGGTTTACTATTGTTCATAACTTTCGAGGAAGTATTTGTTGTTACCTTGATAGTCGATTTTCAAAATTTAATCTAAGGAGGATTATTGTTACATTTATCTTAGCTCACATAAATAAAAATGAATAAAGAAAAAAAATTGAAAAAAAAATTGAAAAAAAATTGAAAAAATATACATATGAGAGCATACTTATGTTTTTTGTAATCCTCCTTCATTCGACTAGTCAAGTCTTTTTGTTGAAAAATGAAAATAAATTGTGTGGGGGGGGGGGAAGTTTGGTGTTGTGCATGATATTCATGGTGACTACTAGCTTTTGACACTTCACCTTATTTTGGCCTTTCTTGACATACCTTGTCCCTAGCCCCATTACAACCCTAATAAAGACCTTTTGATTTTCATCATTAATGTACGTTGCGATTTAAGTTGGGATGATACCAAGTGTCAAGCATGCATTTGATTTTGTTGGAATTGAGTGATACACTTACCCTTGTTCTTGAGTGAATATTCTTTTGTGAGTGAAAGGCGAGGTATTGCTTATTTGTTTTTTTGCATAAGAGATCTCAAGTTTTGACTCTGATGTGTGCTCTTGTAGACTTAGCATGGTTACCAATAATTTTTGCACTTGACATGAACTTATAATCACTCTTGCATGGTTCTTTGAGTAGACTATGTGAATCCTTGCACTTTCCACACCAAGACTTTGCAACTTCATTTTGATTCTTAAGTTGATGTATCATGAGAGGACATGTATGTGTGGTGTGCATTGCCAGGTGATCTTTTATACAAACTAGATGGATTTTGTGGGTACATTCACTATAGGTCCTCACGAGACCTCACTCGTCCACTAGGGCTGCCTAGGGATTTAAAGGGATTGTTGCATATGCCAAATGCAACCGTCACACCTACGAAAAGGAGTTTATGACTTTTTATTTAGATTTTCTTTTTCTTTTTGTTTTACTCGAGGACGAGCAAAAGATAGGTATGGGGGCATTTGATAAGTGCATATTTTTGCATATTTTTATTACCTATTATTTGCTTGAATTCGTATTTTAATAATTTAATTTGTTGCATTTCTAGAAATTCGTAAATAAATAAAGAAATGGCAAAATAAATGAATAAAGTGCAAGGAAGGGAAAAAGAGGAAGAAAAAGGACCAAAAATGAAAGAAGGAAAAGAATTAGGAGCTTGAAGCAAAAGGAATATTTCAAGACAAGTGGAAGGTGGAGATCATCCCAACACATTAGAGAAGTGTATGGCCAAGATCAACTCTTCAAAGCTTAAGGGGGAAGGAAACAAATAGATGGCTAGGATTTCACCACCACACACCACAAATGTATGGTGGGGATTTCCCCAACACCCCTCTTAACCCTAATTTCTATCCTATAAATACCCCCTCACCCCCTTGTATTTAGTAACTTAGATTTTATGGTAGTTTTAATTTCTTGTATTTTCTTAGTTTCAAATCTTGTAAACACTCCTATTATAATTAATGCAATTTTTATTTCCTTTACTTCTTGTCTTGCTCTTTCGTTATTGTTGTCTTGTTTCGTTATTTTCGTAAATCCAAGTAGTGGACAAAGTAGCGAAAGCTAATCACTATGGGTTGAAAAAAACGAAATTTTAAATTCTTGCTCCTAGTTAATAATTTTAATTTTGCCCCTTTAAATTTCCATTTTATTGTGGGCACTTTAATTCTAAATCATAATTTTCGTAGTTAATTTTCTTTATTGTTGTATTTAAAAAAAAAACAAAATAGTAGTTTTCTTAATTTTCAGTTTTAATTACCTGACTTATTTCTGATTAATTCGAAGCCTTTCATTTGCTATGCTTGTTTTGTCTAAATTACAGGGAAAAAAAAAACAAAGCTTTCCCCTGTTCTTTCAATTTCTCAACCTTCTCCTCAAAAATCTCTCTACCTTTCTCTTCAAATAAACCCACAAAACTTCCACTTTTTCCTCTCACTGCAAAACCTTTCTTCCTCTTTTCTTTTCGTTGAAAACGCCAAACCCATCCATCCCTCTTTTCTTCTTCCTCCCACATACACACACCCACTTTTTTTTCTTTTCGTGTTTTCTTATTTGTTTGTGGATTTTCTTCCGTGTTTTCTTATTTGCGAGTGGATTGTCACTGAGATTTTAAATTGTAATTGATGTTCTTCGCGGTTTTGTCAAATGTTGGGTTGCTGAATGAAATTTCACCTCTTTTAAAGTTATTTTGTTTGCGTTTGAATCTGTGAATTTAATGTGTTAGTGTTTCTTGTTGTTTCCAAATTGTAGCGTATTTATGTTGAGTTTGCTGGTCTTGTTGAGTCGTGAAACTGCTGTGTTCAACTGAGTCTTCTACGAATTTGCTGCTGCGTATTTATTGTCGATTACTGCATATTTCTAAATTTTTTTTTATTGATTCCCTGCATTACCGAGTTGGTTTCTTTGCTGCTGAGTTTCTTGGTTCGAGTTTTTGGTATTTGTTTGGTTCGAGTTTTGTTGGTGATTTGTTGAGTAATTTAGTTATTAAGTTGTGGTTCTGTTTTGCTGTTTAAAATTCGAATAAAAGTGTCTTGTCCATTGCTTGTGCTGCCGTCTAAGTTGGCTGTTTGTTTTACGCCGAGTTTTTAAACCACCCAGTTTCGTTTTGGAATGTGTTGAAATTTCTGTTTTACCGAGTACTATACTGAGAGTTGCTGGGTAAATGGTTCGTGTATTCGTGTATACTAAGAGTTAGTGAGAGTTCGTTTTTTTTCTCTTTTCCTTTCTGCGTTTGTGTCAAATTTATGTCTTTTAGTTTATTTGCTTGTTCTGAGTTTATTTGTTGCTGGGTTTAAATGTTGCTGAGTTTGGGTAAATGTTAGACTGAGTACTTTGCAAATGAGTAGTGCTGAATATAAGTTTTGTTTGCTCGTTATCTCGTTTTATTCTAAAAAAAAAATTGCTTTGGATTAGTTTTTTTTTCGTTTGTAATTATTTTAGTGCTAATTCAAATTTAATAATGTTTAGATGAATTTTTAAAATAATTTAGTTTTTAATAATTTAGAATTTAGATTTAATTCGAATTTAGAAATTTTTTTTAGAATTTTTTTGTTTTAGAATAATTTAGAAACTTTAGAATTAGGAATAAAATAGTAAAATCCAACTTTTTCTCAAAAATCAAACTTATTCTAATTCGATTAAATTAGAAATTAAGGATTGCGAAAATATTAGTCTCCGAGGAACGAATCATTAAATTTTACAACGAAACGAATTGTGCGCTTGCGATTCAAATGTCTTAATTATTTTTAGCACAACACATGTCACCTTTTTAATTATAACGTAACCTTTTCTATTTTCTCTAACTAAAATCTCTTTTTTTCCAGTTATATGACAGGAGTTTCTATTTAATGAAATAAAATAATAATAATAATAATAATAATAATAATAATAATAATAATAATAATAATAATAATAATAATAATAATAATAATAATAATAATAATACTAATATCGATTACCTTTTTTCAGTTAAAACGTATCATATTTTCTAACTAAATCCCTTTTTTTCTAGAAAAATCCCGGACAACATTAATTTATCCTTTTCTAAAGACATTACAAGCAGTTTTATTTAGTAAAATAACATAATTAAATTATAATTACTATAAAGTAATCAATGCTCTTAACTTTTTTTACCTAAAACATGTTATCTTTTTAATATTCTTTAACTAAATCCTCTCTTTTTTCCAATTATATTACGGGCATTCTATTTAATAAAATAAAACAATAAATTTATAATTACTAATAATTAACCGATTACCTTTTTAACTAAAACCAATCATATTTTCTATATTTTATAACTAAATTCCTCATTTTCAAAAATTATCACGGATAACATTTAAATAATTACTATCAAATCATCTCATTAAAAAATTTAAGCGTCCAAAACATGTTTAAAAAATTATTCAAATTAATGAAAAAAATTCATATAATAAAAAAAATCCGTGCATCGCACGGGTTTTAGGCTAGTATGTTATAATGCCAGGAGATCGGAAATGCACCAGAAGCGTTTAAAATATTTTTCTTAAATTTTCACTTTTCTGGTTTTTTTATTTAATTTTTTCTTGCATTAAATAGCATCTTAAGGACATCTTAATGATATCTTAATAATCATTAATTACGCTTATGAATATATATATATATATATATATATTAAAATTTACTTCATATTATTATTTATATAAAAGATTAACAAATTTTATTTGAGCATTATAACTCTTATTCAAATTTAAAATATTAAGTATATGTATAAAACTAAGATTATTTTTATGTAAATTAATGACTTAAAATTGTTCCAATTGCATCATTTTTTATTACATGTTGAAGATTTTTGCAAGCTTTTTTCGGACACGTGTACGACAAACGATCTTAACTTCTCAAACAATTTTTTATCACTAATTGTGGAAATCATTATAAGTTATGGAAGTATAATCTTTTGGTTAAAATCTAGAATTTGTATAAAATAATATTGACAGCTTTTCTATTTTTTACATAATAAACGCAACCATTTTATTGATCGATTAAGTCGATAAATTTGTTATACACATGTTGTTTCATTATATTGTGTGAAAATAAATTAAAATTCTTATTACATGAATTTTTATGCTATTATTGAGTATGTATGTTATGAGAGGGGTGTCGGCTTTCAAAACGTTATTTAGTAATATTTAATATTGTAATTGTTATTTTTCATATTTATGATATTTTTAAGATTATTAAAAATTTTGATATATAATGAGAGTATTATTACAACTAATAATTCATACAAACTATTTTAAATCACTTTTTTAGGAAATTTTTAAAATGCAAGTTAATTTTTATTAATAAGAAAAATTAATTTATCTATTTTTAGTACCTAATAATAAAAATCTATTTTTTTTTTTTGAAATAAAACGTACTTGCTTCCATTACTCATCCATCAAAAGATTACACATAATAAAATCAGGGGCGGTATCATGCCACTCCCTTAGACCTGAACTAGAATAAGTCGCTCGAGCAACCTCATGAGCCACACTATTCGCAGATCTGGGTACAAACTTAACTACAACATCTTCATAATGTTTAGCTAACTCACGACAATCTTCCACTATTGTGTCGAAAATAGACCTCCCTCCTTTCGCATTAAACGCATCTACCAACAGTTTAGAGTCTGTCTCAAAAATGCATTTCCTATCCCTCCAGCCCTTAACCCATGACAACGCTTCTCTCATGCTCAAAGCTTCTGCCTCCCTCGGAGTTCTTGAGACTTCAATCTGGTTACTACGAGCTCGTTGAAATACACCACGTTCATCCCGCACTACACAGCCAACCCCCACACTCTCCCAACCTGTAGCACACGCAGCATCAACATTTATTTTTATCCAGCCCTCTGGAGGCTTGGACCATCTCTTCTGCTGATCCGTACTACTACCCTGGTGCTTCTTTTTTGTCTCCTGAACTCGACTCCACTCCGACACTAAATGCAGAGCCATATGCTTAACACCGAATATTGATATGCAAACTTTCTCCCATACCCACTTATTTCTCCTCACCCAAAGTCCCCAGCAAAGTGAACCAAACAATACACACTGATCTTTATTAGCCATATTGATCACCCGTTTCAATGTTTCACTCCCTGTTTCAACATCCCCAGTGTATACTAAATGGCTTAGCCCCACTGCCTCCCACAATTCACGAGCAAAACAGCAACCAAAGAACACATGCGCTGCATCTTCCAGAAACATGTGACACCATGTACAATTAGGCTGAACCTCAACCCTCTTTCCTACTAAATCAGCCGCTGTAGGGAGCACGCCTCTTGCCAATCTCCACAGAAAATTTGCAATTTTTCCTGGTACCTTTAAGCCCCATACTCGTTTCCAGAACTGCCTGTCATGACCCTCAGACTCACCTCGAAGCAATCTGTAGCAACTGCGTACAGAGAACTCCCCTTTCTCTTCATGTAGCCAGTACCATGAATCTGACTTGATTCTCATTGGGATTGGCACTTGATATATAAGACCTGCATCTCTTTCATTACATAGCTCAGTGATTATATCCCTATCCCATTCCCTTCCATCCATACTTATTAATCCATCGACTGTCATATGCTCCAGTTCTGGGTACGCAACACTTGTAAGGTAACCATTTTGTTTATCCGGCAGCCAAGGGACTTTCCAGACTCTTGTATCCTTCCCGTCACCAATACGTCTTCGACACCCTTGTCTAACCACTTCTTGCGTTTCTAGAATACTGCGCCATACATAACTTTGATTAGCTCCTGGTAATGCATTCAAAAAATCGGTTTTTGGATAATATCGTGCCTTCAACAGTTGAGTGACCAAAGGATTAACATTGTTTATTATTCGCCATGCTTGTTTGGCTAGCATAGCAATGTTAAATTCATGCAAGCTCTTTAACCCTAATCCTCCCTCCTCCTTTACTTCACATAACCTCTCCCAAGCCATCCACTTTATACCCCCATTACCTCCGTTACTACCCCACCAAAAAGCATTCATCCTCTTCTCAATCATATCAATAACCCCCCTTGGAATTAGAAACAAACTCATCCAAAAGTTCGGAATTGTTTGCGCACCTGTCTTATGCAACAACACCTTCCCAGCCTTCGAGATAACTCTATTACCCCAGACCTGCAATTTCTGTTCCACCTTTCCCACCAAGAAATTAAACGTAGAATTTTTCCGTCTCCCAACTGCCATAGGCATGCCTAGGTAGTTACCTAGACTGTTTATTTCTCGAACACCAAGCTGAGTACAAACTCTCTCTCTATCATTTACTCTGGTATTTGGCGAAAAAACAACCGTAGATTTATTAAAATTCACCATCTGCCCTGACATTACTTCATATCTATTCAAGATTCGTTTCATTACATCTGCTTCCGTTTCAACAGCTCTAAAGAAGAAGTAACAGTCATCAGCGAAAAGAAGATGTGAAATCATGGGTGCTCCCCTTGCAATGGTGCAACCATGTATAAGCCCTGCATTTACATTTCGCCTAATCATCGCACTTAATCCTTCGGCACAAAGAATATAAATATACGGTGAAATTGGATCGCCTTGCCTGATACCACGGGTTGGATTAACACTACCAAACTCCTGCCCATGGTGAGTAAAACTATAGGATACTGACCTTATTAACTTCATCACACGATCAACCCACTGCCAATCGATTGATGGGATGATGGAATTTGCACCTCTCTCCAAAACTTGCATTTCCACTTTTCATATAGAACTGACAGAGAACAGACTGATTAATAAGTGATTGTTCGAGCTTCTTATGGATTTTTGTAAAAAAATAAAATATAGCAAGATGCTATAATTTTTATTAATAAATATTTTTTAATGGTATTTTGTACGAAATTTGTTCCCTATCATATTTTGGTTTCTTCTTTAGAATTCTTTTTTCTTTATAAATTCATATTAATTTTTAAAAAGAAAATAAAATAAATTTTTTATTATAATTATAATTTTCTGTTTGTAATATTTTTATTACAACTTGGGATAAAAAAAATCGATGATCAATTCTCAATACATTTATCAATAAAAATATTGAAAATGTGTTTTCATACACTTTTTATACGATCTAAATTAAAGTTAACAAACTTATACCGAAATATAATGAAAAAGGTTGTTGGTCCTTTTATCACAAATTTAATTGAAATGGTCAAAAATATAATAACAAAAAAAGACCCTTTTTATCACGTAGTAACGTATTTTCAAGTTGTGTTTCTAGAAAACGTAGGTTTATGATGCATTTTCTGTATTTTTAATCAATTTTGTTTATTTTCATTTCGGAAAACACATCTCTAGATTGCGTTTCTTTTTTTTTTTTTGACGAAATGCATAGAATTATATTACTCGATCAAAAACTCAATATAACAGCGGGACAAACCCCCGACTGTCAATACGACGACCAGGCTGAAAAACAAATAAATTGTTTTCTGATCGTTTAACAAGATGAACATAAAAGTTCTTGAAGCTAAAAACAAATTCGAAAACATCTCAAGCGATCCAAACTGCGCCAAAATCCCTGAAAACAGCGTTATCACAATTGACCACATCACATAAGAACTGTTGATACCCCAGTGTTCAGAATCCTCACTCCAGCTATCTACATGCCGGATACCAGCTATAGACTTGCCGAACATGGAAACCCCCAAAGGATGAGTAGCACCCCAGCTATCTACATGCCGGATACCAGCTATAGACATGCCGAAAGTGAAAACCTCCAAAATATGATGAACCATCTTTGGTTGTGAGTGGTGAGCTCTTGCAATAATCTTCACCGTCCTAACTTCGATGCAGTCCTTCCAGATCCCCCAAGACATCAACAAAATTATTCTCAGCAGATTCAACCACGAACATAGAGATACATAATTAATTAAATACATAAAAACACTCCAAAAGGAGAGACACACGCCAAAAGGCGAGACGAAAAACCAAAAATTCAAATACCTCGGAATGACACCAAATTATGGTATGATGTTAAGGAGGACAATTTGAATCTAAAGGTATTTTTTATTTGGGGATTCGGACTCAAAACCAAGATAGATCTGAGAAATAAATTCTAAGATATTAGGCTTTGATTCGATTTTTATTGAAAACTGGAAAAACAAAGGGGGAATAGAAGATTGGGGGGGAGGATCGGAGGATGGATGGATGGATGGGGAAGAGGAGATGAAGAAATGGGGCGGAGTCACCGGCGGTGGACTCTCATGCGGCTGAGGAAAAGAGAGAGAGAATAAGTATGACTGGGACTAGTGGTTTAGATTGCGTTTCTTGAGAAAGGAAAAAAGTACAAACACACATCTCTAGATTGTGTTTCTTGAGAAAGGAAAAAAGTACAAACACTGGAAACGCAAGTTTCAATTGCTTTACTACAAAATAATGAAGAAGCCCAACACAATTTTAGACCCAATAGCTGCCAGCCCACTAAAAAATTCACCGGTTTCAAATTTTTGTTATAGACATGATTAGAACTTGCGTTTATCAGTGATAGTAAGGGCCAATTTATTCAATAATGATATTTTTGGTAGTTAGCGCGACTAAATTGCCTAGTAACATTAACAACAAAATTAATAGTACAATAGTTTCTAGTTAAATTTATATCTCAAAAACAGGGTTTGCAATCAAAATTTATATGATGCAATTTTTTTCACGTTTTTTTGAAAAATATTTAAAATTAATTTTGGTTGCATCCAGTTGTATTGGTTAAAAAAAAATCATAATTTTATTAAAAAAAATATTTTTGCAAAAAATGAAAAAAAAATGTAATTTTACAAAAAAAAATAAAAATCGTATTTTTGAAAAAACTCTAAAACATATCATGATTTTTACAGAAACTTTTTATATCTTTCATGAACTTAATTTTATAAAAATTGAGAAAAATTAAAATAAATTGAAATAATAATAGATTTTTCATCATTATAAATATTTTTGTTAATTATTTATAAATATGAATAAAAAATAACTGCTTTTGGATATTGTTTGAAAATATATATTTGAATTGGGAAAAATTTACAAAAGAAATTAAATTAAAATACAATATAATGATAATTAAAAAAACATATATCTAACATTTTACGACCATAAATCAAAGATTAAAAGTGGGATATCACAAGTAGGAGTCAAACATATAATAACATTAACAAAAAAATTAATAGTACACTAGTATTATAGAAAATGTATATACTATTATATAAAAGCCGAAAGATTAAAAGTTTAGTTGGTCGGTACGGTACCTGTTGATTTTACTTATTTACCCTTACTTAATTACATATAAAATCCATCCTATTAAAAAATCAATTACCTTTTTCAGGTTAAATATATTAACTTTTCTATTTTTCAATAACTAAATAATTTTCTTTTTCAAGTAACATACAATATCTTTTATATTTTATCTAACTAAAATTTCTCATTTACTAATCAATTTTATTTTTCAGGTTAAACATATTACCTTTTCTATTTTTCAATAACTAAATAATTTTCCTTTTCAGGTAAAATACAATATCTTTTATATTTATCTAACTAAAATTTCTCATTTTTTAAAAACACTATGAGAAATTTTGTTTAATAAAATAACATAATTATATTATAATTACAATTAACTAATCAATTACCTTTTTGAGCCAAAACACATTACCTTTTCTCTAAATAAAATCTCTCTTTTTTCAGTTATATCACGGGTGGTTACCTTTTTCAGCCAAAACACGTTAACTTTTTTTTCTCTAACTAAAACCTCTGTTTTTCCAATTATATCACAGGCGGTTCTATTTAATAAAAATAAAATAATAATATCATAATACTAATAATTAACCGATTAGCTTTTCAGCTAAAACGTATCATTTTTTTATTTTTTCTAATTAAATTTCCTCTTTTTCTAGAAATGTCACGGGCAACAATAATTTCTCATTTTCTAAAAACATTACGAGCAATTTTATATAGTAAAATAACATAATTAAATTATAATTACTATAAACTAATCAATTACCTTTTTCACCTAAAGCATGTCACCTTTTTTAATTTTTAGTTTACCCTTTCTATTTTCTCTAACTAAAATCTTTCATTTTCTAATTGTATCACGGAAGGTTCTATTAAATACAATTAAATAATAATATTATAATACTAATAATTAATCGATTAACATTTTCAGCTAAAACATATCATCTTTTTTATATTTTCTAACTAAAATCTATCATTTTCTAGAAATTTCACATACTACATTAATTTCTCATTTTCTAAAAACATTACAAGGAATTTTATTTAGTAAAATAACATAATTAAATTATATTTATTATAAACTAATCCATTACATTTTTCAACTAAAACATATTACCTCTTTAATTTTCTCTAACTATGTCCTCTCTTTTTTCAATCATATGGGCATTCTATTTAATTTAGTAAAATAATAATTTTATATTTACTACTTTAACCGATTACCTTTTACAACTAAAATCTATCATCGTTCTATATTTTCTAACTAAAATTCCTCATTTTCTAGAAATATCACGGATAACATTTATATAATTATCATCAAATCATCTCATTTATAAATTTAAGCCTCCAAAATTAATGTTTTAAAAAAAATTAAATAAAATTAATGAAAAAATCCATACTATATAATATTAAAAAAAATCCGTACATCGCACGGGTTTTTAGAGCCCGGGTCCTCTATCTCCTTCTCCATGCCCCCTTCTATGTCCCCTGTATTAAAAAGTGCCCCAAGCGAGGTCCATTTTAAGAAAAAAAATATTTTTATTTCCATTTTTCTTAAAATGGGTCCCGCCAGGGGCACCCTTTTTGTACAGGGGACACAGAAGGGGGCATGAAGAAGGGGACAGAGGATCCTCACTCGGGTTTTTAAGCTAGTATCTTTAAAAACCAATAGTCCAATATATATATATATATATATATATATATATATATATATATATATATATATATATGGAAACTGGTCACCAGCCACAGTTGGATATTTTAATATATCCAACCAACCCATCTTATACCATTAAAACGTCCAGTCAACGGTCAGGATGAACAGGAGTTACGCTATATAATATAGCATATACGCTCTATAATAGAGCGTAGTACGCTATATTGTTATAGCGTAACAAATATTCCCATTTTACCCTTAATCTGTTCCGCTCTATTATATATCTTAGCCGAGAACTACACCAATTTCAACTCAAACAGCCCTTCATGTTTTGAAATATCATTTCAAGAGTGTTCTTAAGTTTATACCCAATCTTAAATCATTTGGAGATATATTTTACACCATTACAAACTTAATCTACACCAATCTATACCAATTTCTACTTTACCAATCTTAGTTTATTTGTCAAATCTTACCTAAATTTGAAGATTTTGAAGATTGAGCTTGGAGTACCAATCCCAAATTAAGATTTTTGAAGATTGAGCTTGGAATTTAAGGTTAGCTCTCTATTTAACCCATGGCTTCTTTCATTTTTTTCAAAATTAAAATCTCCTAATAAGACACCTAGTAAGATTGAGATTGAGGTTGAAAATGAAGATGTTAACGAACGTCCACACACACCTAAAATAATAGATCTTGATGATGATAATAATGAAGATGTTAAGAATGACGATGGTGATGGTGATGTTGTCTATGATGTTGTTGATGATGTTGATGATGTTGATGATGTTGAAGATGTTGAGAATGGTGTTTCTTTGGATGATTTGAATGATGTTTGCCCATGTATTGGTCAATTATTCGATAGTTTAGATGAAGCGGAGAGGTTCTATAGAGATTATGGTAGGCGTATTGGTTTTGAAGTAATAATTAGAACTACACATAAACGTTCAAAAAATAACAAGATTTGTTCGCGTTTGTATATATGTCGAAAGGGTGGGAGATTAGCCTCAAAATCTTTGGATGATGAAGATGAAGTTCCCAAAAAAAAGAGAAAAAGAGATTCTCTTGGTAGAACAAAATGTAAGGCGCGAATGTATATTGTTCATAGAGAGAAATCAAATAAGTGGGAGGTAACATTGGTTCATTTGGTACACAATCATGAGATGGTTTCACCTAGTAAGGTACATTTCATGCAAAGGCCAAGAAACATAACACCCATCATGCGAGAATTGATTATAATTTTGAGTAAGTCGGGTATTGGGCCTCAACAATCTTTGAATGTAATGGGTGAGCTTACGGGAAGCTTAGAGAATATTGGATTTACTAGTCAAGACATTCGGAATGTTTTGCGTGATATTAGACATCATGTATTTGATTCGAGTGATGCCAAAAAAGGTTTGACATTACTCCAAGAATTAAAATGTAATAGTTTTTGGGAATTTTTCTATCGAGTATATGTTGATGAGGATAATCGGGTGCGTTCCATGTTGTGGGTTGATCCAAGATCATTAAATGCATATAAAAATTTTGGAGACGTGGTAGTATTTGACTCCACATACCGCACAAATAGGTATAGTATGCCATTTGTACCTATTATGGGGGTGAACCACCACTACCAATCCATATTGTTTGGTTTTGCACTAATAAGGGATGAGAAAGAAAGTTCTTATATATGGGGTTTAAAGAATTGGTTGGAAGCTATAGGAAACAACCCTCCAATCTCCATCATCACCGATCAAGACATTGCACTTGGAAATGCAATTGCCGAAGTTTCACCAAACACGAACCATTTCCCCCCTTCCTTTATGCCATATGCTCTAAAGTCCGTATCAATGGCCGTTCATTCACTAGCTTTCCTTTTTGCTGGATTCTTCTTCATAGGTTGGCAATGATGAGCCCCCATTACTTGGAAGAACCACGGAGACATGAAGTAATATTTGACGGCACCAACTTGATGACCAAAGAGGGTTCTTTCCCTTTTTTCAAGCAATACAGTATAGCAATCGACTATAGTATCCTCCACTTCATTCTCCGGTTTCAAAGAAATAATCGCTTTTGCACTACAATTACGCGGAAGGTTAATAGGCTTACCACATTCCCACCAATTTTCATTCAACCAATCCACTTTATTTATCTTGATCGGCTTTATAAGGGATCCTTTATCAAATTGAGCACTAGGACCAACCATGTCCCTTAGAGCCTCTTCCACTTCGAAGTGTGCACTAGGATCATCGTCGAATTGAGTAGGATTAAGAATTGGAGCACTATGACCAACAATAAAAGTTTCCTGAGTATTAGGATCATCGTCGAAGTGTGCACTAGGATCAACGTCGAATTGAGTAGGATGGTCATAGCGTTCATACCCTTCAAAATAATTTTCCTTCTCGGGACTAATTTCTTGGGTCTTTTTTGCCTTTCTTGCCTTTCTTTTAGGCAAACAACTCTTGAAATCGGGCCTTTCATAAGTCGGGCCATATGTCTCGAGCATTAATTCATCAAATTTATTCACGAAGTTTGGCAATATTTCCTCGTGAAAAATCCCAGGCATATCATAAGAGCAAAGCCTACTCATATCTCGCGCGGTACATATGATCTACAATACATATGAAGCAAGGACAAAGTATAAATATAAATACAAGAATATTCAACGAAATTATCTCAAATAACATACTCCATGTTATAAAAAATACGTACCAAGTCCATTGCCTTGGGATTGTCGAACTTGTCTTTCGGTTGTTGGAATATTTTCGGATCCTTGGTTGGTTTTGAAGGCGGCAAAATCTTTAATTTGGTAACATTATAGTACCAATCCATATACTCCTCTAGAGATATGGCATTCAAAGGTGGTCCCAAAATACCAATACCATTATTCACAAATTCATTCCAAACAACTACATATCGTGCAAAATTGAGATAATGTTGATATACAAAAGAATGTTCAGATCTCGCCCTCAACGTTGACATATCATCCGGTGGCGGCGGTGGAATGCTTAATGGAAAACCAAACTGTCTTCCCACCCTTTCCGGAAGTTGATGTTCAACATCTTCAAAAAACACAAGGGGCACATGAGCTAAACCGGCTATAAGGGCCCACTGAAATTGAAGATCAAAAGGCTGATAGAAGCGAGCATATGGCCTCCACTTAACCCATTGTGCATCAAAGTTATCGAACATCCCGCGATATGCATCAATATTGTGATGGACATTGAAGTACTTAGATTTTCCTGGGCCAACGGGAGCAACCGCCCATGCCAAAGCCCTAGGCCATATATACTCGGTTTGAGATGCTAGCATAGGTTGTCCCAGACGCAACCTCTCACGTGCCCAAAGCATCAATATTGTCAAGCATCCCGAAATAGACTTGCAATCCTTATGACTTGCCTCAAATAAATTCCTATATAGATAGGCAAGTGTTGTTGCACCCCAAGCATCCCCAAAAATTCTAGAAGTATCAATCAACAAGGGAATTAATCTTGGATGAGAAACATTGTTTGATTTTGTGGGGAACAATATCGCCCCACACAAATAAAACACATACCCCCGTGTATATATTTCTAGAAGCTCTTGATCCTCCTTGTTCGGGCATTTGCGATATCTCTCCCTCAAAAAATTTAATTTCACACCACCTCTCTCCAAAGCATTCTCCCTTTCCTCAAATGAGAGTGTCGGATCCGGCCAATCACGTAACCAAAGATTTTTTACGTTAATTTTGTCACTCAGAGTTACCGCCTCTCCAACAACCGGAAGCCCCGTCAACATGTACACATCTTCAAGTGTCACCGTCATCTCCCCAAAAGTAAAGTGGAATGTGTTGGTTTCCGACCTCCAACGCTCCACTAATGACGTAATTAAAGACACATCATTTTGCATAATGGCTTTTGGGTTGGTAAACATTCCGAAACCCCAATGTTGTAAAAGATGAATTTGATAAGGCTCTAATTCCCATTGATTAAGCAACGAGGTACTTTGACGGATTGTAAGTTTATCTCGATGATCACCAACCCATATTCTACTACTTATATGGTTTTCTGGTCGGTAAGGAGAGAAGGATCAACCGGACCGCAAAAATCTTCCATCTAAAATCCAATACATATAAAAAACTTTAATGCATACAAAAAAATCCAAACTACACAAATCCAAACTTAATCCACAATTCAAACTTTAATCCATTAAATTTTAATCCTAATAATTAGAAAATTATCAACAAATTCGAACCCTAATCGAAAATTATCCACAAATTCGAACCCTAATTCGAAAACTATACACAAAATCGATCCCTAATTCGAAAATTATCCAAAAATTTGAACCCTAATTCGAAATTATACACAAATTCGAACCCTAATTCGAAAAATTATCAACAAATGCGAACCCTAATTCGAAAATTATCCACAAATTCGAACCTTAATTCGACCCTATTCGAAAATTATATACATACATGCATACATGTACACAAATCTACAATTACATGATTTTGGTGATATATACATACATACATGTACACAAATCTACACACATCTTAATAATTAGATGACATCTACATACAGGAAATAGACACGAAGTTACTCACTTTATATGAAGAAATGATGAAATTGATGATGATTTACTTCCGATTCCGGTGGATTTGCGATGTCCGATGGTCTGTGGATGATTTGCTAACTTAATGTTTTGTAAAATAATGTATATGAACCACAATACGCTATATGATATTCTGTGTGAAATAAACCCGGTTTCGTCAAAAAAAAACCGTCTACGCTATATAATATAGCGTATATTTAAACCGGCACGTGACAGCACGTGGCAGATTTAGGGATAAAAAGGTAAAAAGGCTTACGCTGTATAATATAGCGTACTACGCTATATAATATAGCGTATACTTTTAAATCCCAATCGTCCATATCTTTAGTGGATGGTTATAGATGGGTTGGATCAATATTCAAAAAGGGTTAAATCTCAAAGTGCTCATTGAAGTGGAGGGCTGGTATCAAATTGCTCACTCTAGTTATCAGCATCTCATTTGAATCATTAAAGTCATAATAAATATCAAATGGATACCTTTAAAATATACTCGAAAAATTAAAATAATTTTTCATTTATTTCTACATATTTTTCTTGAATGCTTCCATAACCAAAGGAAAGGTTAATAATTCTAGTATTTCTGATAATATATTTAGATTTTTAAAAATTCACTTACTATTTATTTTTAATTTTATTGTCATTTTCCTTGTTTTAATTAAAAATAAATAGTAAATAAACTTTTTAAATTCTAAATATATTATCAAAAATACTAGAATTATTAACCTTTCGTTTGGTTATGGAACCATTCAAGAAAAATGTGTAGAAATCAAAGAAAAATTATTTTTATTTTTTGAGTATATTTTAAAGGTATCCATTTGATATTTATTATGACTTTAATGATTCAAATGAGATGCCGATAACTAGGGTGAGCAATTTGATACTAGCCTTCCACTTCAGTGAGCACTTTGAGATTTAACCCTATTCAAAAATATCCAACTGTGGCTGTAGAAGGAGACCCTATATATATATATATAGGCTAGCGTTCAAATAGAAACCAACCTTAGAATAGAAACTAGAAACCTACACTAAATAAATTATATTTCATTTATTTTAATGGCCCCGCTAGGGGCACCTTCACAAAAAACGTTTAAAATTCTTGGCTCTATTCAACAAAAATATAATAAAAAATAAAATTGTTTTTTAAAAAAAGTACTGTTCACGTGCCACGTCATCACGTGAACAGTAACTTTTTTTAAATTTTTTTAAATTTTTTTATATTTTTGTTGAATAGAGACAATAATTTTAAACGTTTTTTGTATTGGAGTACCCCTAATTTGGTCATTAGATTAGCTTGAAATATTTAGTTTAGGTTTAGTTTCTAGTTTCTATTCTAAGTTAGTTTCTATTAGAACAAGACCCTATATATATATACTATATACTATACTATTATAAGCGAAACATTGTATAATTGGTTAGTTGGTCGGTCGGTTAACACCTTCCCAAAAAGTTTGTTAATACCTTCCAAAAATGAAAATATAAATTAAAATACATATAAAATTTTATTTTACAATAAATAAACCACATATTTAACTTAATAACAAACTCTTTAAATTACAATCCAATTAATATTCAATTAAATACTCTTTTAGTTATATTTAAGTTAAATTCTTTACCCACACCCAACTTTTTTAGACTCTTTCAATTACTTGGAAACCAAATATTTTTAAAATCAATTTAAATAAATTTAATATCACATATTAAAGTTAAATTATTTACCTACACCCGTCTTGTTTAAACTCTTTCAATTACGTGGAAGCCAAATATTTTCAAAATCAATTTAAATAATTTAATATCACATATTTATTAATAAATTTACACCAAATTATAAATCAACAAAGTAAAAACAAACTAAAACTATATAATAAACAATAAAAATTTCAAACAATTACAAATTAATATTAAATTCTATTTTAAACAAATATTACATTATGGATTGTTATGGAATCATATTTTGAATATGATAATATAACAAAAAAATTGAATGTAAGTATATACAATACTTCCAGTTATATTTATATTATTATAACAAAAACATAGTCATAATTCGACCAATATGTCATATAATTAAATGATTATTATTTAATAATAAATATTTTATCAATATTATATTAAGTAATATATATGAGATAAATAATTATTAAAATATTAATAAAGTATTATTTAAATTTTAAAAAACCGTGCATCGCACGAGTTATAGGCTAGTCTATACTATTATAAACAAACTATGGTATATTTGGTTGGTTGGTAGTTTGGTCACTTTATTTGGTGCACTCAATAACAACCGTTAGATTTTAAAGATAAATAAATGAGAACCGTTGAATCTAATGCTAAAAGAATATTCTTTTCTAATATTTAAAATACTTTTATAGTTTCTAAGTTCGAATCTCACCAAACCCATATCTCTATTAAACATATATATTATTTTATAAACTACTATAACGAGTTTAAAAATCAAGTCCCGTCAACAACATATCTATAATCTATAATATATTATAAAAGACGAAACATAATACAAACTGTTTATTAGCACACAATTAAAGTTAATTAATTAGTTAGAGGAAGGATTTATGAGGATCTTATATTCGAACTCGGGACTACTTCTCTAAATCGAACTTTGATTTCGTGTTTTAGTAACCAAATTCCTTTAAGCCAAACAACGCTGCTTGACACTCAACTATAATCAACTATAAGTGGACTCCAATATAGTATGCATCTTTTAACTACAACAAAATGAACAATGCAATGTCCTGAACGTGCCACTATTCCCATACCAACCCATCCTTCAATCACCGTAGAAGCATCTACATTTATTTTGATTACTCCCTTAGGAGGTAGACTCCAAGGAGCTGAGTTATTTCCGGGATGTGCCATGTATTGAGGTGTCAATGATCAGTTTACCCTTGCCAATATCAAATCATCTGGCAGTTTGCATTGTTCAAACATCCAGGTTACTTTATCAATGAAGTTACCCAGGTTCATAATTTCAAGAGCAGAAGAAGAAAAAAAACACTAATATATTGAATAAATATTGATAAATAAAAGGGAAATGCTAACCATAGTCCTTGGGGCTATGGTTAAGCATTAAGTATTCTCATATTTTCAACATTTATTCTTAATTATTTAATTGATTTTTGGTTTTCCAATGCTAATTTATAGCAATAACATAATTTCCCGAGTAACAATAGTGGATCCCCCTACATTCATATTAATTTTCACTAATAAAAACATCCCAAATTGTTTTAATAACTAACTATATTGAGATTCATGCAAAATTGATGTATTAAATGCAAAATTGACATATTAGATGCATTTATCCACTTACATTAATCTTTAACCATAAGAGCTATGTTTAGCATTACCCTAAATAAAAATAAAAAGTGAAGGATGTATTTAAGATCTTGTTTGTTATTGTTGTTACAAATTAAAAATCTAGAAAATTGTTTGATAAAATTTAAATATATCTTTTTTGAAAACTATTTTTGACCTAAATATTTCTTAGAGATAGAAAAAAGTCGTATATATATATATATATTTAAAGATGAATATTATAGTTATTTAAGTAAAACAGAAGATTATATATCTTTTGTTCATTGGTTTATAAAAACCTATCTGAGTGAGACCAATAAAGAAATTCTAGTCTTACAAAGACCCTGGAAAACTCCTAAGGGAGACATCATTACTTCTCCCTATCCTCCAGAACAAACAATTTGTTTGAGTAATACCACAGAAGCTACGGCTTATACAAGCCTGCAAAAACTCGAGACTACTCAAGCTACTGTGAAAGATTTAAATGCGATAATTAGATCGCAAAATTATACAAACACCTTTCTTACTTGTCTAGGTGACCATTTCTTAGCCCTAGAAAACGAGATAGTTTCTCTTAGGCAAGTGATAGAAAACGAAATAATTGCTTTAAAGAAAGCTAAGGAGAAGCAACCTTCTTCAAACCTTGTTCAAGAATCCTCTAAGAACCATGTTCCTATGATCCAACCTCCAATTCCCATAAAAGGATTTAAATTAGATTCTAGTGGAGAAGAATTTAAAAAAATTCTTCAACAAAAATTCAACAATATGAATATATCAGTCTTATCTAAGGACGATGAATCTCAGCAATCTGAGACTTCAGAACCTGCTGAAGATTTAGAGGATATTAATAATTTAGCTACTATGTTTGCTAAACAACAAATTAGTAATACAGAGTTAAATCCTATTTATAAACCCAAATCTTTAGAAAAATTCTATTACCAAAGACCTTCTCCTCAGGATCTTCTATTTGAAGAACCAGATTATATTCAAACCTCATATGAAGGAAAAGCTATCTATGAATGGAATATTGATGGCTTAAATGAGAAACAAATATTCGATGTTATACACCGAATGATGATGTACTCTACTGTTTGTAAACAGAATGGTAGTACTGATAGTGCTATAGCCTCCTTCATTTCTACAGGATTTGTAGGACAAATCAGAGGATGGTGGGATCACTATTTTACTCTAGAACAAAGATTAGAAATTCTTAATCACAAAAAAATTATTAAAATAGAAAATGGTATTGTTACTACTGGCGAGGAAGATGCAGTTTATACTTTGTGTCTTACAATTCTACAACATTTTGTAGGAACCAATATTCCTGTGGCTGAGAAGCTATGTACGCTCCTCCAAAATCTTAGATGCCCTTCCTTAACCCATTTTAGGTGGTATAAAGATACATTTTTATCTAGAGTTTATCAATTAGGAGAACCAAATTCGGTTCACTGGAAGTCAAAATTTATAGACGGATTACCCCATCTTTTTGCTGAAAGGGTTAGGCAATCCTTAAGAAATAAAAATGATGGAGTTAATATTAATTATATTTCTCTAACATATGGAGAAATAATTAGCCATTGTGTTAATGAAGGATTAGCTCTATGTAATGACATAAAGCTAAAAAATCAGTTAAAGCAACAGAAACTGTCAGAAAAACACCAATTAGGTGAATTCTGTGACCAGTTTGCCTTTGATGTAGGGAAAATTCCTAGAAATCAAGATAAGAAAAAGCAAAAGATTGCTTATAAAAGAAACAATCTTTACAAGAATAATTCTTACAAATCAAAATATCCTTTTAAAACTTCTTATAAAAAGAATTATAAGAGGAAATCTTATAATAAATCGGATAAAAAACCTTTTGTCCCCAATAAGGGAAAAAGAAAAGCCAAAAAGATTGATATAACTTGTCATAAATGTGGCAAAGTTGGTCATTATGCTAACCAATGTTGGACTAAAAAGGCCCTCAACAAGATAGAAGATGAGCAATTACGCTCGCAATTAGAAAAGGTCTTGCTGCATAGTTCTGATGAAGAACGAGAATTTTCTAATAACGAAGATTTAGCCCTCATTTATAATAGCTCTAGTGACTCAGATTCACAAAGTTCTGACAACAATGATTGTCAGTGTAATGAGCTAAACTATTATAAATCTATAGTAGACATGAATGGATTAAATGTCTTAACTGCTGATCAAGATAAAGTCTTGAAGATTATAGATTCCATTTCTGATTTTGAGCTTAAAAGCAAATGCTTGAAACTCTTATTAAAAATAATAAAAAAGAACCTTTAGTTATTGAAGCACCTTACCAGTTAAGTGAGGTATTAGATAGATTTCAAAAATCTACCCTTAAAGAAACTCCTGTTTCTCTTAATGATTTGAGAAAAGAAGTTAATGTATTAAAATCTGAAATTACTCAGATTAAGCAGGATAATACTTTATTATCCCAAAGAATTACTTTACTAGAAAGCAAGTCTTTAATGACTAATGATTGTAAGGATATTCCCTCTTCTAGTAATAAAAACGAAACAGAATATTTAAATCTGCTAGAGCAAGTAACCTCTCAACAATGGTATATCAAAATTACTCTTGTAGTAAGTCGAGAATTTATTCTCAAAGATGAGATAGCCCTTGTTGATAGCGGTGCTGATTTAAATTGTATTAAAGAAGGAATTATTCCTACCAAATATTTTGAAAAAACTACCCAATCTATCTCCCATGCCGCTGGAGAAAAACTTCAAGTTAGATATAAGCTTTCTAATACTTATATCTGTAATAAAGATATTTGTCTTCCTACCTCTTTTATTCTAATAAAGAATATGAATCATAGAATAATATTAGGAAATCCTTTTCTTCATAATATTATGCCCCTCAACAATGTTGACAAAACAGGGATTTCTACTATAATAGAAGGTAAGAATATAAAATTTGATTTTATTACAGATCCTCAAACTCGTATAATAAACGAGGTTAGAGACCGTCTTCTTAGTAAAGAAAAACAATTATGTTTCCTCAAAGAAGAAATAAAAGTCTTAAGCATTAATGAGCAGCTTAGCCAACCAACCACCAAAACCCAAATAAAAATCATTGAAAAGCAGTTCAATGATGAGGTTTGTAATGACCTCCCTAATGCTTTTTGGGATAGGAAAAAACATGTTGTTTCCCTTCCTTACATAGATGGTTTTAATGAAAACCAAATTCCTACTAAGGCTAGACCAGCCCAGATGAATAAAGAATATTTGGAATTATGCAAAAAAGAGATTATTCTCTTTTAGCAAAAGGCTTTATTAGAAAGTCTAAATCTCCCTGGAGTTGTACAGCATTCTATGTTAATAATGCTGCTGAAAAAGAAAGAGGCGTGCCTAGATTAGTCATTAATTATAAACCTCTTAATAAAGTTTTAAAATGGATTAGATATCCGATCCCTAATAAAAAAGATTTGTTAGATAGATTAAGCGATGCTTTAATCTTTTCTAAATTTGATATGAAATCAGGATACTGGCAAATCCAGATTAAAGAATCAGATAGGTATAAAACGGCCTTCACAGTTCCCTTTGGTCATTATGAATGGAATGTCTTACCTTTTGGCCAAAAGAATGCCCCTTCTGAATTTCAGAATATTATGAATGATATTTTTAATCCGTATACAGAATTTATTATTGTCTATATAGATGATGTTTTAGTATTTTCTAAAACAATAGATCAGCATATTAAACACTTAAAAATATTTAAGAATTTAATTAATACTAATGGATTAGTAATATCTGCTCCAAAAATGAAATTGTTCCAAACTCAGGTTAGGTTTTTGGGACATATTATTAATCAGGGAAGAATTATTCCCATAGATAGAAGTATAGAGTTTGCATCAAAATTTCCTAATGAAATTCTTGATAAAAAACAATTACAAAGATTTTTGGGCAGTCTTAATTATATTTCGGACTATTATGCTAATTTAGCACAAGATACAGCAATTCTGTATTCTAGACTCACAAAGAAACCTGAACCATGGACTGAGAAGCATTCTCAGGCTGTTCAGAAAATCAAAGCAAAGGTAAAATGTTTACCCTGCTTATCTTTAGCCAATCCTAAATATTTTAAGATCGTAGAAACAGATGCCTCTAATATAGGGTATGGAGGAATACTAAAACAAGTAATTCCTGAAACTTCAAAAGAAGTTCTTGTTAGATTCACTTCAGGAAAGTGGAATCCCACACAGTTAAAATATTCAACTGTAAAGAAAGAAATGCTTTCTATTATTAAATGTATTTCTAAATTTCAAGGTGATTTATTACATCAGAAATTTTTATTGCGAATTGATTGTAGTTCAGCAAAATCAATTATTGAAAAAGATGTAAAAAATCTTGTAGCAAAACAAATTTTTGCAGGATGGCAAGCTCAACTGGCAGCCTTTGAATTTGATATTCAATTCATAAAAGGAGAAAATAATTCTCTTGCTGATTATTTAACCCGTGAATTTTTACAGGGTGAATGACGACCCCTAATAGGGGAAGAGGCCGCGGTTATGGCCGAGGTCGAGGTTACGGGAATAACAATATGTTATCTCAAGAAACTGTCCCACTAATAGGTGATTGGACTATATATCATCACCGTCAAAGGATGCAGCAATTACCTGCACCTCCTAAAAAAGAAGATATTCCTTCCTCTAGTAAAGCAGCAACTTATAAAGATGTTGCTATTACTGACTCTCAGCAGGATAAAGAATATTTCGAAAATCCTACCACCGAAACTATTTTGTTTCTGGAAGAAGAAGATCTTAAGCTCACTCCAAATGATGGATGGTCCTTAAGAACGAAATACCTTGAATCAAGAGGTTATGCTGGTCTGAATAATCAGGGAAGGCAGAATTTAGAAATTTTGCTAAAAATCACTGAATCAATAACGATTACTCATTATCATCAGAACAATAATCCTGAGAATTTTATAAATTTCAGCAAATGTCATATCCAGAAAATACTTCTTCCAAGAGAATGGGGATTTAATCCCAATGCGGAAAAAGCTATAAAAATAGCAGAAGGGAAGTACATTTACTTCAACTACTGGGATTATGTAGAAGCTTTCACAAAAGCTTTTTACTATCAAAATCCAAAAAACAAACATTCTTGGTTTTTCAGTATTGATCCAGGGGTGCTTAATAAGCCAGTTCCTAATTGGTTCTACCAATGGTGGGCAAAATTTGGTCCCTCTTTAGAAATTCTTCCTAAGGAAATTAAGGATTTATATATCCCTTGGTGCGACAATAGTCCCCTTATTGCCAGAGTAACTGCTGAAAGAATGATTAAGGGACAATGTCCTTTCATATTTTTTACTAAATTTCAAATACCATGGATTTGGAGATGGATAATATCAGTCTCCCAAGATAATCTTGATATTCCAATTTTACAGAGAAATTTCTTTTGTAAATGGTGGACTAATATAGATGTTAAAGATGTTCAGGCTAAAATAGCCACCATCAAAGCAACTATTGTTGCTGAAAAAGGCCAAGGTTCAAAAGAAAAATCGTCTAATCAACCTTCGATTGCCAATATGAAGGAATATTTTCTAAAGAAATATCCTACAGATTCCGAGGAACAAATAATGGTCCGAGTTCTAGATTTTATGAAAGAACAATTTTTTAGTTCTTTTCCGTCTCATCCAGCTCAGGAAGAAGATCAATCAATGAAAACTTCTTCATCTCAAGGATCAATGGATTCTAACCCCTATAATTGTCTAGCAGGCGAATCTCAAGCCGAAGAAGAAGAACATTTATCTACAGAAGAATCTCAACCGGCTCAAGCCCGAGAACCTTCCCTAGGAGATTTCTGGGATGCTATGACTCAGACTTTAATTCAAAAGTCCAAGGATAAAGGAAAAGCTCCCTATAGCTGATCAATGCCGACCTTATTTAGAGCATTTAAAAGGTTAAAAGAAGATGAAAAGGAATGCCTCAATCTTTCTCATCAGATTGATGATCTTGATTCTAAATACAAGAATGCATCTCTTCTAGAAAGGAAGAATCGGTCCACTTCAGAAATTATGAGGGATTTTCATGAGGTTAAGAGTCTCCGCAACCGAAGAGAAAATATTAAAATTCTCTATTCTATTCGGAGAAAATTACTTCTCAAATATTCTAATCTGACAGGATAACTGCCTTTGCCGACACAGCAGCAATAATTCAAGATCAATTATTTGGGAATTCACTATTGAAGGCAATAATATCTGCTTCTGATAATGGAATTTTAGTGGGCAAAGCATAATCTTTGCTTTATTAAAGTTTGTTGTTTGTTTTGTAAAAGTTGTTTGTATGTATTCATCATTGATTGCGTCGATGGGGCCCAATGAGTACCCGGCATCAATAATGTCTACTTTTCTTAAAGTTATTTGTCTGTTGTAATAATTCAGTTTATAGAGTGTGATAGGGTGTCTCTAACTCTCTATAAAAAGAGAGCTTTGTATTGATATTCAGTACGCTGCAATAACATTTCATTTTTCTTCTCTTCTTACTTTCTTCATGTGCTGAGCCTTTTCTTATATTAATACTATACTGCTGCTTTCTTATCTGCTTCCGCTTATTTGGTATCAAAGCCATCTTTGTTTATAGCCCTGGTGAAGGTACACCCTTTTATCTTATTCTTTTAATTTATGTCTGTTATTAGCTAAATTTCTGTTGTGGAAGGTTGGATGTTCTAAGTAACACAAGTATGTAAAAAAAAAAAAAAAAAAAAAAAAGTCAAAAAATCGGAATATTTTTAGTGTTTTCTTAAAATGTCATCTTTTATCCCGAGAGAAAAAATGGGAGTTTTCTGGATGATTTCGTAAAAGAAAATTTTTGCTAAAAATATTTCACATCTTTGATTTCGTGGATTTAATCCGTCTGTCCCTTTGGTTGACAGTTAAACGAGTGAGTCGTTTGCAAAGATGACCAAAAATATTTTTATTTCTCGCACTTTTACTTCTGTAACAAAATAAACATACTTATGTAACTTAGAGGTCCAATCCACCACAACAGCTTTAGCCTTATCTTTCATTATTATGAATAATTTGGAGGATGATGAGCATCCTAATGATTTAGTTAAAAATGCTGAATTAGCTGAGTATCCAAAAAATTTGGATAAATTGAATAAATGGGTAATACCCTCTGTTCCCTTAGATCATATTTATAATATTGGATTCTTTGATTTTAAATCAAGACAGGTCATAAAAACTATGGAACAAACCATTAGAGTCACTGACTCTAATCAAACAATTAGATTATTAAATAAGAAGGATTTATTTCCTTTTAAAAGCTATAATTTTATTCATATTGGATTAATCCAGATAGCCTTTAAACCTTTAACGTTATTAGGTTTAAACACGAGTATTATGGCTTTTGTTAGAAATGGCCGATGTAGAGATTTTAAACAATCTCTAGCTGCGTTAATAGAAACCAGTCTATGCCATGGACCCGTCTATTTTGACGTAGCTCCCAATTTAACACTATCTTTAACTGATAGTCATTTGTTAGATGCTATGCAACTAACATTACACACCCATGGATATAATTTTAAACCAGGTAGTGAAATTATAGCAATTTGCTATAGAATTTATTACAAAGTATTAAATACTTTGAATCCGAAGGCCAAACAAATATCTTGTCCTGGAACTACAACTGTAGTTCAAACCAATTTATTAACTTCCAACATAGCCACTAATAGAATGATTAAGTGGAAAGAAATAGACTTCCCAGAGACTTGGTCTCTTCCTCAAGAACTAGAGCCTGAGCCTCAGGTCAACAAAGAAGTTGATCAAATAATTCAAACAACAGAAGGAGATGTAGAAATTAAATTTACATCTCAAAGAACTATTAGGATGCCTAGGACTAGGTCCGCTAGATATTCCTCTACTAGTAATTATATCACTGCCCCGAGCGTTTCAGCTAGGGCTTCAACTTCTCAAATCAGAGAAGAATCTATTGTTCCTGAACATGTTGAAGAAATTAGAATTAGCCAAAATAGAATTCCAGAAGGAATTTATGAACAGAGTAGAGAATCTCCTACTCAATCAGAAATGAGTTTCCATATATAATGATAGATTTATCCCCCGGAAGTGAGATGAGAGAAATTCTCAATAAAGAATTTCAACAGGAAAAACATGCCCAATTTAGGCAATGGTATTTTAAGAAATAATATATATATATATATATATATATATATATATATATATATATATATATATATATATATATATAGGCTAGCGTTCAAATAGAAACCAACCTTAGAATAGAAACTAGAAACCTACACTAAATAAATTATATTTCATTTATTTTAATGGCCCCGCTAGGGGCACTTTCACAAAAAACGTTTAAAATTCTTGGCTCTATTCAACAAAAATATAAAAAAAAATAAAAATAATTTTAAAAAAAGTTACTGTTCACGTGCCACGTCATCACGTGAACAGTAACTTTTTTTTTATAATTTTTAATATTTTTTTTGAATAGAGACAATAATTTTAAACGTTTTTTGTATTGGAGTACCCGTAATTTGGTCATTAGATTAGCTTGAAATATTTAATTTTGATTTAGTTTCTAGTTTCTTTTCTAAGTTAGTTTCTATTAGAACAAGACCCTATATATATATAGAGTTGCACTCCATGAAGAACATCTTATATAAAGAACACCTCATATTTAATTCAATATAAGAGTTCCGTCATGACACCCAATACAAAAAGTTCTTATTTTTTTATCTTCTATCCATTTAACAAAAAAAAATTAAAATAATTTTTTTGGAAAAATCACTGTTCATGATGACATCAGCAGTGACGTCATCATGAATAGTATTTTTTTCAATTTTTTTTTTTTAAAATTTTTTTTGCTGGATGAATAGAAGATAAAAAAATAAGAACTTTTTGTATTGGGAGCCCCTGGCGGGGCCAATGAATCTATTGAAATAATTGATTTTATAGTGTTCTTTGTTGTTTGTTATATAAGAGTGTTCTGTATGGAGCAAAGGCCTATATATATATATATATATATATATATATTTTGCGAGAAGCTACAAAATTAAGTATTAAACAGTATCAATGAGATTTTTTTTTATTTTATACCTCAAATCATACACTTTTCAAAAATATTACAAAAACAGTCATCCAATTCTTCATTTTTTTGAACCAACACTTTTTTTTTCACTGACAACAATTTTGAAAACCCCAAACGGAGCTAAGTTGGATTGGACTGTCAGTTCTTTATAAATTTTAAAATTCCATAGACATACAATTCAGCTAAGAAATTTGTCTATTTTGCAGGGTCTGCCTAAAATATAAAAATTGTGGATATCTTGCAAGTACCCCTATTGCACAAGTTTGCAAAATGTCCCAATAAACAGTTAAAAGAGGCATAAAAAAAAATTCTACTAATAGATGATGTTTTATTATAGGAACACACAGTCATTGCAGATAATGTAGAGAGACCAGATTGAGTGGACGAGGGAAGTACAAAAATACATCTAGAATCTGTTTTCATAATAAAAGTGCTCAACTTCTGCACCAAAATACAAATATACAACTCACTAATGATCCCTGCAAATCCTAAACTTGCACCTTAAAATGAAAATGAACCATTAGTGTTACAAACCTCAAAAAATCCCACTTCAATATGTAAATGACTTTTAGCAGAATCCAAGTACCACATCCCTTTAAAAAATGATAGCAAAAAGACTGCAGTAAAAGGAATGCACCTCTGGGACTTCCATAGACCCTAAGAGATTGATGGAGATCCATTTACTAAGTCATGAATTTGTTTTAAAACTTCTCTATTTTACCTTATCCAGGAGCTTGGATGTTCGGAACTCAGCATCGTCTTTGATGAAACTCCACCAGATGTATGTGAGGGGAACTGTGGTGGCATGCCAAAGAGCATGAGCATCCAAATATCCTCCATATGGAGGGAAATCATAAATCTCTAGAAGCATTGCCAGGCCACCTCCCACGACCACAAACCACAATTTCCAACGTGAAGGATGGTGAGTAATACCAGCCCATACTGACCAGATAAGAAGTTGTGCAACACCCATGACAACACAAACTTTCATGTTCCACCCTGTTAAATCAAAGAAATTCCAGTTGGTAAAGATTAGAAATTTACAAGTACATCCAGGTTTTTTTTTAATAATATAAATGGAAGTTTGTAAAACATGTGTAGATGTAGATCGTACAACAATACCATAATTCATTTCATAATTGTTGAGGTACAATATGTGGGTGGTCACAAAAGCAAGAAGTGGGGCAGCAACCATTACTCTGGCGGCCTCAACCCTCACATTAAAACTTCTTAGTATAGCCAAAATTAACGAGTATCCAAGTAACGCAATGGCAGATGAATAATCTAGCTTTTCCGTCAAATCCACATCTCTGCAATTCCAAAAATAGTTACACCAGTTAAGTACATATAGAGAGGTGAAGAGAGGGGGCGGGAAGGGGGGGGGGCATGCAGTTTTAGAAGATCTCAAGATCTAGGAATTAGGTCTATTGAAGGCAATCCACTCCTTTTTAATTTCAACAGAATATAATGGCTTATCTATGAATAGATTTCATTGTAGTGACAAATAATTGCTTCTTTTGCAACTTTTCAGCTTTTCACACATTTGCTGATTTGCATGATTGTGTGGAAAGAAGAGAGAGTTTGGGAGGGAAAATTAGGCAAATGATCCTATTAATTTCACTGTTCCTTGTCCTTACAAGTGTTAGTACTAACAAGTATAATTTCTAACACCCTCCCCAAAAAGCCATACCAGCCTTGCAACTAAATTACTGAAACCACTTAGTAATCACCATGGCTGCAGTCTGACAATTAAATCAAGCTAACATAGCACATCACATAATTAGTCTAGCACGATGGTCATGGTCAAGAGGAAGGTCAGACCCCTAGGCATGACAAAGCCCTCTCCTTTAATCCTTTCTCCGCAAGAACATGAGCAGGGAAACCTGTCTCAAGTTGGCAATTCCTAAATATCCTTAGCATCCTATCAGCTACTAATTTTACAGTACGTACACTGCTATCGTCACAGTTCTCCTAACTGGATACGTTTAAAACCTCCTAGATAGAAAACCATTTTCTAAAGCCTAATAGGAAGTCCATTTCCGGTCTAACCACGTTAGACCTCTATCTTCCAGAAAAAAACCATGGACCATCTATGACAAGGTCGACTATACTTATAACACAGACCACATCATCAATAGCAGTACGACTAGCAGTTACCAACGAACATCTAAATTAGGTAGCAATAATTCCCATGAATATATATAATTGAGTATGAACAATCTCCTTTTAAACTAAGATTATAACTAATATTGATAAAAATTCAGATTAAAACATAAAGTTCAATTAAAGAAAAAAGATGCGTTAAAAATAAAATCATAACTAATATTTAAATGTATCAGACATGGTTACTGAAAGCGCACATAAGATTCAAATTGAGATCAAGACAAAAAAGATTTAAAATAAAAGAAGAGGAGATTGAGATAAATAAAATGTTAGTCTAGGTCACAATCACATGGATCCTCAAATATCACCAAAAAAAGGAAGCATGCCTTTTCTAGATAATCATCATCTAATAGGTGATTTATTGATGTTGGAGGAGATCCATGAGGAAAGAGACGAAGAAGTTAAGATTTAGATTGCTTAGTTGATGTGGGGGAGATCTAGGAGGAAAAGGAAGGACAGAGAAGTTAAGGGTGTTAATGATGATGATGATAATAATAATAATAATAATAATAATAATAATAATAATAATAATAATAATAATAATAATAATAATAATATTTAATAATAATAATAATAATGACGATGATGATGATGATGATGAAGATTTTAAGACCTTGAGGAAGAAAAGAATAGATTAATCTTAAAGAATGAACATGCTCTAGCGTATAGAGCTATTTCTTCTTTTTTATTATAAGCAGAAAGTTACATCTCATCTCTTTTTGATTACATTAACCACAGTGTGACCTGTTTTATGATTTATTGTTATTATATTTAATCAACTTTATCATGTTTTTGCATCTACATTTACGTGTGTCTATACATATTAAGTTTTTATGTGATTCGCACTCACTTGTGAAAAAATTTTGTGCGTCAGTCAAACTCAAACAGGTACTACTTAACAACAATTTTTTTAAAAAATTTTATTATAATAAATATTGGCCGATATTCAACAATTTTTCAAATTATATATATTTTTTTCATTATATATTAATTTACAAGCCGCGCAAAGCAAAGCTTGTTACCTTTGAAATGTAAACTAGAAAGAACATTAAACACACTTTAAAAATATATTTACAAAATAGACCTATCCCTCTTACTGATGTTCAATTGTCCATCTGCAAGACTAGATCAAAAAAAATTAGATAAGCACTTGTGCATATCTTGAATCAAGGAATGCATATTACTAGATAGCATGTTACTGCTTTAGAAGAGAGGGAAAAAAGTTAATGGAGCTTTTATCAAGCTATTGTTGTATTGCATATTGTATATTTCTTGGGGGAAAAAGCAACGAGAACCACAATATGGAAACAGATCATCAAAGAGTCGTTACTTCTCCATGATTAATGATAAGATGCTATGATTGGGCAAATGTGTACTATGATATGAATGTATTACACATGTAGAACTATCAACTCTTTCTTTCATCATCTAGTTTATCCAGTTATTACGAACCTCGGGGTAGAAGCATAGCTACAAGTAAACAGCACTTTTACCCACTTCAATTTCCTATAAAGCAAGGAAAATTACCTTATTCGACTTCTCTCATCCCTCAGCTTCACCTTCCTTACATGCATAGCTTCACATGTTATCAAGTTTTTAAGATACTTTATTCACAAAATCAGTTCCTATCGTAGAGTGTTTCTTAACAAAATTTATGAATACCAAGCAGAATTGATCAATAGTTACCTTGCTATATATAAAAACCAATAATCTACCAGTGAAATCAAAGAAGCAGAAAAAGATTACCGACTGTGGAAAACAGCACTCCAGAACCACGAGTTCAAGGCTAAGAGCCCGTAGATATGCCAGAGAGCTGCAAAGTCATAATATGGGTTCTTAAGTGGTTTTAAGGGAAGCTTGTAGTACAACAGGATGACAAAGGATAGCCAGCCTTGGAAATGCATTGCCAAGTTCAGCACTGAGAGAACAACTGAAGCAGGTTCCTGGAAAACACAAAAAGTTGATGCTTACAAAGCGAAAGCAAAAATATCCTACAATATCTTTCTGGAAGGTATATAGAAGCATAAAACATACAGACAAACCTGAATCCCATACACACGTGTAAACGGCCATTTACCATGATATTTGACAGGAGGAAGATCATATTCTGCTCTAAGTTTCTCTCTGTTAAGCATGCAATGGTATCGACAATCACTTTGGCAATCCCATTGTTTCCACCTCAAATACACTGGTTCTGGCTTCTGAGGGTCATTACTTGCAGATGAATTACACTGTGGAAGACAAACTTTCTTAACACATCCCGTCTGCTTACATTGTTTTACACAAGACCTGTAGAGAAATAACACTGTCATACCGCACTCCTTATATCATTTATGCATCCACACAAACAGACATACTCTCTACTTCTGGAGTTCTATATATAAAGAACCATGCAACGTAAGAAAGAATACATGACCACAAAGACTCACCATTCATCCAACCAAACGGTTTAACCCATTATACAGTCATGCATTTACTATGAAGAGAGTGTTCAATATCAGTTCTGTGCACACTGTTAGAGTTTTTTCTTTGTATATAATCAGAACAACACAATTTTGTATGGTAATTGTCATTAAGGTTGAAACTCATGAAAGGCAGCATAACAAAGTTCTATTACACAAACACACTGCACAGACACACATTCGGTTTATCTAATGTGTGCCCATGGGCATACAATAAGAGCTTAGTTGGCATTCTTTTATTGGTATTATTTTCATTAATAATAATGGGCCCCTTGTATGCACAAAAAAAAAATCTCATCCAATTAAAATTAGCCAACTCATAAAAAAGTACTCCCTCTGTTTTTTTATATTAGTCGCTTGACTTCTGTGCACGTACTTTTAAGTGTTTTGACTGCATAGTTAAAATTAATTTTTTCAATTAATTTTTTTTGTGAATTAAAATTTTGATTACAGATTTTTATTCAAAAAAAGAAAATTTCAAAAACAATAATTTTAGCTATGTGGTCAATGCACCTAAAAATGTGTGCAGAAAAGTCAAAAGACTAATATAAAAAAACAGAGGGAGTAGTTGTTAGAGTGTGCCCATGGACACACATTAGAAAGTCCCTATTAACAAAGTTCAATTTTGTTGGAATCATGAAGTATTTGTATTAGAGTTTGAACCAATCAAAATTTGTCAAACATATCTCAAATCAACCATGTAAAATTAAAACAAGGAAGAGGCTCAGAACTTACACATATGCTGGTTCAGCATCACCAGGACTAGCATCAAATGCTCGGAGAATACAGGCTACCACCACAAAGAAAGTGAAACAATAACGATCAACCATCTGGAAAACATGTCATTCACAAACCAAAAGTTAAGTGCGCCGCAGAAACAACTATCTGAATGCAGGAAGATAAAACCAACAACCAATTCACACAAGCTCAAGCCTTTTACCAGCATAAAAAAAATCAGAAAACCTATACCAAATTCACAGTCCATAAACATGATAAGTAATGTATGATCTACTTCGTAAATATCAGACATCTTCACAATTTCAGTAGCAACTCATTCCAACTTAAATTTTCAAGCATTACCGAAATTCATAAAACCTCAACCAAATTCCTTTCTCTCTCTCTCTCTCTCTCTCTCTCTCTCTCTCTCTCTCTCTCTCTCTCTCTCTCTCTCTCTCTCTCTCTCTCTGTCTCTCTCTCTCTCTCTCTCACACACACACACACACACACACACACATTATATCAACTAACTATCCAGTGAAGTGGTGAGTTTAACAGGAGAAACAACAATCAAGCATAAATTTACAAATTTAGAGACAGGAAAAAGAAGATTAAAAGCTTAATTAACACATTTTAATGACCAATACATGATCAAAGTCGAAACTAACGAGAGATATTCTTAATAATTTCAGGTCAAAATTGAGAAAAATACATACCTTGAATTATGTGTGTATGTATTTTGTCAGAGGCAGATCTAATAGACGTACAGAAACGAACACGTAAGAAACAAGAAGGATCTGGATTAATCTCAAATTATTGAAACCTCCACCTCCCTAAATTTTTCATTATTTTTCAATTCAAATAGTCAAACTTTTACAAATAATGGTCTAACACTATCACTTCCTTTATATACATTATAGGCCAACATCGCCTTTTCACCCATTTAATAATTTACTAAACTATCCCTGCATCATGTTAATGTTAAAACCTTTATATACATTATAGGCCAACATCGCCTTTTCACCCATTTAATAATTTACTAAACTATCCCTGCATCATGTTAATGTTAAAAAAAAATGGATTTCAGTGGATTTGAACCCATGACCTCCATGTACCAATTTTCTTTTATCCACATTATTACCACTACACTAGAACACTTTAGTTTACATTTTTTAAAATCATTAATTGCATGCACAAACAATCCACTTGTTACATTTCCTTTAATAATATAACAATATTCTTATGTTTGCATATATTAATATCGCTACGCTAGAATACTTAATGATACACTTTTTAAAATCAATAATTGCATACTTAATTGCATACTTTCTTTATATACATTATAGGCCAACATCGCCTTTTCACCCATTTAATAATTTACTAAACTATCCCTGCATCATGTTAATGTTAAAAAAAAATGGATTTCAGTGGATTTGAACCCATGACCTCCATGTACCAATTTTCTTTTGTCCACATTATTACCACTACACTAGAACACTTTAGTTTACATTTTTTAAAATCATTAATTACATGCACAAACAATCCAGTTGTTACATTTCCTTTAATAATATAACAATATTCTTATGTTTGCATATATTAATATCGCTACGCTAGAATACTTAATGATACACTTTTTAAAATCAATAATTGCATACGCAAGCAATCCACTTGCTACATTCGCTTTAATATCTATTTTCAAATTTATTCGGGATAAAAGTTATTAAAATGATAAGAACATGTAAGATATTTTTGACTGAATGAATAACCGACTGAATGTACGTGTATTTAATATAGATGAGCATTTCTCCCGATCTGCCCGACCCCGATTTAATACCTTTCCTGTTTGGAGATTCGGAAAATTTTTCGGGTTTGGAACGGGAAACATGAAATGTTATAAATAAAAACTTGGGGATGGGAACGAGCTGAGGGATTAAAGCATCTCGGCTAAGGGGTCATTTGTTAAATCTGAATATCACTTTCTGAACCATTGATTATCTGAACGGTTGAATAATCTGAATTCTGAACGAAAGTTGTTGTTTGATAAAATAAAAAAGATTTTGAATGACTAAATATTTTGAGTTTTTATTAAACATATTTTCCGAATAATTAAAATATTTAGCCAATAATAAAATTTGAAAGTAAGATGAATTATTTTTTCAAGCTTTTTCGATAAATACCCAAGTTCAGAATTTTTTTTGCAAAGGTATTTTTTTAAAAAAAATATATTGCGAAAATACCAACTTATTTACAAATATACGTTATTTGCAAAAATACAGTCTGCAACCAAATCAACTAAATACAATTGTTTGCAACCACATATGCAACTCTATGAAAACTTTGCGCAGCTGCATATGCAACCTGATAAGATTATATTTTTGCAAAATGTTTTTCCTGAAAAATGTATTTTTGTAAATATTTTAAGAATATGGTAAAAGTATAAAAATTAGAAAAAATGGTATTTTTGGTAAATATTCATTATTTTTTTATTATATATTTTTGAGTTATATTAATATCCTTATGTTAGAAAAAACCTGTGTACGAAATACGATTGCCAAAAAGTTAGCTTGGCATAAATTATATAATTTTAAAATCAATTAATCATATTGAATAGAATAGGGATATAATATACATACCTAATATTCAATAATTATTGATGCATACAACAAAGATATTTGAATGGTTCAGTTGGAATTCTAAGGGTGGTGTCGTCCACAGGAATGTGGGAGTCGTCCAGCACCATCCAGATTTCTAAATACATTATAGGCCAACATGGCCTTTTCACCCATTTAATAATTTACTAAACTATCCCTGCATCATGTTAATGTTAAAAAAAAAATGGATTTCAGTGGATTTGAACCCATGACCTCCATTGACCAATTTTCTTTTGTCCACATTATTACCACTACACTAGAACACTTTAGTTTACATTTTTTAAAATCATTAATTGCATGCACAAACAATCCACTTGTTACATTTCCTTTAATAATATAACAATATTCTTATGTTTGCATATATTAATATCGCTACGCTAGAATACTTAATGATACACTTTTTAAAATCAATAATTGCATACGCAAGCAATCCACTTGCTACATTCGCTTTAATATCTATTTTCAAATTTATTCGGGATAAAAGTTATTAAAATGATAAGAACATGTAAGATATTTTTGACTGAATGAATAACCGACTGAATGTACGTGTATTTAATATAGATGAGCATTTCTCCTGATCTGCCCGACCCCGATTTAATACCTTTCCTGTTTGGAGATTCGGAAAATTTTTCGGGTTTGGAACGGGAAACATGAAATGTTATAAATAAAAACTTGGGGATGGGAACGAGCTGAGTGATTAAAGCATCTCGGCTAAGGGGTCATTTGTTAAATCTGAATATCACTTTCTGAACCATTGATTATCTGAACGGTTGAATAATCTGAATTCTGAACGAAAGTTGTTGTTTGATAAAATAAAAAAGATTTTGAATGACTAAATATTTTGAGTTTTTTATTAAACATATTTTCCGAATAATTAAAATATTTAGCCAATAATAAAATTTGAAAGTAAGATGAATTATTTTTTCAAGCTTTTTCGATAAATACCCAAGTTCAGAATTTTTTTTGCAAAGGTATTTTTTTTAAAAAAATATATTGCGAAAATACCAACTTATTTACAAATATATGTTATTTGCAAAAATACAGTCTACAACCAAATCAACTAAATACAATTGTTTGCAACCACATATGCAACTCTATGAAAACTTTGCACAGCTGCATATGCAACCTGATAAGATTATATTTTTGCAAAATGTTTTTCCTGAAAAATGTATTTTTGTAAATATTTTAAGAATATGGTAAAAGTATAAAAAAAATTAGAAAAAATGGTATTTTTGGTAAATATTCATTATTTTTTTATTATATATTTTTGAGTTATATTAATATCCTTATGTTAGAAAAAACGTGTGTACGAAATACGATTGCCAAAAAGTTAGCTTGGCATAAATTATATAATTTTAAAATCAATTAATCATATTGAATAGAATAGGGATATAATATACATACCTAATATTCAATAATTATTGATGCATACAACAAAGATATTTGAATGGTTCAGTTGGAATTCTAAGGGTGGTGTCGTCCACAGGAATGTGGGAGTCGTCCAGCACCATCCAGATTTCTAAATAATTAACAAACAATTTGAACGACAATCACATGAATGGTTCCGTTCATCTTCTTTAATTCAGCCATTAACAAATGAACCCTAAATCCCCAATTCCCGTTCCCAAATCGATTATCATATTTAAGAAAAAATAATTTTTTAAATATATATATTGTAGATTATTAAAAATAAATGTAATTCAAAGATTCAATTTTATTTTATAAATTTAACATTTCATAAGTTTAGAAATGGTATGGAAATAACTTACAACCAGTTCGACATGCCAAAAGATGGCAAATGTCACAATTGTCGGACAGAACCCATTCATCAATTGGCTTAAAAGCTTGTTTGCGCAGGCAAGTAACACCATTTGTTGCATCGAATTTAACATTTCATAAATATAATTTAATTTTAATAATATTTTTCATTTTTATTAAAATTGCTATTTATAATATAATAATAAATTTATCATGATTTATCAAAATAATTTGATTATCCAATTTATTAGAGAATATATAAATTTTAATTAAAAAAATAAGAATCTCCAAATTTTCATAGGGATCCTCGTTCCCCGTTCGAGGTAGGAATCATGGAGGAAAATAATCCCCATTTTGGGATCGATACGGGTTCAACGATTAGGTTCAAATTTTAATTAAAAATAAGTTCGAAATTTTAATTAAAAATATTAAAATTCATGATTTCTCGCGGGGATACGTATTTTCCTTTCGGGGCAGGAATCGGGAGCGAAATAATTCTCGTTCAAGAACCGAAACAGGTTCATCGATTTTGTTCGATCGAATTCGGAGATCGAGATGGATATAGCACTCCCTGACCTTGAATTGACCCGATGCCCATTTCCAACCAACATGAATTCATTTAGTGTCAGATTTGGACATTTAGATACAACTAAATACTAACAAAAGAATAGGTACATTAATTTTTTTAGCAACTTAAGAACAAACGGTAATACAACTAAATATTTGATAATAATATATTAAATCCAATTTGTTGACACATGTTAGATGAGTTTGATTGAAATTCAAAAGATATAGTGTGATCACAATAACATTTGAAAAACGTATACATGTTTAATGTGTGAGAGGTATGACAATTAACTATTTTATTATCATAATACATATTTAGCTCGTAACCACAACAATAATTTTATATAAATATGAAAATGGAGGTCGCTGAGAGGTTGTAAAGAAGAATGAGAGATGATCGAAGAGAGAGGAAGTATAAAAAAACTTGAGATTGTTAAAGACGAAAGATAGGTGATGTGGCAAAAAGTATGTGCATATATGATGTGGTTGAAGGAAGGAACGGATCAGAGAGGTACCTGATCAGTAATAAATTGGAGGAGATGTGAGATAGGCTACTTGATCAGTAATAAATTAAGGAGATATAAGGTAGACATATGGGTAGAAGAGAAATAGATATTTAAAATATGTTATGGCTAAGATTGAAAGTAGTTAAAAATTGTTGTCGTGGTGATCCTTTTAGGATTTCTACTGAAAAACACTGTTATCGTGGAAATATTTGATAGCTGACAATTAACTCTAATATACCACTTTTGTCGGTTATTCTTCTCACATTAAACAAGTACCACTATAAATATGAATCTCGAAATTTAGAGTGTGCTAATAATTTGAATTTAGAATGATTATAACTACTAAATCGGTAGACCGTTACAGTGAAAGGTAAAATAGACTAACAAGAGGATACAATGGATTTTATCGCAAAATTAAACAAATGTTATATGAATTAGAATGTGGCCCGTGCCTTGCACGGGCTTTCATGCTAGTTTTTAATTAGAATATCACACGCGGGGAATGGTAAAAAAAAAATCAAACGCATTTTGTGAAAGAGTAATTCTCATAGTATGATCGTCCTATATATCACAATTTTAAGATAAATGGTTTCAAATATCACAAATGAAAAAGTTGATTTCGTATATCATAGTAAAATGCTATATCATGTAGCATTTTTTAATTATTTTTTTTATAAAAACACTATTTCGTGTAGCATTATCTACACTTAGGACCAGGGAAAACTCAACTTAATCTAATGTTTCAGGAAAAAAAAAGGGCAAAACCCCATTTTTTTTGGACGAACAATGAAATTTATTAGCACAAATCACTTAACAATACATTCTTAACTTCAGTAGGAACATCTCTCCCACTAAAGATTCGATCTGGATATGAAAATGACGCTCTGGCTAAGGCATGAGCTGCCATATTTGCAGACCGTTTAACAAAGGACACTGAAACTGTGTTAATATCACGGACCAAACACCGACAATCCGCTACCACCTGGCCAAATGGAGATTCCATAATGACTTTACTTCTGATAGCCTGAATAGCTACCAGATAGTCAGACTCCAACTCGTATTTATACCCCTGCCTCTCCTTCATCCAACTAAGAGCCTCCTTAATTGCTAAAACCTCTACAACCTCCATCGGAACATTCCCATGACTGGTTACCACCTTAGCATGAACTAGTTCTCCATGACAATTTCTGGCAATCATACTAATACCAAAAACTTGTTTTTCTGCAAATGTCGCTGCATCAACATTAACCTTGATTATTTCCATATGTGGCTTAACCCATTTATCAGCTCCATCTCCTTCGTTTAACGACTGAAACAGCGCATTTGTTGACCATGTCTGGGCATTTATCCATTGAACAAGGTAGTTTTTAGCTGAAGCAATCACCACGTCTACTCGAACCTGCTTCTGATTCCATACTAAACCATTTCGTGCCCTCCAAATAGACCAACACAACGTGGCTATTTCTGCAAGTCTATCCCCATTTGTTTGATGAAAATTCTCCATCACCCATTGAAAAAAGTCTCCAGTACTTGAAACTTTTACTCCTGGCAGACCTACACATCAACATTGCTTCGCAAAAGGGCATTCTACTAGAATATGAATTATAGTTTCGTTACTTCCTTTACAAATAGGACAAACATCAACAACTGGAACAAACTTTTTCCATAGCATGTTTAAAGTGGGAAGACACTGAGACAATGCACGCCAAAGAAAAATAAGAACTTTTGGAGGAGCTTTTACCTTCCACATCTGACGCCATAAACTCCCATCATCTTCTCTTTGCCATAGGTTTTTTTGCGCTTGAAGTAGTCTATAAGCACTACGCACTGTGTAATTTCCAGTTGGCTCCTTTCCCCAGTACAAGTAATCTTCACTATTAGATTCACTAAGCACTGTATTACGGATACATCTCTGATCTCGATCATTGAAGAGATCCTCAATTATTTCCTCGTCCCATTCCCTATTGTCATTTCTCATAAGAGAAGAAATCGTGTTTTGATTAAACGCTGGAGACTCCGAAGTAATATAAGAATCCTACTCATCCATAAGCCATGGCTGTCCGAAAATATTAATCTTATTCCCAGTCCATACTTTCCATCTCGCACCTGCCAGAATCACCCCTTAGCTTCCCATACAGTCCGCCAAATAAAAATTGGGTTATGACCAATCATCGCCTCCAAGAAATTTGTTTTAGGAAAGTATCTGGCCTTATAAATTTTGCTGACTAAACTCTCAGGTCTCATTAAAAGCCTCCAACCTTGTTTTCCCAACATAGCCATATTAAAATCTCTAAAATCACGGAAACCAAGCCCCTCAGTCGATTTGTGTCTGCTCATCCTAGACCAGTTCATCCAGTGAATTCGATTTTTATCATTTGAATTTGCACCCCACCAGAACTTCGAGATCGTCCTTTCAAAGTCTTTGATGATTTCAGTTGGAATCAGAAACACACTCATAGCATAAGATGGGAGTGTTTGAGCAACTGATTTCACCAGAATCTCCTTCCCTGCTTGAGAAATCCACCTCCCATCCCACGTTTGCACTTTCTTTCTGACTTTATCTTTTAAAAAACCAAGTGTAGCAGACTTACTCCGACTCAGCATATTAGGAAGACCTAAGTAAGTACTCCCTGCATCAGCCTCTGGCATATGAAGAACTTGACATAGCAGCTCTCGATTCTCTTGAATAACATTTGCACTAAAAAAGACTGGGGACTTCTGCACATTAACTTTCTGACCCGAGGCATCTTCAAAATATTGCAATAACTCCTTAATCCTCACCACCTCTTCTTCGTTAGCTCGACAATACAAATAGGAATCATACGCAAATAACATATGACTGATACTTGGAGCAGTGCGGCAAACCTTTACACCATGAATCCATTTTCGTTTTTCATAACATCGAATTAAACCCGAAAGCCCCTCTGCACAAATAATAAATAGATACGGAGATAGAGGGTCTCCTTGACGGATACCTCTAGTAGGAATAATCGGACCCACCTCATATCTATTATGTGTAACCTGATACGATACTGTGGTAACACACTGGAGAATCAAATGCACCACCCATTCATTAAACCTCATCTTTATAAGAATAGCCCTCAAATAACTCTACTCAATTCTATCATACGCTTTACTCATATCGAGTTTAAGCACTATAAAGCCTTCCCTACCTCTTCTCTTCCTCTTTAAATAATGCATTACTTCATACGAAACCATCACATTATCCGATATAAGCCGTCCAGGAATAAAGGCACTTTGATTTTCATATACCACCAAATTCAACATATCCTTCATACGGTTAACTATTACCTTCCTGATCACCTTCACCAACACATTACATAAAGAAATAGGGCGCAACTCAGCCATTTTAGTCGGACATTTTTTCTTTGGAATCAAAACCACATTTGTCTCATTTAACCCATTTGGAATAATCCCATCAGCAAAAAACTTTTTCACCAAGTTCACCACGTCTTTGCCTACGATACTCCAGTGTTTCTGAAAAAATGCCGGAGTCATCCCATCAGGCCCCGGGGATTTATCCGGGTGCATCTGGAACTAGGGGTGAGCAAAATCGAACCGGAACCGAAAAACCGAACCGAACCACATAATTTTGGTTCGGTTCGGTCCAATTTTTTTCCTTTTTCGGTCGGTTCGGTTCTTTTGGTTAGGACCGAAACAAATTTCGGTTCTTCCGTAAATAATTTCGGTTAGAACCGAACCACCCGAATTATATATATATATATATATATATTTATGTATATATATTTACATTAATAATAATATATATAATAAATAATTAATATTTAATACACAAATGCACAGCAGTCTTATTCTCAAATCTCTGCACAGCAGTCTTATTCTCAAATCTCAACATCGTCCACTCGTCTCTACAGACTCGCGACGCATAAGCCGATAAGCGGCATAACTCAGACACCCATATCGACCGCTGCCTATCAGCTACTATATTGACATGCTAACTTGACCCATTTTTATGTTACAAGTATTGTAACATTGATTAATCATATTTGCTACATATATATAATCTAGTTTTCCTCCATTTTTTAATTTTAATTCTTGGACAGAGTAATTACATACAATAATTTAATAGACACAAAATGGTACTATGTGGAACTCAACTTCTGGATTCTTGCAATGCAATTATCAGAAGGTCGTATGGCTAATATCAATATGTACGAAACCTTGCCTGCAATAATGGAATAAGAAACATTACTTATATCAGTAGAGAAGTGAGTCTACTACTTGCTTGTTGCCTTATGTTTTCTGTGTTCTTAATCTTAACACTCAAATCAGTAATTCAAAATTCAAAAAATTCGGTTTTTATGGATCGGACTGAACCGACCGAATTATTTCGGTTCGGGTCTGGTTCGTTCCAGAAGATTTATTCGGTCCGGTTCGGTTCTTAAAATTTTGAAAATTTGGTTTTCGGTTCTTTCGGTTCGGTTCTGGACCGAACCGACCGAATGCTCAGCCCTATCTGGAACAACGCAAACTTCACTTCTTCATCATAAATTGGCTTTAATAGCTCCTCATTTTGAGAATTCGTAATTGTAGTCGGGACACACTGAACAACATATTCCCAGTTCGCTTGAGAAGAAGTAAAAAGATCTTGAAAGTACTCAGACATTAGTTCGACTAAACCAGAGTCCCATTCCACCCATTGATCATCATTATTTTTCAATCTGAGTATTCGGTTATTTCTTCTTCCAGAACTCGCAGAAGCGTGAAAATATTTGCTATTTTGATCACCCGAATGAAGCCACGGTTGCTTCGCTCTTTGGCGCCAAAAAATTTCTCTTTGGTTCAATATCAATGTTAAATTCTTTCTTTCTTCGTTATACTTCTCCTGAGAATACCCGTCTCTTTTTCCTCGTAACTGTTTTAACACCTGTTTGCAACCTTTCAATCGACTACTAAAATTCTCAATTATCTCTTTCCCCCAAACCATTAACTGTTCACCACATCTTTTCACCTTCTCCTGTATATCCCAATCTGCATTATTTTCCCAGCTATCTCGAGTTACTTGCTCACACATTGGCTCAGTAAGCCATGCGTTTTCGAACCTAAAACGTCTAGGAGCATTACTCTGGCTTATCTGTTGCGGGACTAATAACAATGGACTATGATCAGAAGTAGTACCTTCTAGATTGTAGACTTTTGCGAATGGAAAAAGCTCTAACCATGCCGATGAAGCAAGAACTCTATCCAATCTCACTTCTGTCCATTCATCCGTACCCCTGCCTCTTCCCACGTAAACTGATGGCCTACAATGTCCATATCCGTTAGACCTGAATCAACTAAAGCTTCATTAAAACCATTCACCAGCCAACCCGGATATTGAGCCCCTCCTTGTTTGTCTCTATTAGATGTAACATTGTTCAAATCACCAACCACACACCAAGGTAGGTTAGAGTCACGAGCTAAATGGGCAAAACCCCATTTAAAATGACGTTACAGGGTGTACCCTGCCAGAAACAATACTTGAGGTAACGTTTCACTATTTTTTATTTTTTATTTTTTTTGCTAAATCACTATTTTTTATTTATTAATACCAAATGCTACTTTAAGTAGAGTTTTGGGTTCAAAACTCTATTTAAAGTGGTGTTTCGAACCCAAAACGCTACTTTAAGTGTGTTATCTATTTTTTTTAAATATAAAAACTGAATATTTCTAAACCTAAAATGAAACCCGTTAAACTCCAAATGGAAACTATTTAACCCAAATGAAATATAGATAAAATTTTAAAATTTTAAATCCAGCAGCATAATTTTGGTTGTAACCAACCCTAAACCCTAAAACCTAAGTTCGTATACGATTTATTCATCGTTCTGAATATTTCTAAACCCAAAATGGAACTGTTGAACCCCAAAGGTTAACTGTTGAAACCCCAAGAGAATACAGATAAAATTAAAAAAAAAATTAATTAAAAAATTGAATTCGACGGCCTGATTTTTAAAAAATCGGGGACCAACCCCGATTTTTTAAAAACCAGGATAAGTTAGGGTTTAGGGTTGTAACCCTAAGTTTGTATACGATTTATTTGTCGTTCTGAAAATTTCTAAAACCCAACATGAAAATGTTAAACCCCAAAGGTTAATTATTGAACCCCTAAGAAAATACAAATAAAAATTAAAAAATTTAATTAAAAATTTAACATTTCTAAACCTCAAATGAAACCCGTTAAACACCAAATGGAAATTATTTAACCCAAAGAAAATACTTATAAAATTAAACAATAATAATTGAAAAAAAAATTAATATTACTCTTCCACCAATAATAATGGAAATTTTTTTGAAAGATTTATAATACAATGTTTGCAAATTTCATTAAATTGACGATTGTTATTTTATTAAAATAATTTTTGATATTTAATTGTTGTTATATTGTTTTGCTTGAAAATTCATATTTTTCCAATTTTAAAATTATTAAATTTATATTTTTTATATTTTGTTTACTCGATAACTTTATCATAATCTGTATAATTAATTTTCTTCTGAAAAATTCCAAAATAATGTCTATAAACCCTATTCATAATTTTTGAAATAAGTTGTACAATTTAATAATACTTGTTATTTCTATATAATATTATTTAAAAATTTAAGTACTAATAATATTTTGGAAATGACATATATGCCCCTAACGACCAAGACACATGAACCTTCTTACGTCAGTTATATATAGGATATAATAAAGTACAATATATATATTTAAATTTTAAAATACTAAATTCATGTAACAAAATTCAACACAACTTACTAATTGACTACAAAAATATATATTAAAATTCATATATATGTGATTAAAAAAAGATTAACTATTTCATATTCGTTATCAAATGATCTATCATATTAATACAATAATAATATATTAATAAACATTTTTCTATAATAACTGTTTTCTGGTTTCAGCTTGACCCGTAAATCGCTAATTTTATGTGTAACTCGTTAATTTTATATGGGTCAATTTCGTGTTCGACCCGTTTTTTACTGAACCCATTTACTAATAATCCTAATCCATAAAACTCGTATCAGATTCTCGGAACGTGTTCAACGCGCATAGAAATTTGATTAAACTAGCGCGGCTTAAGAACTCAACCAAGATGCTTATAAATGTGAGTTCAACATATATAAAAATGAAAATCATTTACACACAAAACTAAAGAGTCATAAAGTTCAGTTGGTAGTATGAGTTGGAAAATTACCAAAACTACAAGCTCAAGTAACTCAACTAAAAGGGTTTATAACCCTTACACCATGTAGTCATGTACAATATTAGAGCAAGTCCAACAACTCTCTTATATGATGTCCTAAGTTTAAATATAAGGAATATGGTGCAAAATGACACTCCAACAGTGTCCTAATAATCACGGATCATCTTATGCGATATTATCAAGGTTACATGAAAGGCATATGACTCGGCCTATTTGTAGTTCGAGGATCCTAATCCAATTAAACTAGATTGTAATAAGTAAATAATATCAACTGTCACAGGAATCTCAAAAGATGATAACCGTCAGAAGAAAAATCAACAAGTCAATCTATAGTTTTGATGTTTTACACTGGAAGAAGATTCAGATATCTGATCAAGCCTCAAGGTAGCATTGAAACACATGGATTCATTTAAGGGAAAGAGATTTCTATAAGTGATAAGAAACAATTTCAGTACCGAATGATTGATGAGAGTGAAGAGTATAAAAAGACCACAGTGTTAAAGTCACGATGAAGAATAGAGATTGAAGTTAGTCGTTCATGAACCAGACAGTACATCGAGCGTCAACATCGTTCCAGTGTATGTTCCTTATCATAATTACGTGGTTCGTAGTGAAGTATTGACTATTAAAGAATTTATATTAATTCTACTTTAATTGATTAAATCAAGTAATTAAGTTAATAAATAAATTAATTCTATCAGAATTAATATATTTATTAAAGTGATTATTAGATTAATTAAATAAGAATTAATATGAAAAAGAGATAATTAGTTAAATGATTTTTAGAAATCATTTAATTAATTATAAACTGAAAAATATGATAATATAACTATCAATTGATAGGTATACCGATAGTCATATACAGTTCAAAAGGAGATAGTCATATACAGTTCAACTGGATAGTCATATTTCATTCAAGGGATAGTAATACCGAATGTTATATTGGGCTGGATAGTTATACCGAAAGTTATATTTAAACTGGACAGTCATATTACATTCAATTGATAGTCATACCGAATGTCATATTAGTGTTAACTGATTGTTATATCAGTTAAAACAAAGCAATATGACTATGGCTGTGTTATATAAAGCAGCAGAATGCAGAAGGAAAACACACAGTCGAGCATAACAGAAAAATTACACACAGCAGCTCATATCTCTCTCTCTCAAGCTCAAGAACACTTACAAATTAAATTCTGTAAATTCAAGTTCATCTCAGTTGTAATATTCTATCCATTGGAACTTGTTTACTTATGATTCTTGTACTACTAGCGAATTAAGTTTCCTAGTTCACAAATTGATATCTTGATTTTTATTAACTAAATTAGCAAAGTTCATGTTGAATTTTCTAATTAGTTATTAATTACTTGATAATCGTTTGGACTGATTTTGTAACACCCATCAAGTTAATATATTGTTATATTCAACTTGAAATTTGTGTTATATTATTCCGCAAAAAATATTCGTTTAAGTGAAAATTGTTTAACGAATAAATTTCGAGAAAATGATATAGATTGTATTCAACCCCCCCTTCTACAATCTTATCGGACCTAACAATTGGTATCAGAGCCTATTGATTGATACACAAATCAAGATCCTATTTTTATTCCGTCAAAAATCTATCTCGAATTTTTAACTCACTTAAAAATTCATCATGTCGTCAAAAAGCATTGTTAAAATCCCCATGTTTAACAAGGACAATTATACAATGTGGAAAAATAAAATGGAGTTGTTTCTTGATGTCGCAAATTCTAAATATTTGGGTGTTCTACAGAATGGACCTATAATTCCAAAAGAACATATATCTGAATCTATTGTTGGAGGAATTGTTGTATCACTGTTAGTCACAGAGGCATGCCTGAATACATCTAATAACAAGCCCAAGTGGTTCGTAATGCTATGCATTACCTACATGACCTCTTAACTGAGGGAACCTCTAGTTGTAGAGTTTCTACTTGTTTGTACTATGTAATAGGCATCAAATTCTATCTGTGTAACTGTACCTACTAAGTCAAGAATAAAGCTTGAAAGAAGTTCTAAGGTTCATGCCTCAAGCAAGGAAATGAAGACTGTCAAATAATCACAGTTGGGATTTGAAGAATTGAAGAAATGAAGAAATTGCCTAAGTACTAATTCGAGAAGTACATTTGCTTATTCGAGAAGTCTAGCATTCGAGAAGTCTGGAGTTCGATATCTCAGAAGACACTATTCGATATCTCTCGATATCTCATTCGATATCTCAGGGATTCGATATGTCTATTACACGGTTCGAGAACTCAAGGAGTCAACAGTTCGAGTTCTCAAAAGGTCAACAAGTCAATGCTACATTCGATATCTCAAAAGCTCAATATGCTATTCGATATCTCAGGGATTCGATATGTCAAAATGCTCTATTCGATATCTCAAGGAGTCCCAGAGAAAAGAGCTATTCGAGAAGTGATTCGATATGTCAAGATAACACTATTCGAGAACTCAGAGTTATCGATCAAGTCAACTCCAGTTCTCGAATCACTCACTTAGTCACTTCTCGAATACATTCTTGAGGACAAAATACTGAAGAATTGTACAAGTCAGAAACCTGCAAAAAGCCAGGATACTTTATTTGACTCTGTCCTATAAAGCATGCTGGAAAGCCTACAAAGAAGCTTGGAGAGATAAGACAAGGGACAAGGAGCTGAAGAAGTGGATCTAAACAGGCTTTTCAAAGTCAAATCTGTAGCCGTTTGGACTCTTACTAAAATGAGATAGACAGACTGGAAAGTGTTTTTGTTTTACCTACCTCATTTGTAGTAAGTGGGTGTATCCATGTCTATAAGGATACAGCCTCACTTCCTTAGCTGTTAAGGTGTTGAAGTTTCTCAAATACCCAGAAAATATCTCTCTGAGAAAAACGAAGCTGAGAATACTATCATTTGTATTCACAGATTGTAGCAAAATCTTTATCTAATAAGATATTAGATTAAAGTGATATTGTGTTGTGTTTGTCTTTAATTATCCGCATCTTCATATCTCACACACTCATCACTTATCTTGCTGCAAAGATTCAAGAACGAAGAAAAGTTCAAGAATCCATTCACCCCCCCTCTGTATTCTTTTACTGTATTCAATACTCAACAAGTGGTATCAGAGCGGGCTGTTTAATCTAAACAGAAAACGATCATGAGTTCGAATACACCAAAGACTACAGGTACGGTAAAGGTCCCTAAGTTCGACAAAGAGAATTACAACCTCTGGAAAATAAAAATGCTGTTGTTCATCAAAGCTGCCAATCCTCTCTACCCTGACATTCTCAAGAATGGTCCATTCATACCACAACAAGAAGTTGCTGAATCCACAGTGGGCGCAGTAGTCATTCCTAGATCATACGTTCCAAAAGAGCCATCCAAATGGACGGACTCAGAGAAGGAAAAGATTGCCCTAGACAGCCACCTCATGTTGTTAATCATAGACTCCATGGATATGTCGATGTTTGCCAACATAGCATCATGCAAATCAGCCAAGGACATGTGGAATCACATCGAGGTGTTATGTGAAGGGACAGAGGAGGTAAGAGAAAAAAAGAAACAGATACTGGTCACACAGTATGAGGCGTTCATGGCACAGTCCAAGGAAAGTATCACTGATATGTTTGAAAGATTTCACAAGCTGGTGACTGAGCTCCAAATGAATGGGAAGGTTTACAGCACTAAGGAATTAAATATGAAGTTTCTACTATCGTCACCAAACCATCTAGAGCAAAGGGTCATATCCCTAAGAGAAAGAGATTTGAACAAAGTCACGTATGATGTGCTCTATGGGGTTTTAAAGACACACGAGCTTGAGTTGCTTCAAAAGAGGGCTATCCAAGCTAACCAAGGCAGAATGATAAACACATCCTGTGCCTTGATTGTCAACAAATCTATTCAAGACCTGGAAGCATCTGCAAGTCAGCTGAGAATAGAAGAGATAGTAGATGATGAAGAAACTGAGGAAGTAGTGACTGAACCTGCTGATGACAAGGAAGAAGATGAGTTCTACACTCTTGAAGAGCTGGATGGCATGGAAAATACATCATATGCTTTTATGGCTAGAAAATTCCCAAACATCAGATTCAAGAGGAATCAGCCCTTCAAGCCTAGACCTCAAAATCATTCATTCAACAAGAGCAAGGCACCTATGAAAACAAACAAGAACAGATTCAAAACCAGCTATGTGGATAGGTCATCTGTAAGATGTTACAGATGCAATGACCTAGGGCATTTTGCCAGTGAATGCAAGAAGCCTAAAAAGAAGGATAAGGAGTTTCTTGAGCTTGAAGCTAAGTATGAGGCCCTTCTAAAGAAGCAGACACCAGGTAAGGCTTACATAGCTGAAGGGAAGTGTTGGGATGATTCTGACAGTGATGGGGAAGAACAAGAATTCTGCAACTATGCCTTGATGGCCAATTCCAAGGAAGAACCATCTGCATCAGACTCACAGGTACCATCTCTCACTACCATAGACATGTCTGTTTCTGAATATAAATCTTTGGTTGAACAACTATCCGTTGAGATGTTTAACATTCATACTAGTATGACTGCTGCTAATGAAGAGATTGCTAAACTGTCTACTAGGAATGAACTGTTAAATAAGAGAAATGAGGAACTAGAGCTAACTACTGTGCAAATAGAAAATCTTAAACAAGAGATTGAGTATCTAAAGAATAAAGTTCTATGTGCTAGTCAAGTTGAGAAAGCTCTTAGGGATGAATTAGCTGAAAATGAATTTAAGTTGAAGACATTTAAGAATTCCTCTAGTCTATTGCAGTCTTATCATGAGAAAAATCTAGCTAGACCTAAGGCTGCCATTGGACTTGATTATGACACTCTTAAACAGAGGAAAGGCTATGCAGTCATTGAAGATGACATTGTTGTTCAAGAGGAGGTGCCTCAGGTTTTGAAAAAGACTGAGAATCCAATATTTAAAACACCAACACTTGAGATTGATGAGGATGCCTTACTCATCAAGCAAATGTTGGAGGATGAAGATGAGGCACAATCAAATGAACAACAAGCATCCTCTGAGAGTAAGAATGTCAAAACCAAAGCCAAGGAGCCAGTAGGAGGTAGACCTAGACTTGAGAAATCTGTAAATTTTGTTTCAGCTGGAAATTATGAGACTAAGAAGAAAGTGACTAATAAGAGACCAAACAGGAATGGCAAATTAGGGATTAACAAAGATAACAACTATGCTTATGTGCCAAATGCCCCTAGGAAAGTTTGTCAAAACTGTTTTAGCTCTAATCATTTGACTCATGCTTGCAAGAAACCATCTGGTAGTGTTACTAAACCATTCTATGATTGCTCTGTGCCTTTAAGACATAGAGACTCTCCTTTCTGTGATAAACTTGATTGTATGCCATGTAACATGAATGTGATGACTAGTTGTTTTAATTTGAGAAGACAATTCATGGAGGGCTGTATCAATCATAATGTTCACACACACTACACAAGGACAAAGTCTTCAAGTCCTCCTAAAGTTAGGAAGGTACCTCTGTCACCTAAGTCTAAGAACCCTGATTCTAAGACTCCCAACAGTGACAAGAAGACCAACATCAAGAAAACTGATAAGCATGCTGATTTTGATAAAACTGTCACTAAGTCACATGGACCCAAACTCGTTTGGGTACCAAAGGAGAAGTAATACTTTTGTGTTTGCAGGGCAAAGAAAGTAAAAAGAAGGTCATGTGGATTTTGGACAGTGGATGCTCAAATCATATGACTGGTGATATGGCCCTGCTATCACAGTATGAGGAAAAGGCTGGCCCAATGGTTGCTTTTGGAGATGACAGCATTGGCAACACACTGGGATATGGCAAGTTGGAAATTGGAAATGTCATCATTGAGAATGTAGCACTGGTCAAGGGGCTCAAGCATAATCTACTGAGTGTTGGTCAATTCACTGACAGAGGCTTCAAAGTGAACTTTGACAAAGATGAATGTTTGATCACCCACAAGAAGGCTGGTGATTTTGCTCTGTCTGGAGTAAGGAAAGGAAGCCTGTTTGTAGCCAATATGGACTCTGCAAGCAAGGACACAATTTGTTGCTTCTACTCAAAAGCATCAAATGAAGACAGTTGGCTGTGGCACAAGAAGCTATCACACCTGAACTTCAAAGCCATTAATTCCCTAGTCAAAAGGGAGTTAGTGAGAGGCATGCCCACACTTGAATTCTGTCAAGAAGGAGTGTGTGAGGCGTGTCAAAAGGGAAAAATGAAAAGATCAAGCCACAAGTCAAAAACAGTGACATCTATAACCAAGCCCCTGCAACTGATTCATATGGATTTGTTTGGGCCTGTCAATATTATGTCACTAGGAAGGAAGAAGTATGCTCTAGTGATGGTTGATGATTTTACAAGGTATACATGGGTAGAATTTCTGGCATCAAAGGATGAGGCTCCACAAGTAATCATTGAGCACATAAAGAAAGTTGACAAAGAAGCAAAGGCCATAAATGCAAGTGTGATTGCATTAAGAAGTGATAATGGGACAGAATTCAGAAATACCATGCTTGGAGCATTCTGCAAAGAAAATGGTATTTCTCAACAATTCTCAGCTCCAAGGACCCCACAACAAAATGGAGTTGTTGAGAGAAAGAATAGGACTCTGATAGAGGCTGCTAGAACAATGCTACTTGATGCAAAGATGCCTACATGTTTTTGGGCTGAGGCTGTGAGCACTGCATGCTACATCCAAAACAGAACCCTCATCAACAAAAACACTGGAAAGACACCTTACAACTTGATGACTGGAAAGAAGCCTACTCTAAATTATGTTCATACTTTTGGAAGCAAGTGCTTTGTGCTAAAGGATAATTCAGAATATGTTGGAAAGTTTGATGCAAAGGCATTTGAAGGAATCTTTCTTGGCTATTCTATGGAAAGAATTGCATACAAAGTTTATGTCATTTGTCAAAAGAAAGTAATGGAGAGCACAGATGTAACATTTGATGACAGCAAACTACCTGGATTAGAAGAAGCCAATGATGAAGATAAAGATCCCTTGAAGTTTGACAATCTAGATGATTCTGATGAGGAGATTGAAAGTGAATCTGAACTCATAATCCAACAAACTCAAGTGAATGAAGAACCTGTGTCAACCAACAATGAAGAAACAAGCATCCAAGATACACCTGTGAGGAGTGACAACTTCACAGGGGGAGGAAATGTAGATGATCATGATCTAAATGATGAAGCAACATCAAGGATGAGAAATCAATCTGAACATACAAGGAAATGGGATAGATCACACACTGCAGATCAGATAATTGGAAATCCAAATGCAGGAGTAAGGACAAGGAGAGCAACTATAAATGAATGTCTCTATGGCTGCTTTCTATCCCAAGTTGAGCCTAAGAAACTTGATGATGCATTGTTGGATCCTGACTGGATAATTGCTATGCAAGAGGAGCTAAATCAATTTGAAAGGAGCAAAGTATGGGAACTAGTGCCTGCACCAAAGGATAGAACCGTTGTTGGAACTAAATGGGTTCTAAGGAATAAGATGGATGAAAATGGTATAGTCATAAGAAACAAAGCAAGGTTGGTTGCAAAAGGATACTCTCAACAGGAAGGTATTGACTATGATGAGACCTTTGCCCCTGTTGCTAGACTAGAAGCCATCAGAATTTTCTTGGCATTTGCTGCACATTCTAATTTCAAGGTCTATCAAATGGATGTCAAGAGTGCATTCCTGAATGGGGAGTTGGAAGAAGAAGTATATGTGCAACAACCACCTGGCTTTGAGGATCCACAGTTTCCCCACTTTGTCTACAGATTACTTAAAGCATTGTATGGACTCAAGCAAGCTCCTAGGGCATGGTATGACACACTATCACAATTTCTACTGGAGAATCAATTCACTAGAGGCACACTGGACAAGACACTGTTCTACAAGAAACATGGTGATGATATTATCCTAGTTCAAATCTATGTGGATGATATCATATTTGGCTCTACAAATGAGGAGCTGTGTGAAAAATTCTCTAAGCTCATGCAAAGCAGATATGAGATGAGTATGATGGGAGAATTAACATTCTTTCTTGGACTGCAAGTTAGTCAAAGGAAGGATGGCATTTTTATAAGTCAAACCAAATACATTAAAGATTTACTGAAGAAATTTGATTTGGAAGAATGTTCACCTGCGAAGAAACCCATGGCCACTGCCACCAAGTTAGATGATGACGCTAAGGGCAAAAAGGTAAATATCTCAATCTACGGAGGCATGGTTGGTTCTCTACTCTACCTCACTGCTAGTAGGCCAGATATCATGTTTGCTACATGCTTATGTGCAAGGTTTCAATCAAACCCAAAGGAATCACACATGATAGCAATAAAAAGGATCTTCAAATATCTGAAAGGCACACCAAACTTGGGGTTATGGTATCCTAAGGACACAGGGTTCAATCTGGTTGGTTATTCTGATGCTGATTATGCTGGATGCAGAGTGGATAGGAAAAGCACATCAGGTAGCTGCCAGTTTCTTGGACAAAGGTTAGTCTCTTGGTACAACAAGAAACAACAATCTGTGTCAACTTCCACAGCTGAAGCTGAATACATAGCTGCTGGAAGTTGTTGTGCTCAAGTGCTTTGGATTAGAAACCAACTTAGAGATTATGGACTTGTGTTGGAAAGAATTCCTATCATGTGTGACAACACAAGTGCAATCTCTATAGTTGCCAATCCTGTCAATCATTCTAGGACAAAGCACATTGACATCAGATATCATTTCATTAGAGAACATGCAACTAATGGAACCATTGAGTTGCATTATGTCTCTACAGAAAAACAACTAGCTGACATATTCACTAAGCCATTAGATGAAGCCACCTTCACTAGGCTGGTCAGTGAGATTGGAATGCTGAATTCTTCGAATTCTGGCTAAGTGAATATATCAACTAGATTGTTGCAGCAGTAAATACTTACTTTATCAAATGCCTAATATTTCTGAAGTAAGTATTGGCTGGAGTATGATGTATAAATATTCCAATGCTGCACATGTTGAAAATCATACATATGTAGCTTGAAATTTCTGTAAAAATTTTGAGTAAACCACTATTTAATTTGGTAGAATATTCGTCAATGAATATTTCTAGTAAATTTTAAAGGATAGTGGAAATTGAATTTTATGAGTGAAAAGTACAGTTCGATAAGTCAGACTTCTCGAATGGTTCATTGTTATGTCTTGGCTCGAGTTCTCGAATAGGCCTATCTAGAACCCTCTTGAGTTCTCGAATAGTGTCTTTTAGAGAAATCGAATAGCACACTTTGAGTTCTCGAATAGAGTATTTTAGTTCTCTAATGATAGAGTTCTCGAATACTGCATTTGAGTTATCGAATCATTTGAAAAGGCTGATTTTTCGCTGACACTTAATCGCTTTTTGGATTTATATTCAAACCTTCATTTCACTCATAAAAATATATTTTTTTTAACTTTGAATTATTTTCTGAGTTAAATCACTGCCAGCTGTGAGTTAAAAACTGCCTGAGATATCGAATAAGCCTTTCTTGACTTCTCGAATAGTTGTTTCATACTTCTCGAATGACTTGTCGCTACAGAACACTTATCTATTGACAACTCAAGACATTCATATTTATATATACAACTTCACAACTATTCAATTCATTTCGTTCGATTTCTCAAGCATCTCAACTCCTGAAACCTCTGAAAAACCCTAACTGCGAATTTCTTCTTCAATCCTAATTCTCTTTTCTTCTCTACCCAAATGGCAAACACTCAACTCACCATACCATCCCAAACTAATTTCATCGCAATCTCCAGTGATGTGGAAGCACCGAATGCCAATTTCAAGTGCTTTGTTCGGTGGTTGTCTGAATCATACATCAAGAGTGCGCTCTCAGCCAACCCAACTCTGTACATAGATCTATTGGAACAATTCTGGAGGACTGCTACTGTGGAGGTCATCGCTCTTGAGAATGCTATCACCTCTTATATTGTTCACTGCAAGATTCAAGGAGAGGATATCACTATCACCACTGCAGACATGAATCAAGCCTTGGATATGCAGCAAGAGACGTATGATGCTCTGGCCTCCAATGATGAGTTGGAAGAATTCTTTGACTTCATCAACTACTCTGATACTATCAAGCTGGGAAAGTTGAATAGGAAGTTCTTGAGGAAAGAATGGAGCTTTGTATTTGCTACACTCCTTCAAGTATTCACTGCACGGAAATCAAGCTTTGATCAGATTAGTACACCCGTGCAGCAGCTTGCCTATGCCTTGGCTCATGGGAGAAAGATAGATGTTGGACTTCTCATCCTACAGGAACTCTATGGGAGACTTGGTCAGACCACAGCCAAGAGAGGTAATGAAATTTTCTTTCCTCGCTTTATTCAATCAGTGCTTAACTTTAAAAATGCTTCATTGAATGAATTGCCTGGAGTAGATAAGAGTAAAATAGGCTATCCTAAGTCCATGACCAAACTCATTTTTGGTAATTTGGAGACTAGGAATGATGTGGATGTAAGACTTAACATAACTCCCCACATGGAGGGTTTGTTTAGGTCTTACCCCCACAACATGCCAATATTTGATTCAAAATCACAGTTAGCACAGCCTAAGCAAGGAGAACAAAGTGCTAACCCAAGGCCTGCTAACCAACCCCCTCAGCCAAACACTCTATCCAGCAAAGAGCCAACTGCATCATCCTCTCAAAAGGGTGATGTTAGTAAAAAGAAGAGAAAACAGGCTGCTTCTGAACCTTTAGAAATCTTAACTGAAGCAGCCTTGGCTGTAGAACTAGGGTTAGAAAGTGAGACACCTGAGTTACCTATCATAAGCCTAAAGAAGAAGAAGAAGTCTAAAACCACCTCTTCAGTCACTCAAATGGCTGAAGTTGTAAAATCAGGGGCACACAGCTCACTAGATGTATCCTCTCAACAGGATGCATCTATAGAATCAAGCATCCTCCCCAATGCACCTATCTGTAAAGAGTCAGCACAAGGGAGTGATAAGGCTGGCACAACACTGAGTGGAGAGCACATCATAACTGAAACTCCCTCTATTTCTCAGGGGGAGTTGCCAAAATCTTGTCTACAACACACTTCTCTTTCAGAATCTACCACTCATATTTCTTTGAAGCCTGCAACTCAAGCAATTGAGGAGCAAGGCATTGATCATCAAGAATTCTTTTCCTTTGATGAGCCAATGAATTCAAGTGACTTGGTGCATGACACCTTGCTCACCACCCAGGTACCACATTTGGATGGTCAGGGAATGCATGCTGGGGCATATCCTAATGACACCATCACAAACACAGAGGATTCACTAGTTCTTACTAGAGACTCTGTGCCTGTGTCAACTACTGTTGTAACTCATCCCACTTCTGTGGAGACAGCAGTAGTAGAGTCTGTTCATCCGGTTGCAGAAGTTGCATCTGTAACTGAGGAGCCTAGCAAGCCTAGCTCTAGCTCTAACTTTATGTCTCAATGGCTGAAGCCTGTGCAACATGACAGTGCTTCAGGATCAGGGTCTGTTCCACCACAATTGACGGTTGAAGCACTTCAAAGCTTAGTTGTGGATCAGATCCCTGAGTTCACAAAAATTGCTCAGCACCTTCTCACTGCAAACATGCCCAATCCAGACTATGAAGCTATTCTCCTATGTCACAAAGAGGATGTAGAGCTACAGAAGGAGAAGATCATAGATGAAACTGAGAGAGATGGGAATATCGATGCTTGGCTGCAAGGAACCAATTCAATCCCTCTCTCAGAAGGTCTCCAGTACCTCAGAGAAGAGTACATCACTTCACTAGGGTCCAATGCCAAATCTCTCAACCCTACTGATGTGTTTGAAGCAGTGAATGATAGCTATAAAGGCATTCTCAAGGCTGCACACTATCTTGGTAAAGGCTTAAAGACAGAAATTAATGAAGTGTGTTCAGCTACAACCAAGGAGGTGCATGTGATCAAGAGGACTTTTGATGCTAAATTCCCTCAATTGGAGACTGTTCTCAAGGACATTCGAACCTGCAATGCTACTTGCACCAGGATGGACAATGGTTTGGCTATTCTCAAGGATGCTGTCACAGGTCTGGGGCACAAATTTCAATCCTTATCAGATCAGACAACTGATGCCAATGCCATGCTCAGGACCCTCTTTGCAAATCAATATGGAGACAAGCTGGTCACTGAGGTTCCTGTGCATGAGATGTCAAGGTTCGAAGTGCAGAGACTGAAGGATCAATCCCTATCTGGTTTTAAGGCCAATGAACTCTTCATTAAAGTGGATACTCTTGAAAAGGAGGTAGTCTCTCTCCACAAGTCCAATGCTCATCTTACAGACACTGTGACAACTCTGACTGAGCAGTTGAACACTCAAGCCACCACCACAGCTGATGTTCTTCTGCATCAACAATCAATGTTGTCTGCAATGATGAAGCACATGGGTCTCCCTCTACCTGATGAATCTTCAACTCCAAAGGTGCCTCTTACAGCCCCTATGTCTGTCAACAAGCCTAAGGGGGAGAAGAGGATATCAAAGAACTCAAATCCAAAGGGGGAGAGACCACTAGAAAAGGGCATAAAGATCACTGAGGGTGGCCATCAGAGAACTTTGAAATCTACTACTCATGTGCCTGGAAAAGGAAAGGACAAAGTTGATGAGCCTCCCAAGCCTCCCACTTCTCTGCCAGTTGTCACTCTACCAACTGTGCACATCACTACTCCTGATGGTCAAAGGCAGTCTATCACAACCACAGTGGTTGCAGGGAGTATGTCATCTGACAAGCCTCAAATCTCAATATCTAAGAGTGCCAAGCCAGTAGAAGTGAAGGTGGTCACTGAGGCCAAGCTACAAGAAATTGCAAACTCAAATGTCTATCATGATGATGCATTCTTAGAGTTTCTGAAAGTCTCTAGAGAACAGGCTGGTGATGCTCTGCTATATCATGAGAGTTTGAAGAGTCAGATTGACTGTCTCACTGTAGTACCAAGGAGGCTTAATGATCTATGGCTCAAGGAGATATTGATGGTAGGAAAGAACAAGATATGGCACTTAACCATCAATACTCTACAGAGTCTAAAGCACTCAGAAGTGAATGTGCTCCTTGGACTAATTGAGAAGGGAAATGAGAACAACAAGAGTCTTCATGATGACTTGAGGAATGGTCAACCTTCAAGGCTACCTGAAGTTTTCACAGATCCTAGAACTATTATCTACCAGGCTGGAACAAGAATTGAAGATATCAAGCAGCTGGTCATTCCTAAGCATCTAACTCCTCAAAATAAAAATCTCATCATAGCCATCATTGAGAAACTGATCAAGAAGAAGGGATCAAGAACAGCAGAAGAATTAGAAGCTATATCTTATCTCAGGTCATATATTGTAACTGGTATTGTATCTGAGACTGCTAAGTTCAACCCAAGCAAAGATCAAGACAAGGATGAAGATAAAAGTGACGGAAGGGGAAGACATCATAGGAGTAATCAGGGTGATGAAGACAAGAAGAAGAAGAAGGATGATGAGAAGAGGAAGAATGATGATGATCAAGGTAAAGGCTCTGAGAGGAAAAGTGGAAGACAGCAAGCCTCAGGCATTGCTGACAGTAACCTCACCACAACGCAAGACTCTAAGTCTAGGGTGAATGCTGCCAGTAGTGACCTTTCAAAATTTGCATCTATGGCTTCTGCAACTGTCTTGCCACCTCAAGAAGAGAAGAAGATTCAAGTCAAGAAACCATCTGTATGTTTCAAAAAGCAAACTGCTAATGGAATACTACAATGGTCTACAAACAAAGGTCACATACTGCTGCCAAGTAATCATGTAAAAAGAATCAAGTTCAAGCAAGCTGCAAGGAAATCAAAGCCAACCATATCAAAAGCCCTGACAATCTATCCAGGCCTAAAACTCCAACCACTAGATGAAGATTATGATGTAGACCAACTGCAATTTTTGCAAGCTCAAAGAATCTATCATGTTGCCATTGTTGATAATTGCCTTGAGATTAAATATTCTGATGGAAGGGAGGAGAAATTCAAACAAGGAGGATGTCAACACTGGGGCAAGCTATATGACATAGAGAGAATCATTGCACTGTTGAGCTCAGAAGATAAAGTGGAGAGAGTATGGAAGCTGGAGCTAATTGATTTTGTGAAAATGAAGAGAGATCATGAGGAAAAAGTCAGAAAAGGGTGTTTTGAGAAATGGCTGGCAAGAGAGAGAGAAATTGAGAGACTGGAAAGTGAAGCAGAAAAGCTGAGGAAAAAGGGTTTGTGTAGAGTTCAGTTCAACCCCTACATGGTAAAGTATAGGAGGAGAAATGGAAATCAAGTCAACATCAGAATGAATCTACTCAACCACTATCCTGCAAATATTCTGGAACCAGTACTTGAAGATTTCAAAGACTCAATTTTGCTTGAAGAATTGGATGCTATGGCAGAAATAATAAAAGCTATGGATGAGAATACAAGGAAGGAGAAAGAAAGAAGAGAGAAAGAATATGATGAATTTCAAGCCAAAGCTATGGAAAGGGAATCAAAAGACAATGGCTAGTTCTTCATCATAGGCTGTAAGATTACTCACTCTGTAGTTCTATCCAAATTGCTAATGGAAATTCATACCTGTACTGTCAAGTTTTATCTTTATGTATGTTAGGCTTGTTATCAGACATGAAATTGTGACTAAGGGTCTTACTCACAATTTGAGGGAGATTGTTAGTCACAGAGGCATGCCTGAATACATCTAATAACAAGCCCAAGTGGTTCGTAATGCTATGCATTACCTACATGACCTCTTAACTGAGGGAACCTCTAGTTGTAGAGTTTCTACTTGTTTGTACTATGTAATAGGCATCAAATTCTATCTGTGTAACTGTACCTACTAAGTCAAGAATAAAGCTTGAAAGAAGTTCTAAGGTTCATGCCTCAAGCAAGGAAATGAAGACTGTCAAATAATCACAGTTGGGATTTGAAGAATTGAAGAAATGAAGAAATTGCCTATGTACTAATTCGAGAAGTACATTTGCTTATTCGAGAAGTCTAGCATTCGAGAAGTCTGAAGTTCGATATCTCAGAAGACACTATTCGATATCTCTCGATATCTCATTCGATATCTCAGGGATTCGATATGTCTATTACACGGTTCGAGAACTCAAGGAGTCAACAGTTCGAGTTCTCAAAAGGTCAACAAGTCAATGCTACATTCGATATCTCAAAAGCTCAATATGCTATTCGATATCTCAGGGATTCGATATGTCAAAATGCTCTATTCGATATCTCAAGGAGTCCCAGAGAAAGAGCTATTCGAGAAGTGATTCGATATGTCAAGATAACACTATTCGAGAACTCAGAGTTATCGATCAAGTCAACTCCAGTTCTCGAATCACTCACTTAGTCACTTCTCGAATACATTCTTGAGGACAAAATACTGAAGAATTGTACAAGTCAGAAACCTGCAACAAGCCAGGATACTTTATTTGACTCTGTCCTATAAAGCATGCTGGAAAGCCTACAAAGAAGCTTGGAGAGATAAGACAAGGGACAAGGAGCTGAAGAAGTGGATCTAAACAGGCTTTTCAAAGTCAAATCTGTAGCCGTTTGGACTCTTACTAAAATGAGATAGACAGACTGGAAAGTGTTTTTGTTTTACCTACCTCATTTGTAGTAAGTGGGTGTATCCATGTCTATAAGGATACAGCCTCACTTCCTTAGCTGTTAAGGTGTTGAAGTTTCTCAAATACCCAGAAAATATCTCTCTGAGAAAAACGAAGCTGAGAATACTATCATTTGTATTCACAGATTGTAGCAAAATCTTTATCTAATAAGATATTAGATTAAAGTGATATTGTGTTGTGTTTGTCTTTAATTATCCGCATCTTCATATCTCACACACTCATCACTTATCTTGCTGCAAAGATTCAAGAACGAAGAAAAGTTCAAGAATCCATTCACCCCCCCCTCTGTATTCTTTTACTGTATTCAATACTCAACAATCACCTGCAACATCTGTTCCAAAGCATGCTGACTCTTTTACTCCTGCTGAAAAAGAGGACGCAAGACTAGATAAGAATTTGAGACTTATTTTAATAGATTCCCTGGATCCTGTGATGTACAATCATGTGATAAATTGTAAAACTGCAAAACACATGTGGGAAACTATTGAGACTATCAATGAAGGAACTGATGAAGTCAGGGAAAACAGACTTCAAATTTTAACCTCCGAGTATGAACACTTTAGAGCTGGCCCTAATGAAGGCATTCAGGAAGTGTTTGAAAGGTATAACAAAATTATCAACAACTTGCAAGTTAATGGCAAGCAATATACACAGAAGGAGATTAATATGAAGTTTTTGTTGACAATGCCCACTCATCTTGAACATAGGATAACAGCCATCAGAGAATCAAGAGATTTGAATAAGATTGCTCTTGAAAGATTGTTTGGTGTTCTGAAAACCTATGAATTGGAACAAGTACAGCAGAGGGAGGTCTCTGGTAAAGGAAGAGTGCCAAGTTCATCTACAGCTCTTGTAGTTGAGGCACCTAAGGAAGTGGAAGCTAAGGTTGTTCTACCTTACAGCTCAGACAAGGGAAAGACTGAAGTAGAACTTGGTCAGACACTACCTAATCAGGATGGTGGAGACTATTACTCATTGGAAGAGCTAGATCAACTGGAAGATGAATCCCTGGCATTGATGGTAAGGTAATTTGGCAACTTCAGATTCAGAAGAAATCCAAAGTACAGGTTCAAGTCAAGTAACAGATTCCAGAGAGGAGGCTCTTCTTCCTCTAGTAACAGGGGAGGATACAAAACTGGATCTGTTGACAGAAGCAAGATTCGTTGCTTCAACTGTAATGAATTGGGACACTTTGCCACTGAATGTCAGAAACCGAAGCAAACTCAAAGAAGAGATTTTGCTGCTGAGAAGAAGAAACCTGGAAAAGCCTATGTTGCGGCTGGTAAGAGTTGGGATGACACGGACAGCGAAGATGAAGAATATGGAAATTTTGCACTGGTGGCAAATGATGAAGCATCTGATCATCATAACAAACAGGTAATTGTTGCTGATCCTGAGTTGATTCGTAGTTTTTATAATTCCTTAGATAATGCAAAAACTGATTATAGAAGACTAGATATGTTAAGCACTAATCTTGGCAATGAAGTGTCAGAATTGAAAAAGGTGCATATTAATCAAGATCAACAAAGAGATGAAATAACAATGCTTTATAAAAAGGAGAAAGCTATTCTAGAAGTTGTAGGCAAACAAATGGCTAGAATTACTGAACTTGAAACACAGGTAAGGGCTTGTTATAATTCGGTTAAAGTTTCCAAAGAGTTCTTTAACAATCAAGTTGTAGAACGAACAACAGGTATAGGGTATGGTTACAATGAAGCTGTTGGATCGTTGGGCATAAATTCCCCTAACCCTGTTAGTGCTAAAGAAAGGGGAATACCACATGTGCTCAAAAATGTTAAAGAACCTCTTTTTAAAAAATCTGATGCTGGACCACCAGATATTCTATCTATGGTTATCCAAGAAGAAATGAGAAATGAGGATAGTGCTAATGGCACAGTCTTTGTTAAGGATAAATGTGTTAAGGAGAAATATGTTAAGAACGCTAATCCAAAGAATGTTTCATTAAAAAAGGATGTCACAGTCTTTGTTAAGGCTAAATCGGTTGAGGACATTAATACAACGAATATTTCATCCAAGAAAGATGTACCTAAAGTCCCAGTCAAAGTTGTTGAATCAGCTAGTTCTTTTAAGACTGGAGTAGGTGGTAATAAGTTGAAACAGAAAAATACCATGCCTATCATTGATTCTAATCATAAAGAGTGTGGTGTTATCAATTGTATGTCTTGTGCTTTTAACAGTATGCGTGCTTATTTTAATGGTAGTGATGCATGTGTTAAACAGAATGCTCCTCGACAGCACATGAACAGGAACAATAATGTTCGATCAAAGACTGCTTTTCCTCCTCAAGTTAGGAGAGAGACATTTGTACCTAAGCCTAAACAAAAGGTTTCCAAGAATGTTTACCAGGTCAAATGTCCAGTCAATGACACAAGTGTTATTGCTGCTACAGAAACATGGATACCCAAGATAAAATGAAAGATTTTCAAATCTGTTTATAAGGTTAAATGTTTATTGACTAAAGAGGTTAAAATTAAAAATGTTGTTTTGCCTGATAAAGGTCAATACTTTAAATCCGCAGGACCCAATCAAATTTGGGTCCCGAAGAAGGTTTAATCCATTTGTCATTGCAGGGTATTGAACAGGTTGAACGAGTAACCTGGATCTTGGACAGTGGATGTTCAAGGCATATGACTGGAGATAGAACCCTGCTGACAAATGTGGTGGAGAAGGCCGGCCCAGTAGTTACCTTTGGAGATAACAGCAAAGGTAGAACTGATGGATATGGCAGACTTGAAGCTGGAAATGTTATCATTGAAGAAGTGTCCTTTGTAAAAGGACTTGAGCATAATTTGCTCAGTATCAGTCAATTCTGTGACAAGGGATTTGAAGTCTACTTTAATAAAAAGAATTGTCTGATTACACACAAAAGAAGTGAACAACCATCTCTAACGGGAGTCAGAAAAGGAAACTTGTATGTAGCCAACATGAACACCAGAAGCACTGAAGAAATCAATTGCTTCTATTCTAAAGCATCCACAAATGAAAGTTGGCTATGGCACAAGAAACTTTCTCACCTAAATTTCAAGACGATGAACTCTCTGGTCAAGAAAGAATTGGTGAGAGGTTTACCGTCTATGGAATTTACACAGGAAGGACTATGTGATGCCTGTCAAAAAGGCAAACTAAAAAGGGCAACTCACAGAAGCACTGATATGTCTTCAATAACTGAACCTTTACAGTTACTTCACATGGATCTATTTGGTCCAGTGAATGTAATGTCTATGTCAAAGAAAAGATATGCTCTTGTGATTGTTGATGATTTTTCAAAGTTCACATGGGTCTTGTTCCTGAATTCTAAAGATGAGACTCCACAACTGGTGATTGATCACATCAAGTTAATTGAGTTGGATTCCAAGTATCTAGTGAGGGCTATAAGTTCAGACAATGGAACTGAATTCAAGAATGCAGTTCTGAATGACTTTTGTACTGAAAAAGGTATAACCAGACAATACTCAGCTCCAAGAACTCCTTAGCAAAATGGAGTAGTTGAAAGAAAGAATAGAACCTTGATTGAAGCTGCACGTACTATGTTAAGTGAATCAAGGCTTCCATTGTATTTTTGGGCTGAAGCTGTCAATACTGCTTGCTATACTCAGAATCGAACTCTTATCAACAAAGACTTGATGAAAACACCCTATGAAGCTATGAATGAAAAGAAACCAACACTCAAATACTTTCATGTATTTGGAGCAAAATGCTTTGTACTTAAAGAAGGAGATGATCAAGGTGGGAAATTTGAAGCCAAAGCACATGAAGCAATTTTTGTTGGTTATGAAAGAAGAGCTTATAAAGTGTATCTGATTGAACATCAGAAGATGATGGAAAATGTCAATGTTACATTTGATGACACTAAACTCCTTAGTATCCAAACTGAAGATTCATCTGAAAAGCTATCTTTTGAAGATATGACAGATCTAGATTCAGATGATGATAGTCCACCTGATGTTTTTGCTGATGCAAATGACAACAATGACAATGATGAGTCTAATCAGAATAATAGTGGTGAAAATAATGATAATATTGAAAACACCACTCATACTTCTGAACACTCATCTAATCATCCTGGCAACAACTCAGGGGGAGCTAATGAAGGATCTACTAGTCATACTCAACATCACAATGAAGAACAAGGTGAATCATCAAGACTAAATCTTCCCAAACAGACTGTTTGGAATAGAGCTCATCCTTTTGAGCTAATTGTTTGTGATCCAGATGTTGGTGTAAAGACTAGAAGAGCTTTGCAAAATCAATGTAATTATTCAGGGTTTCTATCTGAAATGGAACCTAAGAAAACTGAAGAAGCTCTTTCAGATCCTGATTGGGTGATTGCTATGCAAGATGAACTCAATCAATTTAAACAACAAGAAGTATGGAGGCTGGTACCCAGACCTACAAATAGAACAGTGGTTGGTACTAGATGGGTATTCAGAAATAAACTTGATGAAGATGGCATAGTAACAAGAAACAAAGCAAGACTGGTAGCAAAAGGTTATTCACAATCTGAAGGCATTGACTATGATGAGACCTATGCTCCAGTGGCTAGACTTGAGGCCATTAGAATATTCTCGGCATTCGCAGCCTTTTCTAATTTCCATGTTTATCAAATGGATGTCAGGAGTGCCTTTCTGAATGGTAACCTGGATGAAGAGGTATATGTAGAACAACCACCTGGTTTTGAAGATCCAGATCTGTTGGATTATGTCTACTTTCTCTTCAAGGCTATTTATGGTCTTAAGCAAGCACCAAGAAAATGGTATGATACTCTCTCTGAATTTTTACTTGAAAATGAATTTACTAGAGGTGTCATAGACAAAACTCTCTTCACAAAGAAACATAAGAATGATACAATAATAGTCCAAATCTATGTGGACGATATAATATTCGGGTCTACTAATGATCTTCTTTGCAAGAAATTTGCTAAGTTAATGCAGGGTAAGTTTGAAATGAGCATGATGGGTGAGCTGAAGTTCTTTCTTGGATTGCAAGTAAATCAAAGGACAGATGGAATATTTATCTGTCAATCCAAGTATGTCAAAGAGCTTCTCAAGAAATATCAAATGGAGGACTCATCTTCAGCAAGAACACCATCATCCACAGCGGTCAAATTTGGAGCATGTGAAAATTCTGCCAAGGTAGATATCACAAGCTACAGAGGTATGATAGGCTCATTACTTTACCTTACTGCGAGTAGACCTGATATTATGCATGCTACGTGTTTGTGTGCAAGGTTCCAATCGGATCCTAGAGATGTTCATCTCATTGATGTTAAACGAATTCTGAGATATCTTAAGGGTACGCCTAATTTAGGCATCTGGTACCCTAAAGATTCTGGTTTTAATCTTGTTGGATATACAAATTCAGACTATGCAAGAAGTGTTGTGGATAGAAAAAGCACATCTGGGAGTTGTCAATTCCTAGGTGGTAGACTGGTTTCCTGGTACAGCAAGAAACAACAAACAGTTTCCAACTCAACAGCTGAAGCTGAATATATAGCTGCTGGAAGCTGTTGCGCACAGATTTTGTGGATCAGGAATCAGCTGAGAGACTATGGCTTTGTACTTGATAAAATTCCTATTTTATGTGACAATACAAGTGCCATAGCAATCTCTAACAATCCTGTGCAGCACACAAGGACAAAGCATATTGACATCAGGTATCATTTTATTCGAGAGCATGTCATGAATGGTACCGTGGAGTTACTTTTTGTACCTACGGAAGAACAAACAGCAGATATTTTTACTAAGTCTCTTGACGAATCCACATTTACCAGAATTGTTGGTGAATTGGGTATGTTAAATAGTCCTAGTAATTAAACTGGTTAATATCTGAGGTTTGATCTTTAATAATTTACAAGTGATTGATGTGTTAATATTTGTTATTAAAATCACTTGTATAATTATTTTATCAACTTATACTTTTGCTTGTTTCTTCTTAAATCATTATTATTATCTTCTCTATATATTTTTAATTACTTCTTGTGTTTTTAGAATAATTCATTTTCTTTAAAAATGTTTTTTCTCGAATTTTACAAGCTGTAATTTATGAGAAATCTATTTTTCTTGAAAATGTTATTATCTTAAATTCAGTTTAATTATTTTTGTTGTTTTAAATAAATTATAGTTTCTTTTTGAATAATTTTCTATATGGAAATTATTTTATTAGAAAACTTATAGATTTATTAATTCATCAGAAATAATTATGTAAATATTTAGTATGTTATTTTATTTTATTTTATTTGTAATGTTTGTCCTTTTGTTATTAATGTTTGATTTCGTAAAAAGGACTACCTATGATCGTCTTAATATTTTTTATTATGTCTGCTAATGTTAGTGTAAATTAATGTGTTATTTATAATATATTATTTAATAATAATTAAGTTGTTTTATTATTAGAATTTATTACTTGTAAAATTCTGTTAATATTCGATTTTTAGGATAGTTATATTTGCTGTTTTGTTGAAATATAACTATCGGTATAACAATCCATCTGATTGTTATATTCGAATTTGTCATAGTTATATTAGTTAAAATTAGTATAATATAACTTAGTAATAAGATAGTTATAATATTGTTTTCTGTAAATATAACTGTTATTAATTAATAGTTATACTGTGTGTTTTACTCGAAATATGACTATCGGTATAACTATTTATTCGATTGTTATATCCTTTGTTTTTCAATAGTTATATTTAGGCTTAATTATTATATAACTGTCTAACTAGGATAGTTATATTACGTTTACACTTAATATAACTATTGGTATGACTATCATCCGGTAGTCATATTTAGCTGTTTTATATTTAAGCAGATTGTTATATTCAATAGTTATATCATTGTGTTTGTCATATTAGCGTGTTAAGTCACTAGAGATGGCAACGGGTCGGGTCGGGTCGGGTTTTTCAATATCCAGATCCAGACCCGATTTTTTTGACAGGACCCGGACCCGACCCGGACCCGAAAAATACCCGAAAACTAATACCCGGACCCAGATCCAACGGATTTCGGATCGGATCGGATTTTACCCGAAACCCGAATGTTTGGATTTTACCCGAGATCCGAGACCCGAACCCGAATTACTAAAATATTATAATTAAAAGAAAAATTGATTATTTAACTATTAATTGTAAATATTAATAATAAAATGATATAATAAACAATAATTAGATTAAGTGCATGTAAATATTAATAATGAAATGATACAATAATTAGTGAAATGTATGTAAATTATGTAATATGTATCATGATTATAAAATTAAGTAAGATATTAATATATTTAATAATTCATTATATATATATATATATATATATATATATATGTATATATATATATATCGGGTTTTTAATCGGGTTTCGGGTTCGGATCGGGTTCGGATCGGATTTCGGGTTTCGGGTCGGGTATCGGATCGGGACACCTAAGATCCAAATCTAGATCCAAACTCTTTCGGGTCCAAAAATAAGATCCAAATCCAAATCCAAATCCAAAAAATCGGGTTTGGGTAGATCCAAACGGATCGGATCGGATCGGGTATCCATCGGGTCGGGTATTTTTGCCATCCCTATAAGTCACCTAATTTACTCTCGTGCGATACATACATACATATACACACATCTAAGTCGAATTGCTGTCCAATTTCAGTCTCAAATCACACCGTAATCTCGTTTCTAAGAACAAAACTGAATTACCCAGTCGATTTTCATCAAAACAACGGTTTAAATGTAAGATTTAGACGAGTTTTGATGATTTTGGTTGAATAAATTTCGAATTTTCGATCTAAATTTCAAAGAGATTGGTGGTGATTTTTCAAAAACTAAAAATATATTTGTGTTTGTACTGTTATCAAGATCTTTGCCTCAAATTTTCAGAATTTTTGGTGAAGATTTCGATTTTTCGAATTTTTAAGTATTTATTAATTTGAATTTTGTGATTTAATTGGGTTAATTGTTGAATTTTGCAGATTTCTTAATTTTAATCCTTGATTTGGAATGGCTGGTGCTTATAATAATTTTGAGCTTGTTAATCACAATTATATTGGATATTTTAATCTCGAGGATTGCTCGGTGGATCGGTTCAAGCCCTGGATAAAATTCCTGAATGAACAAAATATCTGTAGCCATCCTATAACTGCAAATGTTCCCATGAAATTTGGTCCACTTAAACTAATGTGTACTACAGCTGTCTCAGATGAAAGATCGTTTTCTTTCAACTTTAATGATAAGACATATACAGTGGATGAATCTGTCTTCAATGCTGCTCTGAAACTTCCTACTGAACAATTTGCTGAAGCGCCATCAAATGATGAGTTGGCTCAATTCTTTACAAATCTGAACTATCAAGGTCAACTGGATCTTAAACGTCCACTCAAAAGCAATCTTGTTCAAGAATGGAACATTTTCTTCGAGATCATAGCAAAGGTGTTTGCTAATTCTACCAAGAGTAACAATACTGTCATCACAGGTATGTTACAGTCAATTGGTTTCTCAATTGCTCACAATAGAAGGATCAACTTTGGCAGCTTGATATGGCCTATTTTGTTAAATCGTGTGAAGAAGGCTAGAAAGAACTGTGGGAAAGGTAAAATGGTTAAGTGTCATTATCCTCGATTTTTGACATTAATTTTTAATCATCTTATGCCTAAGGATCAACCTGCTCCTTTTCCAAATGATCGAATTCAATGGTCTGGTAAACCAAACAAGAAGTTCTACACTAGGTTGGATACTTCTAAGGTTTTGTTGCATGTTCCAGTGGTCATAACACCATATATGTCCACATTCATAAATTTGCAAAATGTTATGCTTCAACCAGTTGCTGGGTTACTTGAAATTGAGCAAGCTCCAGAACATGAAGCAGAACAAGCTCCTGAACATCAACCAGAACCAGAACCTCAACCTGATCTAGAACCATTAACTACTTCTGAACCTCAACTTCAAGTGGATCAACCCACTCAGAATGAAGATGATGTACTTGTCAATGATCAGGTATTTGACTCAACTACTTTGCAATCTGAATATCTTTCTGATAGTCAATTAATTGTGAGAAGTGACCAAGGGGCTGTAGAACCACAACCCTTATCCCAGGTCAATGCACTAAACACTGATCCTAAATTCTCCAAACACTATCGCAGAAAGAAATTGTCATTCAAAAGAACTAACCCTAGTAGTGATGTCTTGAGTGAAACAGATTTGCCTTTACAAAAGAGAGGTAAAACTATGTCAAAGGCAACAATAAACCCATTCATTCCTTCAAGCACACCCCTGTTACTCACAATGGGGGAAGACATTTTCTTACATGAAGCTGAAAACATTGTTATGCAAGAAGAGCAAGTTACAGTGCCTGCCATTGTTACGGCAGAAGAACCCTCACAGGTTGACCGGGATTTGCGAACTCCCATTGCACCACCACTGACCTTCCAAGAGGAGGCTAGGGTGATTTCTAGTGCAGGTACAATGGATGCAGCTCAGGAATATGAGAGGAGTGATGTGAGAATTACCTCAAATCTGAGTGAAACACTAGCACGTGAGGTGAGTGATACTCATAGAGCGATTGAGGTGAGAGCACACAATGACACATACACTTTATCTCTCATGGCACAACTCGATCAAATGAAAGAAAGTCTTGCTCAAGCTGAAGAAGACAATAAAAACTTAAGGTTTGACATGGATAACATGAGAACTATCTTCAACAACAAGATCAATGCACTCAAACTCTCTCAGCAACAAGCGATCGAAGATTCTGGAGATGTCACAGTGGCTCAAGATCTCATTATATCTTCTATGTCGAATCAGATTGAAGATCTTCAGAATAACATAAATGAGAATCACTTATCCACTGAACATCGTCTCAGTCAAATTGAAAGGCAAAATGATCATCAAGCAAAGGGGTTGAGACACTTATATAATATCATTAGCAGAACTCGATCAAATGAAAGAAAGTCTTGCTCAAGCTGAAGAAGACAATAAAAACTTAAGGTTTGACATGGATAACATGAGAACTATCTTCAACAACAAGATCAATGCACTCAAACTCTCTCAGCAACAAGCGATCGAAGATTCTGGAGATGTCACAGTGGCTCAAGATCTCATTATATCTTCTATGTCGAATCAGATTGAAGATCTTCAGAATAACATAAATGAGAATCACTTATCCACTGAACATCGTCTCTGTCAAATTGAAAGGCAAAATGATCATCAAGTAAAGGGGTTGAGACACTTATATAATATCATTAGCAGAACTCACTCACTTACAGCAGAAGAGAAGAAATTCTTTGGAAGTAGTGATGAAAGTGACCCTGGAGCTGGTACAAGCCATAAAGCTGTAGAGGATTCCTCAACTAAGGGGGAGAAATCTAGAGGGGGAGGAAGTGTGAGTAAAGAGAAAGATGAAGATAGGAGTGAGGGGAAGAAGAAGACAACTCAAGCAGCAGAACAGGATGATGATGATGCTGTAGAAGGTTATTACTATACAGGTGAACCTGATATTGATCTGTTTGCTGACTTACAGTTTCCTGATGTTGGTGAAGAATTCGATGAACCGGATCTCAGTTTTTGGGATGATGAAGAGCCAATAATTCCTGATTCTGTTGAAACACAAAGAATGAATTTTGAAGCAAATAAAGAACTTGAACAGAATGATGCTAATCTGTCTATGAGAGAAGAAAGACTCAAGAAGACACTCGAACAGTTAGCCCATAATGAAAGACTTCAAAAGGCTGAACAGGAAGCACTTCAAAAGCAACATGCTCAAAAGCTGGAAGCTAGGAAGATGTACATCAAGTACAAAAATGGTGATAAGTGGGAACGTGCTCAAAAGGTAATAGACTCACCACAAACTTCTGACTATGATGATCGTCGGATGATTGCTATTTTTGAAAGCAAAAAGAAGAACCCTGTACATGACATGTACTTAAAAGCTTTGAAGACAGAAATTGTGAGAATAACTACTGCATCTGATCCTAAGAATGGTGAGCTACTAATCTTTGTTGAATGTCATAAGCTTGGATCTCACAAAGTATCTCTTCAGTTCTTCTATGATAGATCTCTGTCAGAGCTTTGGGTGTTGAGACAAAAAGTAAGAACATCTTCTGAGCTAGGTATACTGCTTCATGAAAAATTTCAAGAATTTGCTGAAAGAGCTGGTCCTGAAGTTATAGATAACCCTCCACAAGTTAAAATTCTTAAGGGAGAAGTTATTCACACTGTTAATCTTCAGACAGAAGAATTATATACACATCTTGCCAGACATTTGGTGTATGTTGAATATGCTCTTCGAAATCATGGTTTTGCATCTCAAGAAAAAATTGAAGCTGCAGATCATATTCGATCCTATGCTCAGACCAACATGAAGAAGTATAAGCAGTATCAAGGTGAGTTGAGAAATAAACTTGGAATACCACTGGTTTATCCTACAGATGTGTCATCCAGAAGGGAATTACTTGTTGACTCTGAATTGATCAAGAATCTACCTAATATGGATGAACAAGAAGAAGGAGAAATCAACGAGGAAGAAGGTGGTAAATGAAGATTAGCTCTACAAGTTATATCATTAGAGCTTTGACATAACAAGATAGGATAATTGTCTTATATGATCAGTCTAGAGGATCATCTATCTTGTATTTATCTTTTCTGTTTGAATCTGGATAATGTTAATATGAACCAGAACTTTTCCATTATTTACTTAGCATTTAAAGTGTTTTCTTTTACTTGTTTAATTGGGATTAGTTGAAGAATCCTCTAGGTATTTGCTTGTTATTGTATAACAAACAAATAGGGGGAGATTGAAAGGCATATGACTCAGCCTATTTGTAGTTCGAGGATCCTAATCCAATTAAACTAGATTGTAATAAGTAAATAATATCAACTGTCACAGAAATCTCAAAAGATGATAACCGTCAGAAGAAAAATCAACAAGTCAATCTATAGTTTTGATGTTTTACACTGGAAGAAGATTCAGATTTCTGATCAAGCCTCAAGGTAGCATTGAAACACATGGATTCATTTAAGGGACAGAGATTTCTATAAGTGATAAGAAACAATTTCAGTACCGAATGATTGATGAGAGTAAAGAGTATAAAAAGACCACAGTGTTAAAGTCACGATGAAGAACAGAGATTGAAGTTAGTCGTTCATGAACCAGATAGTACATCGAGCGTCAACATCGTTCCAGTGTATGTTCACTATCATAATTACGTGGTTCACAGTGAAGTATTGACTATTAAAGAATTTATATTAATTCTACTTTAATTGTTAAATCAAGTAATTAAGTTAATAAATAAATTAATTCTATCAGAATTAATATATTTGTTAAAGTGATTATTAGATTAATTAAATAAGAATTAATATGAAAAAGAGATAATTAGTTAAATGATTTTTATAAATCATTTAATTAATTATAAACTGAAAAATATGATAATATAACTATCAATTGATAGGTATACCGATAGTCATATACAGTTCAAAAGGAGATAGTCATATACAGTTCAACTGGATAGTCATATTTCATTCAAGGGATAGTAATACCGAATGTTATATTGGGCTGGATAGTTATACCGAAAGTTATATTTAAACTGGACAGTCATATTACATTCAATTGATAGTCATACCGAATGTCATATTAGTGTTAACTGATTGTTATATCAGTTAAAACAAAGCAATATGACTATGGCTGTGTTATATAAAGCAGCAGAATGCAGAAGGAAAACACACAGTGGAGCATAACAGAAAAATTACACACATCAACTCATATCTCTCTCTCTCAAGCTCAAGAACACTTACAAATTAAATTCTGTAAATTCAAGTTCATCTCAGTTGTAATATTCTATCCATTGGAACTTGTTTACTTGTGATTCTTGTACTACTAGCGAATTAAGTTTCCTAGTTCACAAATTGATATCTTGATTTTTATTAACTAAATTAGCAAAGTTCATGTTGAATTTTCTAATTATTTATTAATTACTTGATAATCGTTTGGGCTGATTTTGTAACACCCATCAAGTTAATATATTGTTATATTCAACTTGAAATTTGTGTTATATTATTCCGCACAAAATATTCGTTTAAGTGAAAATTGTTAACGAATAAATTTCGAGAAAATGATATAGATTGTATTCAACCCCCCCTTCTACAATCTTATCGGACCTAACATTACACGATAAAACTGTAGTGCGAAAGCGTACCTGATTCCATGACGATAGATATAAATACGGATTATAGGACTTGATCTTCCACAGACTTGATTCGCCTCTAACCGTATCTCGCTCTGACTGATAGGAATAGAGGAGTAGAGGTTATGAATAGCCTTGGGGACCATGATCCTATTATGTTCTTTATATAGTAGTCCAATTAGACCCCATTAACCCTAATCAGATTACTATTGGGTATTACACATTACAAAGCTCATATTGAATAAGATGTTATTGGACCCTTTATCTAAGACCACTTAATTAGTCCAAATATAGAATAAACATTAAATATAATTGTCTTTAATTTGTAAGCCCATAAATTATTATTAGATTATAAAAATAATCTAATAATCTCCCACTTGGGCTACAAATTGTTCCAAACAACAATTACATTCAATAATCATAAGTGCGCACAAAATTGTTTATTCTCTAGAAAACATCTTCCTTAGTCAATCTGGTCCATATCATATATAAACATTGAACCAAAGCGACCTTCGTCACATTGTCGTAACTCGGTCCTCAATGATCACCACAAAAATATATTCAATTACATAGATCAAGTATGGATGTGTAACTGGAAATTACATGCAATGTGATCTCAACCATGCCTATTTCCAATTGGTCCTTAATACCTTAGTGAGGTCAACCTTTATTCTTTAAAACTTTATGTCAAAACCACAATTGAAAGAGATAGCTCATATAGAGCAATAGAGAGAAATAAATAAAATAACTTTATTCTACAGAAAACTAAAAAATATATAAATATCACCATAGTGTCAATAAAACTGAGTATCGAATATAAGAACAAAACAAAAAACTCCCACTAAAACTGAATATCCTCCAATGAGACAACACCCATATGAGCAGTATGCCCAAGGAAAAACTTTATGGTATCAAAACTTTAGTAAGTGGGTCTTCTAGCATAGAATTTGTTCTTATATACTCAATAGACACTAATTGATATTGTGTTCTCTATATAATAACTTAATATTTAATGTCTATATGTTTAGACATAAAAAAAACATAACCAGAAGTAGATTTTCTTGTATCTACACAACCAAAGAAATCAGAATCGGAATACATAATGATCTCCGAATTTTTCGACTTCCGATAAACGAGCATGTAATCTTTTGTTCTTTGCAAGTAACTCATAACCCGTTTAATTGCAATCCAATGATCCATTCCAGGGTTACTCGAATATCTGCTTAATATACCCACAATAAATGCCAAATCCGGCCGGGTACTAAACTTGACCATACATAAGACTCCCAATAGCCAAAGTATAGGGAATGTTCTTCATCTCTTTTCCTTCAAGATCATTCTTAGGGCACTGTTTGAGACTAATCTCCTTTTGCAATAGGAGTACTTATTTGTACATAATCTTTCATGCCAAACTTAGCAAGCACCTTATCGTTATAGCTCTTTTGAGATAACCCAAGGATAGCTCGAAACGATCTCGATGTATCTTAATTCCTAATACAAAAGAGGCATCACCAAGATCCTTCATCTCAAAATGAGAAGTAAGAAATCTCTTGGTTTCGTGCAATAAGCCTATATCGTTGCAAGCCAATAGTATATCATCCACATAAAGCACAAGAAATATAAATTTACTCCCACTGAACTTATGATATATGAAATTTTCAATAACATTTGACTCAAAAACCGTATGAGACAATAGTTTGATGAAATTTGCGATTCCACATACGGGTAGCTAAGAAAATTTCCTTATAGTCAATGCCTTTTCTTTGAGAAAAAATCCTTTGCGACTAAACGTGCTTTTTATCTCTCAATATTGTTCCCGGAATCCCTTTTGGTTTTAAATATCCATATACACCAATCGGTTTTACACCTTCGAGCAATTTGACAAGATCTCAAACGTCATTGTCCTTCATGGATTTCATCTCATCATTCATGGCTTCAATCCACTTTTGACTATTAGCACTTCGTTTGACTTGTTGGAAATTAATCAGATCATCTTCCATAACCCCTATGTTAAATTCATGCTCTTGAAGAAATACAATATAATCATCCGAAATTGTACTCCTTCTGTCTCTAGTGGATCTACTAAGTGGCACTTCCTCTTGAGTTTGTTGAGTCTGCTCTTCTTGAGCATCATCTTGATTTTGAGTAGGAAACTGTACAGGTATATCCACATTATTGCCTTAAACTACATGAGGTAAAGCAACAGAGTCTTCCTCAAAGACAACATCCCTGACTTTATCTTCCCCTTCAAACTCAACATCCTCAAGAAATCTAGCATTTCCCATTTCGAAAAAAAGACTTTGTCAAAGGATCATAAAACTTGAAACCCTTTTTTTTTCAGGATACCCAACAAAATAACAACTAACAGTTGTTCAGTCCAGTTTATTTTCATGCGGCTTGTAAGGCCTTGCCTCAGCTGGACAACCCCACACATGTAAATGATTGAGACTAAGTGGTTTCTCAATCCACAATTCGTAAGGGGTTTTAGCTACTGCTTTGCCAGGTACTCTATTTAGTATGTAGGCTGCAGTCTTAAGTGCATCTCCATCCGTCATACCGACCATAATACTCACCACCGCGATCAGATTTGACAGCTTTAATCTTCTCACCAAGCTGATTTTTAACTTCGTCTTTGAAGACTTTAAACACGTCCAAAGATTGTGACTTTTCATGAATTAAATATAAGGACCCATATCGAGAATAGTCATCTATAAAAGTGATAAAATACTGTTGACCATTCCAAGAAGCTATAGGGAATGGACCACATATATCAGTATGTATCAATTATAAGACACCAGTACTCCTATTGGCACTTAATTTTCTTATGTTTGTCTGTTTACCCTTAATGCACTCAATGCATACATTAAGGTCTAAATAATCAAGAGATTCAAGTATTCCATGTGACACAAGTCTCTCTAGTTTCCCTTTAGAGATATGTCCTAAGCGCTTATGCCATAACATAGCAGAATTCTCTCTTGATAATTTTCGTTTTGTACCTCTTGATGTTGTTTGCAAGGATTCTTTATGTGAAGCAATTGTATTTAGCATGTAATAAATTATCAATCAAAGAACCAGTCGCAACCAAAGATTAATTAAGAAATAGACTAAATTTATTATCTCCAAATGAACAAGAGTAACCATATTTGTCCAAAACAGAGATAGAAACCAAATTCCGTCTAAATGACGGTACTACATAAGTCTCTCTTAATTCAACAAAATGACCAGTCTCAAAAGACAATCTAAACGTGCCAATTGCTTCAACTGGAACTGCATTGCCATCACCCACATAGATGAATCTTTCAGCATCACTTGGTTTTAGGCTCCAAAAACAACCCTCCATAAAAATACTTCTGTGAGTAATAGCACCAGAATCTACCCACCATGTATCACTAGGCGCAGAAGTCAAATTAACTTTAGAACAGACAAAGGAGAAAAATCTACCTTTCTTTATACGCCATGCGATGTACTTGGAACAATCCTGAAAGAGAAGTGTCCTAAATCCAATCATGGATGATGAGTTAGGATAAACTTTCTTGTAAATCTTAGTAGGTTTTATGATTATTAGTGAAAGACATATTTGTCTTTATACGGGCTTTATCTATTTAAAGTGTATTAAATCAGATGTTCCATAGTTTAGAGTAAAGCTTCTAGAATTATAATGAGATTATAATAGTGAGTTCTAGAAGATGATAACACTAGACTTAAAACTGTTCCTGATCATAGGATAACTGATTGGAAGTTAGTTAATCCGTAAAGATCAGTACATACTATGCTAGCTTCCTAGGAAGGATGTCTGTTCTCATAGGCATTTGTGTGGTGACACTTTAGCTAGTATGTATGTGCTTATTAAGGAATAAGTTCACTGAACATGACTCGATCAGTGGAGCAACTAATGAATTTTACTCACGTGTCGATAGTTGTTCACCAAGTGATAGTTGTACAAGTGTCCTTAGACTTGAGATCGTTAGAGTAATCTTGTATATAATGAACTATGCTTTGGTTTAGTCCTTAGTCTCAAGGACACCCATTAGGTCTATTCTGGGCATAGGAATTTGTGTATGGAGATAGTTAACGGTCAATAAAGGATCTACCCCTTCCAGTAAAGGAAGAGAATATCCTATGCTAATCTTATTATGTTAGTTCAGGAATCTCTGGCCAGAGTGAATGAAATTAGAAATGAGTTTCTAATTTGCATTAATATGAACTATGCATTATGAATAATGAATCATATGATTAAATTTGATAGGCTTGACAAGAGTTCCATGCCTTGTATTTAATCGGGATATTGTAGGGCGGAAGGAATTAAATTGTACGGTAACTATTCACTGACTAGGTTCTAGGTATTCTAAGCAGTGAATTCATATTATGATTAATTAATTAATTAATTATATTTAATGAAAAGAATTCATATAAATAATAATAAAATAGTTTTGTTATTGTTTATTTCTACTACCGGCTTAATATTGAACCTACAGGGTCACACAATAAAAGAGACTGATTTATTGATGGAGGAATTAATTAATAATGGCTGTTAATTATTTATTTGTGAAATAAATAATTTATTAGCAATTTTATAATTGATTAAATAAGATTTAATTGATTATAAATTAATTAAGAAGAGTTCTTAATATTATTTAATTAAGGATTTAATTTCCGAGAGAATTATTTTCTAAAGTGTTTACAAAAAGAATTAATGATTAAAAGAGTTTTTAATCATAATTAAATTGATTAATGAGATTAATTGATTTGTGGGGTAAATAATTATATTATTTTATAGGAAATATTCAGCTGAGATTTGCCTATAAATATAAGGTTATAAACCCTATTTGCCTCACGCGTTTTTACATAAGTTTTTACAGAGGCAACCCTATTTTTCTCTCAACCCTCTTCCTCCTTCAATTAGATCTTGTTTCTTGGTGGATACTTGTGGAGTGTTTCACACACTGAGGAACAACTGCTAGGGGGCTGTTTACATTATGTATCATCAGTTTTAAAGGTTAAATTATGAATCTCATCTTTTATACATGAATTATATATATATATATATATATATATATATATATATATATATATATATGCTTAAATTTGCGTTTTACGCTTCCGTATATGCATAAAAATCCTTCAAATCCTTTTTCACATGCCCAGATTTCTTACAAAAGAAACAAGTAACAACTTGATCATGAGTCTTTTGTTTCTTAGGTTGTGATTTCCCCACTACAGTCTCTTTATCTTTAGTCCTCTTTCGGTGATTAACCTTTGACTTTGAGGTAGTTACAACATGAGCACTTTTAGTCTTTTCACGCTTCAATCTATCTTCCTCTTGCACACAATGTGAAATGAGCTCATTCAGAGCCACTTATCTTTCTGAGTATTATAACTCACTATAAATTGACCATATTGTGCAGGAAGAGAGATGAGTACTAAATGCACAAGCAAGTCATTAGACAAGTCAAGCTTTAGTGCCTTAAGTTTTGAAGCGATGTTAAACATCTCCATAATGTACTCACGAATATTTCCTGTAGCTTTATACCTCATCTGAACAAGATCGGTCAAAAGATTACTTGTCTCAGACTTTTCGTTTTTCCTAAAATGGTTTTCAAGCTCATCAAGGAAATCCTTAATAGATACCTCATTGGAGTCATCACACATACCGCCCCTAAATGCTTCAGGAATGCTGCGCTTTATCATCATTAGACTTAAGCGATTAGAACGCTCCCACTTCTCAAAGTTCAATTTCTCAGCATTAGAACTTTCATCCGTAAGAGAAGGGGGTTGTTCTTTCCTTATAGCATAGCCTAAATCCATGCAGCCGAGAACTAACAGAACGTTCGCTTTTCAGCTTTTAAAGTTTGTGCCGTTAAGCACGGGAATGGAGTTCATGTTGGCAGTTATATTAGCAGCAGATGCATTAACTAGCAATTTGGAACAAAAAAATATAAGCTCGCATAATAAAAATTCATGTCATATGCATACATAATAACACACCAAAAAATACATGAATTTAAATACTATAGTGTGTGTGGGCCCATTCAAACAAGATACCTAGCACAACATTAATATTTAGTCTTTGGACAGAAATATTAACTTGCAAGTGGTACTTTCCACGCAAAAATCAAATATTAATAATAAATTCGGTCAAGTAATAACCTTCCTTTGGGCCGGTTTATTACTCACATGAAAAATTTATAATTATTACATATTTATTCCCGCACGTACATCCATTATTTGGCCATTAAATAATCTTTCTTTGGGCCGATTATTATAACGCATAAATAATAAACATACACATCCTATTATTTCAAAATAAATAAATCTACACATAAATATCACTTTGACAATATTTTGCTTCAACTCACTTATTCGCGAAATAAAAGGACAAGAAAATAAATTTCTTTCTTTTAAAAAAATATGCCCAAATCCATATAATTGTAAATAAAATCTAAAACTTATCCAAAAAACCGAAACATTATGGGGAACTGATTTTATTTACAATCACATCATATCTATATATATTATAATGCCAGGAGATCGAAAATGCACCAGAACAGTTTAAGATATTTTTCTTGAATTTTCGTTTTTTTGATTTTTTTTATTAAAATTCTTTTCTTGCATTAAATAACTATTAATGACAATTTAATTAGTCATTAATTACACCTATTAAACATCTATTCAATTTATTCTATTTAATTTGTTTAAAAATTATCAAACTTTATTTGAACATTATAGTTATTATTTCAATATTAAAAATTAATTATATACAGTTAAGTTTATGACGACTAACAATTGTTTATATTGCGTTGTTTTTTATTCCCAATTCAAGATCATTATATTTTCTTTTCGGATGATTATAGGATAGACGGCCTTAACTTCTCAAGCAATTTTTATTATCAATGATTGTGAAAGTCGTAATAAATTATGGAAGTACAAGATATTTACTTAATTTTTGAAATTGTATACAAATAATACAGACAAATTATTAATTTCGCACATGAATAAATTATACATGAGTTATGATCAAATCGATTAAATTTAACAAACCCAGCCATTTATAGGAAGAAAAATCGATAAAAAAGCTATACACCCATTGTTTCATTACATTGTGTCGAAATAAAGTTTTATTCTAATTAAAAAAATTTATACACTATTATTGAATATGTATATTATGAGAGAGGTGGGCTTTAAAAAATGTTATTAACCTGAACTTCTCAAGCATTCTTTATTATCAATGATTGTGGAGTCGTAATAAACCAGGAGATCGGGGAGGCTTTCACTCAGAAGTTTCAAAATATTTTTCTTGATTTTCACATTTTTAATTTTTTTATTAAAATAATTTTCTTGCATCTAGTAGCATTTTAATTACTCATTAATTGTACCTATTAAACTTATATTAAATATACTTTATATTATTCTTAATATAAAATTTTAGCAATCTTTATTAGAACATTATAATTATTATATTAATATAAAATATTTTTTTTGAAAAGATATTAATATAAAATATTAATTATCTATCTAAAAGTACAATTATTTTAAGGTAAAACGATAAATAAACTTATTTATATCGTCCATTTCTAATTCTTATTCAAAATTGATGCAATTTTTTTCGGCAATAATAAATAGATGATTTTAACTTTTCGATTAATTCGTAATTAGTGACCGTGAGAATCATGATAAGATACGGAAGCATATAAATTTTCCAATTAACATCCACAATATAAATACAAGCAATATTGTATAATTTACTTTTACACATGAACAATTTACACATGGGGTGTGATCAACTCGATTAAATTGAACCAATCCAACCTTTTTCTTTACTGATTAAATCAATGAAAAAGTTATACATTCGTTGTTTCATTATATCGTGTTGGATTAAATTAATATTCTAACTACACAAATTCTTATGCCATTACTAATCAATTAATCATGCATGTATGTTATGAGACGGGAATTAATTATGCATGTATGTTATGAGACGGGCGTAAGTCAATCACATCTTTTATCACATTTAGATTTTGCTTCTTTTTTTCATCATACAAATAAATTAATAACAAACTAAGCAATCACGTCTCACATAATGCCACCGACTGCAAAAATGATACGAAAATGTTACTTTTATTTATCAATTGTTGAACTTTACAAATGTTTATCAATATAGGATTTCAAAAACATTTTTTTATGTAACAAAATAAGTGTCATCAATATCTTCGAAAATATTATTATTAATACTTAAGAGTTTAACTGAAACATGTTTTCTTTCTGCTAATTCTTTTCTCTATAATTCTTTAACATTCAAATTTAGTTACATTTTACACAAGTTTCAATTCATCATATCAAATTTCAAATAGTAAAACTCAACAAACAATGATGTTATATATATGATTTTAAAAAATGTTTTTGTGCCGTGCGTAGTACGGCTTTATTACCTAGTTGATTAAAACATGAACTAACCACGTTAACATACATGTGGTCTTTATTAGTCATAAACGGCCAGGAAAAAAAAAACATAATTGCTAAATGCAGTTCAACATTACTTAATGCAGTTTTTGTATTTTATTATAATATCCTTTAACATATTTAGTGCAAGTTTAAGTGAGGTCAATCCACATTCATTTATGTTTGTCCAACAAATTAAAATTGCTTTCTTTCTGAAATTCTTTCCGATATTCAAATTTTATAATACCGTAAAAAAAGTACACCTACAAAATTCGTAATATATAATATGGAATATATTCATAAATTGATTATTCAAATATAATTATATAATACATAAACTAATTAAAATTTATAATCTTGAACTATTAAACATATTAATTATGAAAAAAAACATAAATTGCATATTAGTAAATAATATTATCTTAAAATAATTTATAAATTATAAATTTATATTATATATTTGAATAAATTAATGTAAATACGCATTTTAATAATTTTTTAATATTTTCTGAAAATAACTGTAATTTTATCAAAATATTATTAAGTAATGGGTTGATATAAAGTATAACTAAATTTATGTAATGAATGAAATAGTGTCAAAATTATATATACTAGTTTAAAATCCGTGTGATGCACAAATCTTTTTTAATATTACATGTATCATGTTTATATTTTTTTTTTTAATATTACATGAGTTTTTTTATTTAATATGAATTGAACTTTTAAGACATTGATTTTATTGGCATAAAATCTTTAAATAATATGAATTGACAATAGTTATATATATGATTATGTTTGAAAAGGAAGGGTTTTGTTTGAAAAAGATATATAAAAAAGTAATGTATTTTAGCTAAAAGTGCTAACTGATTAATTATAATGAATTAAAATATTATTATTTTATTAATAGAATTTCAAGTCGTCCGTGATAATTATATGTGATTTATTTAAAATAAGTTTTAATTTTAGACCTATGGAAAAATTAAAATACCTATCAACTACTCGAATGAACATTTAATATTTTGAAATATTGATAATGAGAGAATTTGTTATTATTTATATTTTATATTATTATTAAATAGAGCGTAGGATCGAAAAATAAATCAATCGAAATTTTTAATGTTTCAGTTTTTATATTGATAATAACATAATTTAATAGTTGAATAGTTTTTAAGTAATAAAATAGTAACATAATTTAATAGTTTTTAATATAAAATTATAAAATTAATGAAAATGATAAATATCATGAGAGATATCTATTAGAATTTTAAAAATTAACAAATAATAATATTTTTTTTATAATCACGTGACACAAATTCATGTTAAGTAAATTATATATTTGTTCATATAATCAATTTAATTTTGATTAAATTAATAATGTATCTTCATAATATTGCAAAATTTGTAAGTTTAATATAAAAAAAGTAATTTGTTATTTTAAGATTTATCACGGTTCCACTAATTTTTAAAAATACAAATTTACTCCTATTATCCAATAAATTACATTATGAAAAATATAAATATAATGTCATAACTAAAATTATATATTTTACTTTTATTTATATAAACTATAGATACTGTGTATATATGATATACACTGCTAATAAATTAAGAAGTACGTAATGATCATTTATTGGAAAAGGTCCAGTGCCAATAAATGATCACGTTGAAAACAAAAATCACTTAATAGACACAGAAGGATTAAACAGTAATTTGGATGAACTGCATAAAGCAATCTTGAACTGCATTTAGCATCACCCAAAAAAAAAACAACAGAACCTTTAATTTTAATCACTGAATACTAACCATGTAATCAGAACAAAACATCTGTACTAAGATCATGACAATAACTTGTGAAATACAAAACAGTCACAGCAATTAAGAAATCACACAGTATTTTCCCCAAAACATGTATCATATCATGATCAGCAATTTGTATAAATAATATACACAATATCGAAATCTCAGAAAACTATTTTTAAAGAAATGATGCCGATGATACAAAAATTCATTTCTGATCGACAACTAATTTGATAAACATAATAATATAATATAATATAATATAATATAATATATATGATCAACCCTAACAATTTAACATAAGATCGGCTCGGATACCAATTGTTAGATCTAAATAAATAACCACGGATTATCTTATGCGATATTATCAATGTTACACGATAAAATTGTAGTGCGAAAGCGTACCTAATTCTATGACGATAGATATAAATACGGATTATGGGACTTGATCTCCATTCTATACCTTATCTTTAAGAGCAAGTCCAACAGTGTCTTAGTTGATTCCCAATAAATATTATAAAATAAAGATTTTTAGTATTTTAGGGACCTTATTGTGTATACCAACTCCAACAATAATTCATATATTCAATCCTTATCATTATAATAATAATAATAAATTTGGAACTAACTAGAAAATGATATAAGGACAACTATTGGAAAAATGGAGGGAAAAAAACAATTTTTTATTGATGAAAATAAAGTTAGGAATGGCTAGGATTCTTAGTGATTTAGGAAATCACTAATACACTGTTGGAGCTTTATTTGTTGAACTTGCTCTAAGGAATCACTAGTCATCCCTTATATCATTTGGGAAAAGAGTATCTAAAGCATACAATAGAGAAGTTTTCTATTAGTGCGGCTTAAAATATGATAAATTAATTATTATTTGAACAATCCAACCATATATGGATGTTACATTCATACAAAAATACATGAATGTACAAATTTTCGTGTAATTTAATTATTTGGAACTATAAATGTATAGCAATAAGATTATGATAAATCTGTGTCGTTGAATATATATGGAAAATAGTATTATTATAAAAGTGATGCTCCACTATTTCAAATATAATAAAAATTTGTATACAATGTTATTTCAACATAAAATTTTCATCCGTACGGTTGGATTATTAAAAATAATAATAAAATATAACATTTTTGATGCACTAATAGAGAACTTCTCTATTGTGTACTTTAGAAACTCCATCCCCATATCATTTTTATCAATATAAAATTCAATTAATTTTTTTCTTTTAACTTCCTTTCTCTCTCTTCATTACACTTTTTGTCCTTCTCTTTCCAAATTTATTATTATTATAATAATAAAGAATGAGTATAAGAAGTATAAGTATTATTGTTGAAATTCAAATACAAAAACATGTCCTAAATCATTAGAACTTATTATTTTTATAATATGTAAAGGAACGCACTAAGATACCGTTGAACTTGCTCTTCGTTGAACTTGCTCTTCGTTGAAATACAATCAATAGAGACCTACAAAGTACAAGCTCAAGCTATAGTATCTACAACGATCTTCATAAATTACAGCTTTTGATGTGATCATGTTACAACATTATTTTCACATTAAATTTGCGACCACCAACAAATGTATTAAATTCGTTATGTTAAGGAAGCACCAATTATCATTTGCATCTTTGCTTCCTAGCTTTCTGCTCTGTACATGCATGTGATACATATTCAGTTTCCTGGGAGCCTGTAGTGTCAGTGTGTCATAAACATGTTGACCTATGAGTTTTAGAATATATATTATCAGTACTTGACTGCACATATTCTTCTTGTTCAGATTATTCAACTGAGTAAAGTACGTTCAGAGCAAATCTTCAACTGGATAGACTTCTTCTCCCACTTGAATCAGCGAGCCTGCCTCTTCTTTACCATCATCATATCTCAGAAGTATCCCAAAGAATATCTTTCCCTGCCAAAAGAGAAACTATTTAATGTGGTGCATTATCAAGGATAAAGATACAGGCTTAAAACTACATTGTTACCTTCACTCTCCTGTACGCAGCCAAAGTTGCCAAAGGTTCATTTAACCTCTTCACCTCACCTTCTTGATAATTTAAATTGATCATTTGACAGCGGTTGCAACCACCCAAAGACTGCAGATTGGGAACACATAAAGAAATCCTATAAGACATGTCAACAGTCTAAAATGTTCCATTACCAGATTGATTCAATTGTATTCACAGATATCAGAAAAATAACTAGTTGTGGCCGTTTAATCCGTTGTGCAATTAGAAGTCAACTCTCAAAAGGAGGTAGTCCAAAAGTCAACACACAACCTTCTGACCACAAATGTCATATGTAAGCATCTTTGCACATATTCAGTTTTCAGAAGCATGTTACAAAACATTATCCTTCTTGCTTGAAAACTTTCCTGGATTACAATTGTAGTGAGCTCCATTATGCAATTGAAATCCCCACTTACAATCTGAACCTCTTATGCACTAATAATCATCATAATATGACTCCTAAATAGCTTTGTTTTTAAAACGCACTTGCGAAACATGACCAACAGAAAGATGTTTTAAGTGAGAACATACAGAAATCATTAGAATTTTCATAGCTTTGTACAAGAATAAAAATTGATGTGCTGCTAACGATAATAGAGATCAATCTAATGCTGATCTTCCTAGTATGATATTCAAGAATTAAGACCCGAACGTAAGAACTTACTGTGAAGTATTTATTCCCGATTCTTATGCATTGCCATCCATCTTCTACATATGGTTCACCACCAGCTATCACAAGGTTTGGGCGAAATCTCATTGGGTTGACTTGGATAGCAGCTGCAGGAGAGCCTTTCTCCTTATTCTCTACAAATAAACAATCATAAAAGTTGATCTTGTAATATAAGATAAAGTCTTTCTTATTAACATATGATATTGATACATGCAATAGATTAGGTTTTCACTTCCACACTGAACAATGTCTGAATGGATTCAGCCATGGAGGTTTCAGTTCTAGAAAACATATGCATGTCAACAGTAATCTCTTGTCAAACTCATAAACACACACACACACAACACACATTCAAGACATCAGTCTGATTTTATTAAAACTCTCCATCATACACTTCTCTTTCATTGGGTTGTCCACATCAAAATAGCAGTACCTCTTTACTATTGTTTGCTTATAACACTATTATAATGTACATATATTAAAATATACAAGTATAGTTGATTGTCAAAACTTGCAGAAATATTGGAGGTAACACTCAACTACAGCATTTTATTGCAGCGATCCATTGGTGAATTGCGAAAAAAATTAATACATCCTCAGGTTGTATTTAAGTGCGGCAAATTCATTTGCAACTGTTTTTTTAAGGTTAAATTATTTGTATTCTTTTACTAATGTTTGATAATAGATAATGAGCAATTGTATACAAAATTCAAGACCTGAAACCTAAAAGAAAGCTATCGTGAATGTTTTACATTGATTTAAAATTTTAAATGTTGTAATTTTTTTTTTTGAAGCAACTCATATATATATATATCAATAATATGTAACCCCTTCAGGAAGTTATTAAAGTTGCAGCTATTAGCATGTACATAGATATCTTCCATACTAAAAAAATAACAGGTATCTGACATAGACTAGACCACAGATTAATCATTTCACGGCTTCAACAAAGGCTAGAGAGCGTATTTTGAGATAAATGCACCATATCCCTGCTAGAAAAGATTGAGTAAATAAGAAGCCAGAACATACTTGAGCTTAACCTAGTGTTGAGATCAGATACACTTTGCTCGGATATTAGCAACAACTGCGCTTCATTCACAAAATTTAATTTGCTCTTAGCATCAATGCACGTCCCTACACTTTGGCTTCTGTTTGAGCATGGATATCTTTTTGAGCCAGTCAAGCCAGAACTTCTTAACAAAGTACAAGGTCGACCAACAGCATTGCTGAACCAATCATCAACCTCATCACCATAAACCTGGACTTCGTACCTATTATGAAATCATTGTTTTTTAAACACCAAGCCCTTCATAAACTCTATGAAAGAAGGTCACTTGTTCTTTTTTCCTTGTCTAAATTATATTACTAAAGCCAAACTAATACATCTTTGGTAATCCACCGGTTAGACCAAATTAAGCTAAAAAAATATTAATCAACTTCTTAAAAGTATAACATGGGCCACATTAAAATAATAATACTTCCTTCTACATATAGAATCTTAGATATTATATATAACTGAGTAAAAGAAATATATTTGTTATGACAATTAAAAAGAAATTCATAATACAATATATAGTTAAATTAGAGATACTTTTTATACAAAAAATACTAAATATTGTGTGACTGCATCACACACGTACTACAAAACAAATTGATGTAAAAACGTCAGATCTATATTATATATATATATATATATATATATATATATATATATATATTGCAATTCTTTAAATTGTTTTTTTTCAATATACAAGCCTAATGCTTGTATCTATAAGCAAAATGCCATTTCTTTTCCACCTAATATTAAACTTCAGTAACAAACTAGCCTTAAGAGTAATTTGTTTGCTTATTCAGATTAAACATAAAACAAGCAAGTTACTTGCCAGAACAACTTTAATCCCGCCACTATTGACTATGTGTTTGGTGGCAACTTGGTGACTGCCAAATATGGATATATACTTTACAGTGGAAAATTGAGGCAATACAAAAAAATTAGGCAATGCACAAAGCAAAACACTTGCACTTATGTGATCATCATGGAAAATTTAATTGAACGCAAATGTGACTAAACGTTGCTAAATTAATGCAAAGAGTGAATTAGGATGTACTGATTCCGGAGTCAACTCAGCATCTCAACTAACCCAGTAATAGTAAGTGCACTTGGTAAATATAAGCTACCTAAGAGTCAAACAAGTATCTCTGTTACTTAAAGTCTCCTACTGGAGGCTGATGTGATGTATAAAGTGCATGGCAATTGATGTTACATCTAATGGTAGTACAAAGGAATATTTACTAATATAGATCAACCTCATACCTCAGATTGTGTATTTCCATTTCAACTTTTCCAGAAATGGAAGAGTCTGATTCAAGTTCAATCTTCAATTTCTCTTTGCAACGGGGCGACTCAACAAATAATATGCCGAGATTGAGGTCAATCAATGTACTGATATAACACATTTCTGGAACCTATCAAAGAATAGATAATGACTCAGAACTTGATGTTTCCTATTATATCAATAGTAAAGTTGATCTTACTCGCACTCATAATATGGGGAAGCATGAACAGAAATACTTGCCAAATGTAACTTCTTACACAGTTCAGTGAAAATCAATATTAACATCCACGTGTAGAAAACAATGTTACAGTTTGTTCCAATGAAAATCAAGTGTTCATACAACTGGGCTCGACGTAGATGCAGTGGCGGAACTAGGTGCTAGTACAGGCTCTAGTTCCAGATGATCTTCAAATATTAATTAAATATAGCTCCAGTTAAATTATAATATTTACTGTTTTTTCTGAAGCCTCGTTCAGATATTAGTGGAATTTTTTTTACTCATATTCGGAACCATTATTTGATAACAAAGTTATATATATACATGTGAAACAAAGTTACAAGTTACAAAGGGAATTGCATAAGGACTACTTCAAGCCATTTAGAGTCCCATTCAATGATATAAAATGCATTATGTCTAGACTTGGCCCTATTCAAATTATATAACTAAATATCAGCACAATACTTTGAAGTAGAAGGAAACAATGACTTCCGGAAAAAGATGAAAAAACCAACAATATCTTTAACTCTTTTCACTCTCCCTCTTTGAAAGAAACCTGGAGATAATAAGATACTTTGATGCAGTAGCAATTCCGAACATGTTGTCTTGTACACAAAAATCAATATGTTCCACTATGCTTCTATTGGTCTACATGTTCACATCAACTTCAATTTCAGACACCTCCTCTTTTTTTTTGAAGTGATTTATACACTTAGCTTGAGAAGGTTCAAGTTTCAACAATTTGATTTTTTTCAACTATCAGAACATGCTTGACATGTGAATATACTGTCGTCATGGTGTCAAACAAGTTCTGCCTACACTCTTCCTCCACCCTATCTGACTACTGAGTCTTGGACTATAGCAAGCATACCATGAAGTCCAGTATCAATTACAAAGTGACCACACTATCAAGGACTACACTTCTATCAGTATGGGAAGTCAAGCATATAGACGAACACTAATGGATTTATTCTATTTCTGAACACTAAGGACCCTATTCATATCTTAGATGTACTTGATGCAACAAAGAGTGGAAAGTTTACCTTCTTTTGAGTAAGAATTTCACCACTAGTGCTTTTGATGACCCATTCTCTATCATGCAGCAATCCTGCATAATTTTGTAAGAGAAACAATAGCACCAAGGATAGTAGATATAGCAAAAGATGGTTCCAACTAAAAGCCTACAGGGGTTGCAGAAGGCATCTTGGCAGGTAGTGAAGTTGAAACTACTACCTATTTAGAAATACTTAAATAGATTTATTTTAAATAAATAATTCAGCTCAACTGTACTGATCATTCATCAGTAACTAGCTGGTGGGAGGTACGTGATTACTAGGTACAATGGCAGTAATGTCTAGCAGAAAGATTTAGAATATTTCCAGATAAAGGAATAAATTCTTCCAAGCCTTGTAATGTGGAATAACCCAATTAATGAATAATATTATAATCAAATAGACAGTGTCAACTCTCTCATGTTATGTCGTTTTACGAACTAACATCTTTTAGGACTGTAGAGGGCTTGAGTGTGCAAGCACGAAGGCCCTGTGTGCTGCCGTCACCATCACAATTGTTTTTAACCCACCGCATGCTGTGACATCCCGTTCTACTTCAGATCAATTTGCCCGTGTCCCAGTTCCATCATTTTTGTATATCAATCTAGTCTCTTACGTATTAAGGTTTAATAATAATACTAGGATGTTTCTTCAACTGAATTCTATTGAAGAATTATATATATCCTGATTCCTGCCTGCATACTTAAGTTATTCAGCATTAGAAGTTGTAAGAATAATCTTCAGGCATGAACAATGCCTACAGAAAAGATAGAGCTGTAGTTTTGTCAACTCCCAGAAACAGATAAACATGAAAGGCTGGATGATGCAGAAGCTTCTCACTATGTTCAAGATCCAAAGTGAATCTCAGGCGTTAAGGAGTTGGTAGATAAATAAGAGAACGATTACTGATGTAGCGAGGAGATTCAAGGCAATGAAAGAGAGATTGAGAAAGAATTGGACAGAAGTAAAACACTGAGAAGAGATGGCGATGAGGCGCACACGGATGCTGCACACTATGCATAAAAAAGCGTGCACAAGAAGCTCTCGTTCACATGTTTAAATATCTATATATCATCAAGTTTTCATTACAGTCTAATTTTAATAGAAATCTGTCGTCTCTGTTAGCTTGGTGCTATGCATCTGCCATATAACTATCTTAAATTGTGTATTTGTAGTATAAAAAGTATTGCAGTAAGTGCAATACCACTCCACCATACACAAGATATCATTGTCAAAACAAATGTCTGTCAGGGACAGGAAGGTAAGAGAAAAAATGTTATAAATCATGCCAGATGCACACATTCTGAAGTTGGAAACTACAAAGATAACCTCACTAACAGAATACACGGCACACAAATTAGACATACATGATAATCATATTGACCAGAACTAGCATGACATAAATATGTTTATGTCCTCATGATAACTGCCTTTCAAAACAGTGATGAGATGTAAGGCTAAGGTACACAATTCAAAAAGTTGCTACTTCTGGTCACTCAAAATTATATACTTACAATATCCTTGACTAAAAATAGACTATTCAATCAAATTCATTTCGTAATAATCAGGCTACCGTAACTATTTAGGGTATTGATGTTCTTTTTTTTTTTTTTTGATAAACGGTATGATGTTCTTCCCTCGTGATACTTTATATTTTTATAGAAATTTTCCAGTTTGGTGTTAAAGTCCAACTTAAAAACACAAAAATAAGATACACTTATTGTGAAACAAAGAGCTTATACTATATGCATCTTACAAATAGCTACCAGTACTGCTTAACAGCCAACTGTCCACGCTGAACCCTCCACATGATTTTATTGGATAGATATTTATTGACCGCAGATAGTATCCGGACATATTTCTATCAGTTCCTGCAGTTTGAGCATCACATGTATGTAAGCAAAAAAAGTGATGCCACTGAATGTGCATTAAGCTAAAACTTGTTATTCAATACGAAAGATACTGTAACAGCACATGCTATTACTACAGAGAAAGCAGGAAAAATATAAGAAAAAGACCTTCAGTTGTAGTTGGTTTGTGAAAAATTGAATGACTAGACTGCAAAGGTAATGAGACAAATGAGCTCCTTATAAAGCTCATAAATTTCTGCAAATCAACATGAAATGGGAAAATGAATGTTAGAAAAGTTCAGTTAGATATAAACTATTTTGTTTATAACTAACAGTGAATGCTTTACATGGACAAAATTTACCTTCCAACAATTGAAATTTCATTATTATCTCCACCAAAGGATTGTTATGGAGGATTAGAAGGGTAAATAAACTGATTTTAGTGGAGGAATACGATATACGAGGAAAAAAAATGTCAAATCAGAATTTAAGTCTAAATCTAGAAATTGAGACTCCCTTTGAATCCTAACTACGACAATATCGATACATTTGACCCATCTTTTTTTTTTATTTCTTGGAAAAAATGACCAACTTTTAACATTTGGAAAGAAAAAACAATAGCAGTACAATCACTTTAGGTTTTAGGCTTGTCTTGTAGCTTCAGACGGAGAAAGAGAATTTAACTACCTACGATTAGATTGTGATGTACAAGCCTCAAGTAGGAGGTACAATTAAGTAAAATAACAAGCATCATTTAGCCAGTGACCATGTGTTTCATCACGCTAATACCTACTACAGGCATGCCTTTTTTAATCAAAACATTTACCTTGGCATCTTCAAATGTTGACATGTATCCAATGGATACCCTAACAGCTCCAGTAGGTTTTCCATTTAGTATATCGTGATCATCCCAGCAGACATGCCCCGCCTAAACATACAGGATATATATCAGTTACAAAATTTTGAGTATATCTTGCCAAAAATGAACACCATGTAAGATGCATATAGGACAAAGAAGAACATTGAACAACCTCAATATTGGAAAGAAGATCTGAGTGTGACAAGCCAAGATACTTAGCACATGCACCAGGATTGCAAAAGCACCCTGTCTAGAAAAGAAAGGTCAATCAATAATATTTACAAAGGAAACAGCTGTTTAGGTCGTCTTATGTCAGTATGAAAGAAATCAAAAGGTCTAGAAAGACATATATTAACTATTACAGAAAAATAAGCTAAGTTTTAGAAGAAGCATTAGACTTGATTGTAACATCCCAAGATGTAGTGCACAAGTATCACTAACAACCATAAATTCTGGACAACCTTTCCTCGACTCTTACCCGTAGTTGTATTCCAGATAAAGAAGCCAATTTTTCGACTTCATGGTAGCCAAACCAAGACCCATCTGGCCTTTTCAAGTTGAATGAGACAGTTGGACCAAGTTTAGTACGCAACTCCTAACACAGATTAAATTGATATCAGAACCCTCCTAACTACAAGTTCAAATGCAAGTCATGTAACATATACAAGAAATGCAGATCAATTAAACAGAATGATACAAATGCCACGTTTATCGGCTGAAATATGAATATCATTATGTTCAGAAAAGGGAAGGGATCCAAGACTATGTTTCGAATTCAAATTTGCCTCGGCATATTTTCCTCTTGTCGTCTGACAGGCACGCAAGAAACAGAGAGGGGAGTGATGGGACTGGAACTTTAAAAGGATATACTTTTAGGAAGTGAAAGAGCGAAAAAGCAGGGAATGAACCTTTCACTTCTAGTTCTATTGGACAAACCAACAGAGGAGTTTTACTAGAATACTAAGATTCAGGAGATTTCTGGTTGCAAAATTATAAATATTATATATCGTTCTTCTCCGTCTCTACAATTAGAGGAAGACAGACTACCAACTCAATAGTTTAAACTTTGATGATACACCTAACAACAAACATGTGCATCCAAAAAACAGTTTTGAGTGATAGAATCAGCCTACTTTCCCAGACTCCAACCTCAAGTTTAAGTAGCACTGAAGTCTCTCATCCACATACAAATTTGCTAAAAGAATGGCTAAACATAAAGTTTATATCTTACTAACATTTATGAATATACAAGTTGTGATATCTAACCTTCGAATCAAGTCCATAAACTACGCAGACACTGTCACCATCATCGTTCCTCAGAGCCAGAAGCATATTCCGTAAATATGTGGCAAGTGATGTTGTATGCCTTGGAGCACAACATTAATATTATTAAAGGACAACATGACAGAAGCCAGAAAGAACTATGTATTCCTATACTGATCATAGAAAATCAGAAAAGATGACATAAAATTACAAAACTATACTCTTGAACTGGAAATAAATACAAGATGAAAATGCTCAAAAGGAGCTTACTCAGAAATCATAAGAGAAATAGATTAGGGTACAAGATTTTCTGTTCACTGGTCTTTACTTAAAAGTGAAAGATATTTTCAATAAGCTAAAACCCAACACATGTATTCAGCCAACATTATTATTCTTCTCTTCATTTTAGTATGAAGTTACACATAGATGTGTGTCCATTCATTATATGAAATTAGCCCAAGGGATCTAGTCACAACCCCAATTTGGAAACTTTTACTGAGGACCGATAAGCAAACTTTCATACAGTAACCATAAACTTTTATGCATAAGTTAATATGTATAACCCCAACAGAGGGCTTTAATTCCATAGCTTCCGCATATACATATGTGATATGTGAATAAGTCACGATTGATCTTGTTGACGGGACTAGCAACTCCAGAACAGACTCTACATGCCCTCAGTTACTTATCATTAAGAATATCACAAATTATTCGATGGGGAGGGATGACGTAAAACTTGGGCCCTCGCCATGTGTCTACATTTTATATTTGATTGCTGTCAATCTGTTTCTGTCAAACGGATTATATATTTACCTTTTAAAAAAAACACAAATTGCCACAAGCTAATATTAGCACATTACAAGCATTATGTTGTCAGAATGAAATTGCCAGTCAAATTACTTGAGCTGTTAAAGTTTCCCACAAGGTATAACAAAAAAGACTGTCTGCGCCTGTATCTAGCTTGACATTTACCATCATGTGCCTATATATGAACTAAACAAAATTATATTCTCCCCTGTTATACCCATTAAGAGTAGAATTTGAGTAGAACGGTGAAACTCTGCACATACCTAGATATAGCCGACATGGTCAAAGTATTTAGAATATTGAACCCGTGATGAATGGATGCAATGCTCAAATATGATATGCTTCCATCTTCCAAAGACTCCTCAGCACCCTCTCTTCTTTTAACGAAGTCGATATCAGCAATTGAAGCAGCGACCGTGCCTGGAAAGGTTAACAATGAATGTGAGTTGTATATTTATTATGTTATAGACATTATTGGCAAAATGGAATAAGCCAAACCTCCACTAAAGTATGTTTTCTTCAGTAACTTCACGGCATCTGAGAATGAAAAAATTAAGCATGGAAGAGTATCAATTAAGCAATAAGTAATAAGACGATAAGCATATATATAAGCGTATAACAACGGAAAGATATACTAGGCCTGGCAATCATTTCGTGTACTTTCGTGTACTCATAGCTAAAACCGAAACCGAGCTGAAATCATTTCTTGTACTCATAGCTAAAATCGAACCCGAAACATTTCGTTTCGTGTCAACGCGAAAGTACACGAAAAGTACACGAAATTTTCGTGTATTTTTTGTTTACATGAAACGACCCGAAATAACACGAAACGATTATATCCGAATACACGAAATATACACGAAATACTACTGATTATGTAAAATGAGTGATTAAAAATACACGAAATACTAATGAATACATAAAATAAGATACGTATATAATATTTATTATGATATATAAAATATAAAAAATATATGTATAATATTTCGTGTACTTTCATGTACCCAAAATGAAAATCCATATCCAACACTAAATATTTCATGTAACTTCGTTTTCGTGTACCAAAAATCAAAACCCAAAACAATATTTTTCATGTCGTTTCGTGTCGTGTTCACGTGTCACGTGTCAAATTGTCAGGCCTAAGGTATACCATGTAGATATCATCTAGTAGTGGGTTGCCTGTCTAGGGATGATTAAAATAACGGTCAAATTGTTTACCATCCAAACCATACTATGCTTGGTGAGTGGCTTAGTTTGGTTTTCCTTAAGCAACTAATTCAAAATAAGAAAACAACCACCACTTCATTTTAAACACGTTGAATTATGGACCTGTTTGGCATATCTTAAAAAAAGCTACTTATTACTTAAAATAGACAAGTGTCGTATAAGTGATAATTAAATTATTATTTATAAGTTATTTAGGTGTTTGGAAAATTTTACTTATAAGTGATTTGTTTGGTAATTTATAACTTATAAGTCGAAAAAATTTAAAAATATAAATGACTTTATTTAATTTGAACTAATTTTTGTATTAACAAAATTTTAAACTTAAAATCCAATATTACAATATTAAATTCTAAAAGAAAACTAAGCATTGTGCCCATGCTACACCGACTCTATTTAAAATTTATTATATCAATATTTAATATTAAATATATAAATAAAGGTAACTTTTTAAACAAAATTATTCAATTCAAGTATAAAGATTGGTACTAGCATTTTGAGGTGAAGGCCAACTTTAACCTTTTTTTATTTTATAAAAAATAAAGAAAAATAACCATTTTCAAAATTTTGGCCAATTTTAACCATGGGATACCCAACTATCTGTGGAGTGTCCACTTTTATATGAGATATCCGGCATATGGGATACCCAATTGTCAGTGGAGCATCCCGTATCCAGTATTTGGGACACCCAACTGCCAGTGGAGAATCCAAAAGGCTAAAATTTGCCACTTTTTTCAGAATGGTTGTTTTTGTTATTTTTATCAAAACAATGTTTATTTTTGTAAATTTTTCAGCATTTTTGCTGCTTTATTATAATCATATCATTTGTGACACCGCCAAATAAGTTGTGTTGGGAAGGAAAATGTATGTCTTTCATTACATTCCACTTATGCATAATAAGTACTAGATAAGGTCGTTTAAAAAATTTGCCAAACAGGTAGTATATATTACGCACTGTTATAATTTCAAAAGATGATGACTATAATATATAATATACATATAATCGAACATGGTTTATATTATATGTTTCGTTCTGATTAATTTGCAGGACTGTTCAATTGTTTTAATATTAATATTGCCTAGTCGGCAAAGGTGCCATACATAAAATAATGGAAATTTCTACCTTACATGTTTAAGAAAATAAACAAAGTAGACACCCCACAATTTTAGCAGCAAATGATCACTCTGAAGTTTCGTCTATACACTTCAATTTACTCTGACAATGGAAAGGGTTCCAGAATTTTAAATACGACATGTCTATTCAGGACAATATGGTCGAAATCCAAATTATGCAATACTCGACACTGACCTGCTTCGGGCTCTGCACTTTCTGTTGTGCATTTTGTTTCTGTTTTGTTTTAATTATGTAAGATATTTTGTTAAAAAATTAAGGGGTGATTTTCCACATCTTTAACGATATTAGCCATATACTAGGTAAATTGCTTACCGTTTCGAACAATGAGTGCTCCAAGTCCAGTTGGATAGCCAAATAGCTAGATTCAAGGAAAAAGAGAAATAAAACACCACTCGTTACCAACTTGGAAAGATCCAAACATATAATATCTAAACTCAAACAACACATAAAAAGTGCTGATTACCTTGTAGAATGACATAACAACAAAGTCTGCCTTGTACTTAGATAAATCTGGTGGCTCTGTTGCGCATCCTTTTGCCGCATCAATGAGAACCATCCAGCTTCCCCTACTTCCAATCATTAAAGCAAATAGAGTTCATTAGGAGAACAAAGCAAACTCATGACAGGCATCTCCACTGTTGGTAATTTCTTAATAGAATGCCATCACTACATTTAATGAGGAAAAAATAATGTAAGTACTTGTGATGTGGAGGCTCCTTTAAAATTCTGTTTGGATCGTCCTTCATTATGTTTGCTAAATCAAGATTGAATTTCACACCCGAGAAATTGCACTCTGAGGGGAAAGCAAATAAGTTGAAGGCCTTTTCTGCAATGAAGTAAGTACCGAGTCACATTTATAAACTGAATTACAAAAAGTAGTGATATCAAACTGATCCCAAAATTTACAGTGTTAGAAACAGCCAAAGAACATTATCACACGTGAAATGGTTCCTTCGAATATCCATTAGCAGGGAACAGAGACTAGAGGGATAGAATTTAAGATGACCAAAGTTGCCTATATCTGATTTCAGGTTGATCCCAGAGTGTTAAAAAGGTTTTAGACATCTATAGTAACTAGAACTTTCTAGAATTTCAAAGTTTCACATATCCTAACATGCTTATTTATTTGATATAGGACCGAAGCTCAGGGAACCAAATGATGCTAATTTATTATATTAGTAATTTTCTATATCAGTATCAATGGTATCTTGCGCCAAATGCAAGAACCACATATATGGAGATCAAAAGTTGAGCTCAAGTATTATTTTTTTATAAAGTAAGTTCTGTAAGGGCTGTTAGTCAGCTTCACATAAAATGCATCAAGTATAAGTATATTCAAAAGATACCAGCAGGCTCTTCGTTAAGGATTGTAACTTCACTTCTTCTTTGGACAGTATGCTTTAACACCTTAAGAGTAGATTTGGTGTCTCTTAAGCCATCATGATGTCCAGCCTCTTCAATATCGATAGCAAACGCTGCCGACCCTTTAGCAAGTGCATATCTAGAATATTAAGAAAGATGCGTCACAAAGACTAATAAATTCCAAGGTAAACCAATATGCACTTTAAAATTAATTGAGAGCCAAAATGTAAACTGTTGCTCTGAAGCAGGTGACAAGAAGCCACTTGTTTTTTAAGAAAGTGCATCAACCCATTTACATGTACTAGCTTATAACCCATGCAAACGCACGGATCCTTTTTTAATATCTATAATTATATTAATTTTTTAATTTTATATGTTAATAATTTACATATTAAATTGTTGTTAAAAATTTGATATATATAAGATTTTACACATTCGATTTAATATTTGTATTCTATCTTGAATTCTAAAAATTTGATTTGGACGATTTTAAAGCCCACGTGAAATTAACAAAATAATTTTTAATTAGTGATGTTTTAAAAATTATTTTCCAATTAAACATATGCAAAAACAAAAGAGTGAAGAAACTGACAATTTTTTGCGTTGAAAATTCTATTCGATTTATGAATTCTACTTATAATTCGTTTTGATTATCAAAATATCCTTGTTATTATTTGAAGATAGTTCTACTTCCTTTTCTAATTATATCTTTTTTAGAATATAACTTTTTCTTTTAATATGATATAATCTTGATCCTCTATTTTTATAAATATTAGATTCGACGATTGAGATTATTTTGGTAGTACAATGACCAAAATTATGGATAATATCCCTCATACGCTTATTATATATAAGGATATAATTAAGTAGTTACCACAAGGGCTGTAAACAAACCGGGCCTAGCCCTAATACTATTAAGCTTGATCTTAACTCCTTAAGAAATATGAGTGTTTTGAGTTCAAATCGAGTTAGTTCTGATATAATTTGATCATTGGTGTTTTTAAGCTTTATATCGATCCTAGCTCGAGTTAGGCTCAACATAAGCTCAATTATTGGTCTTTGTAAAATTGATCAAGTTAAACAGGATAAAAGCCTGTATTATATGCTTTCATATATTCACTGGGGCTAAGTTCCCAAGCTTTCTGGAGACTTAGGTTCAATAGACATCTATTCCAGCTGCTCACAAACTTTATTGAACAGAATAATTTCTTGTTTGAGTCCAGCTCGTTAACAGCTGCGAGCTCAAAAATGAGATTCGGATCTATTTTTTTTTTCGAATACCTGCTTCCCTACAACACATAGAGGACACAAATGCACCAGCAGTTGATACAAAACTCAAAACACCTAACATTCATTGTTCCTCGAAAGTTGCATGTTATTTATTAGTTTAGAGAAACTTGCTGTAGTTACTAATTTTACATACTTAATTCAGAATACATGGGTATAATTACTTATTATATATGATCCTTGAAGTATGGAATTAGTACTGAAATAGTACAATTAAATATGAGTAGTATTTAGTTGGTCATTCTATATTCCTAGGGCTTAGGTTTTGGTTCTGCAAAAATTTATATATTCGGTATTCTTCGAGGAAATTTCAGGATTAGGTTTTTGTATCTATAGAAATTCATTTCATCAGAAATCCCCACCTAATCACAAGTCTTAATATATTTTGAATTTGAGAATGTCGTGGTAAATTAAGTTATCATATCTAGAAAAAATTATAAAATCTTCAATCCACAATTATTCACTCGATTTAGATTGATGAAATTGAGTGTGTGTCTTGTTATTAGTTCCGATCAATATCATTGTATTCTCTGTGGTTGGGATATCCTACGGATAGTAGATTTTCTGCTCAAGCCTATCATTTTATTATTATTTCCAGTTATTCTTTAATTTGATACTTGTTCTGCGTCAAAGTTTTAGATTTCTCCATAAATTTATTTGTCTTTCAAGATCTAGGGTATGCTAAGAACTAAAATACAAAAATTCTTCCACTTGTGGCCAATATTTACTAGAATTGGCCAAAAAAGAAAAAGGAAGGCAATCATTGCTAATTAGTCTTTAGTCATCTCACAACGCATCCCCCCCCCCCCCCCCGCCGCCCGCGCCCCCGGATATCTCTATTGCAGAAAATAGGGTACTCCAATAAAAAGCAAATCTTAAATTCAACATTCAAGTTATAACGAAACCACAACAGTTCCCAACTAATACTTAATCTCCAGCAAACATAAAAAAATAAAATATTAATAACACCAATTTCTCGGCATTAAATTTTGTTGTTATTGGAAGATTGATGAATCTTCCAACTTCTGAAGTCGTATCCGGTCTCAAACGAATGCTGTATGAGGGAAGAGCTATAACTTCTTATGTTTATGTCTCAGGGTCCCCTCCAATAGACATAATCCTCTGTACATAATCACTGACTATTTTAATCCAATTAAGATGTTACTGTGATAGTTAACTATAAAATAAACCATAAAAGTAAATTATTCAGGTGGTGAGCATTATATTATCAATAATGACTTGTATGTCCATAAGGGCTTTAATAATTATGACAATGATTTGATATATCAACGGTTTAAGGCATCTAAAATGTGCATGAATGAGGACCATATGTAAAATTTATCATTTATAGTAACAAATAACAATCAAGAGGAGTTGGTAAATATGAATATTGAAAAATTTGCAATGGTGGGATTGTAAAATTATACTCTCTGATTCCAAGAACACTATTGTGATTCTCCATTGTATACATGAAACTGCTCTGACTGCTCCATGGAAAAGCCTCTCCAACAAGTTTGAGGGCTGCCGTAGCCCCGGAAGTGAATATGCATTTGTACTCTTTTGCTGATGCATTACAAAAACTGAGTACCTGCGTTGCATTCAATTATAGAATCGTGTCTAAACAAATGCAAAATTACAAGAAATTGGTGTGTACAGTGGTAGGAGCTGCATTCAAATTGAACGTTCTACCTGTTGGCGAGCTTCTCTTACAATATCGGAAGTGGATGAGCTGACATTACTTTGAGTATCTAAACAATCATAATCAAGGTATCCAATACAACAATTACGATCAAACAGAATACTAGAGGACATCAGTTTTATATTTCCATGGTGCTTTAAGACGAGGTAGCAAAATGAATCCATATTGTAAATAACAAATTATTCTAAAATCACGAATAATCCAAATACCCCTGAGTACTTAAGGTTATAGATAACAGATAACCAATGTGAATAGCTCAATTGCCTCAACCTCAAACATCAAGTTACAGATGTCATTCTTGGGTGTCTGTTTGCTAACCATGCCTCTTTACGAAAGGAAAGGGTAAGGCAGCATAAATCAGACCTTCCCCGCCCCCAGCTAATACGTAGCTTTGTGCGATATGTACTATCCTCAAACACCAAGTTATGTCCAATTTGTAATAATCATTTTCATCTTAAGAAACCACCAAACTATGACACATTACAAGTCCAACCCTCAAAACTAAAAATTGATATCCGAAACAATCAAAAATGCAAAAAATTGCAAATAATCCATATATCTGAATAACTTAGGAATTACAGGTGCAAAAAATAGGATTAATATAAACATAGGATACGGGGATTGCCATAAACAGTAGAGTTAAGAGACTTGAAAACTGCTTCCAATTGCGACTCGGAGTATAAAGTGGCACCAGCATGATCCAGATAAACCAGCTCTGCATATATTCAGTTCCAATCATTTTTATATATAATACTTCCAATACTTAATAAATTACACGAAAACACGAAAGTTCACGACACGAACTACGAATCACTCTGAATTTAGTGTTGATTGAATACAAAATATATACACAAGCCTATTGCTTGTTACCTTGAAGTCTGTTGAATTCAGTAGCTCGAATCTCATCTATGTTTTTGGGAGCGTTTGGATAACCGTAATCATCACCAAACTCTTCCAGAAATCGTGATTTCTCAACGTCGGTGTCCATGGCTTACTGTGTGAAATACTATGTGTTTCTACGCAGGTAGTGATTTTCAGACAACCAGAGCGAGATTACCGAGATGCTACACGTATGCATATATAAGAGCATTGGATTAGATGCCGGACCTATTTATTTCTATTTAATTGAAAGATTGTAGTTTAGTTTATATTTTTTTAATAATTCGAGAAATTTATACAATTATATAAAAATCAAAATATTAAAAGTTTGGTGGTTTCTTATTTAACAGTAGATGTTACTTTTACTTAATTATTTATAGTTTATACTCCCTCTTTCCCAAAAAATTCTTCCCAAACACGTTTGTCAACGCACACTTTTAATCATTAATATCTTTAATTTCGTATTAGTTTTTAAATATAAAAACTTCACTATATTAAAGTACTCATAAATACGAATCCAACAAAATCACTCATGACTATATAGTATAGATAAAAGAAATGAGAAGGGTTTTTTGGTATAGAGGGAGTAACGATTATGGTTGATAATGACTAATAAAATCTTTATTTTTTTAAATTTTTTCTAGTAAATTTTATTCGGTTAGCTTTATTTAAATAAAATATTTCCTTTTTCATGAAAATTATGTTATTTTTTCTATTTTTTAATAACTAATCAATTTTATTTTCACGTAAAATAAATTATCTTTTATATTTTATCTAACTAAAATTTTTTCTTTTCTAAAAACGGTATAAGTAATTCTATTTAACAAAACAAAACATTAAAATTATAATTACTAATAATTAATAAATTAACTTTTTCAACTAAAATATGTAACTTTTTCTATTTTTTATTTTTTTCCAAGTAAAACCTATTCCGATAGCTTCATTTAAGTAAAATAAAATAATGATATTATAATAATTAATAACTAATCGATTACATTTTTCAACTAAAACATTTCATCTTTTCAATATTTTCAAACTGAAATTCATCCATTTCTAAAAATATCACGAACAAAATTGATATAATTATTATCAAATCATATAATTTAAAATTTTAAGCTTAAAAAATTCATGTCTTAAACCGGGCATCGCACGGGTTTTAAACTAATATATATATATATATATATATATATATATATATTTGTTCGATCGGTCGGTACGGTACAATACTTCGTATTTTTATTTAATTATCCTTATTTTATACATAAAAGACAAAATATTAAAAGTATCGTGGTCGGTAGGTATATGGTACTTCATTTCTAATAAATAATCAATTTCATTTTTTCAGGTAAAACATATTACTTTTATATTTTGTTAATAACTAATCAATTTCATTTTTCAGATAAACACAATATCTTTTATACTTTATCTAACGAAAATTTCCCTTTTTCTAAAAATATTGCGGACAATTCTATTTAATAAAATATTATAATTATATTATAATTATTATTAACTAATCAATTGCCTTTTTTCAGCTAAAACACGTTAACTTTCCTATTTTTCTAAATAAATTTTATTTCCCAATTATTTCACGAGCGGTTTTATTAAATATAATAATATAAAATAATATTATTAAATGATTAAATGATTATCTTTTTCAGCTAAAACATATCATCTTTTCTATATTTTTTAACTAAAGTGCCTCATTTTCTAAAAATATCACGGACAACATTCATATAATGATTATCAAATAGCATCATTTAAAAATTTACATTAAATTTTAATTCAAATTTTTTTTAAATGATTTATGTAACTATACTTTATATATCTATACTATTATATAAATTCCGAAACATTAAAAGTTTTGGTACCTGTTTTTTGGTACTGAGTGAATTTACTTATTTACCCTTCATTATAAAGAAGCATAAATATACCTAAAATAAATAATAACATAATATAATTAATGGTAATTATTCGAGATAATACCATTTATAAACACCTAAAAACATCAATCGTATCATATCTTTCCATTGTTAATATTTCCTTTCGAATTTAAACACGTTATAATTAATTTTATAACGATAATTAGTCGATAAGATAATAAAATTAATGATAATTACTCGATTGACTTTTTCATATTAATATAATAAAATTAATGGTAATTAGTCGATTGCCTTTTTCACATTTACTTTTAGTTGAACATATTACCTTTTATAAACACCTAAAAACATCAATTGTATCATATATTTCGATCATTAATATTTTCTTTATAATTAAAACACCTTACCTTTTTAATTTACAACAAATCTTACAATCATTAATATATATACCCGAAAATATCACTTCATATTTCTCAATTATTAATAAAATATATTAAAAATCGTATACATTGTTTATAATAAGGAAACATTAATATAATCTATAAACATGAGTATATTAAATAAAAATTAAAAAAAATTATTAAAAATAATGATTATACAAAAACATAATTATAATATTAAATAAAATTTATAACATCTATCTATCTATCTATCTATACTATTATATTAAAGCCGAAACATTGAAAGTTTTGGTTTTCGGTTTGGTTATCCTAAGTTTTGGTTTTCGGTTTGGTTATCCTAATTATTAAAATAAATAATTAAATTACAAAAATAACTCAAAAAGCTAATTACTAATGTTAACGTAATTATATTCTGATTAAAATTCCTTCATCCACTTCTACTTGGACTCTTTTTTCTGCCTCAACAACTCAATTATTCATTTTTTCTAAAGATTTTACTTCTAATTAAAACACTTTACCATTTAATTTAAAACTAATATTACAATAACTAATATATATCCAAAATATCACACCAATTATTTTTAATAGTAATTTTTGTAATTAAAACATGGAGTACTTTTTAATTTAAAATTAATCTTGAGATCACTAATATACACCCAAAAATATCTCACCATATATACAAATCATTATTTTTATTAATAAATAACAATCGTTAGATCTAATAATAAGATATATTATATGATTAAATTAATTTACTAAAAATTCAAAGTTCGAACCCGTCAACGACATTTTTAATTTAGAATTTTACAAAATAAAATTTAAACCATGCATTTCATTATATAAATTTATATTAAATTAAAATTAAAAAATTATTAAAAATAAGGATTATATAAAAACATAATTATAATGTTAAATAAATTTTATAACCTATCAAAAGAAACCCGTGCTTCGCACGGGTTATAAGCTAGTACACCTTAAAATGTGTGTCAACCATTGAAAAAAATATAAAAAAATGAGAGGAACATAGAAAAATATATTAATAAGAAAAGGGACAAAGGTTCAAAATACTAAGTAAAACATGTCCAAAATATCTATATTCAAATCCTAAATACCCACCTCTCCGTTGACAGAGGAGTACTAGGATGAGGGACATATCCATTACTATCTATCGGATACTCTATCTACAGTGGAGTATCACTCCTAACTCATCATTCCTTATCTTTATATTCTATTGGGTGAGATTAGTATTTTTAAAAATGGATATTTTTAATAAATAAATATTAAAAATGAGATATTTTGATCATTTTCTCATTATAATTCTACTAATAAATTTTAATTTTAAATTACTATTCTACTATGCGGTAAATAGGCTTGCATAAATTGCAACATGAATTTTAGTTTAAAAAAGTAGAGAAAATTGTTATCAAATAATGAGTAGGTTTTTACGATGAAAAAAATGAAAAGAGAAAATAGGAGAAATAATTAAATAAAATAAAAATTGAGAAAAATAAGATATTAAAACTTAGTGCCTGCATTGTCAAAAAAAAAAAGATTGATTACTTTTAAGATAAAATGAAAATAGATTAATCAGATCATACATTTTGGACCAAATATACAGTTGATATTATTATCCCGTATCTTAAAATTTAAGTTGTTATCTAATATATACTATGAATTAAAAAGAGAAATTTGTTACATTTGACAATAATTTAAAATTTTGTACATAGGATATTAGAAATTTCTAAAGATAAAATTCGTTTATTTGAATATCAAACATAATATGTTGAATTTTAAATTGTAAAAGATAAACACCTATTTCTAAATTCCTAATGACAATTATATTGGTATGTAATAATGTTATATCCTGCACAAGATCTTTTACAGAATGTCCTAATATTTATTTTAAAGTTTAAACAATAAAAAGCCTCAAAAAACAAGTTTCGTACATATTGGCAAAAACCTGGAATAGACAGTATCCGAAACATTGTATCTGACAAAGGTTCCAGACATATAAAAGGTAAATCCAACATTGTAGAGAGCTGTAAATTCTATCAGGGCAAGGAGTGAACTATTTCACGTTATATGGAAACACAGCAGCAAGGAGTGAACTTTCAGAACGATGATTAAAAGTGAGATTTGGTTTCAGCAAACTCTAAGGACTTTTTTCCTTCATGTGCTTTTCCAAAAAAATTGGCCATGTACTCCTCAAACATGTACTCTCTGTAATGTGCAATTCCATCACGCTCTACCAGCTCAGGCAAGGGTCCGATTTTCTCAGACGGTCTTGGCATTGTGAAGATTGGAACCGATACTCGTGATTGTGTGCTTGTGGTACGTGCTCTATGTTCTGCACTTCTGTACCTTCCATTGCTTAGAACCTGATTAAAAAAAAAGCATACAAACACCAATAACTAGAAATCTCTCAAAATGTTCACTTATCGCGTTCAAATGAAATTATGCATCCAGTTAAATTAATCTTATAAATGAGTAAGTGTCAACATTCTGCAATAATTAGTGTTGATCCATGTTGTCAAAAACCTTTATCCTGATACTCACACACACATACTTCTATTGAATCTTGAAATACTCAACCTCCTTTTACTTCTTATAACCAAGCGATTAGTGACATTCATTGGGCTAGAACGCTAGGTATACAAAGTTAACATGTGAGAAATTCCTTAAATACAAATTTACTAAATTTATTTAAATATTAGTAAACGAGTTCTGACCTGTAAAGTGTCTCCAATGTTGATAACTAAAGCACCAGGGATGGGAGGAATCTCCAACCACTCTTCTTCATCTCGCCCCTCTAAGTTTCCCTCAGTTTTTACATATAAACCACCAATGCCATCTTGTAGCAACAGTGTCAATGTTCCCAAATCTGAATGACGACCCACACCGACAGTTAGATCCGGATCAGGACAGGCTGGATAAAAGTTCATGTTGATCATTTTCATGCCAACTAGTGCTTCAAGTTTTGATTCGTCTAGTCTCACTCTAAGGTGTTGAAAAAGAACCTCCAAAATGCTCTTTACGATATGTGTTGATGTCCTCAAAAACTCTAAAGCCACTTCCCTGTAGGAAAAAGAGGTGCAATTCCGTGAAAAATTTGTACATAAAAAGCTAGCTGCAGCGACAAAGAAATATACTTGTGTTTTTTCGTACTTACTTGCAATCATTAGGCCAAAATTCATGAGCATCTGAATCATTGGTATAAGTCATGCTAACATAGTCTTTCCACTCCAGAGCCTTCTCTTTGTCCGGGACAAAGCTCGTCCCATACTTCACAAAAGGGCTAGGACTGTGCTCTTTAAGATAAACTGCCTTGCTTACTGGCGGTTGTCCAAAAAACTTGTGAGCTGCATCTTTAAGTGCCTCAAGCAGTTCAAGTGGCACACCATGGTTAACTACCTGGAAAAATCCAAGTGTCTCAGCAGCTCTAGCAATAGCAGTTGCAACACTATCGCGATTAGGCCCGTTGAGCTCAGATAAATCAATGGCTACTTGTTTATTTGAGGCTGCTGTTAATTTATTAATTCGCTCTTCTGGCGGCTGTATATAATTTTTGGGTACTTTGGCAAGCCCTGAATCGACTAAGCCTTTGACACCATTGCCTTTGCGAACAACGAATTCAAACAGTGCATTTCCATCATCCAGGCTAAGAGCCATTTGTAAATTGTGAAGATGCTTGTTATCTATATGGAATGAATTTTGTTTGTGATCACCCTTGTTGCCATGCCAATTAAAATACTACAATGTGATCAATTATTTACTGTACTTCTAGTTTGACCCGTGAAGTAATTGGAGATAACACTGAAGATATAAACACTTATATTCTATTAGTTTCGTATTTTATAGCCATGTGTTGAAGGTTGAAATTGGAGGTTTCCCCTGATTAAAACCAAACCAAACCAAACATACCCAGTATATCCCGCTCAGAGCAGGGTCTGGGGAGGGTAGGTTGTATGCAGACCATACCCCCGCTTTTAGAGCGGGGAGGCTGTTTCCGTGAAGACCCTCGGCTGAGTGCACAACATACATAGAGTGTGGAAAATACAACGGAAGTGATACGGAAATGGACAAAGACATACCTGAGGCCCATGGCGTTCTCCACATGGGGCTTACCTATTATGATACTCCAAGCTTGATGCGCTCCAACGATACGGAAAGTCCCGCACAGAGATAACACCGAGGCAAGCTCCCTGCAACTGCAAAACCAGAAAACAGAAGACACTCAAAACGAAAAGTAAGAACGCTAAAGTCGCACTACTAAAAAATCGCTAACCGAGCCAAGGCAACTCTGAGGCTCTCGACAACAGAGCCACATCCTAAAAGGGAATCCACCACTCTGATACGCCGCCTCCAAGAACCCCTATCCGCGAGCATGGTCTCATTAAGGTCTAAGGCCTTCAAGTCCATCCGGAGCTGCTCTTCCCACGACCTCCTCGGCCTGCCTCTCCTCCTCGCCCCAACAACCGCCAGACTCTCGACCCTCCTTACTGGGGCTTCAGCTAACCTCCTCCGAACGTGGCCGAACCATCTCAACCTTCCTTCCCCTGATTGGGAAAGACAAAAGCTACTCGAGAGAAGTCAGTAATGACAGCATGGTAATTTTATATTTAACATAAAGTGTTATGATGAAAAATGACACGATCTATTCGAAAGTCTTTAAAGCTATTATTACATAGAATTAGTGTATAAATTTTTTAATTAATTGGTTCCTACAGGCCACAGTTATTTCTTTCCAACTAAAATTAAGTACTTCCAATACTTTAACATCAAGCTCTCGAGAATATTGGGTTTGGTAAGTTTCAAACTAAGAGCATTTCTGGGTGAGAATCTACAAGGCAAAAGGAGTTGGAAAGACATATATTCATATTACATTTGTCAACTGCCACCCCATTCTATCAATTAAATAACATTCATAACTCTACAAAAAAAATTAAAATTAAAAAATTGCGATACGCAAGTAGTTCTAACCTCAAATGGTGTCTCTTTAGAATTTGATTTTCCGAAATTACGTCATTCGATCATCAGATTGTTTTATGCAAATTTTTGTTGGGCGAGGAGAGAAGAAAGAATTATAGTTACTTTCCTCCAGAACTAGGATACATGAACTTCTGTAAATGGTAAAACTGATGTAATGTACATCTCTAACAATTTCAGTTCCTGTATGTTTGATTTTGGGAAATGGTTATTCTATAGAATGAATCAAGAGGCACAATCTATATCTCTCTGGTAGTTCAGTGAGAATAACAAACCACTTCTGTCAGGTTATTTCACCCACGTATACTGTGGAAAATGGTTCCAAAATTCTGTGTGCCTACTGTAATTTCAGTGCATAATATCCTGATTGACTTTAGGGACTTGATAAAAATTACTAATAGATGGTTTGGCAGTCGTTTATACCAAAGAATAGTCTAGAACTAAATTTCTATTAATGGGCTGAAACAGAAAACTAAATTACATAATAAACACATGAAATTGAAGTGCGATCTTGAAGTACTCCAAGAGAAACCAGTAACAGATATATCAAAATCAATTAAGATATGGGACCTCAGTCAAGTAAGTATAAACAAGAACCCTCCATAATTTCTATCCGTATAAGGCAATGTATGGTACTACAAGAGAAGCCTAACACTTATATTATAACGAAAAAGAATCAGGGATACTAGTTTATATCAACAACTTCCCGCGATTTCAACAATAAAAAATAACTCTGCACACAATTATGCAGCTAACAGTTTGTACCTTCATAATGACTGCTAAGTTATAAAATATTCATTTCATAATAACTCAAGATCTATAGTAAACAAATCAGAAAACTTTACAAAAGATTATGTATTTCCTGAAATGAAGAAAGTGTTGGTTCTTATCATGAAAACAATGAAATGCTACTAACAAGAGGAGCTTGTCAATTCTTAAGATGCCCGAGTGGTACTAAACTTACCAGTAATCACCACAAGAACAATTTCCTTCATTGAAATGATGGAAACGTTTATTGTCTCTAACAATCAATTCTCTCCCGACTATTCTGGACATGAACTTCATGGCATTGTGGCAGTCACCACATACACGGAGGTTCTTGATGATTCTCAAGGGCGTCCTTGCTGGAGTGCTGATCAGACCATACGCGATTGCCAATCGTTCACTGTGATAAAGCAGTGCCTGTTCTTTGGCTTCCTGGTCAATATCATGCAACACGTATCTGGTGTCTGGCACATAGCGTTGCTCTTTCATTGCAGCCCTCAGCTTTGCATCATCCTTGTAAAGAGTTGGATTCCAGATCTCAGCAAGTCTGTTTTTACCTTCTAACATACTTATTGCAGATTGCTTCCTGGGTGGTGGCGTAGGTATCTTTTTTGGATTAGCCTTAGATGAGTCAGTACCGATGAGAAACTGCTCAGCACGATCCTCGAGATCAATATCTCCATGCATTTTAGCATAATTCATTAAAGCCTCCCAAACTTCAGCAGTAGATTCAAAGGGCAATTTTTCAATATATTCAAAAGCCTCGTTAACATGCCCAGACTTCCCTAGAACGTCAATAAGCCCCAAATAATGCTCAATTGGTGGAGATATTCCATACTCTGTCCTCATTGAATCGAAATGTATAAAACCTTCTTCAACAGCTTCAGCATCAGCAGAAGCTGCTAAAACAGCCAGAAAAGTTTGCTTATTTGGATGCAATCCCAACGTTCGCATCTTCTCGTATAATGCTAAACCTTCATCCCCCAATCCATTTGCTGCATACCCATGTATTATCAAATGCCATGTATCAAAATTCCTCTCCACCATATGATCAAAAACTCTACGTGCATCAACCATACTCCCACATTTGGAGTACATCTCAATCACTTTATGAATCAAGTTCATATCAGTCCTAAACGTGGACCTTAAAAAATAATCATGAACCTTTTTAGCATCCTCCAGTTTCTTTGATTTCCCACATAACTCAAAAAGTACACCAAAGCACATAGCATCAGCACGCACCCCTTCCTCCAACCATTCAATAACTTCCTTAACTTTCCCCTCGGTGCACAAACGAATCATATCATCCTCCATGCTAGGCTTCACAACTGGCATTTGATTATTCACAACTTGCTCATGATGTCCCTGACTATTCTGAACTTCCTGTTTTATTTGATTCGGACTCACCTGTTGCTGCATACCATGGTCTGGATACCCCTGACCAGGTCGCAAATAACCCTGTTGCTGCATACCAGGGTCTGGATAGCCCTGACCAGGTTGCGGATAACCCCCTGTTGCTGCATACCAGGGTCTGGATAACCCTGACGAGGTTGCGAATAAACCTGCTGACCACGCTGCGGATAGTGCTGCTGAGTAGGACCTAAATTACTAGTTTGTGCATAACTATTGTGACCAAAACCAGGGATATTTCCATTCTGTGGGACCCACTGATTCTGAGCATTGTGTGGATAGTCTGATTCGAAAACTTAACGTCTCTTGGAGTCGTAAAATTAGAGTGATTGTTAGTAAATTGATAAGCTTGGGATTGTGAACGAGTGAATTGATTAGGTGGAGGAAAGTCTTGGTTAGGGGTGGTGTAGGAATTTCAGGTTTTAATGAGCATTGTAAATCTTGAAATGAAATGACAGGGAGAAAATCGTACCTTGTTGCTGTTGAAGAGTGAAGATGAGAATATGAAAGTGGAGGACTGATTTGTTCCGCCAAGAATCGCCATTGGAAGATACACTCACTCGCTAAGTTTCTTCTGATTTATAAACCCTAGTTTTTCTTTCTTTTTTTGAGCAGCTGGGCAGGGGGCTTAACACTTGGCGAAAATATAAATTGTTATTATGCACAGCACACAAGACATTGGAGATCCAAAACCTGGCGAAGTTTGACTGCACAAAAGTGTCAAAACTATCTCGGGTCTGGTATTGCATGGTTCTGCTCTAGAATTTTTTTGATCGTGATTTCACAATTAGTCTTGAATGTCGAATATAAATAAAAAAAATCCACTTTGAATAGCGTTTTAAGTTTATTGTCATTAAATGCGCAGACAAACTCCGGCTCAACAAGCTCAAGTACGAAGAGGTAATTCTCGTGCAAATTGGCAGGCCTAAAAAGAGGTGAACTAACTATAAGAAGGTGAAGAGAATATGTCACAATACCTAAAATGTGAGCTGCTTAACAGACATAATTCAGTGATTTTTGTTCATACTTGGAGATGGAGCTATGTAATTTCATAATTGGTTCAGGACCCCATTTTTTCTTTCGCTGATTGTTCAGGCCTTTTGGTTATAACATCATACCATATTAGCTTCTTTGGTTCAAGACTTTGAGAATGTTTAGTGTTGCGACTCTTTTTGGTTCAAGACTTTGAGGATGTTTAGTGTTGCGTCTCTGTAGTGGCTGTTTCAAATGCTAGCTAAAACCACTGCAGTATGTTTATGAAATGTTAAGAAACTCTAAAAGCTAATCACACCCTCGGTATCAATATCCTATAAACTAGAGTTGAGAAGCATCCACGTTATAACAAGCTACAGTAAAGTGTGGAAAGGATCCTAATTCAAGAAGGCGCAAGGCATATTATGGTGCAATAAAGAACAAACAAAAATGCTAGCTTTGTATCCTGCTCAGACTTGTAAAACAATTGAAATTGTACATTGTTTCTGCAAATGTACCCAATATGTCCAAGGACTTTCAAGGAAGATTTATTCTTAGGATTCAAATCAATGATCTGCAAAGTAATAATTTATAATATATTATTATTTCCACCTAAGAGCTCTGAACCAAGACTATTTTTTACTAAACTCATAGATAAGCAGCCTTTTATCTGCCTCGATGCAGCATCCACATAACTTCACAAGCTTGCAATGCTGCACAGTGGACATTGTCCCAGTCTCCGCAAAAAAACTGATTATTTCCTTGATGGGGGATACGCTTCAAAACGTTGGCAAACAGCGACGACTCTACCATCATAAAAATACCTTTCTTAATAATGCAGTCCACAACTGTACTCCTTTTTCCTTATGGCACCGCTCCGGCACAAGAATATCGCTTGCACCTTTTAAGCATTAAAGTTCCCTCTTTTATGTGTACACCATACATGTAATGTAACTTTAGGTTCATACTATCACAAGTCCATAGATATGTACTATATGTTAAGTGTACAGTTCACCACATTAATAAATAATAATCATGGTTTAGTTTACTAAGAAGGAACAGCTGCGAGCTAAGATTTCAGCAGAGGCACACCTTCTTCACCCAAACCATGTTAACATATAATATAAGATGCCTCCCTCTAATACCTTAAGATTTTAGATTAGTTGGTTACTTAACATGGTATCAGAGCTTAGGCACGCAGAGGTCCCGAGTTCGATTCTCTGCGACCCCCAATACTCTCAACATTTAATATCCCAAAAATGGACTTTCGAGTGAGACTCTCTTTTCATCCTAGGGATTCTTTACCGAAGCTTAGGATCGACACAGTACGATCGAGTTCCTTAGTTAATATCCTTCTGACGTACAAGAATCGACTAAAAATTATCCGGTTGCATAACATGATAACAAATATGCATCCCAAATGCTCTAAATCTTATTCTACTCAACCCCCCCCAGTCCCCTGTGGCCTGAATGCAATCAATCAAAGTACAAGGCAATAATCATTGATAAAATAATTAACGATAAAAAGTTTACAATTATTGATGGAGGGCCACCAGTAGAACGCCATGCAAATCTGCAATCAAACAACTTGCAGCATCTAGATTGAGTACAAGTGGTTGTCTTCTGAAGGACTTTTTTCTTTTTACTAGAATTATTAGAAATTGACTAGGAAACTTACACAAAGCACAGGAGTGTAGACATGTTTTCAATGTTCAAATGTAAACGGATCATTTTTTTTTTCTTTTTTGGCCAGCTTTTAAAATTAATTTGATTGATTAATATCTCTGGGATAAAATCCAATCAATGACAAGTAAAAATAATATGTACAAGCATGTTGACGTTAAAAGTTTTATAAATCTTTAATATAATAAAAATAACTTTTAAATTTTAATGTGAAAACATAAGATAGTAAGAATTTAGTACATATTTAATGGTTATACTTATAAGAATACTTTTATTAAAAAGAGCATTAATTAATTTCATATAAATATTATAGAAGATATAATTTTTGGTAAAAATTACAATTACGTACCCAACAAAACTTTTAATGTGCGGTGTTTACAACTTTATTTTTTGAGCTACCAAAAAGCATCAGTGGACAACTAAGCAGTATGTCACGGCCTTAGAGTTTGTCCCCTTTCTAAGCCAACCGTGCCGGCGTCTAGCACTTGTCGCCCACCTTGCGCACTACTAGACCAGCCTTACCCCCAAGTGTTCCCCAACACTTGTGCAGCGGATACAAGAGAAATATAAGAGTAGAAGACAACCACACTTACTAACAAAGACCCTTTCTTTATTAGTAATCCCAATATTACAAGAGTTGGATCCCCTTGATCCACACTAGCCCCTTGCTAGTTACAAAGCTTAGCACTCAACCTTCACAAGAGAAGCACACTTGCTCTCCCTCTTGAATGCTCTAACTTTGCCTCTTGCTCTTCCACTCTATCCCCCCTATTTCTCCTTATCTTTCTATCTCCTTCTCTATCTATCTCCAAATGAGAGGTCTCACCTATTTATAGGCTCCTCCACCACTTGGAGAGAATTCTAGAACATGTACATCCTACATGGTTCTAGATTATTCCCCCAACAATCTATACAAGATATTTCTAGATCCTACCATATCTAGAATATACAAGTATTTACATAACATCTAGGATTTCTCTAGAAAGCTCCCAAGCTCCGGAAGATTCCACGAGGCTCCACCACGTTCCGCCATCTTCTAGATTCTTCTTGAATTGCCCAGCACCTTCTAGAGAACTCCGCAATGTTCCACTATATTCTAGAGTCATCCGGATCCTTCCGGCCTTCTCTAGAATATTCCGCACAAAGAGAGGCTAAATGTTGGCGGGGCGTGACACTCTCCCCCACCGAATCTGTCGACGCCCTCGTCGACGTCGTTGCCTCCCAATAGCGCTCCAACGCCTCTTGGTGTTGCTCCAAGTTCTGCTCCAACTCCCACGTTGCCTTACTCGGTGCCACACCCTTCCATCTCACCAAGTATTACCTACTCGGTGCCAAACCCTTCAATTTCACTAGCCGCTCCCCAAGTATTTCCTTGACCTCCTTGGGCCGCCCCTCGGCCCTTGTCGGAGATACCCGTTGCGACTCCTTCCTTGCAACGCCCCTACGTTGCCCCTTTTCGCTTGGCGACACACGCCCCTCGTCCTTGGCTCCACTTCCCTTAGGAGACTTTGGACTTCCCATGGTTGTGCTACCCTTAGCACCATCGTTAGTCGCCTTGCCCTTACTCTTGGCTTCGCACCCTTGCTTTGCCATGATTCGTGTCAAGATTACGCCCTCCGTAACCTTTAGCTCTGATACCAAATTGTCACGGCCTTAGAGTTTGTCCCCTTTCTAAGCCAACCGTGCCGGCGTCTAGCACTTGTCGCCCACCTTGCGCACTACTAGACCAGCCTTACCCCCAAGTGTTCCCCAACACTTGTGCAGCGGATACAAGAGAAATATAAGAGTAGAAGACAACCACACTTACTAACAAAGACCCTTTCTTTATTAGTAATCCCAATATTACAAGAGTTGGATCCCCTTGATCCACACTAGCCCCTTGCTAGTTACAAAGCTTAGCACTCAACCTTCACAAGAGAAGCACACTTGCTCTCCCTCTTGAATGCTCTAACTTTGCCTCTTGCTCTTCCACTCTATCCCCCCTATTTCTCCTTATCTTTCTATCTCCTTCTCTATCTATCTCCAAATGAGAGGTCTCACCTATTTATAGGCTCCTCCACCACTTGGAGAGAATTCTAGAACATGTACATCCTACATGGTTCTAGATTATTCCCCCAACAATCTATACAAGATATTTCTAGATCCTACCATATCTAGAATATACAAGTATTTACATAACATCTAGGATTTCTCTAGAAAGCTCCCAAGCTCCGGAAGATTCCACGAGGCTCCACCACGTTCCGCCATCTTCTAGATTCTTCTTGAATTGCCCAGCACCTTCTAGAGAACTCCGCAATGTTCCACTATATTCTAGAGTCATCCGGATCCTTCCGGCCTTCTCTAGAATATTCCGCACCAAGAGAGGCTAAATGTTGGCGGGGCGTGACAAGTAGCTAGTAAATGTACATTAGTCATTTTTGGTATTGCAAATGCAAATTGCCTTCTTTTTGATAAGTTTGGGTATAAAAAATTTTAGGGTATTTATTAAAAATATTATTATTTTAAAAAATTTTGTAAGTTTATCATTTTCTCAAATATTTGTAAAAGAAAATTTTAAAAAATATACTAACTGGTTGTATTGGGTTGCAGAACGTATTTTTATAAATATTTTATAAAATTGGTATTTTCTCAAAATAATTTTAAAAAAAAGTATTTTTATAAAAAAATTCTGGATTTGGATATTTATGGGAAAACCTCTAAATTTTAATAAATGTGTTCTAATAAGAATAATATTACTATGTGAAATGCAAAATTTTAAAATCTAACAATTTCGTCAATTTCATTGAAAATGATTTCTAGAATTTTGTCAAAAAGATAATTTATCAAATTGTAAAAGTTGAAAATAATGGAATTGTCAATATAATTGACCCAATTTTTTTTGACCAAACGGTGAGATGAGATGACCTCTCTTTAACCAATTGAGACAACTCTTTCCAATTTAATTATACTTCATGCAATTCACTCTTATTTCAACTTACACCTCTACTTGTTCTACGTCACCGGACATATATAAATTTCCAATAATTCAACATTCAAGTTTCAACAGTCAAAAGATACCGTTCATCGACTAATAATACATTAAATAAAAGTTTTAGAATAACCAAACCTCTTTTACACGTTGGGACATATAAATAAATGAGAAAAATAGAGTACGTGTTGAACTCTTACGTGAATTAGAATAGGAAATTCGTTTGAAATAAAAGATTTGTTTTATATGATTATTATAACCAAAATTTTCATTAACTTACATATAGTCAAACTCGCTAATTAACAGTAGTATCTCTGGTGCAACTTCAGTGGCGAGGCCATCGACGAAGGGGTGGAGGTTAAGATCCAAGATCAGATCATTCCGCGTATGGATAAGTTCAAGTATCTGGGGTCGATCATCCAGAAGGAAGGTGGGGTTGAAGACGATGTCAAGCATCGTATCAATGCTGGGTGGCTAAGGTGGAGGGCAGCGTCAGGGGTGATGTGCGACAAGAAGGTTCCTTTAAAGTTGAAAGGGAGATTCTATAGAGCAGCTATCCGGCCTGCGATGTTATATGGTTCGGAGTGCTGGGCAGCGAAGAAGACCGACGAAAGCACGTTGGAAGCAGCGGAAAGGAGGATATTGCGGTGGTCGTGTGGCCGCACGTTGCTAGATAGAATCCCTAATAGGGTGTTCAGGACCGAGCTCGAAGTGGCGCCCCTCTCTGCGAAAGTTAGAGAAGGGAGGTTGAGATGGTTCGGCCACGTCCGTAGGAGGCGGCCGGAAGCTCCAGTGCGAAGGGTCGAGAGTCTTTCGGTTGATGGGGTGAGGAGGAGAGGTAGACCGAGGAGGTCATGGGAAGAGCAGCTTAGGTTGGATTTGAAGGCTATGAACCTAAGTGAGACCATGACCGCTGACAGGTGTTCGTGGAGGCGGCAAATCAGAGTGGTGGACTCTCTTCTAGGGGACAGCTCTATAGTGGAGAACCTCAGAGTTGGGTTGTCTCGGATGACCTTATCTTAGGAGTTTGGCTTTTGCCGATTTATTTTCACATTTTCATTTTTTATTTTTATTATCATATGTTTCCCGGTCGTGTAGGTGTAGGGAGCTTCGTTTGGTGGTATCTAGGGGCATGGTAGGTAAGTCCCGTGTGGAGAAAGCCATGGGCTCAGGTATTGCTGTGAACGTTGTCGTATATACTTTAGATTCCTTTGTATTTATCACACACCGTATATGTCGTGCACATAGCCAAGGGTCTTCACGGAAACAGCCTCCCTACCCTAATAAGTGGGGGCATGGTCTGCGTACAACCTACCCTCCCCAGACCCTGCTCTGAGCGGGATATACTGGGTATGTTTGGTTTGGTTTGGTTTTGCTGGAACATTTTCTCCGTACGATATATGTTTTAGATACAAGTCACGAGAAAAGACCGGTAACCACTCTTTAGTTACAAAAGTGTATTAAAGTACTCTTGGAAACCCATATGGTTTTATTCGAGTGATTACCGAAATTACGTGTTTGTTTGTTAAAATGGTTCTAATAAGAGGCGAAAACTTTAGGTTTCATCACTTGAAAAGTAGAGTGCAAAGTTGACATATTTGCCAATCAAGAAATGGTGACAAAACCCAAACACTATGGATTGAAATTCCATGCCAAAAGATGTTTACGCATACCTAATTGTTGAACAATCCATGTGATCAATTGTTTTGCACAACCATAGCTTAACAAAAAGTAATGTTTTGCACAGCCTAGGGTAAGACTTAATTAATTTTGGGCAGCAATTAGTATATTGCATGAAAAATGTTAAAAACTTTTTAAATGTCACATAAATTTTTTATTATTGGATGATAAAATCATTAATAAGATGGGCTATCGTACATGAATTTATTAACTAAAATTTTTCATTTTATCAACTTAAGACTGCCATATCATTTTAAAACTTTTTTTAAAGATTTTTTGATTTCTTAATTACTCATATGATAAATTATTACTTCAAAATTAGTTGTTTATTTAAACTTTTTTTGTGATCAAATTAATAGGTATGATGAAAATTATATATATAGAAAAATTCTATGGAGTATTCTTTTAATTGGAGTACATATACGTTCTGCATTCAAAATATTTTAAAATTTATTATTTTGCAAACCTTGTTATATGAATATCATAATTTCATTGATAATCTTGAAAATCATGTTTGTTTTACAATATGTTCATCTTAAAAAATTTTTATGTTTTGCAATCAGAACATATATGTTTTGCAACCCAAAACTTAAAAAAAAAATATTTTTTAAGTTTCAATCAAAATTGGATCATACTTACTAAAAAAATCAAATATGACAACTAATTTGATAAGGAAGAAGTAATTCTTTTACAAATTAGATACTTATAATGATTCCTTTTTGGGTAAAGGGTATTTAAAGTTAATTTTAGATAAATTTTTAAAAGTTAATTCACTAAGAGTATGTATTTATATAAATTCTTCATATTTATTAAATATAATTCAAAAAATAAAAATATGATCATTTTAAATATAAAGAAATAAAATTGCTAACATGATGGAGATGAGATTGTAATCAACATTATAAAATCAAATTTCATTAATAAAAAGTATTTTTTTTTATTATTTTCCATTGTAATTTCATTGATTTATTAGATTAAATTTAGGAGATTTATCTAAAGTTACCTATAGATTCCTTTTATCCTTTCTTTTTTCTTTTCTTTTTTGTGTGAAAACTTTTAACAATTTTCTCAATTTATCAAACATATTTTATATCCTCTAGCGTTGTATTATGTATGTCATGATGCTTAGCTACCAAATTAAAATTAATAATAATATTATAACGATATAATATTTAAGAAATTGATGAATAAACATAGTACATTATTTATCTTTCAATTAACATGTATATTACACAATCATTTATGATTAAATAAAACTGAATTAACTCTACTAAAAAAAATATGGATAACTGGGTAATTAGTATGGATAATCGGGAATTCAAATAATAAATCAGGAGTTTATTTATTAGTTCTTTATATTTATATGGCTATATTATTTTTTACGCTGGTTAAAATTAAAATATAAACCAATTAGAAAATAATTATGTTTTATGTAGGTACACTAATTAAGTGTAAATCAGTCAGGACTATCTAGATATTTATTAAAAATATTATGTAAATAATAATTAATATTATATTTTTATACATTATATGCATTACATCTCGGACAATCATCTTTTCTTCCATAAAGGCTTAAAATCTTTTTTTCAAAAAAATTCCATGATAACAACAAATTTATTTTACAAATAAAATTCATTATACTACTGTTATGCAAAAAATTACCATAACACCCCGAGAAAGCCTCGCCGGAATAATGGGAATTATCCTTAGATTTCGGATAATTTAACAGATCGAACAGCTGTAAAGAAACAGGACAGCTGAACCTAATAATGGTATTTATTGTCTAATGGGCTAGATTAGCAAGGTCACTGGACGATAATGGCAAAGAACTCCGGCCAAATATGTCACGTGCCTTGTGTATCGAAACAGTAAAAATCGAATCCCTTGCTAATTGCCTACATATCCTATATATAGGAATCAAGCCCTAATGTAGTTCTTTTAGGTTAGGAATCCTTTCTTGTTGATTAAGCCACGAAATAGAGTCCTAATCAGATATATCATTTATCTCTTATTCAGCTAGCCATCAAGTAGTGTCATATTCGAAGTAGAACTCCCAAATCCCACTCCTATAATAACTCCATGTATTTATCACAAATATTCAATATTTATCATGCTAAAAACGTGTCCCTCAATAAAATAGACCATCAGAAGGACTCAATTCATATCTCCTAAAAACTAGGAGACAATCCTTATCCATTCGAACTTCAGAGGTGGAGCCTGTAAGCACACCTGCACATACACAGCTTCCCTCTAAAGCGAACCTCCACCTCCAGAGCTACCCTTCAAATGTATACCTCCCAGCTTCCTTTAAACCTGTTCCTACCTTCAAATCACCCTATCAGGCCCTTTATATCCATGGGCCTAAAATTGAGCCCATTACAAATTTTGGGCACAACAACTACCCCCAGTTCCTTGCAGCTATAAAATACAAAAGGAACCTTGCCATCTCTCCCCAGGTTCAGCTTCGCTTTTTATATCCAGCTCCAGCACAATATCTTGTATTTTTGATGATGAACTTGCCATAACTAAGCCATTAAATCTTCCAAAATCCCATGATTTCCTCCAAATTAAAATCCACATCATTCCTTCTTGCTAAAGAATTCAAAAAGAAATACTCACCTGTTTACATTTTTGTTCAACCAACTAAAACTCTCTCTTATAATAACTCTAATTCGAGAATTAAATCTTTTATTTTTTAAACACACCCTTAAAACACCTTTTTTTTTAGAAAATACTCCACCATTCAAAAGCATAACAGGACTCTCACTCTCTCCCTCGAAAACCGTGCTATACTCTCTCATAGCTTCCCACCGTTCCATATCCCAAAGCAACAATAACTACTGCCAATACATATCCTATTATTTACACACTATAATCTTTTATATATACCAAAACCCTGTTAATCCTCTCTCCTTTTTCTTTTATCGCAAAAACATATTCTCTCCTCCCCCACCGGTTCATCTCCTCATCGGAAGCTCCAATCAGGCGAACCATTCAGGCGATACATCTCAGGCTCTAGCGGCTCAAACCCTCCACACCCTCTCAAGGTATGACCCTCTTGTTCGCTATATGTTCTCCATACATATTCACTGCTATTTTATTAATTGCATGTTCCGATTTGCTTTCGATTCGCACTTATACATGCATAATTTGATACACACATCAAAATCTTCACACATAGACAATCATATTATGTTATTTGATTTTCAGATCACTATTAGACTAAGTATTCCCCTTCTATGACCATAATATCCTCTAGAAATCAAAACCCTAGAACCCGGATCCTGCTGATCTATACTTATACAAAGTCTTGTCTTTGGCTCCATGAACCAAATCAGCACACACTAATACATAAATAAAATCCAAACAACAAGATTCATATCAACCATCTAATTACTTGCTAAACATATGCCACACCCAAAATTTCTAACTCAATACAAAAAAAAAATGAATACAATCAAAACCAATACAATAATTCAAAAACTCAGCACATAATTCAATCGAACACAATGAAAACTCAGAGGATTAACAGCGCTAATTGCCACAAACAAACAGACTTGGACAAGCAGAGAAAACTCAAGGACTCACGAACCAACTCAACATTCTAGCACAAAGATGGTACTCAGCAAAGAACAGCAAAAAGAAGAGCTCGACTCTAATTCTAAAAACGATACAAAGAACTTGAAACCAGCAACCACTTAAGAAGCAAAACCGACGCAATAGCAAATGGCGAATTGATAACCAAAATAAAAACCCAGGAACTCGGCATAACAGCAACACAGTGATTTTTTTTCTCAACCTACTCAGCAACGATTAAAAACTCAACGATTTATTTGAAACAAAGGAGGTGAATCGGTTGCTTTGTGGGGAGAGAGAGAGAGAGAGAGAGAGAGAGAGAGAGAGAGAGAGAGGAAGAAGAAAAAGAAGAAGAAGAAGGGGAAAAGAGAATGATGTTTGTGTTTATGCAAGAGAAAGAGAGGAACATGGCAAGAAAATGACACAGCTGGGTTATGATGTCTGCAATTTTAACAAAAAAAAAAAGATGTAAAGGGACTAAGACATAATAACAGAGAATAAACACCACCAACCAAGCATTCGAATTAAATAAATTTAAGCAGGAATAATACGTACTAGATATTAAAATAAATGTCTGGGTTTTTTAGTTTTTTTTTTAAAGAAAATAAAATACGGAACAAAGAAATTTACTACGAATTTCAAATTGTACTAAGACATTGATTTAGAAATAAATGGCCCACAATAAAATTGAGATTTAAAGGGGCGAAATTGAAATTATTAACTAGGAGCAAGAAATTAAATTTCGTTACTTTCAACCCCAAGTGGTTAGCAACGAAATTTACGAAAATAACGAAACAAGGCAACAATAACGAAAGAGCAAGACAAGAAGTAAAGAAAATAAAAATTGCATTAATTATAATAGGAGTGTTTACAACATTTGAAACTAAGAAAAGAAATACAAGAAATTAAAACTACCCTAAAATATAAGTTACTAAATACAAGGGGGGTGAGGGGGTATTTATAGGATAGGAATTAGGGTTAAGGGGGTGTTGGGTAAATCCCCACCATACATTTGGGTTGTGTGGTGGTGAAATCCTAGCCATCTATTTGATTCCTACCCCCTTAAGCTTTGAAGAGTTGATCTTGGCCATACACTTTTCTAATGTGTTGGGATGATCCTCACCTTCCACTTGTCTTGAAATATTCCTTTTGCTCCAAGCTCCTAATTCTTTTCCTTCTTTCATTTTTGGTCCTTTTTCTTACCCCTTTTTCCCTTCCTTGCACTTTATTTATTTATTTTGTCATTTCTTTATTTATTTACGATTTACCTGAAATGTAACAAAATATATTATTAAAACACGAGTTCAAGCAATGAATAGGTAAATAAAATATGCAAAAATATGCACTTATCAACCCATTAGTATGATATGTGTTTATAAAAATCCTTATTCGAACCCCTTTTTCCAGAAATCAATTGCTATTCGCTGTTATAATGCATGTACCAATCCTTATTTTTAATTGAATATGTACAAATAATGTATGCATTATGTAGAAATACCCAATCTACAAAGAGTGGTTAAGATTCCTTGATGGGCGTACCCGTGCCCAGCTAGCCATTTATGCGAACCTAGTCTTTTATTGCTCCTGGCCATTTGTATGTGCTTATTCACACATGTCTGTTAAAACACCTCACTCGGGAAGACTCACTGGTCACCTACTCATCCGACTTCACTATGTGCAGATGTCAAGTGCAAAAATTATTGGTAACCATGCTAAGTCTACAAGAGCACACATCAGAGTCAAAACTTGAGATCTCTTATGCAAAAAACAAATAAGCAATACCTCACATTTCACTCACAAAAGAATATTCACTCAAGAACAAGGGTAAGTGTATCACTCAATTCCAACAAAATCAAATGCATGCTTGACACTTGGTATCATTCCAACTTAAATCACAACATACATTAATAATGACAATCAAAAGGTCTTTATTAGGGTTGTAATGGGGCTAGGGACAAGGTATGTCAAGAAAGGCCAAAATAAGGCGAAGTGTCAAAAGCTAGTAGTCACCATGAAAATCATGCACAACACCAAACTTCCTCCCCACACAATTTATTTTCATTTTCAACAAAAAGCCTTGAATAGTCGCAATAAAGGAGGATTACAAAAAACATAAGTATGCTCTCATGTATATATATATATATATATATATATATATTATTATTATTATTTTTTTTCTTTTTTCTATTTTTTTTAAGAGCTAAGATAAATGTAACAATAATCCTCCTTTAGATTTAATTTTGAAAATCGACTATCAAGGTAACAACAAATATTTCCTCGAAAGTTATGAACAAAAGTAAACCCTATTTCACACACCTTATTGCTCCCTCAAGTTCCTACTAGCATTTGACAAAATGGGATCAAGAATACGTAAGGCTAAACAAGAAAGAGGTCTTAGGCGAGTAATGTGGTGTGTCACCGAAAAAAAATGATTAGGCTCAAAGGGTTAACTAATTGATCATATAAGAATGGTGTGGATAATTTAGAAATATAGGTTATTCCTAAGTGCCTTTATCATTTTATCATCAATTAATGTCATGTATTTCAAGAAGGAACTCAAACAAGTGCTAGCGATGCAAATGACAAGTGGACACTCATGCAAAAGAATATAAATGCAAAAGATGTGCATATAGGCTCAAAATCTCACTTGGTGTGGTAAAACATAATCAATCTCAAGTAAAGGTATCCTCAATGCACCTACTTGTACTCAAAGCATGAAGACCAAATCATCTTACACCTAATCATGTCCTTCTAATTTCATGCACAATTCAAATAAGTCTACTAGCTTTACCTTGCTAGTGTAAGTGTGTGAACAAGAACTTTAGCAAATCACTTCTCAAACAAAAGCTAAAGGATCATAAGATTATCATAGCATGCAAGGGTTCACCAAGCAACTAGCAATCAATTAACAAGACTAGAATACGAAAAGAACTCTTTTTGATTTTTTGATTTTTAATTTTTTTTGGATTTTTCAATTTTTATATTTACACTAAAAACCCTCCCCCATACCTAAATCATGCATTGTCCTCAATGTATGCAAATGCAAGAGAAATGAGAATGAGGAGATAATACCTGACAAGAGATGAAGGAGAGAATTTACCTACTGAAAGAAACTTACATGAATCACGGGTCGATGAGGTGGGTGACCTCATCCTCGGGATCAAATGGTAGCTCTAAAAATGGTTTGAGTCTTTGTCCATTAACTTTAAATACATCACCATTTTTAGGATTTTCAATTTCAACAGCACCGTGAGGAAAAACGGTCCTAACAATGTAAGGACCTTCCCACCTAGATCTCAATTTCCCGGGGAATAAATGAACCCTAGAATTGTACAAAAGAACTTTTTGACCCGAAGAAAAAGATTTTCTCAAAATGGATTTATCATGAAAAAGTTTTGTTCTTTCTTTATAGATTTTAGCATTTTCATAGGCCTCATTTCTTAATTCCTCTAGTTCTGACAATTGCAATTTCCTATGACTACCGGCGGTTGGTAAGTCAAAGTTCAAATCTCTTATGGCCCACAAGGCCCTATGCTCTAGTTCAACGGGCAAGTGACAGGCTTTGCCAAACACAATTCTGTAAGGGGACATGCCCAAAACAGTCTTATAAGTGGTTCGATAAGCCCATAAGGCATCTATCAGTTTGATGGACCAATACTTCCTATTCGAGTTGACAGTCTTTTCTAAAATTTGTTTGATTTGCCTATTCGAGACTTCAACTTGGCCACTAGTTTGAGGATGATAAGGGGTAGCCAACCTATGAGTGATTGAGTACTTTTTCAAAAGGGACTCAAATTGACGATTCTTGAAGTGCGTATCTTGGTCACTAATGATAGCCCTAGGTGTGCCAAATCGAGAAAAGATATTCTCTTTTAAGAATTTAAGAACGACCTTGTTATCATTGGACTTAGTTGGTATGGCTTCTACCCATTTAGACACATAATCAACCGCTAAGAGAATGTAGAGGTTGCCAAAAGAGCTAGGAAAGGGACCCATAAAAATCTCAATGATTAAGATGGGACTCATTGGCATCATTTTCTCCTAGTGATCTTTCATAAGTGTTGACACCTACTACAAGCGGCACAGAATTCAGCAGCATCCTTAAACAAACTAGGCCAATAAAAACCACTTTGGAGGATTTTAGCTGCTGTTTTCTTAGCACTAAAATGACCTCCACAAGCTTGATCATGACAAAAGGAAAGGATACTTCAAAACTCATGGTTTGGGACGCACCTCCGAATGATTTGATCGGGACAATATTTAAAAAGATACGGGTCGTCCCAAAAGAAGTGTTTGACTTGAGAGAAAAATTTCGATTTATCTTGTGTGGACCAATGAGAGGGAATGTCGCCGGTTGCAAGGTAATTGACAATGTCGGTGAACTAAGGAGGAGTAGAGATAGAAAAGAGATGTTCATCGGGAAAAGATTCATTCAAAGGCAAGTCAGTGGTGGACTCCACTACTAAGCGAGAAAGGTGATCGGCAACGACATTTTCGGACCCTTTCTTATCCCTAATTTCTAGGTCAAACTCTTGGAGCAACAAGATCCACCTAATCAATCGGGCCTTAGAGTCTTTCTTAGAGAATAGATATCGAAGGGCGGAATGATCGGTGTAAACAATGATTTTCGAACCCATAAGATACGACCTAAACTTCTCGAGGGCAAAAACTACGGCTAGAAGCTCCTTCTCGGTGGTTGAATAATTGAGTTGCGCATCATTTAAGGTCTTACTAGCGTAGTATATGACATGAGGTATCTTATTGATTCGTTGTCCTAATACCGCCCCTAATGCGTAATCAGATGCATCACACATTAACTCGAAAGGTTGACTCCAATCGGGGGGCTTGTCGGGGCCGAGGTCAACTCTTTCTTAAGGTGTTCAAAAGATTGTAAACAATCTTTAGTGAACTCGAATTTGACATCTTTACCAAGAAGGGTGGTCAAGGGTCTAGCCTTTTTGCTAAAATCTTTAATGAAACGCCTATAAAAACCCGCATGTCCTAAAAAGGAACGAATTCCTTTGACCGATGTTGGTGGGGGTAGATTGGCAATGAGGTCAACTTTGGATTTATCTACTTCGATCCCTTTTTCAGAAATTCTATGACCAAGAATGATTCCTTCTTTAACCATGAAATGACATTTTTCCCAATTAAGAACGAGGTTGGTTTCTTTACATCTCTTTAAGACTAACTCAAGATGGTTTAGGCATTGATGAAAAGACGACCAAAGATGGAGAAGTCATCTATGAAAATCTCTAGGAATTCACCTACCATGTCAGAAAAGATGCTCATCATGCACCTTTGGAAGGTGGCCGGGGCAGTGGTTAGACCGAAAGCTAAGCGACGATAAGCAAAGGTTCCAAAGGGACATGTGAAAGTGGTTTTCTCTTGGTCTTCGGGAGCTATAGGAATTTGAAAATAACTGGAATAACCATCTAGGAAACAGTAGTAGGCATGACCCGCTAACCTTTCTAACATTTGATCTATGAATGGCAAAGGAAAGTGGTCTTTTCTAGTGGCATCGTTGAGTTTCCTATAGTCTATGCACACCCTCCAACCGGATTGGACATGAGTAGGAACTTGCTCATTGTTCTCGTTAGTCATCACGGTAATACCCGACTTTTTAGGTGCTACCTGAATCGGGCTAACCCAAGAGCTATCAGAAATGGGATAAATGATTCCATTATCGAGACACTTAAGAATTTCCTTCCTAACGACTTCCATCATGGTAGGGTTCAACCGCCTTTGTGGCTCACGAACTGGTTTGGCATCATCAACTAAGTGAATCCGATGTTGGACAATGGCCGGACTAATTCCTTTAATATCCGAGATACTCCAACCTATGGCTTCTTTATGTTCTCTAAGCACATTTACAAGCTCATCCTCTTGTGACTTGGTCAAATTAGAGGCAATGATAACGGGAAGAGACTCGTTAGGACCTAAAAAGGCGTACTTAAGAGTGTCGGGAAGAGGTTTGAGTTCTAAATCGGGCGGCTTTGACTCAACGGGTTCACTAGTTTCGAAAAGTGGCAAAGGAGGTGGTTCACATGCTTGGTTATTTGTAGGAATGGTGGAATCTAACATTGCATTGACCTCATTTGTATATTCAGAATCATCCCAATCTTGACCAAAGTGTTTTAAACAAAAATCAAGAGCATCATTAGGGTTGATGAATTCTTGATCAACTATATCATCAATTAAATTGACATCCATAGGTTGATCATAGAGATCATCGGGTTGTTTCCCTATGTGAAAAATATTGAGGTCAATGGTCATGTTCCCAAATGTTAGTTTCATTAATCCATTTCTACAATTAATCAAAGCATTGGAGGTGGCTAGAAATGGCCTTCCTAGAATGATAGGAATCTGATTCTTAAGGTTCTTGACCGGTTCGGTTTCTAGGACGACAAAATCAACGGGAAAGAAAAAGTCACTTACTTTAATTAGCACGTCTTCAATAATCCCCTTAGGAACCTTGACAGAACGATCGGCTAATTGAAGTGTAACATTTGTTCTTTGAAGCTCTCCTAAACCTAGGGCTTGATAGACCGAAAATGGAAGCAAGTTCACACTAGCGCCTAAGTCGAGTAACGCCTTGTCCACAAAGGTATTGCCTATGACACATAAAATTGTAGGACAACCGGGGTCCTTATATTTCACGGGAATTTGGTTCGAAAGAATTGAGCTCACTTGGGACGTCAAGAAGGCTTTCTTAGGGACGTGAGTAGTTCGCTTATGTGTGCACAAATCTTTTAGACATTTCGCATACGAAGGAATTTGTTGAATCGCGTCTAAAAGAGGAATGTTGACTTTGACTTGCTTAAAAACTTCTAAGATCTTGTCCATTTGGGCCGTTTGTTTAGGAGAAATGAGTCGTTGGGGGTAAGGAGCTTTTGGCTTAAAGACTCGTTCATTAGGTTCTTCGGGGACGGGTTTTGTCCCACTCGTTGATCCTTGTTCCTTAGAACTCTCGGGTTCAAGATTAGCGTTTGGTTCAGAATTCGATTCGTCTTCTTCGGGAGACTTGTCACCGACATGATTTTCAACTTGCTTACCGAACCTTAAGGAAATGACAGCGTTCACATTGTGAGGAGGTCTTTGATTGATAGGAAATTTAGGGTTTACCTCGGTTTGACTTGGAAGTTTGTTCTTCTCTCGTTCACAAATGGCGTTGGCTAATTGACTCACTTGAACCTCTAACTTAGATATGGCTTGAGTACTAGCATTTAAAATTTGCCTATCTTGAGTCATGGTTTGCATGAAGGTCTGTTGAGATTGAGCCAAATTAGTCGTTGATTTTAGAAGCGCATCAAGAGTCTTTTCCAAGGAGTTAATTCTATTATCCGACTCATGAAAGCCGGGTGGGTGGGCGGGTGCTTGATTTTGATAAGGAATGTGATTTTGAGTCGTGTTTGAGAAAGGAACTTGGTTTGGATAGTTCGGCTTTTGAAAAGTTGGTGGAGATTGGAAATTTTGGCCTTGGTTCCAAGAGAAATTAGGGTGGTTCTTCCACCCGGGATTGTAAGTTAGTGCGAACGGGTCATTCCGAGGTCTCGGTTGGAACATTGCGTTCACCTGCTCAAAATCGGGACAAGGTTGAGACTCAAAGTTCGAAGAATTAAAATTTGGGTACATAGACATGGGTGGGGGACTACTATGAGTTTCTAGAGCTTCGAGTCTCCTAGTAATGGTGGCTAGCTTGGCATCGGTTGCAATATTGTTTCCAATTGAATGTAGACCCCTAGAAGAACTAGATGACTCGTTGGACTTGTGAGGTTCCCTAGTAGACTCCCACAACATAGTCTTCTCGGCTAATTCCTCGAAAAACTCCCACCCTTCGTCTTCATTTTTCTCCATAAATTTTCCTTGGCACATAGACTCTAACAATGCGGTTGTTGGACTATCTAAGACCTCGTAAACAATCTTGCAAAGCCTCCATTTTTCTATTCCGTGGTGGGGGCATTGTGATAAGAGATTTTTAAAACGATCAAAATATTTCCAGAAAGACTCATTTTCCTTTTGATGAAATTGATTTATTTCGTTTGTAATCCTTGTAGTCTTATGGTTTGGAAAATATTTTTTAAGAAAAATTATCACAAATCCCTCCCACGTTGAAATAGAATTAACGGGTAGACTATACAACCATTTTTTGGCATTTTCTTTTAAGGCGAAGTTGATAAGTCTAAGCCTAATGGAGTCTTCGGTCAATTGTTGGAGTTTTTGTAGAGCACAAACCTCCTCAAATTCATGAAGGAAAATATACGGATCCTCACCATCACTCCCGGTAAATTTAGGTAACATGCTAATATGGTGAGCTTTGATCTCGAAATTATTACCATTTACGGGAGGAAGAGTGATGCACGAAGGTTGAGCGGAACGGGTGGGGTAGCAACGATCCTTAAGAGACATGGCCATGTTTACTATCGGTTCGGAATTATCTAACGACTCGGAATCAGAAGAGGAAGAACTCTCAAACGATCTCACTAGTCTAGAAGAATTATCCCTAATCCAAATAGTTCGCATAAACCATGTAAGGAAACACGTAGCAAATAAGTGCGATAAAATAAACACACAAAAAGAAAGGGGTGTAAAATTAAAAGAAAAATTCTAAACCTAGGGTTCCCTAATAAAATAACTAGACCTTGCTCCTAACTGTAAGGGCTACCAAAAACTAGGTAAATCAATAATTATTCAAACCGGATTGGCCAGGTAGGTGCAAGCATTGCCAAGAGGCTAAACACCAGCCTAAACACCAAACCTTAATTGGCCAGGTCAGCTTTCGCTTTCCTAGACACCAAAAAGTAAGAATAATTAAAGATTACTTCGTTTCTTAAGCACCTTCCTAATTGAGCGCGAGATTCCTAGGGGCAAACGTCTAATTAATTTTATTAAAGGCAAGGTATGCAAAATGAGGGATTAAATTGTTTTTGGGCTAAGGAAAGAGTGATGAAATCCCTTCCCTTATCTTTTGAGAGGTTTTGCCCTTAAGATTTATTTACAAAATGATGCAACAAACAAAGAGGTATAAAAAACTATAAACATTTATGGATGCTTTAAACTACGTGTTCTAACTAAATAAAAGAAAGAATTTAACGTACCTTGGGGTCCTCCAGCGATCACCACAATTATAGGTACGAAAAATTAAAAAACAAGAAAATAAAAAATCTAGATGATGTGCCCTAAGTGATTAAATGCATGATGCAACAATTATGTATTTACAACTATTTTTTTTGGATTTTTGATTTTTCAATTTTTTTATGATTTTTGTGATTTTCTAAATAAAAAAAAACGAAAGAGGAGAGAGATACGGTTTACCCAAGCAAAGCTTCCAAAATTCCGAGAAAATTCTTCCGCTTTAATCCAAGTCACCCGAATTTTCCTCCAAATTCCTCGAAAAAATGCCAACAAGAAAAAGGGTGAGAAGAGAGCTAATCCGAAAAATCAAAAACTAAGGTGCGAAAAATAATTAGTCCCCGGCAGCGGCGCCAAAAAATTGTTGTGCTAGAAAATAATTAAGACATTTGAATCGCAAGCGCACAATTCGTTCGTTGTACAATTTAATGATTCGTTCCTCAGGGACTAATATTTTCGCATTCCTTAATTTCTAACTTAATCGAATTAGAACAATCGATTTTTGAGAATTTGGATTTTTTTACTAATTAATTTTTAAATGAAAAATTTAAATCTAGTGAAAGAAATTTAAATTTACTCTAATTTTAATCTATCTAATAAATAAAAAGTAAAAGACCAGAAAAATTAGATTTTACTTTCTATTTTAATTCCTAGAGAAAATTTCAACTACGAAATAAAATCGGTAAGGAATTAAAAGGAATGTTTATAAAACGAAGACTCTTTAAACACTAATAAAAAATTCCTTGTGGTAATTCGAAGAACCTTGGTTGGCATCCTCACAGGTCCATTGACCTACAAAGTCTTGTCTTTGGCTCCACGAACCAAATCAGCACACACTAATATATAAATAAAATCCAAACAACAAGATTCATATCAACCATCTATTTAATTTCTAAACATATGCCACACCCAAAATTTCTAACTCAATACAAAAAAAACGAATACAATCAAAACCAATACAATAATTCAAAAACTCAGCACATAATTCAATCGAACACAATGTAAACTCAGAGGATTAACAGCGCTAATTGCCACAAACAAACAGACTTGGACAAGCAGAGAAAACTCAAGGACTCACGAACCAACTCAACATTCTAGCACAAAGATGGTACTCAGCAAATAACAGCAAAAAGAAGAGCTCGACTCTAATTCTAAAAACGATACAAAGAACTTGAAACCAGCAGCCACTTAAGAAGCAAAACCGACGTAATAGCAAATGGCGAATTGATAACCAAAATAAAAACCCAGGAACTCGGCATAACAGCAACACAGTGATTTTTTTTTCTCAACCTACTCAGCAACGATTAAAAACTCAACGATTTATTTGAAACAAAGGAGGTGAATCGGTTGCTTTGGGGGGAGAGAGAGAGAGAGAGAGAGAGAGAGAGAGAGAGAGAGAGAGAGAGAGAGAGAGAGAGAGAGAGAGAGAGAGAGAGAGAGAGAGAAGAAGAAGAAGAAGAAGGGGAAAAGAGAATGATGTTTGTGTTTATGCAAGAGAAAGAGAGGAACAGGGCAAGAAAATGACACAGCTGGGTTATGATGTCTGCGATTTTAACAAAATAAAAAAAAAAGATGGAAAGGGACTAAGACATAATAACAGAGAATAAACACCACCAACCAAGCATTCGAATTAAATAAATTTAAGCAGGAATAATACATACTAGCTATTAAAATAAATGTCTGGGTTTTTTAGTTTTTTTTTTAAGAAAATAAAATACGGAACAAAGAAATTTACTACGAATTTCAAATTGTACTAAGACGTTGATTTAGAAATAAATGGCCCACAATAAAATTGAGATTTAAAGGGGCGAAATTGAAATTATTAACTAGGAGCAAGAAATTAAATTTCGTTATTTTCAACCCCAAGTGGTTAGCAACGGGATTTACGAAAATAACGAAACAAGGCAACAATAACGAAAGAGCAAGACAAGAAGTAAAGAAAATAAAAATTGCATTAATTATAATAGGAGTGTTTACAAGATTTGAAACTAAGAAAAGAAATACAAGAAATTAAAACTACCCTAAAATCTAAGTTACTAAATACAAGGGGGTGAGGGGGTATTTATAGGATAGGAATTAGGGTTAAGGGGGGTGTTGGGTAAATCCCCACCATACATTTGGGTTGTGTGGTGGTGAAATCCTAGCCATCTATTTGATTCCTTCCCCCTTAAGCTTTGAAGAGTTGATCTTGGCCATACACTTTTCTAATGTGTTGGGATGATCTCCACCTTCCACTTGTCTTGAAATATCCTTTTGCTCCAAGCTCCTAATTCTTTTCCTTCTTTCATTTTTGGTCCTTTTTCTTCCTCCTTTTTCCCTTCCTTGCACTTTATTTATTTATTTTGTCATTTCTTTATTTATTTACGATTTACCTGAAATGTAACAAAATATATTATTAAAACACGAGTTCAAGCAATAAATAGGTAAATAAAATATGCAAAAATATGCACTTATCAACCCATTAGTATGATATGTGTTTATAAAAATCCTTATTCGAACCCCTTTTTCCAGAAATCAATTGCTATTCGCTGTTATAATGCATGTACAAATAATTATTTTTAATTGAATCTGTACAAATAATGTATGCATTATGTAGAAATACCCAATCTACAACGAGTGGTTAAGATTCCTTGATGGGCGTACCCGTGCCCAGCTAGCCATTTATTCGAACCTAGTCTTTTATTGCTCCTGGCCATTTGTATGTGCTTATTCACACATGTCTGTTAAAACACCTTACTCGGGAAGACTCACTGGTCACCTACTCATCCTACTTCACTGTGTGCAAATGTCTGGTGGATCAGCTGCAGCTAGCTCCCAGCACTCCACCTCTAAGGAGATTGCTCACTCCCCGGAGCTCCCAAGAACGAACCAGCTTCCCCTTACCACTCCAACTCCTAAAATTAACCCGTCTTCTTCCATAAGCACCAGGACTCGTTCAAAAATCAAAATAATTGAACCTACACAAACCCATCCCTTAAGAAACAACCTTTTTGCTCATAAAACCATAGACACTCGTCCGGCTATCCTTGTAACCTCATCCAGCGAACAGACAGCACATGGATCAGAAACCACACCAAACCTTCCACATCAACCTAATACTGATGAGGTTTCCTCTATCAGAGCTTCTCTATCTCACACCATCTCCTCAGCTTCCCTCGAAATGGACCCCCTAAAAGGCGAATCCCTAGACAACACCCCTACTAGCTTATCCTTCTCCTGAAGAGAGATGCCACAGATTTAATATGTTTGAACCTAGCAGCTTTTTCCTAAAGCTGTGCTATCAGCTCAGTTCTTTAAATTAGGGTTATCGTTACCCCTGCACCCTTTCATCCAAGAGATTCTTAAATTCTTTGACATAGCTCCTATCCAACTTACCATCAACTCATATCGTATGACGATGTGCATGTATATTTTATATCATACTAAATTCAATAAGACCCTTTCTGCTCGAGAGCTAGGGTATTTTTACCAGCTAAAGCCAACTGAAAAAGATTCAGGTTTCTTTTACTTGGCCGCTTGGAGTGTCCATGAAGGCCAGTGTTTCAAAAGTAGTAAGAGAAAAATGAGTGGCTGGCTCAAAAAGTTTCTTTACTGTTATGATTGCCCCCAGTTAAGAATAGATTTCAACCTTTCACCAAAAATACCTGCCAAGACCCCTTTAAAGAGGTCGACCTCTCGAACGTGCTATAGAAGCACTGAATTTGTCAGCTGGGCTTGGAAATGGCCTCAGTTTGCTAACTCGCGACAACCTCATGAGTTGCGATTTCATTCCTGGGAGAGGTATCCTTACTCTAACTAACCGAAGCTGTTTGCACATTAATAGTATAGGCATATACACATGACAGTTTTTCCTTATTTATCTTGCAATTTATAACTTGCTCACCAGTCTTCATATTGTTTAATCCTAATAAACATGGCTTCGGGAATTTCTTCTTTTATCAAGAAATCGACCAAGTATGAAGAGATGTTCGATGATGATGATGATAAGGTCACCCCTATCGAAGCCACTCCAATTTCAAAGATCAAAGCTCCTTCCCCCAATTTGGAAAAATCAGCCACCTTCTCAAAGAGAAAACTGCCCCCTCCTGTCAGTGAGCTACCCCAAGCTTCTGCTTCTCGCTCTGCTAAAAGAACCAAATTAGCTTCTTTTCAAGAGATTGAAAGCTCAGGTCCCCATATGCCACATTTCTTCCAGATGGCAGGGAACCAGATCCCTGAAGAGACCGTAGCTGATTGGGACAAAATGTCATTATTGATGGTGCAAGAGCTGCTCTCCATGCCAAAGCCCAAAGTCTATTTCACTACCTCAAACATGGTGAGAAAATCGTGGAGACAGCCAGGGGGGACCAAAGACTTGCTGAAGAAGTGAAACAGCTTAAATCATCCATCAAAGCTAAGGATGACAAAAAGAAGAAGTATGTTGACGCCAACAGGAAGCTTAAATCTGCGGAAACCAAGCTGATAAAGGAACGTGACCAGCTGGCTGACTCAGTTGCCAGCCTAGATGCAGAGAAAGAAGAGCTGGTTTCTTCTCATACCAAAAAGATCCATGAGCTAGAGCTAAAGATGGAAGCTCTGAACACCAAGCTTGCTCAAGAAAGGTCCATCCAAAAGGAGAAAAGGAAGGAAGCCTATGGTATTGGCTATAACGCAGCCATTAACGACTACATCGAATCCCCCTACCTCAGGTTTCCTGACCTTGTCTGGTCCCAGCTAGGTGAAGATGCTGTCAAAGCAGTGGAGGGTATCAAGAAGAAGGAAGCTGATGCAGCTAAGGTGGATGATGTTGAGCCGACTGATAAGGAGAAAGAGGTGGAGGTTTCCACAAAAGAGGTAGCTGAAGCTCAGGCAGATACCTCTAACCAAGCTGCTCCCACTCCTCCCGCTCCAACAACCTAGGTATCCCCTGATACTCCTACTCCTTAATCCCTTTATAATTGAAGAACCTTTTGTTGACTCGTAAACACGCAAGTATACGTGATCACAAATAGCAAGTGATAAGTAAGATTCATTCCGCAGAGACTAGGTGTAATGCCAATTTTAGTACTTATGCAACAGTGTATGGTTACTTCTTAATGCTTGATCAATTATCAAATTTAGGTTTTTAATTAAACTATCTTAATTAAGTAAGCGAGAATAAATTAACAATTAAGAGTTCTTATATATGAGAAAACATGGGATTCCAATTTCATCGAAACTTCACTAAATGTTGACACATTAAATCGACACAGGTGATAAACATGATAATTAATCAGATAACACGACAATAATACGAGCTACCTTTCAGTACACTCGTATCAAACCACTTGATATCCACAAGAGATAGAAATCAAGAGGACACCAAATTATATTCAAATCATATATGTCTATACAATCTGGAAACGCAATTGGTTTAAGCACAAGTTATCTTTTACAATTACATGAGGCAATATGAATTGGGTAAAAACATACTACTAATCATGAAAAATCAAATTAATTCATGAACCCATGCTAATATGGCATATTCTCAACCCTAGAATCCACTTTCGCAATCATCAAGGATTAATAAATTAGATGCTAGCTACACATCTATCAATTAAACCAAACCATATTAGATTATCACAACTAAATCACCCAACATCGATCACATGTCAAACACAATAATTATGAAATCGAATCCATCGGAACCCCATGATAGTGATTAGTTCATAATTAAACTTATCACCATCATGGGTTCTAAAGAAAACATAGATCTAAAAACAATTAATAAAAGAAGAGAAATGAGATAGAAATAAATCCCCAAATTGTAGAAGAGAAATACAAAAGATGAAATCAATTAGGCCTCCTTGCTTGTCACGAGCTTGAAGAACCCTCAAAATTGTTTCAAAAATAATAACGTTGATAGATGATAATGATACTCCTAATGATAGATGATAAAAAGAAACTCTAACTAATGATAGATATGTTTTTAGGTCTCCCATAATACATATAAAGATGCCCTCATAAAATAGGCCCAAACAATTGACCCGGTTTAAGGAATAAAAGTCTGCCAAGCCAAGCCGCTCGAGCGCTGTAACGCCCAAATGGAGCGCTGCAGCGCCTCCTGATCCCTGGAAAATGCTACTCCACAGCGTTGTGGCGCCTGAAATTGAGCTGTAGCGCTTCTAGTCTCCTGGAAGCTTGCAGATGCTGCGCTGCAGCCCTTGGAGAAGCGCCATAGCGCCTGCTAGGTCCTGGGATAGCCCAACTGCTGCGCTGTAGCGCTCAAAACTCGCGCTGCTGCGCCCTTGCGCCCCTGGACAGCCTCACATTCTTCTTGACTTATTTCCCACTCCGCATTTCTTCCACAGCTGCCGTCTTCACTCATCAAACACACACCACCATTAACTCGATTTAGCTCCATAACGCCTTCAACTCAACAACCTACACAAGTTACACGAAAACATATCAAACTACAATGAAACTCGAGAACTTGCAAACGTTTTAAGTCCAAACGGAAGGTAAATAGTGGATATAAAATCCACTTATCACCTTTCTACCCCTGCGTGGGTTTAAACTTTTAAATCATTTTGAATGGCTTTGGTAGCCATTAACTTTGAATCTTATGAGGTTGTGGGCTCCTCGTATTGCCTCACAAGATGTAATCCATAACTTTGGTTTTCCTTTTAATTTATGCATCTTTGTTTTCCATATATCCATGTTCGTATCATTCATATAAGGTTAACATGTTGAGTGCATGTATTATTAATGACAGAGCACATACCTAAACCTGGATGTGAACTGTAGTTAGATTAATTAAATCAGCTTCGTAAAAATGTCAAGCTCACCATGAATTCTTGATATTACAAATCCATGTCTTAACATTTTCTGCTAAGTAGATACTGTCCATTTAGAGTTAAAGGAAACGATCCAAATGCATCGAGTTGTTTAAAACCACATGAGATAATTCCTGTTTCCAAAACCAAAAACATCCTTCCAATACACATATCATGAAGCTTCCCTTAAAATGATTTAATACGTTTGGTGGTCATATTAGTTTAACACCCAACCGATCCTTTTTCCATGTTTAAGATATTTCATTCCATTCATCATAAAATCCTTATGGATAATAGTCCTTAAATAATGATACGCATTGATGTGTAAAATTCCAAAATAAGGTTGAGCTTCCCATTTACTCGCACCTAGTCTTTCCATGTAAAGAGTTATCATATGGCCAATGTTCTGGTTTTTTATTTTGTAAAATGAATCCATAAAACCGTTTTCCAGAAATATGAACATAATGTTCCTTATATGTGAGCTTCACTTTTTCAACCAGCTGAAGCTCATTATAAATTTTTATATAAATTGTTCCATTTCATGTAGCCTGCATTCCGGCTCCTATATGATATATCCTTATCCATTGGCTCTTCATGCGCCCAGCTTTCCTGGGATCCACATGAACCTGATCCCATAATTCCAGAACAGCTTCCATATTGGAAGAACCTCATAGGTGAATTAATTTTGCGAACCTCTTTCCATGGAGTTCCTCACATACCATAATCCATTCCAAAATTCATTTCCTTTAGAATTTTTATATTCAAAAAAAAAAATTTAATCATCCCAATAACCATAAGAAGGTGATACAACCTACTACCCCCTAGTTCTTTAACATACTAACAGTTATGATGAAGAACTAAAACCACACTTTATGCATGCCATTCCATACTTGTACCACAAAGCACACAAAGAAACAAGACATAATATAAGAACAAAACACGTTATGAAAAAGCAACAACTTTATTGGCCTCATAAAAGCAAAATTCGTGATATTTCCTATCGGTGAGGTGTACATGCACTACCCCCCGAGCATAGCAAGACAAAGTCAAATCATCTACTTGTCCTAAAGATGGCAGCTACAACTAATAAACTACTTTTATTAATCCTATACCTGAAAGAGGTCTACTTGAAAACATTACCTGAAAAAGCGCTCCTACTGGTAATATTTCCTCAAATGTTCGGTATTCCATGCCCTGGGGATCACCTTCCCATCCAAATCAGTCAAGTGATAAGTACCTTCCCAAAGAACCGTCTTTATAATGTATGGTCCTTCCCAATTTGCTCCAAATGCACCATGACCAGGCACCCTCATGTTGGGTAGCACCCTCCTTAAAACCAAATCGCCCACCTTCAGCGGGCGGGCTCGAACCTTCATATCGAAATACTTCCGTGTACGCTGCTGAATGAGTGAACTGGGTCTAAGAAGAAAACAGGGGAGAAACAGAGTAATTGCTTCGAATTAACATTGAAAATATGAACTTGAAATTAGTAAAACTAATATTTTTGTTATTCTAATTTTTTTTTATTTTATATTTTTTTTATTAAACAAAATAAAATCTAAGCTGTAAAAAACAATTAATTTAAAATCAATAATTTTTGCCTCCCCGGCAGCGGCGCCAATTTGATGTAGTGTATTTTTATGTTTGTTTGCAGGGAGACAGGTTTTATCGATTTTAATTTAATTGTCACAAATTATTTCTATATTAAAAACAATTATTGAGAATTTTTATATAACTAAATAACGCAAATAAATGTGTTTTGAAGTCGATTAACTAAAAGTCTAGGGCGACCGGGTTCACCATGTTTACACCGAAATAAATTATATGGATGTAGTAATTTAACGGATTTAAATAATTAGAGCATGTGTTAATCTCTCTCAAGCATTAACGCTCTCGGAAATCCAATTATGCTCTCGCACTAAAATTCAATTCCGCTAACCGTATGTATGCCTCTAGTGAATAAAATCTCTCGATCTATTATTCCTATTCACAAATAATTAATTAATGATACCAGCCGATAACACAAATTAAATTCCATAACATATCGATTAGAATTATTTTATATCCGTTAAACAACTAATAAAATTAAAACAATATCGTGGTGTAAACATGGCTCCCCTTTACACCCTAGAAATAAACTACTCACTCATGTTATTAATAGAATTGACAAAAATAATTAAACAAGACATGTAACACATATATTAATAAACAAGATAAAATTAAGAGTATCTCAAATTTGCAATAAATAGAGAATTAAGCAGAAGAAAATGTACATAAAAGAGAAGAAAACCAAGCCCCTAACTCCAAAATACAAAACTTAGCCGAATGAAGATGTGGTGTGTATGTTTTAGAATTTGATGTTTATGCAGTGTATGTATGTTGGTCTAAGTTGGTGTGTTTTTGCCCTCCTGCAAGCTTCCATTTTATAGCCTTGATTCATGCCTTTAATGATTAAAATTCCTCCACCATTCTCCTTCATCATTAGCCCACCTTGCAATAACAATTCTTTTTCTTTTCTTTTCAAGGCCAACCACTCCACTTTCGGCTGCACTATTTTTGCAAATGGCTAAACAATCAATACACATGCTTTATAAAATAAATTACAATAAAATTCCAAATCTAAAAAGATTTCCACTAAAATTCGGTACTGAATTTTCTCCTCAGATTTCAAGCTGCTCCAGTCGGATTTTTGCTTATTTAATCCCTCTGAATTGTAGATAATTTTCTAAGCTTCGCGTGGACTGTAAGATCGTCCAAATCCGACTCCTACAACTCCGAATATGAAATAAATACTATAGAAAGTGAGTGTAGCCCAATAAATCCGAATTTCTTCCAATTTTAGCTCCAAAATAGCTCTTTAAGCCCAAATTCTTCCAAACTTAGGAATTCTTGTCTTCTACAATAAAATATTAAAATTTATTAAATAAATGTCCAAATCTATGCAAAATGCAATTAAATATTGGAATAAAATTATCTAAAATATGTATAGAAATATATCTTATCAGCCGTCCACTCAAAGTTCTTTCCTTTCTTAATTGCCGAAAAGAATTCCTTACACCTATCTGAAGATTTTGAGACGAACCTGTTCAGAGCTGCAACTCTTCTTGTTAATGACTGAACCTCCTTAACACTCCTGGGTGACCTCATCTCTAACAAAGCTTTTATCTTTGCAGGGTTAGCTTCAATACCCCGGTGATTAACCATGAACCCGAGAAACTTACCAGATTCTACCCCAAACACACATTTCTGAGGGTTGAGCTTCATCCTATATTTCCTCAAGATATCAAACATTTCTGCCAAGTGCGAAACATGATCAGCTGCCTTTTTTGACTTTACCAACATATCGTCAACATACACTTCCACTGTTTTCCCTATTTGATCCTTGAACATCATGTTTACCAGATGCTGATACGTAGCTCCCGCATTGATTAAACCAAAAGGCATCCCAATGTAGCAATACAACCCCCTATCTATTATAAAGGAGGTGTGCTCTTGGTCCGGGCCATACATAGGAATCTGATTATATCCGGAATATGCGTCCATAAAGCTCAGCAGAGCATGCCCAGCAGTTTCATCTACCAGCTGGTCAATACGAGGAAGCGGGAAGCTATCCTTTGGGCATGCCTTATTCAAGTCTGTAAAATCCACGCAAGTATGCCATTTTCCATTGGGCTTTTTAACCAGCACCGGATTTGCCAACCACATGGGGTAAAAAGACTCCCTCACCAGACCAGCTGCCAGTAATCTGTCCACCTCTTCTCTCAAAGCAGAAGCTCTTTCACCACCTATGGCCCTTCTTTTCCGCCTTACCGTTTTTACTTCTGGATCAATATTAAGACGATGACACATTACCTTTGGGTCTATCCCAATCATGTCTGAATGATCCCAAGCAAATACATCTACATTTTTTCTAAGGAAATTCATCAGAGCTTCCCTCATGTTCGGATCCAGCTGTTTTCCAACTTTCAGCTCCTTGCTAGAATCAGTGTTATCCACCATAAAAGATACAGTGTCTCCTGCAGCACCAGTCTTTTCTTTGGATTCGGGCATCCTAGGATCCAAATCAATTTCCACCAAGTTCCCTTTATCCTCCACCTGGGCAGATTCAGGTACCTCTGCCTGCGACTGCTCTAAAATTTCCACATCTTCAAAGTCACTATCATTGACTTCTTCCACGATGCCTTCAACAAAATCATTATTGCCGTTTTCATTTTTCAGTCGAGGTGCCTCCAGCATGAGCACCTCCCTTCCAGTACCTACCCCCAAAAATGAAGCTACATCCACGTAAGGGTCTTCATCTGGATGTTGCACAATCATAATTGCATTGCATGATTCTTTCTCACATACCCCTCCTTTCTGTTGAGAAGACTCTCCAACCGAAGTACTTGGGAGTCCAAGATAACGATAACAGTTGTCAGTTGTTCCACCATCTACCAATAGCAAATGTTTTGAAGCCTGCTCAGCAGTACGCAAGGCCTTACTGTAGCATTCCCATGAATCTGACTGACATCCTCGTAGGCACCCAATCCCATTAGGAGTTGGAAATTTCATCGATAGATGGTAGATAGAAGTCACCACACGCATCTCCTTCAAGAAAGGCCTACCCATGATAGCATTATAAGATATGTCTTCATTCACTACCACAAACTCTACAACCTGAGTTGCCACATAAGGTTCATTCCTCATCCTGATTGGGAGCTTCACTTGTCCCACAATCTGAACTGGACCTCGAGTAAATCCATATAAGTCGTTGTACGAGGGGAACATCTCCTTATCCAGGAGTCCCATTTTCTGATAGGTGTCATAAGCTATTATATTGCATGAGCTTCCATTATCCACTAAGATCCGATGTACATTCATCCCCCCAATGGAGAACATGACCACCAGGGCATCATTATGTGGATGATGTACATGTTTAGCATCCTCCTCAGTAAAGGTGATGTCTGCAGCTTCCCCCTTAAATAGCTTTGGGGGCCTTTCAACCAGGTGGAAGACATTAGTGAGGGGAGCTCCTCTAGCCTCCCGTGCAAAGTTTTTCATAGAGTTCCTGCTCGTACCTCCGATATATGGACCTTCTATTATGGTGCGGATACTATTCGCCCTTGCCGTACGATCAGGTATCGTTTTTTCTGCCTCCTTTCTTTCTCATCTTTATATTTTTTCACCTCTTGTGCCACAAACTCCGTAAGGTATCCCTTCCTGATTAGATCCTCAACATGATCCTTCAAGTGATGACAGTCAGTTGTCTCATGTCCATTTGCATCATTAAATGCACAATATTTCCCTAGGTCCCTCCTCCTAGGGGGACCGATACGTGTCGGCTTCCTGAACATTCCAGCTTTGTCCCCAACCTCAAACACGTGCTCAAGAGGTGCTGCCAACGGGGTATACTCTGAATATTTATTGTAGTTCTTCAAGGGTGGGGGCTTATATTCCACAGACCTCCTTGGACCAGTTGCATTCACAGTTAGAGGTGCTGTCCTTTCCTTTCGACCAGCTTCCCTTTCGGTGGAAGTTGAAGCTCCATGATAGGAAGCACGCATGTCCACGTTCCTTCTCCTAGGACTGTAGGACCTGCTCCTTTTTCTTCCATTCCAACCAGCTGAATTGTTATCCTTCCTTAACTTAGCCATAGACTCTTCAACTACCTTATGAGCTTCAGCCCGTGCATAAAAATCAGCCAGCGTGACAGGTTCCTCCTTCTGAAGCTCCTTCCAGAAATCACTTCCAGGCCATATCCCAGCTATTAAGAAATTTTTTTAGGTTTCGTCCGTAGCCTTCCTCATTTTGGGCACCTCTGCATTGAAATGCTTAAAATACTCTCTTAAAGTCTCCTTCTCCCTTTGCTTGATATTTACCAAAGTGTTGGCAGGTGGTGCGAATGCTAACCGTAGCTCGGAACTGAGTCACAAAGAGCTCGTTCATTTGCCTCCAGGAACGAATTGAATTAGATGGCAACCTCTTGAACCACTGATGAGCATTGTCCCTCAAGGTAGCTGCCAACAGCCGGCACTTTGTGCGATCCCTGACTTGATATACCTCCATTTCAGTGCTAAAGCGACTGAGGTATTCCACTGGATCCGTAGTACCATCAAACTTCAGGTCCCCTACTCCCCTGTACCTAGGTGGAAGGGGTGAATCTCGCACCTTCTTGGTGAAAGGTGAAGCTACAGCTAGGCCTGATGTTGACCTCTTCTCAGCTTTAATCTTTTCCAGAGCTTTCCTCAGATCAGCCACCTTATAATTTTGATCCTCGCCCTCCGAGAAGTAATCATTACTTCTATCTGTATCTTCATTCGAGTCTCCACCTTACTTATGGGCTGAACTTTCCAGGGAGCTGGAGCTGTCACCACTCCTGGCTGCTGATTGGAGCTTCGTGGACTTAGACCTCCTGTCATTAGTCCGCTCGCCACCTTGAGACTTTTCTTTCCTTAAGCTCTTAGAACTCTTTGACTGAGACTTGTCCAGGTTGTCATTTCCGTTCACCTTTTCCTTGGTCCCATCCAACACATGCCGCAAGTCTTTGTTGTTGAGCTTCTTCTCTACTCGGTCGAATACGCTCACGCTCCTAGTCGGAGAACCCACAGGATCCTCCTTCCAATCCATATTCTCCTGGTCCGTTTCGACATCAGAAAGGTTATTTTTACGAGCCTTTTTTTTAGGCTCTTCTTCACTTCAAAAGTCCAGGTTTATTGCTGTTACTTCCCGACGCCTAGTACGCCTTTCCGAGGATTTGTGCTTTTTTTGTCCTTTCTTTTTCCGTGATGATTTCTTTTCCAACTGGTCAATCCTACCATCCATAGCTTGAAGATGGTTAAGGATATCCTTAGCAGTTACTTCACCATCAGGATTGGTATTACGCCTACCAGCCTCGCCGCTCGGCGTTCAAGCAGGTTCGGAATTCTCCGACATTGATTCACCAACTGATTTTTAAAGAGAGAAAGGCCCCTCCTTCTAGCGCCAAAAATGTTATGCAAAAAATTCACACAACACCCCGAGAAAGCCTCGCCGGAATAATTGGAATTATCCTTGGATTTCGGATAATTGAACAGATCGAACAGCTGTAAAGAAACAGAACAGCTGAACCTAATAATGGTGTTTATTGTTTAATGGGCTGGATTAGCAAGGTCACTGGACGACAATGGCAAAGAACTCCGGCCAAATATGTCCAGAATATGATTACTCAGGGTACACGTGCCTTGTGTATCGAAACAGTAAAAATCGAACCCCTTGCTAATTGCCTACATATCCTATATATAGGAATCAAGCCCTAATGTAGTTCTTTTATGTTAGGAATCCTTTCCTTGTTGATTAAGCCACGAAATAATAGAGTCCTAATCAGATATATCATTTATCTCTTATTCAGCTAGCCATCAAGTAGTGTCATATTCGAAGTAGAACTCCCAAATCCCACTCCTATAATAACTCCATGTATTTATCACAAATATTCAATATTTATCATGCTAAAAACGTGTCCTTCAATAAAATAGACCATCAAAAGGACTCAATTCGTATCTCCTAAAAACTAGGAGACAATCCTTATCCATTCGAACTTCAGAGGTGGAGCCTGTAAGCACACCTGCACCTACACAGCTTCCCTCTAAAGCGAACCTCCACCTCGAGAGCTACTCTTCAAATGTATACCTCCCAACTTCCTTTAAACTTATTCCTACCTTCAAATTTTGGACCTAAAATTTATATTCATTGACCTAAAATTGAGCCCATTACAAATTTTGGACATAACAACTACAATTCTTAAATTTATTATATTAGAACTTCTAGTTCTATTATATTACCCAAACATCATTAGTCAATTGAATTTATCCAGAGAAACATGTAGTCAAAATATGAATGCTTAGTAGTACGGAACTTCCGTATATTGGCATATACTTTAATTTAATACCTTCCGGGTACACTTATCTGTACCTTTCAACTATCCTCTCCCTACATGCTTAATGCACTCCTCAATATTCTACTCCCCTCCTGCTTATATTATATAAATCCACACATTTCTCCTTCACTCCTACAATGCTCTTCACACCAACTCCTCTATAATCTCTCTCTCTCTCTCTCTCTCTGTGCAATGAAGAAACTCATTCAACGTCTCTCTCGCGTCGCCGATTCCACTCACTACTCACTTCTCCGCTCCGAGTCACGAGCCTCAGCTCGTTCTCGCCGACGCGACTCGTTCCGATTGCTAAAACGACGCAGGACCGGCGGTGTACCGGAGGGCCACTTACCGGTTTACGTCGGAGAAGAATCGGAGAGGTTTATTGTGAACGCTGAGCTGTTAAATCATCCGGTGTTTATGAAGTTGTTGAATATATCGGCTCAGGAGTACGGTTACGAACAAAAAGGCGTGCTTCGGATTCCGTGCCATGTCCTTGTGTTCGAGAAAGTTCTGGAAGCTTTGAGAGTGAATGAGGTCTCGCCGGATGTTCACGAACTTCTTGATTCATTCTCCAAAGGCTCCGTTTGCTTGGCCGAAAATTAGATTAGCTTAGAGTTTAGGTTATTAGATAGACATGTAAAGTTATAGTAGATTGTTATTGATCGAGCGGCCTGCTGTTTGTTCTGTAAGTGTATTGTGTATTTGTGTGCGTTTCTCATATATAGCAGTTCGATCGTGAAGTGTTACTGTGTTAGGGCAGCCTATCTGTGTTACTTCCTCGTCCCGATTTAATTATCCATTTTATTTTTTATATATATTTTAAGATACAAATTAAAAATAGTTGATAAAAAAAATTAAAATTTTTATTTTGAATAAAAATTTAGATATTAAATTTTTATTTAAAAAAAATTTTAAAAAAATAATAAAATTATATTTTATTAACTCATTAAAATACGTGTAAAAAACAATATACATAATAAAATTGGGATGAAGATAGTACAATGCTCAAGATTCAACCTTTTCCTGTTAGGAAAACAATAATAAAAACAAGGAGGATAATTTTAAGGTAGAGCATTTTATCATCATATACGCGCGTATATTGAAAAAGATATCCACATTTCTTCCCTAAAAAAAATAATATCAAAATTTCTCACTTTTCCTTAGACCTAATGATGATGATTGTATCGTTTCTATCCTAAACTGATCGACTATATTCTATTTCATATTTTAAAAATCCACACTTAATTAAATAAGAAACGTGATAAGAATATGTTCGTATTTTCAAAGAATATGTTCGTATGTGGCACATAATATTTGTGTCAGTGTTTACATGTTATATATAGTAGATGTGTATATAAATATATAATATAAATAGTAGGGTATGATACATTGAAAAGTATATAAGTAAAATATATATTATTATTTTATATTAAACCATCCGTGTATTTTAGTGTTAAATACTCTGTATTAGACTATCAGTTCTATCTCTGAACAAATAGCACAAGTGCATAGAAAATGTTCTAAAATTAGACTCTCATTTTGGTTGACCCAAACAATATGAACAAGTCCAGAAGATCTGGCAGTCCTAATATATAAAATGTCCATGTTCTTAGCTCCATTTTTATTGTATAGGATCAATTCTTTTTGCAATTTTGATTTAAATTTTTACATATTTCTAGTTTATCACTCTATTATAGTATACTCCCTCCGTTTCTCTAGGTAGTTTACATCGGGAATGGACACGGAGATCAAGAAAATGTATAAAAAATGAGTAAAGTTAGATGAAAAGTGGGTAAAGTGGTGGGAACTATCAATATTTAATAATAGATTTGAGATAGTGGTGGAAAATAGTGGGTGTAATAGTATTTTATATTATTAAATAAGTATGAGATAGTAGGGGAAAGTAGTGTGTGTAATAGTGGAAGAAACTTACTATTTATGGTATGTAAAGAAATGAAAGGAACACCCCAAAATATTAACTGTAAAGAAATGAGAAGGACAGGAAATACTATATATGTAGTAAAACTTTGTTCTAAAATTTCATAGATTTCGGTTAATATCACCCAAATATAAAAACCACATACTGATCACATTATGTACGAATCATCTTGTAATCTCATACTCCCTCCGTCCCAACCAATTCTTTACATTTCTTTTTACACTTTCTGGCACGCATTTTAAGGTATATTTTAAGGATAGTTCCATAACTTATTTTTAAAATTTTCATTTTTTGTATAAAAATATATGCATTATATTTTTATACAAGAAAAGAAAATTTTAAAAATATGTTATGGAACTACCTTTAAAATGCACCTTAAAATGCGTGCCAAAAACATCATTTTGAAACGTAAACAATCACATGGGACTGAGGGAGTATATTTTTACGGTTAGCTAAATTATGCATAAGAAATTATAATGAGTTTGTAGTTGGTATACTAGCTAGCATCGAAAATGTCAAACAGTTCTAGAAGAAAGCCGTACAGTGCAAAGAGCCAAAGACACTGTAGCAAGATTTGGAAAGATAAATTAATAATTTTTAGTCTACTTTTCTATTTTGGAGCTTCCTTACTTGATTTTCAAGACACTTGTGCTTATGGCTATGTGAATTTCTTTTCTTTTTTTTTCTTTTTTTTTTTTGCGGGTATCAAGTATTGACTTAAAATGATTGTAATAAATTTTTTTATTCGAGGAAAGTAATCGTGTGCAATGCTTGAATAAAATGTATAAGACCTAGGAAAGGCTAGATGCACAAACCCCAATGCATGATTGAGGTGATGCAAATTCAATTTTCTTAATTTTCCAAAATGATAAATTCGGGGACAAGTAAAAAATCAAATCTGGTGGATGATTGCAGCTTGAAGCTCTCAGAATTGAAAGATCCACACGTGTTTCTTAAGTTTATTAAACGGTCCTTCAATAATGTATGGCTCATTATCTAGCGAATATTATTGATCGTAAGAAAAATGTGAATGATGCATATTTGGAACTCATCCACCTATTATTGAATGATTTGATTAATTAGTTAATTTTTTCTTCTAGGCAAAAAAAATAAATAAATCAAATTGTTAAACCTCGGATGAAGATTTTGTTTTTGTTTATTATCTAGTTGGGTTTATAAAGATGGCGTAGTGTTCATGGTCAGATCACTAGCTAAAAATTATGAATAACAATTAATAAATCTTGATCAGCACAAGTACCTAACACATGTTAATCTACGTTATTAGTGAGTTGTTTAATATCCCAGAAGATATTAACATAAAGTTATCGTAAAGATTTTGTAGGAGTCTGTCAGATTACTCAATCAAGTATCTAAATGGTAATGAAGTAAAGTAATTGCAGAGAGATTACATGATGAATTAAGAAGAAATCAAGAACAGAAAAAATGTATTATTAGAGATGATAGTTTGTTACAGATGATGAATGAATATATATATATACACATTTTAACTCTATAGCCTATCTAGCTAAGTAACAGAATTTGTCCAGCTGTTTGGCACCATTCTGTGTTTGACTTGTTAACTGCTGCCACATCACCGTTTGTGCTCTGCACCTTGTTTGGCACTATATCTGTAACAGCCCCTTCAAGTTGGGAGTTTGGAAAAGGTTACAAACACCCAACTTGCCACAAAACAAAGAAATTTGAGTAGATGACAGAGCTTTAGTAAACATATCAGCTGGCTCTGAGTTGGAAGGAATATGAGCAGTAGATATCATGCCTGTCTGAAGTTTCTCCCTTACAATATGACAATCAATGTCAATATGTTTTGTACGTTCATGAAAAACAGAATTTTAAGCAATATGAAGTGCAGATTTGCTGTCACAGTAGAGAGTAATATGAGTGAGACTTGTAATGCCAAACGTTCGAAATAACCCAAGCAACCAAGTCAATTCACAACATGTATCAGCCATGCTTCGATATTCTGCCTCTGCAGAAGATGTGGAAACAGTATGTTGTTTTTTGCATTTCCAAGAAATTAAGGAGGAACCAAGTTTGACAAAATAACCAGTCAATGATTGTCTAGAGGCCTTATCACCCCCCAATCAGAATCACAATAAGCAGTTAAAGACAAAGGAGAATTAGCAGCCATTAGTAAATCTTGTCTGGGTGTACCTTTGAGATATTTGACAACCTTGTAGGCTGTCTGTAAATGATCCATCCTAGGTGTAGAAATAAACAGAGAAAGAACCTGAATAGGATAAGAAATGTCTGGTCTGGTGACAGTTAGGTAAAGCAGTCTACCTATCAACCTTCTGTATTGAGCAGTGTTTGATGAAGAAAGAAGAGGACTATTGGTATTATGTAGATTATGATTTTGATCCATAGGTACCTTAGAAGGCTTGGCAGCCGTGAAGCCCGTATCCTTCAAAATATCTAAGGTATATTTCCTTTGATGAAGATATATACCTTTATCTGACCTAGCAACCTCAATGCATAAAAAATATTTAAGTGACCCTAAATCTTTGACCTTAAACCTAGTGCTTAAGAAAGCAATAGTATCTTGAATAAGAGCATTCGAGGAGCCAGTTATAAGAATGTCATCTACATATACCAATACAGCTACAAATTGATTATCAACAGTTTTGGTGAAGAGACTATTGTCATGATGAGATTGAAGAAATTTATGATCTTTAAGAGCAGTACAGAATTTCCGAAACCAACATCTAGGAGCCTGTTTGAGGCCATACAAGGACTTCTTTAGTTTGCAAACAAATGTTGAAGGATCAGAGATAAGAGTCAGATCAGGAAAAGAGGACAAATTAAGATATTCAGGAGGTAGTTTCATGTATACATCTTCATGAAGATCACCATGCAGGAAGGCATTTTGAACATCAAGCTGAGAAATAGGCCAATTCTAAGAAGCAACTACAGCAATTAACAGTCTGACAATGGTCATTTTGGCCACTGGTGCAAAGATTTCAAAGTAGTCAAGACCATAGGTCTGTGTAAAACCTCTAACCACTAATCTGGCTTTGTATCTTTCAATGTTACCATCAGGATTATATTTAATCTTGAAAAGCCATTTGCACTCAACTATATGAGTATCTGGTGGTTTAGGAACAATTTCCCAAGTGTGATTTTTTTTTTTCAAGAGCATTAAGCTCAACTTTCATAGCTGTAAGCCAATTGTGATTTGTGGCTGCTTGTTTATAGGTATAAGGAATAGATTGCTGAGCTGTAGCGGTCAAGTAAGTTTGATATGCAGGTTTGAAACAGGCATATGACATAAAATCTTGTATAGGATACTGACAGGCATTGGATATATAAGGTGAGAGGGAAGACCTGTGTAATCTTGATATTTCGCAGGGATAAGTTTTTGTCTGTGAGGTCTAGTAATAGCCAGAGGTTGATCATGATGAAATGAAGTCTGAGAATTGGTAGAATCAGGTGAAGTCTGAGAATTAGAAGAATCAGAAACAACATGATCATTATGATCAACATGATCAGTATGATCTGTTGTGATGATTGTATGTCTGGAATCACAGTCAAAGTCATGACATTGTGATACAGGAAAGTGACTGTGTTCAGATGATGAACAAAAAGAACTAGAAATTGAGCTAAAAGGAAAGACATTCTTTCTAAAAACAACATTTCTAGTAATATAGCATTTTCTGGTTTCAATATGTACCACTCTATATCCTTTTTGATTGAAAGGATACCCTATAAAAACACATTTGAGGGCTTTAGGAGCAAACTTATCACCATCAGTATGCATATTAGAAATATAGCAAAGACAACCAAACAATCTGAGATTATGATATTTAGGAGCTTTATTGAATAAAATCTGATATGGAGATTTGTAGTCTAGTTGTTTGGAAGGTAAGAGATTTATGAGATGGGCTGCAGTGAGAACACAGTCTCCCCAGAAAGATATTGAAAGATGAGATTGAAATGTAAGAGCTCTTGCTACATTTAAAAGATGCTGATGTTTTCTCTCAACAGTACCATTCTGTTGAGGTGTGTGAGGACAACTCGTTTAATGAATAATTCCCAAACCATGAAATAAAGAAGATAAAGTAGAATTTACAAACTCTGTACCATTATCTGTTCGAATGATCTTGACAGTTTTATGAAATTGATTAGATACATAGTTGATAAAGTTTTTTATAAGAGTAGAAACTTGACACTTATCTGAGAAAAGAAACAACCATGTGCATTTGGAATGATCATCCACAATAGTGAGAAAATAGCTACATTTACCATGAGTATAATGTCTATAAGGTCCCCACACATCACAATGAATTAAATCAAAACAATTAGCACTATATGATTGAGATTCAGGAAAAGGTAGTCTGTATTGTTTAGAATACTGACAAACATCACAATCATTACAAACATTTTCATCAAAAGAACTGTCAATATCTAAGTTTGTAATCTTTTTCAAGATAGTAAATGAAGGATGTCCTAATCTATGATGCCAAGTATCAGCATTAGATTTGGACTTGGATTGAGCACTGGAAGCAAAATGAAGAGAAGAATTTGAAGATTAAAGTTTGTATAGGCTTGAGTGAAGTTCACCAATCTCTGTCTCCCTCTTCACAGCAAGGTCCTGTAACAAACATTTGGAAGCAGAGAAAGATATGTGGCAACAGTTATCTGAAATTAATTTGGGGACAGATTGAAAATTACACTGAAAATTAGGTACATAGAGGACTTGTTTCAGTGTAATATCAGGAGTAAGCACAATATCTCCCATATGAGTTATTGCAGTTTTGTTACCATTAGGTAAAAACATATCAGACTGAAGAGTTGTCACATTATTTAGCAACTCAAAATAAGGAGTAATATGATGAGTAGCACCAGAATCAATTATCCATGTGTGAAGAGCTGAATTAAATTGAACAGCTTTAGAGCAAATCTATGGCAAGAAATTACCTGCACATTGAGCATCAGAAGTAGTTGCAGAAGGATTGACAATCCAGGCAGCATTAGCATTAGCATTGATATTTGATGCCTTTGCATTAAACTGAAGTTGATTTTGCAGCATTTGGAACAATTGTTGGTACTGAGAATCTGATAGAGGTGATGAATTTTGACTTGCTGTAACAGCAGGTGAGTCTGTAGACTCTATTACAGCAATAGCAGTTCTTTTGTAGGAGTTAGCCTTTGGTTTAGGCTTAGGCTGACCATACAATCGATGCCACTCAGGATATCCATGTAGTGCAAAGCACTTTTCCTTAAGATGTCCAGTCAAATTACAGTAATCACACTTAAGAGAAGAATCAACATACTTTCTCTGAGTTTGATGTTCTTATTTTCCAGAGATTGTGACTGAAACTTGACATTCATAGCAGCATTTTCAGATAACATAGGTGCGTGACTAGCAAATTCTCTTTGATTGTCTTCTTGGAGTAACACAGAGTAAGCCTGATTGATATCAGGAAGAGGTTGCATAAGCAAGATTTGACCTCTAACACTTGTAAATTGTTCATTTAGGCCCATAAGAAATTGACTCAACTTGATATTCTGCACATATTTGTCTAATTTATCACTATTACCACAGGTACAATCATTAGTAGTGCAGATACAACGCGGAATTGGTGAGAGATTATCCAGTTCATCAATCAAAGAACGAAACTGTATGAAATATGTGGTAACAGACTTTGTGCCTTGTGTGAGAGAAGCTAAGTCTTTACGAATTTGAAACAATCAAGGAACATTGCTTTGTGAATATCTAGCAGCAAGATCTTCCCAAATTTGTTTTGCAGTAGAGAGATAGACAATACTTTTACGAATTTCAGGACTAACAGAATTGAGAAGCCAAGAGATTACCAGATCATTGCTTCGTTGCCAAAGAGCGAGATTAGGTGAATTACTTGCAGGTCTGACTTGCGTTCCATCAATAAACCCTAACTTGAGCTTTGCAGACAAAGCGATCTGAATTGATCGACTCCATTGATGATAATTCTGATTAGTAAGCGTCTCTGTAACCAGAGATAGACCTGGATTATCAGAAGAGCTAAGATAATATGGATGATTGATATCGATTACAGTCGATGAAGATGTATTGTTCGCCATTGCAGAACGATTATTAAGAACAGATGCGTATGAGTACATAAACACAAACAGATACAAGGCAAGAAGAAAAAGCAATTGAAAACAATGAAATCAATCACAATATGAATCGATCAAGCTCTGATACCATGTCAGATTACTCAATCAAGTATCTAAATGAAGTAATGAAGCAAAGTAGTTGCAGAGAGATTACATGATGGAGAAGAAATCAAGAACAGAAAAAATGTATTATTAGAGATGATAGTTTGTTACAGATGATGAATGAATATATATATATATACATATTTTAACTCTATAGCCTATCTAGCTAAGTAACAGAATTTGTCCAGCTGTTTTGGCGCCATTCTGTGTTTGACTTGTTGATTGCTGTCACATCATCGTTTGTGCTTTGCAGCTTGTTTGGTAGTCTGCTGTTTTGTTGCTTTTAAGATGTAGTGATGGAAAATCTAAGAGAAGGGGTTAGATCATGAAAATTAAAAAAATAATACATTTGAGTATATAGTTTAAGTGGTAAAATTTTATTTTTTATTATTCAAAATTTGTTTAAATTGTAAGGCATAAAAAAAAGTGATACATGTGAAACTTCCAAATCATGCACATGTGACATGCCTACTCTTTTTCATCGCAACATCTCAATTTCATAATTTAAATAATTATTATGCAATCCGTGAAATTTGTGTTACGTTGTTTAAAAGTAAAAACTCAAGCCATGGGGAAAAAAAACTGATCACCATTCACCAGAACAGATTCTGAAATTAAGTCGTAATTGCGTCTTAAAACAGTTCCAAAAAAAAAAATATTAATGTACTCACTTATGTTGAATTGCTTTAGTTCAAAAACACAAACCGCGCTTAGCAAAAAAAAAAAAAAACTACAGCACCCATTTTCAACAAAATACAAACCACGCCACAGAAGTTTTAAACCATTCGTCATGGTACGATTTTTTTTTTTTTTTCCCAATTAATCAGTTTGATACAGTTCAAAATAACCCCAACATGGCTAAATCTGATTCCATTGATTGCTCAGCAAATAGAGTGTCTCCAATTTGCCATTACCAAATTATCATCAAAAGACTTGACTGGTTCAAGGAAGTACAACTATGGGAGCAACAACCAAAACTGTATTTTTACGTGTCTTCATGACACGTCATTAAACCTCCTCAATCAACATTTTACCTCTGGGTTGTGTTTTCTCTTGTACACTCAAAGTATCCTTTCTATTGCCTGTGCAAGCCAAAGTTGCACTTTTCTCCGCTTCTACCATGCCTGCTACAGAAAACCATGCGTCTTCTGGCTGTTCATGGACCCAACACATCATAAAATATGTCTTCCTCTCTGCAGACTTGAGATTACTCTTGATCTCTACTCTTCTTGACTTGCGTGGTTTCTCCGATTTGAGCTCCTTCTCTGCAGCCTGAATCATCCTCTGCAAATCACAAAGCAGACAAACCAAAGCTGTTCCCCCAAGGGAAAGTAGGCATACTACATCATCTAAGAGCCCCAATCCAAATTGCAAGCCACCCACGTGCCTCAAAGCTGGGGCACATGTTTGCTCCAAACAATGAGACACGGCTTCAGAAACAGTTTCCGGCTTCCCCCCTTGACCAAGAACAAAAGATATACTCAGACAATGCATGACTGATCCTATCGGATCTGTTAGCCACTCTCCATTATAGAGGCGAAGGGTGAAACAATAACTATAGATAACATCTACTAGGTGAATTGCTAAAAGCGGGGAGGGCTCAGTTGCGCTGAGCTTGCTAATTGGAGGCAGTGGGGTCTCTGGTCCAGGTGGAATTTGGAGTGACTGATCAACTTCAATATTGTCGCTCCTTGGTGCTGTGCTCTCATGTTTCACAAGTGGTTGCACCAGTTGGCTACCTTGTTGGCTGAGAGAAATTGTTTTTGCAGAAGGCTTCAACCACCAAGGCTCCCACGGCTCTATCAACCTGCTTAGCTCTCCAGAAACCACCGCTCTTTGAAATCTTTTCTTCTCATCATCAGACAGATCGTCAACATGGATTTCTACTCCTGTGGAGGATAAATAGAAAAATAATCAGATAAGGTTGAAGCAGTTCTGTATAGCAAGCACAATTCCAGGGTAAAAGTAACAGCACAAAAAAAAAAAGATGTAAAGGATCCTAATACCAGATAAGATCTTTTGAATAACCTCCTCCGACAAAGTTGAATCGGTAACTGAAAGGACAAAAATATCACCCAATTACAATCCATCATAACAGTTATAATAGTTTGCAAATAACAGCAAGTTACATGTTGGCCTAGTAGTGTAGTTAGGTATGTGAACATATATATTTACAAAAATCTAAAATATTGCGTTTAAGGTTGTACTTGCCAAAAAGGTCAAACATGTCTTTTGTTATATGGCAGATCAATGGTTTTAGTCCTGGAAACAGCTTAATCCTTGAAAACCTTATGCCATATACAATTGCAGAAAAAATTTACAATTTTCAACATTTACACAAGTCTAAGAGAAGGATACGTAGCTATCATTTTTGCTTGTTCTTTCTTGCACGACAATATGCATTGCATCATCTTAAATGGGCATATTAAGCTTTTCCATTCCCCTCTCTTGCTCCTAAGGCTGGCTTTAAAACGTGTTACTGTAACACCTCCCTAATGTAAAAAATTAAATTATAAATTACTTGTCACTGAAAGATTACGAATTTACCGGTCCTACTCTTAATGGTGAGAGGATAATCTACTCTATCGTAAATGTGTTACTGTAGCTAAATTTATCGCACATACCTCTCAAATCTAGCTTACAGGGTATTGATACATTGGTCTAGCTACAGTTTTGATAAACTTCTCAGAAACTTGAACCAGAAGAATTAAAATGTATGATGCTATAACCAAAAGCACTAATTTCTTAACAAACATCATTCAAATACATATATCCATCTCCAAGTATCTAAATCTATAACTAGACTATATCTGCTAAGAAGAATTCCATATTAGGTATTGTACGATATTCTTTCCCTCACTATAATTGTTGCTTCATCTTCTAATAGCTTACCTCTTTTTACGTCTTGCAATTACACGAGGATATGCATGCAAGTGAGCTTCTTAAAAAGGCCCATAAATTTTTGAATTCGAAGTGTATGCCTAATCCATTTCTGTATTCTTTCCACGCTAAAAAATGACTGCGATATTACAAATAAAAAACTTGTAGAGCGGAACCACGTACCCGGACACGAGATACTTCTGGCACTTTTGTGTCCTCAAACATTACAAAAATTTTAAACCACTAGTATCTCGTCGGATTACAAGTTAGCTTGGTAAAATATTTTAAAAGTCAATTACATATTACCATGTAATGATTCATATAGTTTCAGGTTTTCTTCTTGTTTCGTGAGGGTTTTTTTTTCACTTATTAGCTTCTTGTTTGTTGTGGGTTTTTTCAACTTCTTTGCTGTTACCCCTTATGTTGGTGTATCAGATAACTATAAAGATATTTGTTAGGCTTGCTTAGCAGTTAAAGATATTGTCCGCTTTGGGTCGAGCCCGCACGGATTTGTTTTTGGGCACATCCCAAAAGGCCTCTTACTAATGGAGTTAACTAACTGCTTATTAACTAGCAATCTACCCCTCCAACCCCTTCACACATCGGGCTCGACACCTGTCGAATGTGCCTCCTATGTGATCTGGCTCCCCCTCGACCCACACTAGAAGTCCACCTGGCTATCTGGCTCTACCTAGGCCCACACTGGAAGACCCACCTGCCTCCCCCTTAGCCCATCCTGGGATAGCCCATTCACCTCTTCCTGACCCATCTGGGAGCCCATTCGAGATTGTTGTGGATCGTTATAATCATAGCTCTGATATTACTTGTTAGACTTGCCAAGCAGGCCTTAACTCTACATTAATATGATATTGTCCGCTTTGGACCGAGCCCGCACGGAATTGTTTTTGGGCACATCCCAAAAGGTCTCATACTAATGGAGTTAACTGGCTGCTTACTAACTAGCAATCTGACCCTCCCACAACCGATGTGGGACAACTAACAATATTCTGAATCTGGTATTATGTCAATTCAATGAAACAGGATGCCGAGTCCAAGAATTTTATGAAATCTGATTTTATGAAAACAGGTGTCGGACACTCAACACTCATACATGGACACTCGGTCTTGGACACTTATTTTTTTAAGCCAAAAACATGTATATTTTTCAAAATGTTGCCGAGTCTGATACTTGGACACGTACCCATGTCGGACACTTATTGCCGAGTCTGAGTAACATATAGTGAGGGTTCAATTCTACAAATGGGGAAATCGTAGCATGGGAGCACTGAATGCTATATGTCCTCTCATCATTATATTTAAACTTAAATTACGACTAAACAAACAAGTGATTAGTCTAATCCACGGAATGACAAACAACTTTAGAAATAATCCTAGTTCTGCATTTTACCCTATCATCTCCCAAATTGAGACTTTCTAAGAACATCCTTGAGAGTGCATTTTTTCAATGGCAAATGTGGTGTTTCAACAACCTGGACAGAGAAAGACAATCTTGATGATGAGGTGAGTCCCAAAACAAATTCTCAACCTACAGAGTACAGATGCAAGTTACAGATGCAAGTTCTCATGGGAGTAAGAGACTAAAATAGATTCATTGGAAATTGTGAAAGAACTTACATATGTATTGCAGAAAATTAGTAATTTGATGGAAAATGGAAATGAAAATATTGCAAGGTTATCTAGTTGTTTCCCGCACGAATTAGACGGTGCTAAGAAAAGGATGCTTGTAAACTCCGAGCTATTGAAAGTTGACAATCCAAGGACAATAGCGTACGAAATTGAAGAAATTAGGGTTTGTTATAATAGGCACTTCGAGCGGCCCTTGCTCCCAAATGAAAAGATAAAAAACAGATCACAAATCTCAATAATTCGTTCCTTCACCTAACACATTGCTTATATTATCCCCTATTCTTTTATTTTGGCTGCAAAATGTCCCTTCTGCCCTTGCCCATACGCCTGTTATAAGTAATCAGTCTGGTGGGTCCTCCTTCGCCACGTGTACTTCCATTTGAATTCATTGCATTACCCGCCGCCCAAAAACGCACCTTGTCCTCAAGGTGAAACTCCGGGAAGCGCCAGTTGATGTCTTCCATCCGTTCCCAAGTAGCTTCAGACACTGGCAGGCCCTCCCATTTGATTAGCACTTCAACCTGCAAAGCTTGTCCCATCTGTACATTCTTCACATCAAGCAGTTCCTCAGGCGACACTACCAATTCCATATCTTGTGACAACTGCTTTGGCAAAGTGGGGTTCACCTGGGCGTTCCCAACTGCTCTTTTAAGCTGGGACACGTGAAAGACTGGGTGTATTTTGCTATCTGATGGAAGAGCAAGGCGATAGGCAACCTAACCGACCCTTTGGAGCACAGTAAATGGTCCATAAAAACGGGCCGCTAATTTTTCAAAGGGCCTTTGAGCCACAGATCTCTGGCGGTACGGTTGCAACTTCAAGTAGACTTGCGTGCCCACTGCAAAAGACTAATCCCTCCTATGAGCATCCGCCACTCACTTCATCTTCTGTTGGGCTCTAAGCAAAAACATTCGAAGCTCATCTAGTATGTAGTCTCTCTCCATAAGGCTTTCTTCCAAGCTGTCTACTGGTGTTTGGCCTCTTCCCACTCGCAACAGGTGGGGTGGATCCCTCCCGTAGAGTGCCTTAAAAGGTGACATATTCAAGGAGACGTGTGGGGCAGTGTTGTACCAATATTCAGCTCACGCTACCCATTTTGCTCATGTCCTAGGTTGGCCTGTGATGAAGCAACGTAGGTACGTCTCCAGGCAGTTGTTCACCACCTCGGACTGCCCGTCCGTCTGAGGATGGTAGGCAGTGCTACGCTTGAGATTGGTGCCCTGTAGACGAAATAACTCCTTCCAAAAAATGCTCATAAAAACTCGGTCCCTGTCCGTTACAATCGAGGTAGGAAATCCATGTAAAGGGACTATTTCAGTCATGAACAGAGAAGCAACAGTCGAAGCGATGAAAGGGTGTTTGAGCTTAAGAAAATGTGCATATTTCGTGAGGCGGTCGACAACTACCAAAATCGTGTCAAATCCTTTCGACCCGGGTAACCCCTCTATAAAGTCCATAGTAATCTCGTCCCACACTAAGAGAGGAATTGGAAGAGGTTGTAACAGTCCCGTGGGAGACTGGGTTGATGTCTTGTTTTGTTGACAAACCATACACTGTTGTACATACGTTCCTACTGCCTTCCTCATTCCCTGCTAGAACCAATCTTTTGCCAGCCTCAAATAGGTTTTTAACTCGCCTGAATGCCCACCCACCGGTGAATCGTGATATTCCTTCAACAATTCAGTTATATACGGTGAGCCTTGGGGAACTACAACCCTCTGTTTGTATAACAATCTTCCATCAACCACCGTGAAACCTGGGCATACTCGTCCTTCCGACATCTCGTTCATTGTCTGGCAAATAAACGGATCCTGGTCTGCCTCTTTTTTTAACCCTGTCCAGTCTATTACACTCGTGCTACTCATAGTGTTCAACACCATCTCACCTTCAGATTTACGGGAGAGTGCATCAGCCACTCGATTGGATGTCCCGGTTCTGTACTTGATCTCGAAGTCGAACCCAATCAATTTACTCACCCATTTCTGGTACACCGATCCTAACTCACGTTGATGCATGATGAAGCGCAAGCTTTGTTGGTCAGTGCGAATGATGAAATGACGCCCAAGGAGGTAATGTTTCCATTTTTGCACTGCAAGACAGATGGCGATTAGTTCCTTTTCATACACGGACTTCGCTTGTGCCCTGACCCCTAACAGTTTACTGAAATACGCAATAGGCTTCTCCGACTGTGTAAGAACTGCCCCAATACCGTACCCGGATGCATCTGATTCGACCACAAAAGGCAATTTGAAATCTGGCATGCTGAGAACTGGTGAACTGACCATCTTTTGCTTTAAGCAGTTAAATCCTCTGCAGCCGCTTGGTTCCACCCAAAATTATCCTTTTTTAACTGGTCAGTAAGAGGTTGTGCCACCTGAGCATACCCTGCTATAAACTTCCGATAATAACCCGTGAGGCCTAAGAAACCCCGTAGCTCCCTTAAGCTCTTGGGCTCCGGCCAGTCAATCATAGCCCTGACCTTTCCCAAATCCGCTGCCACCCCTTCATTTGATACGACAAACCCTAAGTAGGCCACCTCTCTCCTCCCGAATTCACACTTTTTGTAATTAGCAAACAGGGCATTTTGCTTAAGGACCTGCAAGACTAGCTCCAAATGTTCCAAATGCTCCAACTCGTTCTTGCTATAAACTAAGATATCGTCAAAAAATACTAAAACAAACTTCCGAAGGAAAGGGCGAAACAAGTCATTCATGAGTGATTGGAATGTAGATGGGGCGTTAGTGAGTCCGAACGGCATTACCAAGAACTCATAGTGACCCTCATGAGTTCTAAAGGCTGTTTTGTGGACATCCTCCTCTTTAACCCTTATTTGGTGATATCCGGCCTTGAGATCTAATTTAGAAAACACCTTCGACCCTCCCAACTCGTCCAATAGCTCATCTATAACCGGAATTGGGTACTTATCGGGGACCGTTTCCTTGTTTAGTGCCCGATAATCCACGCAAAATCTCCAAGACCCGTCTTTCTTTTTGACCAACAATACCGGACTGGAAAATGGGCTACAAGATGGTCTGATCAGTCCTGCCTCTAGCATCTCTCGAATCAGTCCTTCGATTTCCTCTTTTGAAATTGGGGGTACCAATATGGTCTTACACTCACCAGATTGCTGCCTTCCTTTAAACAAATGGCATGCTCATGGTTCCGTTTCGGTGGCAACCCTTCGGGTAGACTAAAAACTGCCTTATATGCTTGCAACAGGGGTTGCACGAATTCTGGAGAACTGGACTGCTCTGTGGGCTCATCATTTCCCTTGCTTTGCTTAACTTCCACTAACATTCCCCTGCCTTCCTTCTTGATTGTCTTCATCATAGATTTTAGTGAAACCCTAGAGTGCTCTAATGAAGGATCCCCCTTTAAAATCACAGTTTCTCGTCCCACCTTAAACTTCATCTCTTGTAGCTTCCAATTATTAGTTACCGCCCCCAACTTCTCTAGCCATTGAACCCCCAAAATCACGTCCGAATTTCCCAACGAAAAGGGTAGGAAATCCTCTACTATTTCTATTTCCCCTATTTGTAGTGTCACCCCTTTACACTCACCAGTCCCTTGAACGGCCTCTCCATTCCCAAGGGTTACTCCAAATCCTTTATTTTCCTGCACCGGCAGTCCCAATCTCCCTACTGTTTGTAACGAGATAAAATTGTGTGTGGCCCCAGGATCTATCATCACCACAACCCTCTGCCCTCGGATTTCCCCTTTCATTTTCATAGTTTTTGGGGATGAGATGCCCACCACCGAATTTAAAGACACTTGTGGTGGTACCTCGAGTTTTGCCTCCTCATTCAATTCTTCCTCCACCTCTGTCACTTCTTCTTCATCCCCGCCTTGTGTAACCAACACACTAAGCTCCTTCCTTCGACATCTATGACCAGCTGACCATTTATCATCACACCTGAAACAAAGCCCTTTCTCCCTCTTATATTGTAACTCCTTATCTGTTAGACGTCTTACTTCGCCCACGGGTCTGGCCACTGGCATGGCTGAACTGTATTGGCTCAGCCCAGCTGATGATTTTGGACTAGAAATGGAGGGTGACCAGGGCCCACTAGACACGGTCGAACCCGAAGTAGACGAGTTGGATTTAATTGGACCCCCAGGTGATATAGGACTCAAACTACTCGTGTCTGCTTTCTTGGTGTACCCAGAGTGCTGTGAATTAGACCCAAACTTAAGAGTGTGGGAGTAGTGGACCTTACCTTCGCCCATGATGCTTAGCCGAGCTCTATTCTTCTCCTCAACTTTCTGTGCCAAGTCCATTACCTGCTAAGACTATGAAGGCCTAACATACGCACTTCCGCCCTAATATCTTCCCTCAACCCATTAATAAACTGACCCATGAGAATATTTTCGGAAACACGTTCTAAGGGTGTAGCCAACTCTATAAACCTCCTGATGAATTCTGCAACTGTTCCAGTCTGGGAGACAGCTAGCCATTGCTCACATAGGGACCCAGAATGCATAGGACGGAATCGTTGCAACATCAGCCCCCTTAACTCACTCCACGCCCTTATGGGTCGCCGTTGATGTTACCATTGATACCACAAAAGGGCATCTCCCTCAAACCCTACAACCGCCGCCTCTAACTTCTCCCCGTCGTTCAATTTATAGAACGAGAAATACCTTTCTGCTCGGAGGATCCATCCGTCGGGGTTATTCCCACCAAATACCGGAAGATCAAGCTTACGATAACGCCAATTCCCTCCCGTCATCTCTATCCTTCCTCCCCCTGGGTCTTCTACTGTCTTCTCCCCCCAAAATTGTTACCCTGAGTCTGAAACACCACACCCCCAGTTCCAACGCCACTCGACGTCGATGCTCCCGCCTCTTTGTTACCTCCAGGGGGCTGGTGGCCTCCAAGGGTCTGGGTGAACCCTAGTTTGAGGGCGGTCACCGTAGATCTGAACTCTGATTGTAAATCATCCTGTCTTTGCTTCACCGCCTCCACGAGGATTTCGTTGTTTTCTCTGACCCGATCTATCCTTACTTGCAACTTGTGGGTTACTTGATCCAAGCTTGTTGAGATCTGAGCCACCAAGGCCTGTTGCATCTCCGCCGCCGCCTTATTAACCGCAGCTGAAACCTCATCGGACATGTTTCGTTGCAACGTAGCCACCGCTTCTTCGATCTGTTCCATCCTCGCGGTGTGTCTCGTTTCTGGTTGAGGGGCCATGGTTGTGGTGCTTTGATACCAATTTGGTATAGACTGAATTAACACAGTTTGACAATCCAAGGATAATAGCGTACGAAATTGAAGAAATTAGGGTTTGTTACAATAGGCACTTCGAGCGGCCCTTGCTCCCAAATGAAAAGATAAAAAACAGATCACAAATCTCAATAATTCGTTCCTTCACCTAACACATTGCTTATATTATCCCCTATTCTTTTATTTTGGCTGCAAAATGTCCCTTCTGCCCTTGCCCATACGCCTGTTATAAGTAATCAGTCTGGTGGGTCCTCCTTCGCCATGTGTACTTCCATTTGAATTCATTGCAGCTAAGTGCAAACAAATTAACGAAGGCAGGGAGAAAGATTGCACTTGATTCTTAAGAGAGACTATTTTTTTAGTCTACCAGAAGACTTTCGATCAAGTTACATGCATTCTTTGCTGCTTCCTGATTCTTGATCAAATATATAATTTGATCACAACAAAAGTTGGTTGTTGCTCAAAATTATTGAGGACAAAACAAGTGTGGCCGGAGTTCATTGTTTATATTTTTGTTCTACTTTCTTGTTTTTTTTTGGACTGTCATTTTTATTTTTTCAATTTTTAATGTTTCTGGATTTAAAAGCAATTCACTTTGGTTTTTCGTAGTTTTTACTAGTAATATATTGCATAGTACATCATTTGTTTTTATTCACCTTTGTACAAACAGGGTTAATATTGTCATTATATATTTAGATCCTTAGAAGTTGATAAATGAACCAAATAAGAATAACTGTTTAAGTTCTGGTCACATAATAATGAACCAAACACGGGTTTTTAATTTCCCAGGAACACTGTAACTTAGTCCCAAGTTACTTCCAGTCCCCAAAGTAACTATAGAAGTGGCTAAACAAACGAAGCCTAAATTCTCATGTTCATTCTATTCCTAGCAAAATGCATTCCTTCCAACTAAACACAACATAGTAATGCATATAAATGATTTTGTATCAGATGATGAACATATACTTATCACTAGTCCAAACTCCAAACTATGGAAGTACCTACCCAGTTCCAAGATTGATCATAACGGGTAGACAAGTTCCAAAGTTAATTATTAAGCAGTAGACAAATCACTACTAACCTATTTAATTCCTATCAAAATTAGCAAACTTCAAGTGTCACTACAACATTCTTCAGAGCATATTCACAATGATAAGGAAAACAAAAAATATAGCAATATACAATAAATTTTTTGGAGTCAATAAAAAAGGACTAAAGACAACATACCATCTTCTCTTGTGCTATCCACCAGCTCATCTGTGCTATCCATCTCTTCTTCTTGCGTATGAAACCGTCGAAGTATGTCCATCATTTTTTGTTTAGTTGCATCATTCGGTTCCAACTGCTGGAGCTCCTCCACTACATTATCTCTCATAAAAGATTCAGTGCAAGATCGACTATGAGACTGCAACAACAATACAACTACTAATTAAGATTATCAGAATATGACAACTGTAATAACATGCATTACCATAATACATTTGTAGGATTTTTGCAAACAAAATGCAGAGCAACGGACTTTTAAAATCCTGAATGTTGGTTAATTTAGTCTCTGTTACTTGTATTTGTAAATTAGGGGGGAGGTAATTGTAGTTGCAGTAATATTAAATTAGTAATTTACTAAGTGATGTTTAAAACAATATGCAGCCAAATATCCCCGGCCTTGATTATATAATTGTTATAAAAAATAAAAAAATATTTAACTTTAAGATTAGTGGGGTTTAATGACCAAAGGGAATATATAAAAATATCTAATAAGGAAATAGATATTTTTTAACAAATGATTAATCAGGGAGAGGACAGATGGCATAATAAAGATTAACAAGGTGGTGACTAAGCCTCTTTTATCATTTAATAATATAACTTATACGGAACTGCAAAGGATGGAAGTCTGGAGTTTCAAGAGGATTACAGAGAGAGAAAAAAATGTTGGAGAATATCATGCAAGCACAGGTGAGGTTAATTTAGGGTAAAGCTTGAAGAAAAATAAAGGAAGGAGTTAAGAACTAATCTGTAACTAACAAAGGAAGTGCTATATGGAGTTTATCTAATCTGGGAAGTGAGGATATTGATTAAAAAAAAGAGCTGAAGAAGATTTACTATATAAAGGTTATCTGATTCAGAAAGAAGAACTTAAAAGCAGGTATGATTTTTAATTTTTTAAGTATCACATAGTGATTAAGCTAATATTATTAAATAGTGGTTTAGCAGTGAACTTATACATAAGTCGGATAAGAAATTCACGGGGTACATAAGAATGATTGGTTACTAATTTGTAGTAGTTATAGATTTATTTAATTGCGTGCTATGGGTGGTTTTTTTTTTTTTTTTTTTTTGCTAAAATGATAAATTATTTCATTGATATAAAATCAGATGATACATCTCAAGAGAAAATAAAAGCTCATTATACCAATATAGTTTCTAATGGCTATAACTAAATATTATTATTATATTTTTGGGAGGAGGTGCAGTACGGAAGCGAAAAGAGAAATCTGACTGGGAGTTCATAGCATGCACTAACTAGACGGATAAGGCAAGCTTATCATCGCTTATCTCAGTGAATTATTTTTAGTTGTAGAAGAAATCCTTTGCTATTTTGAGTAGTTGTACTAAACTGTTTAATAATGGAGGCAATGATATTGTGCTTCAATTTGGCTATTTGTTGGTCTTGTTTCAGAGTCTTTAAATTTTTCGTTTATTATCCACTTGTGTGGAAGGGGATGTACATACCACAATTGTCAATTGATGTGTGTGTGCTGTATAAATATGCCAGTATGGCTAATAAAGGTCAGTGGACCTGATTTTACATTGCATGCACTGAGGGGTTTGTTACAGCCTGATCACCTGTAGTAAGTGTGAAGAAGTTCTACTTATTTGAACCTGTTGCCTATTTTTTTTTCTCAAAAATAAATAAATAAATTCCACTTTCAAAGTGTTCTAATTGAGATGTGTACGTTCAGACAAAGATGCGTATGCTAAGAGTTGTTGATATACTATGAAACAATCAATCGATGCCAGAGCCATTCTTGCCAGGAAGTAAATTCTGAATTACCTAAACTCATGTCACTTGTTATGAAATTTCACTTATTTTTTTTAAGATGTACTTGCTGAGCACTAGTAACTCATTTATGTGCTATTCATGTTCTAGAAGCAGTTAAACACGAGGGAGGGGAAACTTCCAGTGCTGATAAAGGAAAGGGAAAGAGCGGTGCTGAGTGGAGAGGTTCCAGGAGAATGTGTTGACTTTTGTTAAGAAATCAGAAATAGTTTTACAGTCGTTTAGCCTAGTAGACTGTAGTAGTAGCATCGTTTTGGTTTGTAGTTATATCTCACAAACCCACTTTTGTTGTTGTAATGTTGTCGGTGTTTTGTCTTAAATATTATTTCTGTAAGTTAACATCTTTATTTATAATTAAATTTATTAAGGCAGAGCCATGTAAAGGTGACAAATCTGGTTTTAGTAGTGGAAATTGAATCGGGATGTTACAACAACACACAATACGAAAATCCCACACATATATTCATCAAAACGGAGAGTCATAGAATCGCGTTACTAATCGGAACAGTTGATTAAAGTCCAGAATTAACAAAAGCAAAAAACAGAAGGTAAATTCAGGTGAACAACTAACCTTGTAGCAATGAAGAGAGCAGTACCTCGTATTGCATCGTGGACAAGTATACTGTGAAAACTGCTTTTCACATCTGCAATTCAAGAGATAGAAACTAAGAAGCAGGAGGCAATAATAGAAACCACAAATAATAACTACAATTCTAATCAAATACCGAGAAAATGAAAATAGGAAACGTACACACGACAGATAATGCGCGAGGAAGGATTCAACGACGAGGTAGTCAATCTTTGGGCGTCGGGAGTAGTAGTGGTTTCCGACATTCCTAAATCTTGTTGTAATTAATCTCAATTCCAGTAAAAACAAAAAAGTATAGCTGCTGCTGCTGCTGCATAGATAGTAGATATACAGGAGTGAATGAGTAGTGAAATCAATTGGGAATATGAATTAAACTTGAAACACTAGCTGTGTGTCATGGTTGTTAAATTTATTGTAAACTAATGATATACTATATAGGGTTGAATACAAAAAACATAGGGCAATACAAAGTAAGAAAGCAAATTCAAAATCCCTAAATTCATCAAACCCTAATAATCATAACAAGAGAACAAGGAGAGTGAACATACATACCGGAGGCGTACGCTGATTGATTTATTTCCTCTGCTTCTTTCCTGCTAAAACAATAATGACCTCTAAATCTTCTTATTTTGTACAGCAATAACAACTTAACAAGGGTATTCTAGAGCCAAAAAGAACACCATGTGAAATTACATAAACACCCCTTGTTGTTTTAAATTTACATATCTGCCATACCCGATACAAACTGCGTTACGTTGCACTCGAGTATTTCGACTGATCGCCTTCGACTACGGGGTTAAACCTCTTTAGTAATATGTTTCGGATTGAGAAAAAATATTAATTTATCGAGTTTATTATTTTATGGGAAGTAAAACTTCTTCGAGGTTAACTGTACGAAGACAACTCATCATTCGGGAATCTAGTATTTCTCATATGTAAATACGTGTATATCTATCTGTATTGCAATCTCCCCAATTACCGGGCAACCGGCGTCTTATACCCCGAAGATGTACGGTGGAGTTTTTGGTGTGCATGTACGAGGCCCTATGTCCTCAATTCCGCGGTGTGGTATGCCGTGTTTGCTTCCTTCATATATATCTATGTGGTAGTCAAGATTATACTGGAACTATCTTTATTTTTATTAGACAAGATGTAGGCCTGCTGTTATGTGTTACTATTCTAATTTGTTTCAGCTTGTTTCAACTTTATATATATAGTAGATTTCTCACATGTGTTTGCACAATAAGGTTTTCTAACATTCATATATGGATACAAGGAAAATGCATCAGCAATGTGGTAAAACTAGTTTCGTTTTCAATTTCTAAGATCAAATGTTCAGGGTAGCTATGTGTTTTTGGGATTTGTTTTATGGACTGCCATACTTATACGGACAAATTGGCTGAGCCATGGGTTGTTTGCAACAAATGCGATGACACTATCACTACATAAATATCACCAAACAATTAGAGAATCAATGTGCTTCACCATGGATCCAAATCTTGTTCAATACTTGATACTTCCACACAACTTTCTTAAAAAACCAACACATCGTATAACTTTAAAAATAACAATGTAGGTTCGTCTCAAAATTATAGGCTTATAGCTATATTCTGCTCTAGCCCATTAGAACTTTTAGATATATTAGCTTTGGACCATGAAAAGACATGGAAGCCAGAGACTCAACAAAATTAGCAATTTTATTTTACCTTGCACTTTTATTTTGCGCTTATAGATTTTGCTATTACCCTATTTTAATTAAGGTTCCGCTGTGAACATTTTTTTCAATAATTTTTGGTATGTTTATAGTTTAGCTTCTGGTTGTAGTTGAGCGTATGGACAACTATTAGAAACTGAAACTATGTGGTAAAAAATTATTTAATTTAGGAATCTCGATCTTCCTAATCATGTAGAATTTGCGCAGCCCTGAAGCCAATGGCAACCCATGTGCATGATTTTATTTGTTTATGTTTCCTAGGTATTGGTAAACACTCTATCATTAAGGGCAGTTGTGCACACTTTCACCATTTATAGGTACAACAGGTTGTCCTAAACTATTTGAGCGCTTTCTTTTTATCATAAAATAAAATTTCAATATAGATATTATTACAAGGGTTTATCCTCAAGCAATCAACATTGTTATTCACTTTGATCATCCTAAAAACTCATAAACTAATCTCAATAGAGATAGTCTGGTAAAAGCTTATTTAGATTGTATGCACTGTATGTGCTTTCTTATGCATAAAGTTCTCCTATCAAGGTTGGTCAGCAAAAAAGGTTTCGCGGCCTTGGTTGGTGGTAAAAGTCATTAGATATAGGATCGTTTATCTGTCTTTTTTCAAACTAAAAGTATCTATTCTTGCAATTAGAGGTCTTAATTGTTTTTTTTTTTTAAGTTAATTAATATGTTGCAATTTTGAATTGGTTTCGGTGCACTTCTGTTGTTTTTCCCTCTTAATTTGATCTAATTTCAGGCTGACAATGGAACAGCTTAAGAGGAATCATTGACAATGGACTATCCGAGCCGAGGGAAGAAAACAAAGAGCTCTTTTGGGAATCAGAATATGCTCCACCAGCAAATGCAAATTCTATTGACCTTGGAAAGTATACTAATTTATCATTTACTAGATTTCTTTTTAAAAATAAGCACGATGGATTGCAGTTTCTGCTCTTTTATTAGTATACCATGTGCGAAGAGTATATCTGGTCCTGTTCTTATGCATGTAAACTTAGCACATGCCTCATCACTTCAATTGTATTGCAGGATATCTCAGACAACCTAAATGGGGTCTTCCTCTCTACTTATTTTTTCTCTGGGTAAAGGGCTCTCTACCAAAAATTTATTTATGTAAATTTCAGTGAACCGATGCTGTTACTACTTGGTTGGCGGGTCACCCTTCCGCATCCGATTGTCGAACGGCCTCATCAACAGTAAGGTGGACTTAAATTTAATTGACGCGATAAGGTGTTAGAAGCACCTTGACGGGCCAGGGTATGCCGATGGTTGGAGGGCTACTCACCTTTTTCGGTACCCACCAGAAGACAATCCCCGAAACTGTGAAGCCATTTCACCGATTTATGGGTATCATAAAGAATGCTCAGAGAAAGGGATGCCATATGCATGACCAGCCCTAGTTCTGAGGTGAAACTAAACTTGCATTTTGAACTTCCTACTAAATAAGAAAAATAGAGGACTCTCGGGAGAATCGATGACTGCATCAAAGATGCACTGCTAGTACTAGTCCATTTGAGAATTCTTAATCCACTTCCGGGCCCTTCAGGCTCCTCAGACACCACTTTCTCTGGAGCAGCGGGGATAGACATATTAGACCGAGATCTACTCCCATCGTCTCCAGGCGATCCCAGGGCATTGCCTGAAATATTTGATTTCATAGATAGTGATGAAGTAGAACAACCGACAGCCCCTGAGCTCGCTGATGAATTAGAACCCCTCATCTCAGATGAGGATAGAGCTGATCTTGTTAGATGCATCTTTCTTGTCTTGATTGAATACATCATTGAAACACTACGTCAGAATCCATCAAGTCGTTTGCATTGAACTCTGGATTCTCTTCATCTTCCTCATTTTCACCTGTTACTTTGACGTCTGATGGTGAGTTATTATTTCTCATTTCTTTACAAGTTTCAGCTCAAACAGTGTTAATTCTTTTAATCATTTACAGTATTAATTTAGACTAAGAGAGCATGTCATTTATTAATTTTGCATCTCTATATAGTGGCAGTAGCATATTGGCATCTGTTGTAAAATGCATTGGTACAAATAGTAAATTCTATTCCTGTTTCCAAAATCCATGAATCTTGTACTTTTGTAGTCATGGTGCCTTTGTGTAAAAAACGTTTAACTCTTGGGATGTGTTGACTTCTTAGACTCTTGTAATGCTTTATATTTCAAACGGTTACCTTGCTTAAATAGGATTACCATACCAACAATCTTGCATATTAGATTCTAGAAGATCTCAGGTTTGAAACATAATATGGGGCACTCTTAAATTTCTGAATGAAGGCAAGTCGAATCAAGCCTCATATATGTTTTCTAATGGATCAGCAAAGGGTTAGAGAACAAATTTGTCATACCCAACTTCAAGGTGCTTCGTGGTTGTCTGGCGTGAATGGAACAAGGTAACTTTTTATATGTTTTAACAAGTTAATATTAAATGCATGGATATTTTTTGTATCAATCCATTTCATCTTGAAAAAGGGTTTTTTATGTCTTGAGATTATACACGTTAACTAATTGTGAAACCGAAAGTTCAAAATTTGGTAGAAATCTGTTGGATTAAGGTATGCAGTCAGATACTGAACTAAAGGGAATATACGAAATCCAGAATGATCACTACAGTTCGAAGGTCATACATAGCGAGGATTTCTCCTCGGTTTCTAGTATTACTTGATCTTTAGTAAGGTCATTTATATGCGTGTACTAGCAATACTGCAATACCTTTGCATAACAATTTTCTTTATTCTTTTATGCTTAGCATTGTACACCGTCGAAAAACCAGCAGTGGCATAATCCACGGCCTGTGTATTTACCATATATACTTTAAAATTCACATTGTAGGTTGGCGAAATTCACTGAAGTTCCTCACTCGGCTTTTCGAAACTATCTGAAATGCTCAAATTTCTGAATATCCGGCACACCAATAAAATTATTCAAGACCAGATTTTGCAGTGACTAAATAGCCAACAAATTTAGTTGTATATATAGGTCTCCGAATGAAAAGGTCCTTGGACCAAGCTCACCCAACAACTGGGGTTCGACTAGCCATCAACCGCCTTGTGCATGTAAAACATTTGATGTTCGCTTCCTTTTTGCTGATAGCTACTAATGTTTGTGCTTTTTCATGCGGTTCTAGAAAGTAACCCATCCCTCACATACTATTAACCCACTTGACAATTTTAACTAATAGTTATATAATTAGAGAATTAAAAAGTAATTAACTTAAAGCTTATCCTAACTTACAAGTTACAACCCTTGCCAAGCGCAAGCTGTTCGAAATAAATTATATATATATATATATATATATATATATATATTGTATTTAATATAAAATTTTATTTTAATTTGATATTATTTTTATTTCTTCATTGTTTTTCCTTTATTTTTCATTATTATTTTTAGAATGGTAATATGAACTTATAATATTAATGAGATTCAATGTAAATAATGAATAAGAATTTAAATAAATTCTGTAAAGAGTTTGATCGATGAAGAATGTTTAAGCAAACTGGTAGGATTATGTTATTTGATATTAGATTATAAGTAGAAGTCTAATCATGTATAATTTTAATTTTAAGGATATAATTCGAATATAATTTAATTTAAACAAATCGGGTTACACAAAACTCGAGGTTGGCGAAAATTATCGGTAACGAAAAATCTCAAATTTTATTACTTATGGTATATAGATATAGAGTATGTAATATTTAGGATACAAGTTTAATTAAAAAAACTATTTTAAAATATGTCTTAACCAGCACTACCTTTTACAAAAAAACCCCGGGGCTAGCCTACATCTCAAGTTCGGTTATGCAGTGTCGACGTGGTTAGCAAATTAGTGTCGACGTGGTTAGCAAATTAGAAACTAACCTCATTCTGTGATGCTGGCTTCTTAAGAATTTTTTTAACGATATCTAATGCAAATAGTGAGTCGCAAGAGAACTCTTTTATTATAGTAAATGATTTATTTATAGAAATTTGTAAGTGGATATTGAAACTAATAATTATTAATTAAAATATAATATTTATATTGTATGTAAGATTTGATTTATATTAGGTTAACCAAAAAGTAAAATTGTATTTACGATTAAAAAAAAATCTTGTTTAACTTTCATAATGCATTGAAAGTATATAATATTTATAGTTCTAATAAATTTGCTATAGATAAAAGAATAATATTTTTATTAATGAAATCAGATGTAAGTAATGATAGATTAATTGATTTCGATGTGTGGGCTGTTCTTACTGTTCGACACTAATTTGTCCCTACAAGATGCTTATGTACCTCGATATAGTAGAGTTGAGAATCAAGTCACAAAAACGTAGTTCTTGGATGAGGGAGTGCATCCGTTCATATAGAGGTGTAAATACTCATATTTAAAATTGAAATGAGTCCTAGGGATGAATGAACCTCCTTGAATAGATTTTAGATCCTTTTATGTCAAAACTGAGTTATTATAGGATTTCATGTCCTAGGACTACTCTTTCGAGTCATATGCAATCAATCAAGCTCCCAAAGTCCTACATAAAACAACTACGAAGGAGATAAAAGTAAAATAAATGATACATAAACAAAACTAAGTGGGAGAAAATCAATAAATTGTGGAAAAACAAATTATATGATATATTGATTATGTTAATATATAATAAAATGATACTTTTTGGAAATTTTGTATCAAAAGTTTCAACAAAATGTATAATAGGGATATTGTAAGAAAAAAAATGTAAAGTTGCTTTTCAAATGTATAATGTACATAAATGCAGGTATCTACATTATGAGATTTTGTAAATCTTTGAAATCACAATTTATTTTAAAATTTGTAATCTCGTTTTCTCCGTCACTCCAGGTTTACTTTATGCTGGCCATAAATGCGGGTATCTACATTATGAGATTTTGTAAATCTTTGAAATCACAATTTATTTTAAAATCTGTAATCTCGTTTTCTCCGTCACTCCAGGTCAACTTTAATCCAGCAACAACAGAAGCGTTAGTTCCTCGAAACGAAGTCGCTACAAATTTTAAATTGAAGTAATAGTCTTATTTGAGGATCAAAACTACTTTACTTTGATTTTTTTCTTTTTTCTCTCTGTCGATAAAGTCTTTGCAGATCCATACGACTTTCGACCACCCATTTCTTTGTAGATCAATCAGAAGCAAGAGAAGAAATTTTTGTTAATTTAAAAGGCTTAAGCATTTGTCTCGCTATTGAAGGTGAGTGATTCTATAACTGTTTATCTTTGCTGCTCAAATTTGATGTATTTATGGTTGAGATTCAAATAGCATATCGAAATAACGTGGTAACCAGATAATCCATATATTGTGAAATCTTGTTTAGCAAAAACAAATTTCACAATTTTTAAATTCTCATGACAGGGTGGCTCATGTAAAGAATATATTATATATCTTGTTTCAGTTTGTGCATTTGATGGTGTAATATATTAATTTGCGTGTTCTATTAAACTTTCATTTAGATTTTTAAGAGTTTGCACTAGAGATATTGAACTATGCAAGTGCGTCTAAAGGAATGTGATGTCACTATGTAAGATGTATTTTGCTAGATTACTCTTATTATAGGCGACATGCTTATCTTTCTTATTAATTTTAATAAGATGGAATGCTTACACTTATGAATAATGGTAATTGGTAATACTCAAATGAAAGTGATATGAATATTATGATTCTAAATTACTTCTAGTGTATGTATCTAGTAAGATGCTTCTTATTTTTTGGAATTGTATCCAAAATTGGGATATTAGGAGTTATCATGTTTAAACTTTAAACATGACTAATTTTAGGATGGCAAATTAATCCGATCCAATGGATACCCGATCTGAAATCCGAAATTTTGGATTTACCGAACCCGAAATTTTGGATTTATTTGGATTTAAATTTTAAACCTGAAATAGATTGGATCTGGATTTGCATTTTAGTTGTACTGAACCGATGCCCGATCCGAAATTTGATTCAAACCCGATCTAAACCTGAAACCAGATGAAAACCCAATACATAAACAATATAATAATATTATAATTGGTAATTATTATATATAATTTTTAGATGTAAGATATATAATTTAAATTTTTTATTTTATTATTTGAGTAGTATTAGTCAATACTCATTTAGTGAATTAGAACCTCTCTTTCTCATTCTCATAATTTATTAATATATTTAAAATGTAATTTTCTTTACTTTTATGTAAATTTACGTTTGTGTTGGTATATGAAGTATTACTTTATTAAAATATTTCAGATTTCACTTAGTATGTCATTCTGTGCAATGTTTTACAATTTGACTTCTTTTTTAATTAAATCATTGTTATTTTAGTTATTGTATAAAACTATAAATATAATGAATAATGTTTGTGACTTGACTACATTATTTTTAAATTTGGTTACCCGGAAAAATGTGATCTGATACTAAACCCGATAGATTTGCGTTTGGATATAGATTTTTGGATTTGAATTTAGATTTGAAACCCAAAAATATGTGAATTTTACAAAACCCTGATGAAGATCTGTTGTCATCCCTACTGGACTAGTTTGTAACGTGTGTGAATGCCAACATTAGTAAATTATAACAATTATATTATATTTGATATTTAGTTTAATTAAATAACATTTTTGTTATTTTTTCTTTCTGTATTTTTTGTTAGTTTTTTCCAACATGTCAATCTCAGCTTTGGGTGTAAACTATAGATTTAAGTAACTTTTTATTTTGAAAGTGTAATAATATAATATTCTACGTCTATTGAATAATAAACATTTAGTTCCGTCTTAAAATATAATAATAATAATAATAATAATAATAATAATAATAATAATAATAATAATAATAATAATAATAATAATAATAATAATAATAATAATAATAATAATAATTGACTCTTAGGAAGATAGTGTGTTCATCTTTAACGGTACCTTTTTATACATTACTTAATATTTTTTCATTTAAAGTCATTTGAATTGACAACAGTAAAAAAAATTACATAGAGAAAGAATTGTGTTTATAACTACAATATAGAATATTACTTCAGAATGGAATGAGCTCTTTACAGGGAGAAAATTGATAACTGTAGTGATTTAAAGAAGTATGGAGTGTATTTTTTGGTACAACATTTTTGTACTTGCTCCTCAAATCTTAACATGTGAGTTAAATTTGTGAATTCCTTGAAGATGCCCCAACAGCTTCACCACTCTCCTCACTAATAAAGAGTTTACTCTCAGTAATATTATGCAACATGTTAAGAAAGACATCTCTTTTTTTTCTTCACTCTCTTTTGTATTGTTTTTCAAATTATTTTTTATAAAAAAGTCAAATAAAAAGTGAATATAAAATTATTGTTAGATATGAACACACTAAATTACTGAAGTTTCAGGTTTAGATAGTGAAATAATTAGAGTCTACAGGACATCATCTTAACACACTTATATTAAGAACCTACTTCTTATGACGTTACATTTTTTCTCACTTTATAGTTTTGAAGCTTCACCTTGGTGAACATAATTTCTCGTTCAATCTCCCTATGAAATCTGTTTTAAATTGCAAGTTCACAGAACTTCCAGTAATTCAAATTAGGCAATGGTGAATCTTACTCTGGTTGGTTTTTTTCCCCTCATCGTCTCGAGGTTTGTAATTAACTTGTCATATTTTTGCTTATCGAAATGATGTTTGTCACTATGTGTATAGATGTGCATGTATTTTTATTGAACTTATATGTTAACTGATAATATGCGTAACAGGTTATGGATCACTCTAAACAAGCCCAAAACCAGCTGCAGGAAGTTGATGGTGCAACGCAAATTCCAGCCGCACCTGCCTTTGTTAATACTGCCACACCTCTTTTGGCTACTAGCAGTACTCTCAGAGCTCCGGTACCTTTGCCAACTCTGCCGCCTCAAATATCTAATCCTCATAACCAGCTCCCAGGCCACCCAGCTCAGCATTTCAACAACCTGGAGCAGAGGCTTCGGTACTTCTGGGAATCCCAGAACCAGCAAGTAGAACAGACAACTAGCTTTAAGAACCACAGTGTTCCGCTGGCTCGAATCAAGAAAATAATGCAAGCTGATGAGGATGTGAACATGATAGCTACTGAGGCACCGGTTCTCTTTGCCAAAGCAGCTGAAATGTTCATAATGGAGATGACTTTACGAGGATGGGCTCACACTGAGGAGGATGGGAGAAGAACACTCCAAACTAAGGACATTGCTGCAGCAATATCCGAAACTGATGTATTTGATTTTCTGGCTGATGTTATGCCAAAACACTATTCAAAACCAACAAATGCTTCAATTCCACAGGTGGGTTCATCTGCCATGACATATCAGAATGTCCCTGATCAGCATGCAGCTGGTTCTTCTGGCACAGTGATGTACCCTGGTGGTCAGCAGCCTCGGCCATATATGGGATTGCCTCAGCTTAAACCACCGCTGCCATTTATTGATTGGGACCAGGCTTTTGAAGCTTGGGCGCCACAGCCAGAGCAAAATAACCAGCAGCAGAACCAGGAGTCATCTGTGACTCTGGCCCCACAGCCACAGCAAATGCAGCATGACAACCAGCAGAACCAGGAGCCATCCATGCCGCTGGCCCCACAGCCACCAAATGCAGCTTAACAATCAGCAGCAAGATGACAATGAAGAGTTTTGATAGTTGGGAAATGCGAGTTGTGGATTCTGCAGCAGTTGCTGAGTTTTAAAGGAGTGTTGACCAAGTTCAATCTTATGATGTCAGTTTCCGTTTCTGTTCTGTAACTGGTCTGATTTGATGACTGTTCAAAATTAAAATCAAACTATTTCTATTTTCAGTCAATAACTATTCTTATTTTCTTTGATAAATCTGTTATAATCTTTGACTTTTGTCATATTTTGCAGATCTTCTAGGAATTGTTACCGTATTATCTTATTTTAATATTTTTTTTTTCTGTTGTGACTTTTTTTTTTTACGATTAAAGATTTGTTCACAAAATAGATTGCCAACCTTAAGAATTTGTTTGAAATATGTGAACACATGTTTGAAAAAAAAATCAATATTTAGCAAAGTCTTGATTGAATTTCGAAAAATTTCTATGAATAGATTCTAACCTTATGCAACTCAGGAGTCCATTCTCACATAACTGGTTACTTATTTATCATAATGTATTATATATTAATAACTAGTTTATAAAGCTGCGCTTCGTGGCGGTGTTACAATATTTTTAAAAAAATTTAATATATTTACGTTATATTACAATATTAATATTAAATTTTAATAATTAAATAATCTTCTCTAATGAATTAATTTCTTGTTAAATATGATTCTTTCGATTGAGCCGCTCTCTCCTTAAAACCGAAATTCCAACTTTTTAACATATATTATAAAGACTTATATAATATTTTTTATCTATAAAATTGAACCGTAAAAATAAAAAAAAATTATGACTTCAGTATCAAATTCTAATAGCTAATACAATCTTTTCTAGCGAGCCGTCTTCCCGTTAAATACGTTTCGAGCCGCTCTTATTTGAAACCGAAATTCTAACTTCATTATATAAAGAGAGTAAATTCCAATTTTTATATTCTTTAAACTTTCTAATATTTATGGAGTTTTAAAAGATGAAAATACATCTTATATTTTCTGTATATTATAGATATTCTTGTATTTATTTACAGTTTCCGCATGGGAATGTCTTTCTGTTATGTTAACATATCAAAAAAAAATTAAAATACGAAGACTTTTCGTTACGGGAATAATATTACATTTATGGATATATTTTTGTAATGCAAGTATAATTAACTTGTATAAAAAAGTTAAAATAGAGGATTTCTAGGAAAAAGATGTATAATTTTAAAAAATCGTATAAGACGTCTCCACCATCCTCGTATTCTACTTCCAATAAAACATTTTATTTTACGTATTAATTATATATTTAAACATCTTTTATACGGTCTTATCTAATGAACGCTTTCTTGTTATACACAATTATTACTATTGATTCGCTCTCTCGTTAAGACCAAAAACCTAACTTTTACATATATTGAGTCACACTCTAGAAAGACCCATTTTATATAGAGTACCGTAGAGACCCATAATCTAACCATTAATAACGGTTGTGATTTAGTTAAATAAAACAATTAAAAATTAAAATTATTACAACAGTATTACACACATAATACACGTAATACAATCAATACGAGAGAGAGAGAGAGAGAGAGAGAGAGAGAGAGAGAGAGAGAGAGAGAGAGAGAGAGAGAGAGAGAGAGAGAAGGAGAGATTATCTCGAGCTTCTTTAAAGATTATCGCAAGCATGGAGCGATCAGAAAATGTAGGGAAAGGTAATAATCAACATCGATTCTCTGATTTCAATTTGTTTTTCATCAATTTTTTGATTCATGAGCTTGTTTATCTGTATATGTTTATTCATATTCATTTTGTACGATTTCGATTTGATTAGATCTTATTCTACATGTATATGTGTTACTAAGATAGAATCAATTTAGTAGATCTGATTCTATTCATACTTAATTTTAAAATTAAGGTTCTGTAATATAATCAAAATTTGTGAACTCGTGCTTATCAAAAGAGGCATTAAATTAATAAGTATAAATTATGGTTCTGTAGTAGAACCAAATTTTGTTACGTTGTTGTTCTAGACTATAAGCATGTTTTAATTTATTTGATGCTTATTTTTGTTTTAAAATTAAGGTTATGCAATATAACCAGATTTGTTGAAGTTGTGCTTCTATAAATAGGCATTAAATATATACGTATAAATTGTGGTTCTGTAACAGAACCAAATTTTGTTACATTGTTGTTCCAGAGTAAAAGCATGTTTGAATTTATTTTAATGGTCATTATTGTTTTAAAATTAAGGTTCTGTTATAGAACCAAAATTTATGAAGTTGTGCTTCTATGAATAGGCTTAAATAAATACGTATAAATTGTGGTTCTGTAATAGAACCAAATTTTGTTACATTGTTGTTCTAGAGTAGAAGCATGTTTGAATTTATTTAATGCTTATTATTATTTTAAAATAAAGGTTTTGTAATAAAACCAAAATTTGTAAAGTTGTGCTTCTATAAATAGGCATTAAATAAATAGGTATAAATTGTGGTTCTGTAAAAGAATCTGTAGTAGAATCATGATTTTTGCATATTTAAGTTTGTAGAACTGTTTTTGTAGTAGAATCAAAGCATAGCAGAGCTGTAGGGTATTCTTTTGTATGGTTTTACCGAGAACCCTTCAGATAGGGTATTTTTCTCAATACATATTGCTGCTTGCATAATCACATACTCAGACCTTTGCTGTTTTACAGAACCCACTTTTAATGCTACTTGTTCCGAAGAATCTTCCTGTGCATGTTACTTTCTTTTGGATTCACATTATCAACTTTGCTCATGAGCCTGTACTTTTGATTATTACAGGGTGTAATCACTCAACTCTCGGAACAAATTACCACACTAACTGAAAGAATGGATGAGTTCACATCCCGTATTGAGGAGATAAATTTAAAAATCTCAACCACAAATGCATCCTCTAGCCAACAAAATTTAGCTATGCAGGCCAAAAGCTGCAATGGCACTGCACAACCTACACTGTTCATGGCTGGCAATGGTGCAAGGAATGGTATACTAGTACCTTGTTCTGCTTCCTCTTCTCAATTAGCAAGGGAGTCACAAATAATGGAAGAGGTACATCAAGCAAATATTTGCTCTCGCATTTACTTCACAAAATAATTGTTAGCATATAAGCTATCTAGCAGCAGTATATTAACCGAAGCATTCCACAATGAAGTTTTGGTTATCTCACTTGCAAACTCGTATTCTTCATCAGGAGCGGTTACTCAGCATTTTATTTGTCCTAAAGTTAAGCCAGCCTTTAAAAAAAAAAATCACGCGTATGAAATCTGGAAATTTAAGTTTTAGCTCTAATAGTATTTGTTCGCAGACGAAATACTTTATTGCTTACCTCTGGTCAAGCTTGAGCATATACAGGGAAAACTTTGTTATAATCGTACACACAGGATAATGCATTTAAAAAATACGTTACATTCCATGGGTGGTTGAAGTTCACAATAAGATGCATTTCATAGTTTATAATTGTATGTACATGCCCAGGCTGATGTGTGTGCTTAAGGAAGATAAAATCTATTCATAAACACATTTACTATATTTTTAGTATCTACATCATGCACCCTGGGCTTCCACTCAACTTTTGTGTTCACTTCTGATTCAAGGAACTGTTGTTGTGTGAACAGATATTGCTCACCGAAAGGAGCGGACTTCAGCTCATTCATCAAATTGATTGAATAACATCCTGTGGGAATACTGTGATGAGAGGTCTCGCCAAGGAAGAACAGACAGGACGGGCAGAATCGCTTATGTAGAATCCATTGGCATTCCTGCAGTTCTTAGTTTCGTGATTGGGGCTTTTGGTGTCTTACTGTACATGAGTGTGGCAAAACACAAGTAAAGCCTCCTACACATAAAGTAGCTCTTTGCCTAAATATACTAGCAACAGTATCACTGTCATGGTCATCCTACAAACATATAGGAAAACGTTGTCTAATGCATAATATCTGTTGTACCAGAGAGTTAGGAAGGTTGATCGTGGACTTTGGTGTCATTGACATAAATGGTGTTTATATCTATAGATTTATTTTTGCATCCCTTGTCCAGAACTTTATGCATTTACCTTGAATTATGGTTTTATATCTCTTCATCTGTGTGCTTTCTGCGTTACCAATCTGTTTGTAAGACTTCTCAATTTTTTCATTTTTAGAAGAGGGAAAAGATTCATATTTGTACATATAAAGCTTTATCTGCTTTTAATATTATAGGAGGGAAATGGTGTGTTGTTTCAGGCAGGGTGGGTGGGGGGATCTTAAGGCGAATTTTTATGCTGAAATTTAAGGTTTTCAGTGAAAGTTTATCAACCAGTCAAGGACGCACACAATACTCTTTATTCCTTTATTCCCTGGGGTGGTGGGTTGTAGGTTTTAGTACTGCCTTAAGAGCTTAGTTTGAAGATTAGTTGATGATCTAAGTTGACTGTTAGTTTAATGTAATAGTGTGCAAGAGACATCATCTGCTCAGTACATATTGCAACAGTACATAGCAGCATCTGGAGGGCAGAAGTTTCAAAACTGTATTCACAATGCATATGCAACAGGCACGGTGCAAATGTTAGCGTTTGAAAGCGAAACACGCCACCTCCGGCCACAGGCCAGGAATTTCATCCATAGATCAACCATGCAACCAAGTATTGTAAACTTACTACCAAACCTGTTGGTCTTTGAAAAAACAAATAAATAAGAAGACTGAAGCTTGTTCCAATATTTGATCGAACATCTTCCCAAATTGATTTAAGTTTGTCACTACTGAATTTGTGTACAATATTATCCAAGGAAGTTATTGATGTAAAAAAAAGAAATTTACACTGCCCTAATAATGACTAATATAGATCTAGTGTCAACGTTTCATTTCAAGAAGAAATTAAAAAAATGCTTGAAAACTAAAAAATATATTAAATGGGTTTTTGCTAGTCACGAGTTCTTGTTTCTATACTTTTTGTAAAAGAGCACTTGATTTTCTAGTTTTTTGTATAATTATACTGCCTTGCTTTCCCGAACAAATTGGTCTTACTAATTTCATGGAATATCAGCTGAATGAAGCCCATTAACAAATGGGTAACGCATTAATTTAATACATATGGGGTACTTAAAACATGGAGCTACCTAGTTCAGACACATCTAGTACAACTTGATCAGAATTGGACTTCAACTTTTCTTGATCACTTTGTGTGAGATCCCCCTTGGTAGGCTTCGCTAAAACCAATACACAGCATGTTGGCCTCTTTGTGGATCCAGCATTTGCGAGATCCTGAAAGGAGTGGTTGTGATGCACTTTAGTGGAAACATAGAGTGGCGTGTACAATACATATGCAAGCATAATTGTAATACATCAATAAAGTTGTGGTTCGTTGGTCATGAAATTTCAGGTGGAAGGAAGGATGCAATAGAAGAATACGAGGAATTCATGAAGCATATGGAGTACGAAAAAGACATGAGATGAACCTAAAGAATGAATGAAGTTTTAACTTTGCAAAATTTGTGAAATAGAATGACCATATAAACAAAATAGGCAAAATGTTAATTCAACTCATCCCATTACCTTGTTTCAAAACAGTTAAGGCGAAGTGGGTGGCGATCATAAGAGGGTGCGGGTAAGTGGGTGTATGCGAATCACAAGCCTGCTTAATAATATGGCAACCATGGAAGCAACTTTGTATACATGAATCTTTATCTTGGATGACCTTAAATATTCTCAGAAATATATTTATATAACAAAAATGGCACATAGCAGGTACTCATGCTGAACACTTAGTAGATACTAGATTGTACGGAGAATAAATACAAACAAAATAAACACTTTGACACCTAGTGAATAGTTGATAACTTATTCCAAATGAAGTGCATTATAACATATCTCAAGTATACAAACATACAAAAGCTATGATACTACCCAGACTCGGTGTAAAAAGTTGGACACGGTATCCTAACTGCGGGATTTTTAGTTTAAAAAAAATTGTAATCTTAGTTGGATCCGTAATTGGACACAGTGGGAGGACTCGACATACAAGGGTAAGGCATAGAAGTATATTTTTATTTTTTGTATGTTCTGAAAATTGTTATCTAAAGGCCTTAGAAGGCATTTTGGACTCAACTACAAGAGGGTTAAGTGTCCGATTCACATGAAGGATACAACTCAGATCATCCTACCCACACCCATGGTGTGTCATGCTTGACATGAGAAATATACAGGGAACATATCCAACTTACTTCTTTTGAGTTAACATATATGTAGGGAATGTCCACCTCTTCACATAAAACTGGCACATGAGTGATAACATCAATTAGAGATATGTTCCCGGCTATTATACACAACATGCGTTCATCAAAACAAAACAGTTACATTACAGTTTTTTTCAGATATGAAGGAATTTAAATGTGTCCAGAGCCTAGAGGTGGTAATGTGGTATCTAATTACATTCCCCTCGTAGATAGGTAGTCATCCCTTAAGCAGAGAAGCATAAAAATATTCATGTCGTGAAAACCTGAAAATACCGATAACTTGTAGCAGCTAAGATACTAAAGGGAGAAAATAAACAATCAAACTGAAGACCACACGATGAGGTTGAGAATGATGTACCCAACGTACAACTTAGGCCAATCGTAATACAACTTAAGGTCATGTCTGGCTACTCTACATATAATCCCAAATCAACTAATAATTCTTAAAAAAAGGGTAAAATTTAATCTAATTATCCAATGACAACTTCAAACAAAACCAACTACCATATTACCCTGCCTGAAAACTAAATCGAAAATTCTTAAAGAAAAGACTAAACATCATACATAACATCTATAAGATAGTTCATGTTCTAGCATTATCATTATTTCAACAACACGAACGTCTGCAATGTCAATAATGTACATAACAAAAAATTATAAAGAACTACCAGCATAATTCAATAACAATAACCAATCAAACTAACATTGGTTCTTGAAATCATTGGTTCTTCATTTTGAGAAAATAATATGCTGCTTGTCTTAAGGTCATAATCAACCTCAGGCCATCCCTTTTTTAAGTAAGTCAAGAGTCATTCCTTCTATAATTCCCACCAAGATTCTAATCCTGTACTTCCATTGAGGAGCTGTGGTTGACAACCAAATTTCGATATTATATTCATCAACCCATTCTATAACTACCACTTTTAACCTTCTATTGTCACACCAACCAAGAACTTGAATTAAATTCTCATGGCATAATTCAATAAGAACTCGACATTCTTCAACAAACTTCCTCCGATTTTCTCTAGAAGCACTATTTTTATAAATCTCAATTCTCACTTTGCTTCCATCTCTTAGTACAACACTTCTCCTTACTAAATTCTTCTTCGAAAATCCATTTATTTACACATCAAGAAATGAGTAAATAGTAGTAAAACGATCAACCTTGAATTCTTCCTTATAAATGAAACTGGAGTTGGAGGCTCTTGATCATGAAACTGGTAACTAGTCAAATTAGCTCAACTATTTTTATTCTATAATAGAACCAAGTAAAATAACATAATTTTAAAAAAAGACATAATTTATAATCAAAACTTCTTGCTTTGGAACTAATTTGGTTCACAGTAGAATCAAAACATATAGTACACAATTGTGTAACAAAATTTATTTAAGATATTGATTGATTTGATTCTATAATAGAACCAAATAAAATATGTAATTTTAAAAAAGTATCGGAACTTCTTGCTTTGGAACTAATTTGGTTCTACAAGGGAACCAAAACTATTATAGACAATCTTAACTTAGCAAAAGAGTGATTGACAAAGTTAGAGACTCAATTAATAGATATGAGGTATCTTATACAACCTGTACAAATGATTACAAGCCAGACATTACGACCGAAAAATAATAAACAAAAAAATGTAGCACTGACAAAAACAAAAATATAGGATGCTAAATCCATAAGATGCCATTCTATTCGATATTAGGCGTAATGACCATTGAACAAAAACTAATATGACTATTCAAATTAGCTCAACTGTTTTGATTCTATTATAGAACCAAATAAAATATGTAATAAAAAATACATACTTTCTAATCAGAATTTCTTCCTGTGGAACTAATTTGGTTCTACAGTGGAACCAAAATTATAACACAAATTACATAATAAAGCTACATTCTTAAGAAAATTATTGCTTCGATTCCACAATAGAACCAACAAAATCACCTAATTAATACTGTAAATAACATAATTATCAAAATCGAAAAGGAAACTGGTAATAACAAATCGAATTGCAAATCTACATACAAGTTAACAAAAAAAAGCAGCTACAATCAACTGTAAATTACAACTAAAAGAATCAAAACTACACAATTAAAACTCAATCTCATGGTACCGTGAACACTTATTTGGATATAGAATCATCAAAATCGAAAATAAAACTAAGATTAACAATATCGAATTCGAACCTGATGATGACTGAAAGTCAGCAGAATGATCACTTATTTGAGCTTAATTCAAAACGACATTTGAGAGAGAGAGAGAGAGAGTGAGTGAGTGAGTGTATGTATAACCTATACACACATCAACAACCGTAATTAACAGTAGTTTTGTAATAATTTTTTTTATTTTATTTATGAGTTATTATTAACCATTGGATGTGATTAGATCTAATGGTCCAAATTAAAGGAGATGGTTCTCCAATGGACTCTATATAAAATGGGTCTCTATAGAACAATGGCCTACATATATTACTTGTATGATAATGTTTATCCATAAACATCAAATCCTAAAAATAAAATAAAATTTATAACATCTTATGATATTTTAATAGCTAGTACAATCTTTTATAATGAACCGTCTTCCCGTTAAACACGTTTCGAGCCGCTCTTGTTTGGGATCGGAATTCTAACTTCAATACATATTATTGATGATACTTATCTTACACAACAATTTTTTTCCTTAAAATCAAAATCTAAAAAATAGAGTGAATTTCAATTTATACTCTCTAGATTTTCTAAAAAATTTGGAATTTTAGAAAATGAAAACACATCTTATTTTCTCTTCATATTATAGATACTCCTGTATTTATTTAGGATTCTTGCATGAGATTGTTCTTTTACTCATTGTTATTTTATTATGTTAACACATCATTATTTTCTTTTTAAATACGGTGACTTTTTCCATGACAATAGTATTGGATTTATGAATAAATTTTCCTAATATAAGTATAATTAACTTATATAAAAAATATATAATTTAAGAAGATCGTACTTTCTATAAAATATTTAATTATATGTCTGCTCTATATATTCAAACACCTATTCTAGTTCTAGTAGAACTTTTATTTATATATATTTTTTATAAATTCGAACTCTTATTCTCTATAAATTCGAACTCTCATTCTACTTCCAATAGAACTTTTAATTGTATGCCTTATAAATACTTATTATACTTCCAATAGAACTTCTAATCATATGTCTTCCCTATAAATTCGAACTCTTCTCCTTTATAAATTCGAACACATATTCTACTTCTAATATGCTAATTGATATTTTTATATTTATTAGTGTTTAAAATTCTAGAAAATTAGAAAAATCGATTGAGACGATATTAGAGCGCCACCTAAACTCCCGCTATCCTCCTTTATATATATATATATATATATATTGATATTTATTAGGTAAAACTATATTAATAACAAAATTTTTGCTTATTTATCATATCATAACATATTGTAACATAAGATTAGAAAAAATATGCGGGCTAGCCAATGGACCTAAATGGTCCAATACAAATTTGAAGTAAAATTTAAGATAAATAATTATGTATTAAAATACGAAAATAAACGATCACGATTTCGTATAATATACTAAATACATGTCTTAAAAGAGTAAAAAAAAAAAAAAAAAGTGTGTATATAACATATAAATCAGTAAAAAAAATTAAAGTTAAATAATCTTTTATCTGATGATTTCAGGTGAGTAATATTTTCTTTTTTATAAATAAAACTGAAATAAGACATAACTCAAGTGTATGGTTCAATAATATTTTCTTTACAGTCCAAAACTGTTAAAATATGTATAAAGCTTTAAGTTTTTTGTTCAATATAATTATCTAAATACAAGTTCAGCAATCTGCAAAATATAACAAGATGCAAAGAAGCCATGAAACCATTCATCTTATCATTCAGTATACTTTTCTGAAAGGCAAATATTACGTCAAAACCAAATGTGCTCGGGCAATTCATGCCCTAACAGAAACTTCTGTTTTATTTAATTAAACTAGCACAACTAGCTCCATTTTGGTTCACATTCCCCTACTGGTCGAGCCCAGTCAATACAGCAAAAAAGATGCAATGAAGAAAACAATGACAACCCTAAATTCAAGCATCATTGAGGGCAAGAACTCCTGGTAGCACTTTCCCCTCTAGAAGCTCCAAACTGGCACCACCTCCAGTTGAGATGTGACTCATTTTGTCCGCGAGCCCGACTTTCTCCACAGCTGCTACGGAATCACCTCCTCCGATGATTGTTGTAACTCCTTTCGCGCTAAGGTCTGCCAATTTCTTTGCAATTGCCTGATAAAGGAATAATACAAGCAATAAGTTCCAGAAGTACTAAGACAATGAAATGGTGGCGATTGCAGCTTAAAGCACCGTTGGTAGATACACTTTCTATGGCACAAAGCAAGCATTCTACTTTGAAAGAATAAAAAACTTACATCTGTTCCTGCTGCAAACTTTTCCATCTCAAACACACCCATAGGTCCATTCCAGATGATAGTTTTTGTAGTATCCAATGCTTCACTGAATGTTTTTATGGAATCAGGTCCAATATCCAAACCCATCCAGCCATCAGGAATACTAGATGATGGAACAGTCTGCGAAATTGCCAAAAGAAGAACTTGAGTAAATACGCCATAAGGTAACAGAATACATCTCCTTAGTACCACAACACATAGATTCAGATTTAATTTAATTGGCATCCATGGTTTTGGGCAAACAGGGAACCCACTTGCATTGGCAAAAGAGAAAATGCAGCAACTACTTCATCTCAAAGACCCAATCAGAAGAAAGTAACAGGAAAAGAAGTTACCTTGCTGTTGGCATCAGCAGCAAACTTATCCGCAACAACTACATCAGAGGGGAGCATAAGTGCTACCCCTTTAGACTTTGCCTTCTCCATTAGTGAAGTTGCAAGATCAAGCTTGTCTTCCTCCACAAGTGAAGATCCAACTGACAGCCCTTGGGCTTTGTAAAAAGTGAAAATCATTCCTCCACCTAGTATAAGGATGTTGACTTTTTCCAACAGCGACTCAATCACACCGATCTTACTTGACACTTTTGAACCACCAACAATTGCAGCAAATGGCTTCGTGGGGTTTGAAACAGCACCAACTAGAAAGTCAAGTTCCTGATAAAAGAGAGCAACAACAGAATAATGCACTGGTAAGCAAACTTTAGTGCAACACATAAGTTCAATGAACTTGGAGGAAAAAATATAGTCATCAGAATACAAAATGTACAACCATCAAAACTACTATTCTGCCAAAACAAACCGAAAAAAGCCTAGTAGGTATAAGTACTCATTGCTATGAGTTTACAGGCTCCAAAGAAGATAGGTGTCAGATATAAATCAAGTTAAGCTCAACTTTAACCGACACCTGCTACTAAGAAATCAACCATCCGAGCATGTCAGGGATCATTAAATTCTTGGTAAAAAGCTGCTTTGATGGTCAAAGATATAGCATCAATTCTCAACTAAATCTTCTCTTAAAAGTCAGCAATCAAAAAATTGTAACGCAGTATATGAGCAGTTGAGCAACATATCACAAACCTTCTGCATCAGGAAACCAGCAACAGCAGGCTTCAAATATTTTGCCACACCCTCAGTGGAAGCATGTGCACGATGGGCAGTGCCAAATGCATCATTAACATATAAATCTGCAAGAGATGCTAGCTTCTTTGCAAATTCAGGGTCATTTTTTTCCTCTTCCTTGTAAAACCTCACATTCTCGAGGAGAAGAACACCCCCTTCTGGTATATCAGCGACCAGTTTCTCAACTTCCTCACCAATACAGTCATTTGCCATCTTGACCTGATACATGCAAGCGAGCAAGGTAAGGACATGAACATTAACCAGCTATATACGCACAGTCTCAATCTTTACATGTATCACACAACTAAAAATTATGATAACCTATAGGTTAACTCATACCTCAGCTCCTAGGAGTTCAGACAGTCGTGGGACAAGAGGCTTCAAGCTGTACTTTGGGGTGACACCTTTCGGACGACCCTGTAAATTGTTAATTAAACTAGAGTTTCAGATTGAGTGACTAAATTTTTACGTCAACATAAAACAATTCTAGAGAAACTGAAAGGTAAACAAGGTTAAATATAATAACGCTGAAAAAGGACTGGTGCAATAACTCATAAATGGTTAAACATTCTCTAAACAAATCACATTAACCAAGAGTGCCCAATCATCTTGGAAGTGAAGTCTAATTCTCTTTCCTGCTTTTAAATCACAGTTACAAGTCTACCGCTATAAAGAGATACAAATTTAAAAGAGTCACCATAACCAAAGTTAGTAAAGGCAAAAAGCCCTGTTCTTAAGCACAAGGTGCAAAAGCAGTAATGCACTTTGTCTAAGGTGAGTGACAACCTTAATGTGGGTGTGTGTGAATAGAGTACAAATTTTACAACACTCATCACCATGCATAAACTACTAATAAACTACTAACTTATAAAAAGAGAACAAAAAAAGAGGTGAATAAGAATGGGAAATTACTTGGAAATACGGTTAAAAAATACAAATAGGGGTATGGGAAAAAAGAATGGCAAAACTAGGAAACAAATTACATACAACTTGAAGCACCGACTCACTGATTTACAAGATTTCAATTAGATGGGACTAAACTTGTGCTTCTGTTTCATGCCTAGTTTCAAACACGCAAGTAGCACTTGGAAAACTCCTTGCCCTAGCTAAAACAAGACCTAACACATACATCTCCTCTTTAAGCACATTTTAGTCCATTTGATCTATTTACTTTCTAAACAATAGGATCATATTTTCAATACTGCAGCCATGAAGCAAACTCAGCCTGTATCATTACAATTAATTGCATCACAATTACATTAACACACCAAGTACATGAGAAGAAATCACACATCAGTTCATCACACTAATTACCGACTAATTAATTATATCCAGTCTTCAACGTCAGAATCATATCAGCTAAATAAACCAAAGATTCTCGGAACAAACCGACTCATTAAAACTCACATAACACTGTCAATATATACACACCGTACAACAATATCAATAATGAGAATTAACAAATACACATCCACAAATATCATAACTGTGTATACATGCACAAAAAATAAACTAAAAGATAAAAAAATAAATAATAAATTACCAAGTGAGAAGATAAAATGACTTTAGCACCATGATCTTTAAGATACTTAATAGTAGGCACCGCGGCTCGAACCCTAGTATCATCGGTAATTTTCAAATTATCATCCAACGGAACATTCAGATCTACTCTCACGAACACTTTCTTTCCTTTTAGATCAGCTTCTTTTAGTGATCCTACGCTCTTCTTTGTTGCCATTTTCTGTAAATCAAACAATTAAAACATCAATTACATGAACATTATACAAAACATGTATGTATATGTTGAGGAGTGATGGGGCTTACGATGATAGATGAGATTGTAGAGAGGAGAAGAACAAGAGTTGGGGGAAAGATCGAGATTCGAGATGAGATGAGGTGGGTTTATAAATAAAAGTGAGAGGGGTGGATTGTGCGTATGATAAGCGAGGTGAACTAGAGTGAGCAGGGTGCGTGGTCACCAATGTAGTTTACCGACTTAGAAAATACAGTAAAATCAGTATACCAAGAATTTTATTAATTTAGAAAAATATTTTATTAATTTAGAGAAGTATTAATTAAGAAAGAATACCCAAAATACTCACATTTTTACTATCCACTTATCAAAATATCCACATTTCAAAACACTGTCCCAAATACCCATGGGATACGCTCTTGGAAGATGTGTATCTCAAGTACTGTAGCAGTCGGAACGCTGTGCTCTCCCCCTGACGTCGGCGACGTAAAATCGTCGATTTTGTGTAGAAAAATCCAGCAATCAAACTAAGTTAATAGTGGTATAGGATTGTAGATCGTCTAGTGACGATTCTAATGGGCTATAAAACGTCAACGAAAAGTTAACGGAACTGGACGAACGGAGAAGAAGAGTGTTCGTCCGAAAATCGGGGGATAGGTTTGAATTTGGGGTTTACAATCTGGCATTGGAAACGATAAACTAATGGTATATGATTGTAGATGATGAAATGGCGATTTTATTGATGTATAGAACGTAAAGGGAAAGTGATTGATGGTGTTGAACGAGCATCGCCGAAAACTCGGCGGAAATCGCAAGAATCGCCAGAGCTCGCAATTTTCTGAGAAAAGTGATGATGACATCATCACGCAGGTCACAAATGCGTTACAGGTGATGCGGCGTTGAGAAATGCGTATCCCAGCAGCATACGACTTTGTGGTGAGCGTATCCAACTAATTGCTCCTCTGTCATGGGCGTATCCAATGAATTACTCCTCCATCATAGGCGTATTCGAGGATACTCCTCTGTCATAGGCGTATCCCATGGGTATTTTGGGCGCGCAGCGCGGAATATGGGCATTTTGGTTATGAAACAATAAAAAGTGGTTATTTAGGGCACTCACCCATTAATTAATTGATAAATTAATAATTATTAATTTATAGAGATTTTTGACATCAAATAAAATTAATTTCCAATTATATACATTTAAATAGAATGAATTTTACAATATATGTTTTATACTTAATTCAATTAATTGAATATACATTGTTGTGCAAATTCAATGAGATAAAGATTCATGTGCATTTAGATAGATAGATGATATCAAAGATAAACAACATTTTTGGAACCTTTTACTTGTAAAGAAGCACTCAAAGACATCAAAAACATCGATTAATAATTTTTTCATGCTTCACGAAAATACTACATTCGAACTTTTGGTTGCTAACAAAGAGGGTTAAGAATGAGTTTCATATAGATTCAAATTTTAAGAACCCTAGAATCATATTTTACAAAAGGGTAGTGCATATATTTTTATGATTATAAAATTTATAATATTATTGGGACCATATATTTATATAGGGTTTTATAAAAATATTATGACCTTATTATCTTATCGAAATTGATCATTTTTTGAACTGGTCCAAGTTGAGACTGGAGGAAATTATTAACTTAGAGAAATTATTAATTTATCGAGTATTAATTTAATGAGGTTTTACTATAATGGAAGTTATGATTTGGAAAAAAAATGATATAATCTAAAATTGTTATGTTAAGAATTGTGAGAAAATTGAAGAGGTAAGGAACGACACATTCACTCTCAAATTGGAATGTTTAAATTGCATAGTTTCTAAATGCAGGTCATCTTTACTGAATGCAGGTCACAGAGATTACTAAAATGACCCTCATTCTTTTCTGTGTCAATCGATCATCCTCTTTTTTTGGGGTAAATGGTCACTTTCCCTACTGTGCTATAGTGATATTTCCGTATAGCCTACTGTACTATCGAAGGCATCACAGCACTTTTCTTTTTTTCCATTTACCCCACCGCCGTCAGTCAAAAATTCTCCCCGTCAGTTTGACTGTTAAATTGATGACTGGGATGCACTATCAACCTGCCACGTACACGCCACATCAACACAACCCTATTTTTTTTTTATAAAAACTTTAAAAAATCATAAAAACTTTTAAAAAAATCATAAAAAATTATAAAAACTTTCAAAAAATTCGTAAAAAGATTAAAAAATTATAAATTTTTTAAAAATTATAAAAACTTTAAGAAAAGTCGTAATCTTTTCATTAAAAATTATAAAAATCATAAAAAAGCATAAATTCATTAAAAAATTATATAAAATCGAAAAATTCAAAATAGATTCATTTTTGACTCATAAATTATTTTAAAAATATGGGGATATTTTTCTGTTAATTCTTTATTTAATTTCGATTTTAAAATCAGTTTTTTGTAGAATTTCAGCATGGTGTAGTTACTAAAATACCCCTGCAACTTAATAAACCCACCATCCCCTTTTCTTCTTCCTCCCGCCGTGTCTTTACTCTATTCTTGTCCTACTTGTGCGAGTCCTTCGACCTTTCTCTAAAAACACCATATGCAAAGCCTTTTTCTTGTCGATTCTTTCCGATTTTGGTGTTAAAACCTTGCTAATCACCTCTAGTTCCTATCTATCCAGCTGGTTTGTTGATTTATGTGAGTTGGGTTGTGTGTATATGTGTGTATATACGCGTGTATGTATGGGTTCTTGTTAATTTCTGAATTATTGATGATTAAATGACTGTACGATGTTGTTTATAGCTAGAAATCGAAGTTTGATGTGGTTTGAGAGCTAGTTTCGGTGGTTGAACGAAACCCCACCGCCGATGGTGGTGTTTTCCGGTGGTTAGTGGTGATTCTGTGATGATTCTGAGATAATACGGTGTTTTCCCCATATTTTAATAAAAAAATCGATTTTATATAATTTTTTTATGAATTTATGCTTTTTTATGACTTTTATACTTTTTATAATTTTTAATGAAAAATGGTACGATGTTTCATAAAGTTTTTATAATTTTTAAAAAATTTATAATTTTTTTTGAAAATTTTTATAATTTTTTATGATTTTTTTTTAAAGTTTTTATAATTTTTTAAAGTTTTTATAAAAAAAATTAGGGTTGTGCTGATGTGGCGTGTACGTGGCAGTCTGATAATGCATCCTAGTCATCAATTTAACAGTCAAACTGACGGAGAAATTTTTTTGGCTAACGACGGTGGGGAAAATGGAAAAAAAGGAAAGTGCAGTGATGCCTTCTATAGTACAGTAGGCTATACGGAAATTTCACTATAGTAAAATAGGGAAAGTGATCTTTTACCCTCTTTTTTTGTGTAAATTGATCATTTTCTATGTTTTTGCGTAGTACTGTATTTATCAATGCATCATGCATGGTATTTTAATACATGTCTGTTTTTTATTTTTTATACATTTAATTTGATATATTCATGTTCTTTTATTTTTGATACATTTAAATTGATTTTTTCTAGAGATACGATGAATACAAAATTTATTCATTCATATTCTACGTCTCACATATATATATATAACTTATTTTATCTTTATTACAGTAACTTTGTTATTGTGTTTCATAATTTTTCTTACATTTCATACACACATATAATAATCTTAACTTTAAATATATTTTTCTCATCTTCAAACTTACCCTTCCAAGCTTTGAAGTAGTGGAATCATCATTCTTGCTCGTGACCTAAAGATGTGTAAGGTATTGATGCAATCATCTTGACGTTGTAAGTTATGATACATCATTTTACATGATAGTATAACAAATAGTGATAATGGCTATATTTTCATTTACTTTTTGTTTATTTTTCATTATTTCACAGTTCATTAAAAAAAATTAAATTGATATATATGTAATTATATATTAACATGTTTGTGTATGTCACTATAATTTGTAAGTACTTCAAATTGCATGTATATTATATAATCCTCTTTCTCTTTTTAATAATTCATGAGTATTTAAAAGTAATCATTTTCTTAGTTTACAAGAGTTGAGACTAGTAAATTAACTTTGTTATATTATACATTTCTTTGTTTATAAATCATTTTAGTATATTATAAATTCACTATATTTATAATCATTTTATTTTTTTAGAAAGCATTTTAATATATATATTTTTTGTTATATTATACATTTTCTTTATTTATAATCATTTTAGTATATGATGCAGTTGGCTTTGTGGTTGGTGCAGTGTTTAGGTTAAAGGGTTGGTTAGAGGGGTCTTGGTTGGTTTGCTTTTGTTCTTCTGCAAGTTTGAGCCTCTCTAACTCGGTTTTTGACCAATATATTGGCTGAGAGAGTGGATATGACTCAAAAATTGCTCTCATATGGGGAGTAATCTCTAAGTGCATATCCACTTCATTTCTAGAGTCCAAATTGCCAAAAAGTACTTTTGACATGGACATAGAATAGCCTATTCTCTTTTTATCCATACCAAACAATTCAATCAATTTATCATCTTTAAAATTAAGTACTGATTGAATTAAACGAGGGAGGAAGATATCATTAGCTCTCTTGGTTGGAAATTTGCCAAGCCTACCACACAGCTCTTGCATGATTAGTTTTCCAACATCAATTTTGGTGTCATAAACCAAGGAGTATGCAATTTATTGAACTAGTACACTGAGTTGGTCGAAGGATGACTTTCTGTAGGTGAAGATGCTGAGAAGTGTCCGAAACACAAAGCTCCATTATCTTCTTAGATACTTTCTGTTTGGATTCCCCACATTGATTGCCTCTGTGTAGTGAATAAACTCAAAGAATTCAATGAGTTTTTGATCATTGACTAATGGTTCATATGCCTCTTGACAGAGATCCAAGGCTTTGTTCATGTCCTCAAAAGAGATGGTAATTTCTTTGTCTTTAATCTTGCAGTCAATTATACTTGAGTAAGTACCATCTTCATGAACGATAGTATCCACAATTGCAGAGTCCCAGAACTGCTCTAGAATGTCTAGATATAGTGTGAGTTTGGTATATAGAGCCCCTTTGATGTAGGACTCAGCCAAAAAACTTGCAAAGCACTTGTAGTAAGTGCTTGCATCAGTATCACTACCAATAGCGATAAGAATGGTGTTTCCTGGAACAACATAATTCTTAGTGGAAGAAGATGATTCATTTTGTTGAGGTTTAGGTACCATTGTTTAGATATAGAGATGAAAAGTGAAGAGAGAAAGAACAAAATTAGTTTTGAAAATTAGGGTTTAAAAGAGTTTAAGAGAAGAGAAATATGTGAGAAATCGATTAGAAATGAATTGAACAGTTTGCAAATTGTATATATGAGACACTTGAATTCTCGAATAGATATATGTTTTGTATCGACAAGTTAGACATTCGAGAAGTGACAAAAAACTGTTCGATATGTCAAAAATGACTTAGTCAATAATTCAAGCACTTGATAACTCACAGATGTTGAATTATTCAATTTAAAATAATTCTAAATTGAATAAATATTTGTTTTTATGAGTGAATTTAAATTTTTTCATAAAAATCCAAAAACGGTTCAAATTCAGTTAAATTCTAGGATTTTCAAATAATTATATATCTCAATTTACACTATTAGAGAACTCGAACATTCGAGAACTAAATAGAATAGATCGAGATGTCAAGAAGTTTCTCATTTGATATCTTAAGAAGACTAATTCGAGAACTCAAAAGTGCTCCAAAAAGACTTGTTCGAGATGTCAAGATAACTTCCATTTAAATTGTTAGAGAAGTCTAGAGTTTGCAATTGATTTTCACACATAAATTTTTTTTCCCACTAAATTAAGTTCTACTAGAATCATTCATAAAAGAATGTCTAACAGAACAAATAGTGATTCCTCAAAATTTCAAGCTACCTTAGCCAGAATTTGAAGAATTCAACCAATCTTAATAACAAACCCGTTGAAGGTGGTTTCATCTAGTGGCTTGGTAAATATATCATCTAATTGTTTCTCCGTGGGAAAATAATGCAACTCAATGGTTCCATTAGCTGCATGTTCCCTAATAAAATGATATCTGATGTCATTGTGTTTTGTTCAAGAATGATTGACAGGGATTGCAACTATAGAGATTGCACTTGTGTTGTCACACATGATATGAACATTCTCCAACACAAGTCCATAATCTCTTAGTTGGTTTCAAATCCAAAGCGCTTGAGCACAACAACTTCTAGCAACTATAAATATTTAGCCTCAGCTGTAGAAGTTGACATAGATTGTTGTTTCTTGTTATACCAAGATACTAACCTTTGTCCAAGAAATTGGCAGCTACATGAGGTGCTCTTTCTATCAACTCTGCATCCTGCATTATCAACATCAGAATAACCAACCAAGTTGAACCTTGTGTATTTAGGATACCATTAACCCAAATTTGGTGTGCCATTCAGATATCTGAAAATCCTCTTGATAGAAATCATGTGAGAATCTTTTGAATTTGACTGAAACCTTACACACAGCCATGTTGCAAACATGATGTCTGGCCTACTTGTAGTGAGATAGAGAAGTATCCAACCATGTCTCTGTAAACTGTGATGTCCACCTTCTTGCCTTTCTTAACTTCATCAAGTTTAGTGGCAGTAGCCATAGGTGTCTTAGCAGGAGAGCAATCTTCTAAGTCAAACTTCTTTAGCAAGTCTCTGATGTACTTTGTTTGACTTGTAAAAATGCCATCCTCTCTTCGACTAACTTGCAGTCCTAAAAAGATTGTTAATTATCCCATTATGCACATCTCATATTTTCTTTGCATGAGCATTGAGAATCTTTCACAAAGCTTCTCATTAGTAGAGCCAAAGACGATATCATACACACAGATTTGAACTAGTATGATATCTTTGCCATGTTGCTTATAGAACAATGTCATGTCAATGGTGCCTCTAATGAACTGGTTGTCAAGTAGAAATTGTGATAGAGTGTCATACCATGCCCTTGGAGCTTGCTTAAGTCCATAGAGTGCCTTAAGCAATCTGTAAACAAAGTTTGGAAAGTGGATCCTCAAATCCAGGTGGCTGTTGCACATATACTTCTTCTTCTAGCTCTCCATTTAGAAATGCATTAATGACATCCATGTTAGTATTGGTGCCCTAGAGTCAATACAATCAATTGTATTTGTGTTTGAGTGGTTTTATATATTTGATATATATATTTATTATTGGCTTTATTTACTGCGAAATAAATAAAGTATAATAAATGTCCTTAGAATTTTGATACAAATTATGTAGTTGCAAGTATGTGACTTGAACATGAGATTATATAATGATTGTATCATATTCTTAAATGTCCCTAGCCGAGTATTATTATTACTTAGGACAATAATAATACACTAAGGCTAGTATGTTAATTGACAAGATGACCACATCTCATTGGTCATAAGTATGTAGATACTAAAAGCAATACATAGGTAACCGTACGAGTACAGGGTACTGGACAGACCCACCGTGAGATACATCATGGTAAATAAATTTATAAATGTGTCATATGTATTCTCACACTGATAATGGTGTAATGATCCTTAGACCTGAAGTCATTATATTTCTATATGAGAATTAATATATTTTGAATTTATCAAAAGTTATCTTTAGCCGGATAATGATAAAGGTGAATATCGGATATATTATGAATCATGTGAGAAATATGAATGATCTAGATGGGATTTAAATCTCCTAATAAAGGAGTGATATTATCCGCCTCTTGTTTGAGTGAGACTATGAAATGCATGGTCATGCTCAAATGTTGATTTGATTAATAGTCTACTCATCGATCAAGAAAATGAAGATTAAATTATGAAGAGGATGACACATTTCATGCCTCGAGTTTAATCTCTAATATCATGATTTAAAGGGATTATATTACATGGAACATTAGTCATAAAAGGTTGATTGAATCGTTGATTTAATTATTGTTTAATTGGGTAGCAATAATGTGTTACTAGACGCCGCTTATTGTTTGTAATTTTATTAGAGAATAAAATTATTGCCAATTAAATAATAACCTACAGGGTCACACACATAGAATGTTTAAAAGGGAAATTAATTTATTTTATGAATTTAAATTAATAATAATTTAAATTATGAATTTAAATTAATAATAAATAATAATTCGAATTTTATAAAATTAATTAAGTGAGACTTGATTAGTTAAAGATAAAATTTGAAGATGTATTTTCTTGACTTATTTGATTAATTAAGTATGACTTAATTAATTTATTTAAATAAATAAGATTTGTTTAAATAAAATGGCCTAATTGTTTAAGGCTCCATTTGGCTTTGTTTTTCTATAAAAGCCAAGTGTTGGCAAGTCATTTAGGGCACAGATGAACTGAAAATTTCAGTTGAGAATTTGAGAGAGAAAATCAATCTAAGTCAAGAACACATTCTTGATTATTTAGTTTTTGGCTAGTACCTCATCCCGTGGCGAAATCGTTCGACGATTCAAGCAAGCATTCAAGTGTGGATTGATAAGTGGATTTTATATCCACTTATTATGCGCTAAATGGATCTAGATTGATGGTTTATCCTTAAGTATGTTGTGTCTTTTAATTCATTTTTGTTGTGTTTCAGCATTTGTTGTGTAGAACTCGCAACTTCAGGTATCTATGCGATAAAAGGCTAAAAACGGTGGATTCTGTCTCAATTTTATCAAGTGGACTGGCTATGAGGAAAAAGAATTATCATAAAGAAATTCTGAGTGATATATTCTTAAATCTGAAACCCCGGTTGGAATTGATATATTTTTCGTTTCGCAAAAGTAATCCAGTTTCAGATCCTCAAGAGGCCGTAATTTACACCTGGACGAGCAATGAGAAAATAGAATTATCACAAAAAGATGGAAAGTGATATATTCTTAAAGAGAAAATCCCGGTTGGAATTGATATATTTTTTTCCAAGCAAAAAGAGTCTGGTTTCAGATCCTCAAGAGACCGTAATTTACACCTGGACGAGCAATGAGAAAATAGAATTATCACAAAAAGATGGAAAGTGATATATTCTTAAAGAGAAAGCCCCGGTTTGAATTGATATATTTTTTGTTAAGCAAAAGGAGTCCGGTTCCAGGCCCTCAATACACCGCATCTTAGGACTTACAGATATATTTATATTAATAAATATTTTATTTAATTAGGAAATTATATTTTTAAATATCTAGTAATATTAGATATTTATTTTTATAATTTCTGGATTAAATCAATTATTTATTAATTAAAAATTATAAGTTGTGCGGGTTAAAAACATTTTCTTTTCGGAATCGGGGTTATAAATCAAAGCAAGCCAAGTAATTGTTTTGTATAAATGATAAGTATAGTCGGCTGTAAAGCAAAGTGGTGTTAATCTTTAAGCCAATAGAAGTCTACCATTTAAACAATCATTAAAAATTGAAAAGAAGTAAAAGAGAAAGCTAAGCAAACTGCCGTCGGCTGCATGTACTTGGAGTAGGAACGTGCCTGGGCGTGCGTGTCATGCACGCGCCAAAAAAAATAAATGGAAACAAATAGCGCGTGGCCTACACGCGTGGGTCCTGCGACTGGAATTCCCGGACAGATGAGTGTTGTGGTGGTTCAATTGTTGTGGTTGAGGTTCACTTTCGGCTGAGTGCTGAATTAATTTGAAGTGCAGATTGTTTTCCGAATTTTTTGTTTATTTAATTTATTTTCTTTTTATTTTTTTTTATTATTATTGGTGTGCTAAGTTTTGCTATAAATAGGTGTAGATTCTAAGTTTCAACAAAACAATTTGGAGAGAAAAATCCTCTCTTGTTTTCTCTCTAGTTCCTTTGTAATTTTAAGTTTCCTTTTTATACACTTTTAATTTTTGCAAATTTAGTGTAAGTGTTATTTTGGTTGAAGAATTTACGGGGATTATTTGGAATGCTCTTTTCTTTCATTGGAAGCTATTTCGGTTCTGCGTTCTAAACTCTTGCAATTTCATATTTAATTTATCGAAATTTTTTAATTTAGTTTTTATTATTATTATTATTATTATTATTATTGTTATTATTATTATGTTTTCATTTAATCCCATGATGACGATTCGTTCAATTATGAACTAATCGCCGTCATGGGATTCTAATGGATTTATTTACGTAATTTAGCAATTCGATGCCTTAATAAATTGTATTATGATAAAAATTCAGATTGCCTAATATGGTTGCGCTTAATTTATTAGATGCGTAGCTAACGTCTAAATTATTAATTCCTAATGAATGCGAAAGTGGATTTAGGAATTTAGAATTTGCCATGTTAGCATAGGTTCGTAATTGTCATATACATTTACGATAAGTGATAGGATTTTTTTCACATCACCCTATGTAGTCATAATAAAGGAATTTATTCGTAAACCAATTATGTTTTCAAATCTTATAAACATATAGGGTCTAAACATAAAAGGTGTCCTCGCGACTTCTATCTTTTTAAGTGGATGTTCGTGTGGTTTGACATAAGTTAAGACTGAAAGGCGCTTATGTTATTTTCGTGTTCCCGACTAGCTTTCGTAAATTATCAAAATTACTTTGAAATTAAGGCATCAATTCTAAATGAAATAAATAATGAAATTAGAATCCCATGTTTTTCTCGCATATAAATTTTCATTTAATTAAATTAATTAGTTCGAATTATTTAATATTGCTAATTTAATTAATCAATTAGAAAAAAATACAAAAATACCCCCCTTTTGATATTTATTCAAGCAGTTTGTTGTTTAATCATACGTCGTAGCTTAAATATTATTTCTGAACAAACACCAAGTCTCTGTGGGAACGAATTTATTATATTACTTGTGACCGCGTACACTTGCGCAGTTAGTTTTCGAACCAACAAGTTTTTGGCGCCGCTGCCGGGGACTTCGGTGTTATTTTCAGAATTTGTGTTTGACATCAACGGAGGTTAAACTTAACTGACTTGGATAGTTTTTTTTCTCTCACGATGTGTTTTCTCGCTCTGCCAGTATAATGATCTTAAGTTGTTTATGCAAACACGTTCTCAAACTTTGAAAGATAAGCTTGAAGAAGAAGAGCTTGAAGCAACAAAAGAACTTGAAGTGATGGGCGACAGAGTAGCAATAGCTGCGAAGGCTTTGAACATTCCCAGCCAAAGATCGATGACATTCAGTCTAGCATTGTCAGGCCAGCCATTGCAGCTAATTCTTTTGAAATCAAGCCAAGCACAATTCAAATGGTGCAAAACTCAGTTCAATTTGGGGGAGCTTCAACGGAGGATCCTAATATGCACATCAGGGACTTTATCGAGATTTGTGACACTTTCAAATTCAATGGTGTGTCAGATGATGCTATCAAATTGAGACTTTTCCCATTCTCTTTACGGGATAAGGCAAAGGGCTGGTTACATTCTCTACGAGCCGGTTCCATCACTACTTGGGAGGATCTTGCTCAGAAGTTTCTTACAAAATTCTTCCCTATGGATAAAACTGCAGCAATAAGGAACGCACTAACTCAATTTGCACAGCAATCTGGTGAATCTCTGTGTGAGGCTTGGGAACGCTATAAGGAGATGCTGCGAAAGTGTCCTCATCATGGGATGCCTGATTGGATGGTTATTAATGGATTCTACAATGGGTTGGGAGCACAGTCTAGACCTTTGCTAGATGCAGCATCAGGCGGAGCTCTGTGGGCTAAGAGCTATGATGAAGCTTATGAGCTTATTGAGATGATGGCTGCGAATGAATATCAAAATCCAACCCAAAGGCTTTCTCAAGGTAAGGTAGCAGGAATTCTTGAAGTTAATGCAGCAACAGCTATAACAGCTCAGTTGAAAGCTCTTACGATGAAGGTGGATTCCCTTACTAATTATGGAGTTCAGCAGGTTGCTAGTGTTTGTGAGCTATGTACAGGTGCACATGATACGAATCAGTGTGCAATCTCTTATGAATCAGCTCAGTTTGTGAGCAATTTTCAGCGACCTTCGCAACCAGCTCCAGCAACTTATCATCCGAACAATCGGAACCATCCCAATTTCAGCTGGAACAACAATCAAAGTGTTCAACAACCGCAACAGCCTTATCAGCAGTTTCAGGGTCAGCAAGCTAGGCCATTCAATCAGGGCTATCAACAACAGTATGCTCCAAGGCAACAATTCCAACCTCCGGGATTTCATCAGCAGCCTCAGGCAAATGCGAGGCAATCCTTTAATGAAAAATCTGAATTGGATGAATTGAAGTTGTTGGTTAAAAGTCAAGCGGTATCTCTCAAGACGTTAGAGAATCAGATTGGGCAGCTTGCTAATGCCTTGTTAAACAGACCACAAGGAACTCTTCCTAGTGACACCGAGCCAAATCCAAAGAATGAGCGGAAGGAGACTTGCAATGCATTATCGTTAAGAAGTGGTAAGGAGATTGAAGGGACCTCAAAGAAAGCTGATGAAGAGGTTATCAAGGAATCTGAGTCTAATGAAAAGCCTCAAGCGTTGGTGCATGAAGAATCCAGAAAAGATGAACCAGTTAAAGCACCGACACCAGAAAAGTATATTTATCCACCTCCACCATTCCCTCAACGCTTGCAGAAACAAGATAAACAATTTCAAAAGTTTATGGAGGTCTTCAAGAAACTATCTATTAACATTCCTTTTGTTGAAGCATTGGAGCAGATGCTGAGATATGCAAGGTTCATGAAGGATATTTTGTCACGAAAGAGAAGGTTGGAAGAATTTGAAACAGTGGCATTAACAGAGGAGTGCAGTGCGGTGTTGCAACAGAAATTACCTCCTAAACTTAAGGATCCAGGAAGTTTTACAATTCCATGCACCATTGGAAAGTTGTCTTTTGACAAATGCTTATGTGATTTGGGAGCTAGCATTAATCTCATGCCCTTGTCTGTTTTCAAGCAACTTGGTCTGCTTGGTCCAAAACCTACCAATATCTCGTTGCAGCTGGCTGATCGGTCAATCACTTATCCCAGGGGTATAATAGAGAATGTCTTGGTGAAGGTTGATAAGCTCATATTTCCTGCCGATTTTGTGATTCTAGATTTCAAAGAGGACAAGAAGATTCCCATAATTTTGGGAAGGCCTTTTCTAGCTACGGGTCGTACTTTGATTGATGTGCAAAAAGGAGAACTTACAATGAGGGTACAAGACCAGAATGTCACATTTAATGTGTTCAAGGCCATGAAACTTCCGGCAGAAGATGAAGAGTGTTTCAGCGTGGAAATGGTTGATGATGGCCAGACAGAGAAGTTTGATCAGTTGTTTAGTGGAAAATCGGACATGCACATGTTAGAGCATCACATCAGTGATTCCATTGACAGTTCTTCAATTCGAGATCTCTCGAATGTAAAGCTCGTAAAACTTCCACCGCGTTTGAGGTATGTCCTTTTGAATGATGAGTTAGTGATTTTTGAAGAAGGGCATGATAATGTGTTAAGAAGGTGGATAGTTGATGATGCGGATGAAGAGTGTGTGGTTCAGTCAACGGAGAGGGATAAACACCTTAGAGGTGTGAGGAAGAAAAAGAAGACGAAGAAGTCGATTGGTGGAAAAGTCAAGGTGAAGAGTGAGAGAGGAATTGTGTTGGGAGTAAGCAAGCAAGAAGTCAACGTTCGTATTAATGGTCTTTCTGTTGAGGACGGTTCGGTTATTCTGTTGAAACCGCCGTGAGTTGAGGAAGTAACGTCCGGCTAAATGACGTTAACGACAGCGCTTCATGGGAGGCAACCCATAGGTTTGGTGTTTTTATGTGTGGTTTGATTTTGTGTGATTTTGTTCAGTTTGCAGGCCATTGGCGAGTTGCAGGATTAGCCTCAGGTTGGAGCTCATTTCCACCTCCTGATTCACTGCCCGAGGAGGGTAGCGATGCCGATAGTTAGGGGAGTTCTCTTTTATCCTTTATCTATACCTTCAATGAGGACATTGAATATTTTAAGTTTGGGGGTGATTTAGGATATTTCATTAATCGAGTCATAGCATTGCATATAGTTTTATGTAGTTCATAATACATCATGCTAGTTTAATTTCATATAATTCATATTTTGCAAAAAAAAAAATTGCATTTTCATGATTAGTTGCATATCATATTTTCTTTGATCCCGTAGCGCTTGGTGGTTCCGTTTAGTAGTCAATGATGAATTTGAGTGTGATAATGATGGATAGAGGGCTGATTTAAATACTTTTGAATTAACGTGCATGTTGCAGAAACGCAATCTTACACAACTCATCATTTGCTTTTGGGGCTAGGTTAAGGTCATGCTTGTTTGGTTGTTGAAATTTAATCACCTGATTATATTTGGAATTTTCTTTATTCCCTTGATAGCGTAGAATCACTAAATATAAGTTTGGGGGAAACCAGGGTTCATGCTAGTTTGTGTGTAGTTGTTAATAATTGATATGTGTCAATTGGCTAGTAGCCAGCTCATATTTATATGAGTAGTCTAGGGTTGGAATTGAGAATTCTCATTCCAGATTGCATTTGAAAAAAAAAGCAAGAAGAAAAAAAAAAGTGTTTATGAGAATGTGAGTATGCAGAGTTGGCCAGGGTGAGCTCTTTAATACTCGAGCAATTAAGTACGAGGGGACTTTGTGCCTAGTGACCTAAGACTTTTATAGTCTGGGACCCACTAACCTAACGCTCGCTACATGGGTATTATTGTATAAGCCTTTTGGGGTCTCATCCATTGCACGGTCAAATAAGCATGTGTGTTGTGTATAGTATTATGCGTCATAGTTGTTAATAAAGCATGAATTCCTGTCTAACTCAAATGATGATGGAGGTGTTTCTAGGTTATGAAGTGTCTAGCGTTCATTCTATTTATAAACTTGTGATTGTCTTGGCGAAGAATAGGTATGGTTTTGATCTAGTGCTAAGAGTAATTCTGATGAGTATTGCACACACGCACGTTTCTGTACTTGTAAATGTTAATATTCGGGTATTTAGTCGATCTCTATTTGGAATTTTCACATTCTCTGAGTCACTATGCTAAATTGGTTATTGCTTTGCCTATGGGATCCTTGGATTCATGCATTTTGTGGTAGTCGAGTCTGTTTTCGCTTGAGGACAAGCATCAGTTTAAGTTTGGGGGTGTGATAAGTGGATTTTATATCCACTTATTATGCGCTAAATGGATCTAGATTGATGGTTTATCCTTAAGTATGTTGTGTCTTTTAATTCATTTTTGTTGTGTTTCAGCATTTGTTGTGTAGAACTCGCAACTTCAGGTATCTATGCGATAAAAGGCTAAAAACGTGGATTCTGTCTCAATTTTATCAAGTGGACTGGCTATGAGGAAAAAGAATTATCATAAAGAAATTCTGAGTGATATATTCTTAAATCTGAAACCCCGGTTGGAATTGATATATTTTTCGTTTCGCAAAAGTAATCCAGTTTCAGATCCTCAAGAGGCCGTAATTTACACCTGGACGAGCAATGAGAAAATAGAATTATCACAAAAAGATGGAAAGTGATATATTCTTAAAGAGAAAATCCCGGTTGGAATTGATATATTTTTTTCCAAGCAAAAAGATTCTGGTTTCAGATCCTCAAGAGACCGTAATTTACACCTGGACGAGCAATGAGAAAATAGAATTATCACAAAAAGATGGAAAGTGATATATTCTTAAAGAGAAAGCCCCGGTTTGAATTGATATATTTTTTGTTAAGCAAAAGGAGTCCGGTTCCAGGCCCTCAATACACCGCATCTTAGGACTTACAGATATATTTATATTAATAAATATTTTATTTAATTAGGAAATTATATTTTTAAATATCTAGTAATATTAGATATTTATTTTTATAATTTCTGGATTAAATCAATTATTTATTAATTAAAAATTATAAGTTGTGCGGGTTAAAAACATTTTCTTTTCGGAATCGGGGTTATAAATCAAAGCAAGCCAAGTAATTGTTTTGTATAAATGATAAGTATAGTCGGCTGTAAAGCAAAGTGGTGTTAATCATTAAGCCAATAGAAGTCTACCATTTAAACAATCATTAAAAATTGAAAAGAAGTAAAAGAGAAAGCTAAGCAAACTGCTGTCGGCTGCATGTACATGGAGTAGGAACGTGCCTGGGCGTGCGTGTCATGCACGCGCCAAAAAAATAAGTGGAAACAAATAGCGCGTGGCCTACACGCGTGGGTCCTGCGACTGGAATTCCCGGACAGACGAGTGTTGTGGTGGTTCAATTGTTGTGGTTGAGGTTCACATTCGGCTGAGTGCTGAATTAATTTGAAGTGCAGATTGTTTTCCGAATTTTTTGTTTATTTATTTTATTTTCTTTTTATTTTTTTTATTATTATTGGTGTGCTAAGTTTTGCTATAAATAGGTGTAGATTCTAAGTTTCAACAAAACAATTTGGAGAGAAAAATCCTCTCTTGTTTTCTCTCTAGTTCCTTTGTAATTTTAAGTTTCCTTTTTATACACTTTTAATTTTTGCAAATTTAGTGTAAGTGTTATTTTGGTTGAAGAATTTACGGGGATTATTTGGAATGCTCTTTTCTTTCATTGGAAGCTATTTCGGTTCTGCGTTCTAAACTCTTGCAATTTCATATTTAATTTATCGAAATTTTTTAATTTAGTTTTTATTATTATTATTATTATTATTATTATTATTATTATTATTATTATTATTATTATTATTATTATTATTATTATTATTGTTATTATTATTATGTTTTCATTTAATCCCATGATGACGATTCGTTCAATTATGAACTAATCGCCGTCATGGGATTCTAATGGATTTATTTACGTAATTTAGCAATTCGATGCCTTAATAAATTGTATTATGATAAAAATTCAGATTGCCTAATATGGTTGCGCTTAATTTATTAGATGCGTAGCTAACGTCTAAATTATTAATTCCTAATGAATGCGAAAGTGGATTTAGGAATTTAGAATTTGCCATGTTAGCATAGGTTCGTAATTGTCATATACATTTACGATAAGTGATAGGATTTTTTTCACATCACCCTATGTAGTCATAATAAAGGAATTTATTCGTAAACCAATTATGTTTTCAAATCTTATAAACATATAGGGTCTAAACATAAAAGGTGTCCTCGCGACTTCTATCTTTTTAAGTGGATGTTCGTGTGGCTTGACATAAGTTAAGACTGAAAGGCGCTTATGTTATTTTCGTGTTCCCGACTAGCTTTCGTAAATTATCAAAATTACTTTGAAATTAAGGCATCAATTCTAAATTAAATAAATAATGAAATTAGAATCCCATGTTTTTCTCGCATATAAATTTTCATTTAATTAAATTAATTAGTTCGAATTATTTAATATTGCTAATTTAATTAATCAATTAGAAAAAAATACAAAAATACCCCCCTTTTGATATTTATTCAAGCAGTTTGTTGTTTAATCATACGTCGTTGCTTAAATATTATTTCTGAACAAACACCAAGTCTCTGTGGGAACGAATTTATTATATTACTTGTGACCGCGTACACTTGCGCAGTTAGTTTTCGAACCAACATGGATACCGGTGGAGGAGTTATAATTTTAGCTCTCAAATCAACAAGCTAGGATCTCCATTTGACAACCATTGGAAAGCTTTAAGAGGTAAGATCTTGATCTTGACAATTTTTATACCATGATCATCAATTTATACATGGATCCGGGACTTGGAATTCGTTTTTAATTGTTATTTTCGTTAATTCCGTTGCGTTTTCATGCCCGAATTCCAACAATGGTATCAGAGCTACATGTATAAATGGATGATTTGGTATTGTGTTCTTGAAAATGAATCATACATGAATTTTATGAATTTTGCCATGCTTCATTTTAACATACAAAAGATTTTCTATAAATGTTATGATTGTTTGTATGATGTTATAAATTGTTATAACATGTTTTGGATGATGTACTATATGTTAGATATGTTAAACACATCATTGGAATAATTTTAGAATTGATCAAAACTGAAAATTAAATTTTCTGCAAGTTTTCTGGACATTCTGCAGGTTTCTGGAAAAACTGGAAGTACAGGTGATGCGCATTCTGGTAATGCGCATCAGCAGTATACAGCGTGGGTTGCGCATGTCGGACATGCGCATCACCAGAATACAGCAGGTGTTGCGCATGTCGGACATGCGCAACAGCAGTGGGCAGACAGCAGTTTCTGTTCGCTGTATTGCAGTGTGCAGAAATTTTATTTTTTTTTCTTTTTCTTTTTCAACTTTAACATTTTCTTTTGTTTTTTGCTTTAAGTTTATGTTAGTGGCCACTTATTGGTATTAATCATCACACTCCTAATGCTTGTCATGATTAAAGTTTTAATAATTGAATATTTAAATCATGGATTTAAAAATTATTATTAATTCAAAATTTTATTAATTAATTTAATTTCGAATTTTAATAATATATTTAAATTATGAATTTGAATATTATTATTAAATTCGAATTTTGATTAATTAATTTCAATTTAATTTTTTTTTATTCGGATTAAAATTTTAATTAGTTTAATTATATTAATTCGAATTTAATTAATTAAATTTGATTTATTTATTTAATTCCTTTTAAATAATTAGGTATTTATATTAAGGAGTTAAAATATTAATTGTTATCTATGATATGATCATGATAAAAATGTCTATAATTGTTATATGAGCATGATGCATTGGTTATGGCCCCTAAGACCATAGAATAAATGTTTCAATTTTATTTATGGTCTGTAATAATTAAATACGGCTTGCATGTCGTTATTCTTGTAATTATTATTATTTCTCGAATGCAACTCGAGTTCTTTTGTAATTTGTTTCAAAAGGAAGCTGAAGGCAATCAATGGAGGCTTGGAAAGCAAAGAAGAATTTTGTAATAATTAGTTATTACAACCATAGATTGACCTTGATCTTTTCATTAGCTCGAAAAGATCGCATAGGATCGGGCCATAACCATCGCATATTTATTTTTGCATAACCGCACTTTACATATGATGCATGGATATATTAGATATATGTATGGATGCATGGATGTATGGATATATTAGAATGTATGTATTAGATACGTCACATATGCCATGTTTAAACAAGATAAAATCTGTAACGATTTAAGATTTAAACAAACGATCAAGATCGTTAAATTTTTCCTAAAATCCCTTAAAGAAATATTAAGTTAAACAGATGCTTTCCAACAAATAACACTCATTAAATCCTAGATCATTGAGGAGTGGATTTGCCAAAGCAAGGGCTTCTCTTTTATCGTGGTGAGATGTGATTGAGTAAACAAGCTTACTTGAATTGTTATTATTGGGTCCAACTTAAATAAGCCGTCTCAATAAGATTGTGAACTTATAAGCATGGAGTTTAGTGAAATCTATTAGATAGATCGGAGCAAGATGTTGTTCACTAAGCTATCCAAGAGTTATATACAATATAATTGACATAACGGTCTACCTAAATAATCATGTTTTAAGAGGAAAGCCAAAGCTGACTTAAAATATGACGAAATATGGATCTTGGCTCACTAAGAAAAGTTTTATGGGAAACATTTTCCGAATTGATAGTAAGGGCTATTAATTTGATAAAAATAGTGGGAGGTATATTACGAATATGCTATAAATCAACTTGAACATAATTGGTTTTACGAAACATGCAAACTAACTCATTTTATGCGCTTTTACAAAATTGTAGATAATAAATGGCAAACAACACAAACCACTTTTCGATACGATCAATCCTAGAAAAGGAAAAGCTGACAAACTTCCTAGATTGGTTTAGGAACTTGAGGATTGTCCTCAGGCAGGAGCGAAAGCTGTATGCCATTGAAGTTCCTCACCCAAATCCTCTTCCTGCTGGAGCCACATGTGCCGAGCATAATGCTTATCAGAAGCATTTGGATGACTCAACTGATGTGTCATGCCTTATGCTTGCATGCATGGCTCCTGAGATTCAAAAGCAACATGAGTTGATGAATGCTTATGAAATAATTGAGCACCTCAAAAGCATGTTTGAGGGACAAGCTCGTCAGGAAAGATATGATACGAGCAAGGCATTGTATGCTTGCAAACAGGGAGAGCGAGACCCGGTTGGACCACACGTTCTTAAGATGATTGGGCACATTGAGCAACTAGATACCTTGGGCTTCCCGATTGGTCCGGAGGCTCAAATAGATCTGATCTTACAATCACTTAATAAGAACTTCTCTCAATTCGTTATGAATTACAACATGAATGAGATTGATAAGACACCCACTGAATTGTTGGGCATGTTAAGAACTGTTGAAACCAACATTCAGAAGGAATCCCCTACTCCCATGCTGATGGTGAACAAAGGGGGTGCCAAAGGGAAAAGAAAGTGGAAAGGCAATAAGAAGAGGATTGCATCCAAATCTGCTGCCAATCCTAATTCTGCTCCCAAGAAGGCTACCAAGCATAAAGGAGGTGTCGAAAAGGGTGATTGTCACCACTGTGGTAAACCGGGACACTGGAGGAGAAACTGTCATGCTTATTTGGAAGAGCTGAAGAAGAAGAAGGCTGCTGGGCAGACTTCTACTTCATGTATTTATGTAATAGAAGTCAATTTGTCTACTTCTACATCTTGGGTATTGGATACTGGATGTGGTTCTCACATTTGTATAAATGTGCAGGAACTGCAAAGGAGTAGGACACTGGCTAAGGGAGAGGTAGACCTACGAGTTGGAAATGGAGCAAAGGTTGCTGCTTGGGCTGGAGGGACTTACCATTTATCATTGCCCACAGGGCTTATATTTGAACTTGAAAACTGTTTGTATGTGCCTTCTATTTGTAGAAACATTATTTCTGTTTCTTGTTTGGACAAGAAAGGTTTTTCATTTACCTTTAAATACAATGGTTGCTCTTTTGGTTTGAATGACATTACCTATGGTAGGGGTGCCCATGGGTAGGGTTAACCCGACATAACCGACCCTAACCGAACCGAATTCGGCCGACCCAAACCGAAAAAAATAAAACCGAAAATTGATTGGGTTAATTATTATCAAACCCGAATTTAATGGGTTGGTTAAGGGTTTGGTTTATTTTTAATCTAACCCAACCCAACCCGTAATAGACATATGGGCTGGGCCTCATGTATCCGTAGTCCTTACTCAGTTACTCCATAGTCCATACTCCATAGTCCGATAGTCAGTAGTAGTAGAAGACAGAAGTTAAACCTAGCAAAGCAAAACAAATCGATAGTAGTCTTCTTCGAGTTCGAGCGAGAGCAGCGAACGGCGGCCAGTGGCGACAATCTATCTTCCATTTCCATCGATTAATCGAGGTCTCTCTCTCTCTCTCTCTCTCTCTCCCTCTCCCCATCTTCTTCGTAATTCGTATATATATATATACATCTCTTTCTCTCTTTATCGATTATTTACTTGTAAATTTGTAATCCTGTACACTTGTATAGTTTTAATTGTATATAGAGTTTTGTTAATATGAATGTTGACGGATACTATAATTCCTTGCTGTCTTTCATAGATAAGGTCGTTGACGAAGGCTTCATTTCCCCCACTGCTAGGAGAATCATCCTGTCTGCCCCGACAGCCAAAGATCTGGTCAGAGAGCTTGAGGTACATATATTTGAAATATATATTAGATTCATGTGGTGACTAGTTAAAAATTGAAATTGTTTATAAAGGAGATGACATCTTAACTATCCAAGTTATAGTTTGCAATGGTTTTAGTACTGGTAGTTCTTTCGGGGAGAAGTATTAGAATATATTTTTCGAATGAGGAGTCTTTTTAGTATCAAGTAAATAGACTTCAATTTTCAATTAGCATTTTGTTTCTAGCCTTTAATATCCACATCTATGGTATCCATCGTAGGTGTCAATAAAAGATTATCTTTATTAAACATTTTGTGATTGAGCTTAAGCCACACATATCATATAAGATTATAAGATTATTGTTAATTTGTTATTCATATTTCATGCTCCATTGCTAGTTGCTACTACTACTCTTGCTTCTTCACAGTTCAGATTGCAATTTGTATAGTTACTTGAATTGTTGTTCTTGCTTTTACAGGAGGATTAAAACGATGACATCTCTCACCCCAAACACCCCAAATCCCACCCCAAACATCATCCCAAATCCAGGCTCAAACACCACTTCAATTCCCACCCCAAACATCATCCCAAATCCAGCCTCAAACACCACTTCAATTCCCACCATAAACACAATCCCAAATCCAGCCCCAAACACTACAAACACTAGCCCGGTTGAACTCAAATCACCCAAAAAAGAAGATGATGACCCTCTCACATCAAAGAAAAAACCAACAAGAATTTCTAATGTGTGGGATCATTTTACCAAACTAAAAGGCGGAAATCCAAAAGATCCTAGATGCACTTGTAACTATTGCGGTGTAGATTATGCTTGCCACAGTCAAAGGGTGCTAATATGAAACATTGATCTGATATATAATTGCACACAGTGTTCCTCCTATCTGTGCTAAGAAATTAGTGTTTCGATTTAGGAATTTTCCTTAATTTTTTTTTCTTGTAACAGAAAGACTAACTACCAGCTAATATAACATATTTCATTTTTATCCATGTTTCACTAGCTTACCAGGAACGATTCACAACCAGATTCCGTGGGAAAAGAAACGCACAAAAGGAAATTGTTGGATAATTATTTACAACAAAAACATTTGTTTGTAACCGACAAAAAGAATGATCTTGAGAGATACTTGGCAGATGAACCAATTAATCCAATGACCTCCTCATTCAATATCCTCGATTGGTGGAAGGAAAATTCTGGTAAGTATAAAAATTTGTCTTTGATGGCTAAAGACGTCCTTGCTATTCCTGTGTCTACAGTGGCTTCTGAATCAGCATTTAGCACTAGTGGCCGTATTTTAGACTCATTTCGGAGTTCTTTGAGTCCAAAGATGTTGGAAGCACTGGTATGCACACAAAGTTGGTTGAAACAAGGTTATGCAGGTATTAAATCAAGGGAACATGGAGATGAAGCTGAATTTTATAAATTCCTTGAAGAAGGTATTCCCACACTATTAATGTCTCCTGTTCTGTCACTTGCACACTATTAAGTTTAACTCATTTCATTAGATATATGTACAATTATGTTGTAATAACATGGCTTTTATTACTAAACTTTGTAGATGCTGAAAAGAAGGCCAATAACAATGCCATGTCAAATGAGGAGACCATTAATATCGACGAGTGATTTAACTAGTTGCTGCCTGCTGTCATATGCATTATGCCATATGAACTTTTGTTGAAGTTGTATCTTCTAAAACTTTTATTTTGGTGTGCAAGACTGAATTACTACTGCTTATTGTAATATTTTGGTCCTCAAAACACTTGAACTATTCAGTTTGGTAAAATATTTTGGTGTGCTACTCTTTACTCTTTAGTAGTTGGTACTTGATAGTTACTACTTACTACTTACTAGTTAGTAGTTAGTACTAGTCAGTAGTACTCTACTACTCCAAGTCTGCAAGGGCATTTTTTTTTATATTTATTAGTCCAGAAATTTATAATTGTATTATTGGCAGGATTATTTTTTCTTATTCAACCTAAGTCGACCCCGACCCAACCCGAACCAAACCGAACTAATTGAATTAGATCGGGGTTGGGTTACATAATATTTTTTTAATTAATGGGTTAAATTTTTATCAAACCGAATTGATTGGGTTGGGTCAAGGTTTGATCAAAACCCGACCCAACCCAGCCCATGGGCACCCCTAACCTATGGTGTTGCACAGTTATTTAACGGTTTGTATGTTCTAAGTTTAGATACTCCTATCTTGAATGTAAATAACAAACGACTTAAGACTAATGACTCAAATCAAACATACCTTTGACACTATCGTTTAGGCCATATAAACGAGAAACGCATTTCCAAGTTACATCAAGATGGTTTCTTGGATCAGTTTGATTTTGAATCATATGATGAATGCAAAGCTTGTTTACTAGGCAAGATGACTAAAGCTCCTTTTACCGGACAGGGTAAGAGGGCCACCGTACGACTAGAACTAATACATAGCGATGTATGTGGTCCTATGAGATCGATGGCAAGGGGTGGCTATTTCTACTTCATTACGTTTACGGATGATTTCAGTAGATATGGATATGTGTATCTTTTGAAGAACAAATCCGAAGCATTTAAAAAGTTCAAAGAGTATAAGGCAGAAGCAGAAAAGCAAACTAGCGAAAGCATAAAAACTCTAAGATCTGATCGAGGAGGTGAATACTTAAGCCATGAGTTTAAGAACTATTTGAGGGAGCGTGGTATTGTATCACAACTAACTCCTCCTGGAACACCACAATGGAGTGGGGTTTCTGAAAGGAGGAATCGTACCTTGTTGGACATGGTGCAATCAATGATGAGTCAAGCAGATCTTCCAATTAGTTTCTGGGGTTATGCCCTGGAAACGGATGCATATACACTAAACCGTGTTCCTACTAAAACGGTTCAACAAACTCTATATGAGATATGGACAGAGAAACGGCAAAGCATGTCCTTTATGAAAGTATGGGGATGTGAAGCATTTGTGAAACGCCTAACATCAGACAAGCTTGGACCGAAATCTGAAAAATGTAATTTTGTGGGATACCCAAAGGAAACAAAGGGTTATTCTTTCTATAGTCCCTCGGAGAACAAAGTAATTGTTGCTCGAACTGCTGTATTCTTAGAAAGAGAGCTAGTCTCTAGAAAGACAGTGGGAGGAAAATAGATCTCGATGAAGATCGAGAACCACTTGATAACGTTGAACCAGAGGTGGAGCATGAGCAAGAAATACAAGAAAACATTGCTCAAGAAACACAAGTTGTTCGCAGATCTAGTAGAATTCGCCATGAGTCAAAGAGAAATTATGGATTTCTCTTAACTCAAAATGACGATGTGATGCTCATAGACCAAGATGAGCCTCTCACCTACCAAGATGCTGTGAACTCACCAGACTCTGAGAGATGGCAAGAAGCCATGAATTCTGAGATGGATTCCATGTATGAAAACCAAGTATGGACTTTGGTTGATCCACCTGAAGGGGTAAAACCTATAGAGTGCAAATGGATTTTCAAGAAGAAAATCGACATGGAAGGTAAAGTACAGACCTATAAAGCTCGACTGGTTGCAAAAGGTTTCAAACAAATTCATGGTATTGACTATGATGAAACCTTTTCACCAGTAGCAATGATAAAATCCATCAGAATTTTGCTTGCAATAGCGGCTTACTATGATTACGAAATATGGCAGATGGATGTCAAAACAGCCTTCCTTACACTACACCAAAACTGGCCATTAGTAACGGATATATCCGTTACTAATGTCATTAGTAACGGATATATCCGTTACTAATCGTCCGTCACAATTGCTTTTTTTAAAATTTTGTAACAGATATATCCGTTACTAATTAGTAACGGATATATCCGTTACAAATAGATTAGTAACGGATATATCCGTTACTAATTAGTAACGGATATCTGGAATTAGTAACGGATATATCCGTTACTAATTAGTAACGGATATATCCGTTACAAATAGATTAGTAACGGATATATCCGTTACTAATTAGTAACGGATATCTGGAATTAGTAACGGATATATCTGTTACTAATTAGTAACGGATATATCCGTTACAAATAGATTAGTAACGGATATATCCGTTACAAATTAGTAACGGATATCTTAAATTAGTAACGGATATATCCGTTACTAATTAGTAACGGATATATCTGTTACAAAATAAAAAAAAAAGCAATTGTGACGGACGATTAGTAACGGATATATCCGTTACTAATTAGTAACGGATGTTGAGAATTAGTAACGGATATATCCGTTACTAATTAGTAACGGATATATCCGTTACTAATTAGTAACGGATGTTTAGAATTAGTAACGGATATATCCGTTACTAATATTAAAAAAATTTAATAAGCTCTCAGCCAATCAGAGGCTGCCACCACAGCCGCCCCCACCTCTCAGCCAATCACATTGCGCCACCTGTACTCTCAGCCAATCAGAGGCTGCCACCACAGCCGCCCCCACCTCTCACCCAACCACCTCAATTTTTCCAGATTTGTTCAAGTAAGGTTTCGAACCCCTGACCTCCTCTCAGGTAGTACACCAACTCAACCAACTGTGACACGCGAGTATTTGTGATATATTTGGAAATACAATCCTTATACTATGAACTTTTACATGTTTTTGTTTTATAAATTCGTTTAAAATTATAATTTTTTAAAAAATTCGTTTTAATTTAATTTTACATATTTTTTAAAATTTAATTTTTTAAAAATTCGTTATAATTATTTATTTTAAAAAAAATAGAAAATAATTATTTTTTAAAAAAATTGAAAATAATTTTTTTTAAAAAAAAATCGAAAATAATTATTATTTTTTAAAAAATCAAAAATAATTATTTTTTAAAAAAAACCAAAATGATTAATTTTTTTAAAAAATCGAAAATAATTAAATTTTTTTAAAAAATCGAAAATAATTATTTTTTTAAAAAAATCGAAAATAATTATTTTTTTAAAAAAATTGAAAATAATTATTTTTAAAAAAATCGAAAATAATTATTATTTTTTTAAAAATCGAAAATATTTTTTTTTTAAAAAAATCGAAAATAATTATTATTTTTAAAAAAATCGAAAATAATTATATTTTTAAAAAAACGAAAATAATTAATTTTTTTAAAAAATCGAAAATAATTAAATTTTTTTAAAAAATCGAAAATAATTATTTTTTTAAAAAAATCGAAAATAATTATTTTTTTAAAAAAATTGAAAATAATTTTTTTTTAAAAAAATTCGAAAATAATTATTATTTTTTTAAAAATCGAAAATAATTATTTTTTTTAAAAAACGAAAATAATTAATTTTTTAAAAAAATCGAAAATAATTAATTTTTTTTAAAAAATCGAAAATAATTATTTTTTTAAAAAAATCGAAAATAAATATTTTTTTAAAAAAATCGAAAATAATTATTTTTAAAAAAACGAAAATAATTTTTTTAAAAAAATCGAAAATTATTAATTTTTTTAGAAAAATCGAAAACAATATTTTTAAAATGTTTTTTCGACGATGCAACCATAAGGTTGTTAATATCTAATGATTTTAGTGATATACACAAAAAATTAAAAAATTACAAGCTTATTTGATGTGATTTTATAATATAAATCTCCGAAAAACAATACTCGCGATAACTCGTATCGTCCCGATTGCACAAAACAATATTTTTAAAATATTTTTTCGACGATCCAACCGTACGGCTGTTAATATCTAAGGATTTTAGTGATATACACAAAAAATTAAAAAATTACAAACTTATTTGATGTGATTTTATAATATAAATCTCCAAAAAACAATACTCCTGATAACTAGTATCGTCCCGATTGCACAAAACAATATTTTTAAAATGTTTTTTCGACGATGCAACCATAAGGTTGTTAATATCTAATGATTTTAGTGATATACACAAAAAATTAAAAAATTACAAGCTTATTTGATGTGATTTTATAATATAAATCTCCGAAAAACAATACTCGCGATAACTGGTATCGTCCCGATTGCACAAAACAATATTTTTAAAATATTTTTTCGACGATCCAACCGTACGGCTGTTAATATCTAAGGATTTTGGTGATATACACAAAAAATTAAAAAATTACAAGCTTATTTGATGTGATTTTATAATATAAATCTCCAAAAAACAATACTCCCGATAACTAGTATCGTCCCGATTGCACAAAACAATATTTTTAAAATGTTTTTTCGGCAATGCAACCATAAGGTTGTTAATATCTAATGATTTTAGTGATATACACAAAAAATTAAAAAATTACAAGCTTATTTGATGTGATTTTATAATATAAATCTCTGAAAAACAATACTCGCGATAACTGGTATCGTCCCGATTGCACAAAACAATATTTTTAAAATATTTTTTCGACGATCCAACCGTACGGCTGTTAATATCTAAGGATTTTAGTGATATACACAAAAAATTAAAAAATTACAAGCTTATTTGATGTGATTTTATAATATAAATCTCCAAAAAACAATACTCCCGATAACTATTATCGTCCCGATTGCACAAAACAATATTTTTAAAATGTTTTTTCGACGATGCAAATATAAGGTTGTTAATATCTAATGATTTTAGTGATATTCACAAAAAATTAAAAAATTACAAGCTTATTTGATGTGATTTTATAATATAAATCTCCAAAAAACAATACTCCCGATAACTAGTATCGTCCCGATTGCACAAAACAATATTTTTAAAATGTTTTTCGACGATGCAACCATAAGGTTGTTCATATCTAATGATTTTATTGATATACACAAAAAATTAAAAAATTACAAGCTTATTTGATGTGATTTTATAATATAAATTTCCAAAAAACAATACTCACGATATCTAGTATCGTCCCGATTGCACAAAACAATATTTTTAAAATCTTTTTTCGACGATCCAACCGTACGGTTGTTAATATCTAATGATTTTAGTGATATACACAAAAAATTAAAAAATTACAAGCTTATTTGATGTGATTTTATAATATAAATCTCCAAAAAACAATACTCCCGATAACTAGTATCGTCCCGATTGCACAAAACAATATTTTTAAAATGTTTTTTCGACGATGCAACCATAAGGTTGTTAATATCTAATGATTTTAGTGATATACACAAAAAATTAAAAAATTACAAGCTTATTTGATGTGATTTTATAATATAAATCTCCGAAAAACAATACTCGCGATAACTGGTATCGTCCCGATTGCACAAAACAATATTTTTAAAATATTTTTTCGACGATCCAACCGTACGCCTGTTGTTTGCACTAAATCACGCAAGCGTACGTGGTCACAAGTAATATATGAATAAGTCGAATTCGTTCCCACAGAGATCTGGTTATGGTTTTAATTCAGTTATTGTACCTATGCAACAATGTATGGTTATTACTCACTGCTAAGACAAATAACAAATTGGGTTTAATTAACTAAATTAACTAGAAAGTAAATTAACAACTAAGAATTAACTAACTAACAAGAATTGAAATTGAATTACGTCTACAAGAGTAACATGGGATCCTAACTTCATTAAATACTTCGCTTAGATCTGACGCCTTTAATCACTATATGCAATGGTTATGATATCTGATCGGATAACACGAAACAAGTACACGCTACCTCTCAGTATACGTATACCAAACTAAACATACATCCACAAAAGAGATAGAAGATGAATAGACACCAATTATGCTTAGACCCTATATCTCTATAGAATTTGAAAACATAACGGTTGAAGAACAAGTTATCCACAAAGATCACATAGGGCAGCATAATATCTCTATTTACGCCACAAATCATGATGTTAAAACATCAACCTATCCTATGCTAGCATGGCAAGTTCTAAATCTCAAGATCCACTCTCGCTTCACAAAAGATTAACAGATTAGATGTTAGCTACGCATTTAACAATTAAGCACAACCATACGAGGATATCAGATATACATCACACATAGATCTTTAAAGCAATCAAGATACTAAAGCTCCATAAATAAATCCGTTAGAATCCCATGACAACGATTAGTTCATAATCGAACCTCTCGTCATCATGGGATCTGATGAAACCATGATAAAAATAAAGTATGAAAAGATACAAATAAAACTAAGTAATTGATATGTAATGGTTCTCTCCTAATGATTCAAATTACAAGGGTTGGATGTGTTTATATAGGCTCTAGAAGTCTTGCCCACCAAGCAATTGCCGTTTCAGAGTTGGAATAGAATATTGGCAATTTCCGTTCTTGAATGAGAATAGAATTGCAAATTCCATGTATAGATCTGATTCTGGAATGTTCTAGCCGCCCAGAGAAATTACCATACTTATTAGAAGTAGGAATTATAGCAATTTCCTTGTCAAAGTTGAATTTCTGCAGCTCGGCACATAATACGTTTCCTAAACTGATTCGGTTTTGAAGGAAAATTCGTATCTGACTTTTCTTAAGTATTTCTGGAACGTTCCAATCATAGTTGGACCTCTGGACCACCTTAGAATGATAGAGAATCTCGTTATCTTCGCGTGGACTGCTTACGGGCCTCAAACGGACTTCTAGAACTCAAGATATGGCCAAAACAGTAATTTTCAAGATTTTCCGCGCGCAACCTGCGCCCAGCAGTCTGTTTGTCGCGCAGCCTGCGCCAACCACGCGCAACCTGCCCGTGCAACACCTGTCCCATATTGTAGAAAATCTCCCAAGCTTCGCGTGGGCAGTAAGATCGCTGAAAACGGACTTCTAGAACTCCAGATATGTCCAAAACAGTGTAGACTGCGCAACTGTCTCAGAAATCCGAATTTCAATCAATTAATTCTCCAAAAACGATAGAAGCATCCACCTTAATCAACATTCTCTTAAATCTGCACAACTAAGCAAAATACATCAAAATTACAACAAACTTGAGCCCAAGACAATCAATTTAAGCCGATATGGAACGCTCCAAGTGAATATAAATCCACTTATCACACCCCCAAACTTAAACCGATGCTTGTCCTCAAGCATAAACAATTACAACTAACTAATTAGTACCACTTCCGTAGGTGATCACGGTTGCATTTGGCATATGCAACAAGCCCTTTAAACCTCTAGGCAGCCCTAGTGGACGAGTAAGGTCTCGTGAGGGCCTATAGCGAATGTACCCACAAAATCCATTTAACTAAACAATGCAAAAACAATGCAATGCATGAATGCAACTAATATGAAAATGCAACGATCCCCTTTAAACTAACCAAAACCAACTAGCAAGCAAATACCTCAAAGAATGCAACTAAATCCAAATAGAGCTCGACTAAGTCCCCGTATACTAACAATACATGAACAGAAACGTGTGTGTGTGCGATGCTCATCAGAAATACTCCCAACACTAGGTCAAAAATCATACATATTCTTCGCCAAGACAATCACAGGTTTATAAATAGAATAGACTGTAGACACTTCATAACCTAGGAACACCTCCATCCTTATTCAAGTTAGACAGGAATTCATGCTTTATTAACGACAAACAACTATATAGAACACAAACAAACATGCTTATTTGACCGTGCAATGAATGAGACCCCTAAAGGCTTATACAATAATACCCATGTAGCGAGTGTTAGGTCAGCAATCCCAAACCACAAGGGCTTTAGGTTACCAGGACTAAGTCCCCTCAGACTTAATTACTCGAGTATTAAAGAGCTCACTCGTGGCCAATTATGCAACTACACATTTACACAACTTTTCTTTTCCTTTTTTTTTCTTTTTTTTTTTTTCTCTTTTCTCTTTTTTTTTTATGTATGCAATCTGGAATGAGAATTCTCAATTCCAACCCTAGACTACTCATAAAAATATGAGCCGGCTACTAGCCATTTGACATCTAGCCATTATTGACAAATATTTACAACTAGCATGAAATTCCTGTTTTCCCCCAAACTTAGACTTTAGTGATCCTACGCCATCAAGGGAATAACGAAAATTCTAAATATAAACAAGTGATTAAATCTCAAAACATCCAAACAAGCATGACCCTAACCTAGCCCCAAAGCACCCAATGAGACTGTGTAATTAGTTTTGTTTCTGAAGCATGCAAGTCAATTTCATAGAAACTATAAATCAACCCTCTACTCATCATTACCACACTCAATTAGACACCTACCTACCAATCAGAATTAGCTCGTTTTAAGGGATCATGGAAAATGCATACCATGAAAATGCAACTAAAATGAACTCACATGATATACGAACAAAAATAACAGAATGTCCTACATGAAACAGACGTAAATAATACGAACATATATGCATGAACTACTACTAATATGCAAAGCATGAAATCCTACATGAACACAATGACTAACAATCACATATATATACACTACTTATCCCTCAAACCACCCCCAAACTTAGAATATTCAATGTCCTCATTGAATGGAAGTAAATACGAGGGATAGTAGAAAACATACCAGTATACAACAATGCTTGGGTTGCCTCCCAAGAAGCGCTTCTTTAACGTCAATAGCTTGACGTTACTTCCAAACCTCCATTAAGGATGATAATAGTTTGCCTGGTCCTCTCTTCGTGAGACTTCATCGTCATCACGGCGGCACACTTTCTGCCCCTTCTCCTCGCTTGGCCTATTCGTATAACAAATATGTCCTGTTCCAATGCCTTCATCGGTTAACCCAAAATCTGTCAATTTGTAGAATAACACACACTCGCGGGCTTCACTTGAATATAATGGAGGAGGGTAAATGTAAGTTGCTGAAGCCTTTGGTTCCTCAAAGAGAACTTCCTCCATTGGCTCTAATGCGCTACCTCCATCTTTATTCTTTGAGACAAGTAGAAGATCTGCATCTTTCCCATGGTCATCAGCCTCTTGGTACGCACATACCAATTCTTGAAATTTGTGCAGCTCATCAGTGTCTGTCCCAAATAGTGCCCTTTCCAAATCATCCACCATTTTAACATGATCAAATTCCTCACATGGCTTGCGAACGCTCACATCACCTTGGAATTTGTCTTCTTCAATTAAGCATGCAGTACCTTGCTCCAAGTCACCGTTATTTTCTGGAATTGCCTCTCGTATGGATTGCTGTTTCTCTTGTTCCAAGACACTCAAAACTTGAGCAACTAGTGTCTCCATAGATTTGAGATTCTTCTCATGACCCTCTACAAGCATCCTGATCTCCTTCCTAATCTCCTTCAAATCATCAACCTCATCTGACTGAAAAGTAGGAGTAGGTTGCTGATGTTGAAACTCTTCACTTGCAAAGAAATATGACATGTCTGGAACATCTTGCTGGTACTGTTGAGGATGATATTGAAAATATGGTTGCTCTTCATAAGTGACGTATGGATTAACTCCTTCGTAGTAACAATATTGTGAGGGATCATGAACGCCCAAACACCGCTCAAATTGATAAGGCATGGATGTACTCGAATATGCCCACCATGGCAACTCCTGACCTGTCATCTTCAACTACTCAAGTACCTGAAACACACCGAACTAAACAAGATAGGTAAGAACTAATCCGAGTCAGTGAACTCTAACGACCACTATTGACAAGCACATAAACCAAAAATAAAACACCGATGATCCCCGGCAGCGGCGCCAAAAACTTGTTTGCACTAAATCACGCAAGCGTACGTGGTCACAAGTAATATATGAATAAGTCGAATTCGTTCCCACAGAGATCTGGTTATGGTTTTAATTCAGTTATTGTACCTATGCAACAATGTATGGTTATTACTCACTGCTAAGACAAATAACAAATTGGGTTTAATTAACTAAATTAACTAGAAAGTAAATTAACAACTAAGAATTAACTAACTAACAAGAATTGAAATTGAATTACGTCTACAAGAGTAACATGGGATCCTAACTTCATTAAATACTTCGCTTAGATCTGACGCCTTTAATCACTATATGCAATGGTTATGATATCTGATCGGATAACACGAAACAAGTACACGCTACCTCTCAGTATACGTATACCAAACTAAACATACATCCACAAAAGAGATAGAAGATGAATAGACACCAATTATGCTTAGACCCTATATCTCTATAGAATTTGAAAACATAACGGTTGAAGAACAAGTTATCCACAAAGATCACATAGGGCAGCATAATATCTCTATTTACGCCACAAATCATGATGTTAAAACATCAACCTATCCTATGCTAGCATGGCAAGTTCTAAATCTCAAGATCCACTCTCGCTTCACAAAAGATTAACAGATTAGATGTTAGCTACGCATTTAACAATTAAGCACAACCATACGAGGATATCAGATATACATCACACATAGATCTTTAAAGCAATCAAGATACTAAAGCTCCATAAATAAATCCGTTAGAATCCCATGACAACGATTAGTTCATAATCGAACCTCTCGTCATCATGGGATCTGATGAAACCATGATAAAAATAAAGTATGAAAAGATACAAATAAAACTAAGTAATTGATATGTAATGGTTCTCTCCTAATGATTCAAATTACAAGGGTTGGATGTGTTTATATAGGCTCTAGAAGTCTTGCCCACCAAGCAATTGCCGTTTCAGAGTTGGAATAGAAGATTGGCAATTTCCGTTCTTGAATGAGAATAGAATTGCAAATTCCATGTATAGATCTGATTCTGGAATGTTCTAGCCGCCCAGAGAAATTACCATACTTATTAGAAGTAGGAATTATAGCAATTTCCTTGTCAAAGTTGAATTTCTGCAGCTCGGCACATAATACGTTTCCTAAACTGATTCGGTTTTGAAGGAAAATTCGTATCTGACTTTTCTTAAGTATTTCTGGAACGTTCCAATCATAGTTGGACCTCTGGACCACCTTAGAATGATAGAGAATCTCGTTATCTTCGCGTGGACTGCTTACGGGCCTCAAACGGACTTCTAGAACTCAAGATATGGCCAAAACAGTAATTTTCAAGATTTTCCGCGCGCAACCTGCGCCCAGCAGTCTGTTTGTCGCGCAGCCTGCGCCAACCACGCGCAACCTGCCCGTGCAACACCTGTCCCATATTGTAGAAAATCTCCCAAGCTTCGCGTGGGCAGTAAGATCGCTGAAAACGGACTTCTAGAACTCCAGATATGTCCAAAACAGTGTAGACTGCGCAACTGTCTCAGAAATCCGAATTTCAATCAATTAATTCTCCAAAAACGATAGAAGCATCCACCTTAATCAACATTCTCTTAAATCTGCACAACTAAGCAAAATACATCAAAATTACAACAAACTTGAGCCCAAGACAATCAATTTAAGCCGATATGGAACGCTCCAAGTGAATATAAATCCACTTATCACCTGTTAATAACTAAGGATTTTAGTGATATACACAAAAAATTAAAAAATTACAAGCTTATTTGATGTGATTTTATAATATAAATCTTTTAAAAGTATTAAATTAGTAATAGATATATTATTCCTTAGTAACGGATATATCCGTTACTGTTACTAATATTAGTAACGGATATATCTGTTACTAATTCTATGTATTCGTTACTAATTAGTAACAGATATATCCGTTACTAATATTATATATCCATTACTAATTAGTAACGGATATATAATATTAGTAACGGATATATCTGTTACTAATTAGTAACAGATACATAGAATTAGTAACGGATATATCCGTTACTAATTAGTAACGGATATATGTGAATTAGTAACGGATATATCCGTTACTAATTAGTAACGGATATATCCGTTACTAATTCTATGTATCCGTTACTAATTAGTAACAGATATTTAATATTAGTAACGGATATATCCGTTACTAATTAGTAACGGATACATAGAATTAGTAACGGATATATCCGTTACTAATTAGTAACGGATATCTGACACATTAGTAACGGATATATCCGTTACTAATTAGTAACGGATATATCTGTTACTAATGCCATCAGTAACGGATATATCCGTTACTAATTAGTATACGGATATATCCGTATTTTAGACTCATTTCGGAGTTCTTTGAGTCCAAAGATGTTGGAAGCACTGGTATGCACACAAAGTTGGTTGAAACAAGGTTATGCAGGTATTAAATCAAGGGAACATGGAGATGAAGCTGAATTTTATAAATTCCTTGAAGAAGGTATTCCCACACTATTAATGTCTCCTGTTCTGTCACTTGCACACTATTAAGTTTAACTCATTTCATTAGATATATGTACAATTATGTTGTAATAACATGGCTTTTATTACTAAACTTTGTAGATGCTGAAAAGAAGGCCAATAACAATGCCATGTCAAATGAGGAGACCATTAATATCGACGAGTGATTTAACTAGTTGCTGCCTGCTGTCATATGCATTATGCCATATGAACTTTTGTTGAAGTTGTATCTTCTAAAACTTTTATTTTGGTGTGCAAGACTGAATTACTACTGCTTATTGTAATATTTTGGTCCTCAAAACACTTGAACTATTCAGTTTGGTAAAATATTTTGGTGTGCTACTCTTTACTCTTTAGTAGTTGGTACTTGATAGTTACTACTTACTACTTACTAGTTAGTAGTTAGTACTAGTCAGTAGTACTCTACTACTCCAAGTCTGCAAGGGCATTTTTTTTTATATTTATTAGTCCAGAAATTTATAATTGTATTATTGGCAGGATTATTTTTTCTTATTCAACCTAAGTCGACCCCGACCCAACCCGAACCAAACCGAACTAATTGAATTAGATCGGGGTTGGGTTACATAATATTTTTTTAATTAATGGGTTAAATTTTTATCAAACCGAATTGATTGGGTTGGGTCAAGGTTTGATCAAAACCCGACCCAACCCAGCCCATGGGCACCCCTAACCTATGGTGTTGCACAGTTATTTAACGGTTTGTATGTTCTAAGTTTAGATACTCCTATCTTGAATGTAAATAACAAACGACTTAAGACTAATGACTCAAATCAAACATACCTTTGACACTATCGTTTAGGCCATATAAACGAGAAACGCATTTCCAAGTTACATCAAGATGGTTTCTTGGATCAGTTTGATTTTGAATCATATGATGAATGCAAAGCTTGTTTACTAGGCAAGATGACTAAAGCTCCTTTTACCGGACAGGGTAAGAGGGCCACCGTACGACTAGAACTAATACATAGCGATGTATGTGGTCCTATGAGATCGATGGCAAGGGGTGGCTATTTCTACTTCATTACGTTTACGGATGATTTCAGTAGATATGGATATGTGTATCTTTTGAAGAACAAATCCGAAGCATTTAAAAAGTTCAAAGAGTATAAGGCAGAAGCAGAAAAGCAAACTAGCGAAAGCATAAAAACTCTAAGATCTGATCGAGGAGGTGAATACTTAAGCCATGAGTTTAAGAACTATTTGAGGGAGCGTGGTATTGTATCACAACTAACTCCTCCTGGAACACCACAATGGAGTGGGGTTTCTGAAAGGAGGAATCGTACCTTGTTGGACATGGTGCAATCAATGATGAGTCAAGCAGATCTTCCAATTAGTTTCTGGGGTTATGCCCTGGAAACGGATGCATATACACTAAACCGTGTTCCTACTAAAACGGTTCAACAAACTCTATATGAGATATGGACAGAGAAACGGCAAAGCATGTCCTTTATGAAAGTATGGGGATGTGAAGCATTTGTGAAACGCCTAACATCAGACAAGCTTGGACCGAAATCTGAAAAATGTAATTTTGTGGGATACCCAAAGGAAACAAAGGGTTATTCTTTCTATAGTCCCTCGGAGAACAAAGTAATTGTTGCTCGAACTGCTGTATTCTTAGAAAGAGAGCTAGTCTCTAGAAAGACAGTGGGAGGAAAATAGATCTCGATGAAGATCGAGAACCACTTGATAACGTTGAACCAGAGGTGGAGCATGAGCAAGAAATACAAGAAAACATTGCTCAAGAAACACAAGTTGTTCGCAGATCTAGTAGAATTCGCCATGAGTCAAAGAGAAATTATGGATTTCTCTTAACTCAAAATGACGATGTGATGCTCATAGACCAAGATGAGCCTCTCACCTACCAAGATGCTGTGAACTCACCAGACTCTGAGAGATGGCAAGAAGCCATGAATTCTGAGATGGATTCCATGTATGAAAACCAAGTATGGACTTTGGTTGATCCACCTGAAGGGGTAAAACCTATAGAGTGCAAATGGATTTTCAAGAAGAAAATCGACATGGAAGGTAAAGTACAGACCTATAAAGCTCGACTGGTTGCAAAAGGTTTCAAACAAATTCATGGTATTGACTATGATGAAACCTTTTCACCAGTAGCAATGATAAAATCCATCAGAATTTTGCTTGCAATAGCGGCTTACTATGATTACGAAATATGGCAGATGGATGTCAAAACAGCCTTCCTTAACGGAAGCCTTGAAGAGGATGTATACATGACACAACCTGAAGGTTTTGGAAATCCAAAGGATGCTGGAAAGGTATGTAAGCTGCATAGATCCATTTATGGATTGAAGCAGGCCTCTTGGAGATGGAACATCCGGTTTGATGAAATAGTCAAAGGTTTTGGATTTATTCAGAACGTGGATGAACCATGTGTTTACAAAAAGTTTAATGGGAGCCATGTGGCATTCCTAGTATTATATGTCGATGATATATTAATAATGGGGAATGACATTCCTTCTCTACAGGCTGTAAAGACTTGGTTAGGACAAAGTTTTTCTATGAAAGACTTGGGCGAGGCTACCTATATATTAGGGATCAGGATCTATAGATATAGATCAAGGAGATTAATCGGCTTAAGCCAGAGTACATATATTGACAAGATTTTGCATCGTTTTGAAATGCAAGATGCAAAAAGGGGATATGTCCCCATATCTCATGGGATAACGATCTCAAAAGAGAATGGTCCTAAATCATTGGATGATAAAGACCGCATGAGTAAGATACCATATGCTTCAGCAATTGGATCTATCATGTATGCAATGATATGTACTCGTCCGGATGTCTCGTATGCTTTGAGCATAACGAGCAGATACCAGTCTAATCCAGGTGAAGGTCATTGGACGGCGGTCAAGAATATTCTTAAGTACTTGAAAAGGACTAAAGATTCATTCTTGGTGTATGGAGGAGAAGAGAAGCTAACGGTAAAGGGTTACACGGATGCTAGTTTTCAGACTGACAGAGATGACTCTGTTTCTCAGTCTGGATTTGTGTTTTGCCTAAATGGAGGTGCTGTAAGCTGGAAAAGTTCGAAGAAAGAGACAGTAGCTGATTCTACAATGGAATCCGAGTATATTGCGGCATGTGAAGCAGCCAAGGAGGCTGTATGGATACGGAAGTTCATTACAGTACTTGGTGTAGTTCCATCGATCGCAGATCCCATAGATCTTTACTGCGATAATAATGGAGCTATAGCACAAGCCAAGGAGCCGAGAGCTCACAGCAGAACAAAGCATATACTTCGGAGATATCACCTTATTCGAGAGATAAATGATAGAGGAGATATTCACATATGTAAAGTGCATATTGATGATAATATTGCAGACCCACTGACTAAGGCTTTGTCGCAGCAGAAGCACGAATGTCACACTAGTAGCATGGGTATTCGATACATGGGTGATTGGCTCTAGTGCAAGTGGGAGATTGTTAGTATTGGTGCCCTAGAGTCAATACAATCAATTGTATTTGTGTTTGAGTGATTTTATATATTTGATATATATATTTATTATTGGCTTTATTTACTGCGAAATAAATAAAAAATGTCCTTAGAATCTTGATACAAATTATATAGTTGCAAGTATGTGACTTGAACATGAGATTATATAATGATTGCATCATATTCTTAAATGTCCCTAGCCGAGTATTATTATTACTTAGGACAATAATAATACACTAAGGCTAGTATGTTAATTGACAAGATGACCACATCTCATTGGTCATAAGTATGTAGATACTAAAAGCAATACATAGGTAACCGTACGAGTACAGGGTACTGGACAGACCCACCGTGAGATACATCATGGTAAATAAATTTATAAATGTGTCATATGTATTCTCATAGTGATAATGGTGTAATGATCCTTAGACCTGAAGTCATTATATTTCTATATGAGAATTAATATATTTTGAATTTATCAAAAGTTATCTTTAGCCGGATAATGATAAAGGTGAATATCGGATATATTATGAATCATGTGAGAAATATGAATGATCTAGATGGGATTTAAATCTCCTAATAAAGGAGTGATATTATCGGCCTCTTGTTTGAGTGAGACTATGAAATGCATGGCCATGCTCAAATGTTGATTTGATTAATAGTCTGCTCATCGATCAAGAAAATGAAGATTAAATTATGAAGAGGATGACACATTTCATGCCTCGAGTTTAATCTCTAATATCATGATTTAAAGGGATTATATTACATGGAACATTAGTCATAAAAGGTTGATTGAATCGTTGATTTAATTATTGTTTAATTGGGTAGCAATAATGTGTTACTAGACGCCGCTTATTGTTTGTAATTTTATTGGAGAATAAAATTATTGCCAATTAAATAATAACCTACAGGGTCACACACATAGAATGTTTAAAAGGGAAATTAATTTATTTTATGAATTTAAATTAATAATAATTTAAATTATGAATTTAAATTAATAATAAATAATAATTCGAATTTTATAAAATTAATTAAGTGAGAATTGATTAGTTAAAGATAAAATTTGAAGATGTATTTTCTTGACTTATTTGATTAATTAAGTATGACTTAATTAATTTATTTAAATAAATAAGATTTGTTTAAATAAAATGGCCTAATTGTTTAAGGCACCATTTGACTTTGTTTTTCTATAAAAGCCAAGTGTTGGCAAGTCATTTAGGGCACAGATGAACTGAAAATTTCAGTTGAGAATTTGAGAGAGAAAATCAATCTAAGTCAAGAACACATTCTTGATTATTTATTTTTTGGCTAGTACCTCATCCCGTGGCGAAATCGTTCGACGATTCAAGCAAGCATTCAAGTGTGGATACCGGTGGAGGAGTTATAATTTTAGCTCTCAAATCAACAAGCTAGGATCTCCATTTGACATCCATTGGAAAGCTTTAAGAGGTAAGATCTTGATCTTGACAATTTTTATACCATGATCATCAATTTATACATGGATCTGGGACTTGGAATTCGTTTTTAATTGTTATTTTCGTTAATTCCGTTGCGTTTTCATGCCCGAATTCCAACAATCCATTTGGTAGAATTTGAAATTTGAATGTGTAGCAAATGCCAAGAAAATTCTAATGGCTTCCAACATTGCAACAGGTGCAAAAGTTTCGTCATAATCAATGCTTTCTTCTTGGGAGTAGCCTTTTACAACCAACCTTGCTTTGTTTCTTGTTACCACACCATCTTCATCCATTTTGTTTCTAAACACCCATCTAACTCCAATGGTTGTTCTGTCTTTAGGTGTAGTGACCAATTCCCAAACATTGTTTCTTTCAAATTGATTCAACTCTTCTTACATGGCAATAATCCAATGAGGATCCAATAGTGCTTCATCAATTTTCTTTAGTTCAACCCGTGCAATCTTCTTTATTATTTTTAACAAAATATAGTTCCAATAAAATAGCATATAACAATTTCTTTTGTCTGTATTTTTAGAACTAATATCATGAATATTTAAACCTTTATTGACGAGATTTGAACTTAAACCTTTATTTTATTATTTTAAATATTGAAGTATTGAATACTTTTTAATCTATGAGTTTTAATCTATTTGATTTAGAAAATCTATAGTTGTTATTCTTTTGTTGGTTAACCAAAACCACAAACTATAAAAGAACTCGTGAGTATTTAATTAATATGTTATTGATGGGATTCAAATTTATACCTTTATTTTATTATTTTAAATATTGAAATATTGGATAGTCATTAATCTAACAGTACAAAACATCTCAAGTTTGCTTATTATATATTAGTGTAGATAGATATAGATGTATGTATCAAAAAAAAGAATAAGATAATTTTAAGACATAAAATTAAGAGATTTTGTGATATGACACAAGTTATAGTCTTATTATTTTAAAAATATACTATGATACATTAAAATCACAACAAAATTTTTAAAAAACTAAAATAATTTTATTTTTATCGTAAATATATTTATTCTAATTTTATTAAACTTAATCGAATTTAAAATTATTTGATTAATGAAAATGATATGCAATATTACCGAATTACTACAAATATAAGATAAAGTCGAAATACTATCGCATTTCTATTTACAAAATTATTTCAATATATGTACATGTTTGTGTGAGAAATTATTTCGATATATAAACAGGCTCGTGCCTCGCACGGGTTTCGACGCTAGTGTATGTTAAATTTGATATTTATCATGTTAATTGCAATTGTATGGCAACTTTTCCGAACATTTTATGAGTTGCTTGGTGGAATTGTTTTTATTAGATTTTAATGTGTCAATGAAACAAAAATATGTACAAAATGCTAGTAGGTTGTATCCGTAATAAGCACCAAAATTGAAGGAAAAATAATCATAAATATAGATTTTTAACTATTTATTAGTTACTTCATTTCAATAAAGTTAAGTAAATTAAATTTTTATTATCTTCTCAAATAATAAATGACAGTACATATATTTTCGAAAAGGAGTTTATTGATAGTTAAAATAAATAAAAAGAAAAAATGTAAATATTTTAAATCCATACATCTATTTTGTGATGCTAGAGTTTTAATCTTCTTTTTGGGATAAATTAATTTGAAGTATATAAATTTTGGAACATACAGTTTCATTCCCCACAAATTCAAAATTATAACAAAAAACAATAACTAAATCATTGAAAAAAAATTGGAAGAATGAATTTAAAAACTCAAAATGGATAAAGAGGTATGCACATGATTTGAATAAATCATGCACCCTCGGTAACAATGATGTAAATGTGACATTACAAAGACCACCCTCTCATATGCACAAAAGGTAATAAACAAATCATTTCCTTCTAAAAAAATAAGAATAAAGAAACTATTGATTTTGATACTACTTCTAACATAGATGACCTTTGTTTTGGCAAGAAACATTCCCGTTTCACATTCACCAAGTATCATTAACGTATGTCCATCACTACTACCAACAACCAGCAATCCACCCCTTCCCCCTACAAAAACAACTTTCAACCTCTATCACTTGTAAAAATGTTTCCATTTTTGTCGCTAACAAAAACTATTTTCTCTCATCACACCATTTCACACTCCTTCCCTACAACTCATGGCATCCCTGCGATTATACCATTATATCTCTTACAAAGCCCACAAAAAGGAGGCTGATGACTTCCAAACTAATTTAATGTTCTTATCTCTACTTCTAACAAGCATCTTTAGTAGTTTTAATATTTGGTGGCATGATGCTATATATTATAAAAGCAAAATACAAGTGACGTGACAACTTACAGAGTCCACAAGTCCACAATGAAAAGATAAAAACTTCCCCAGATTTAAAATTGTGCATAATTCATAGTTGTCTTTAATAAATAAATTAAAGAATTTTTAAATGCATCTATAACATATAAGTATAAGTATGCAAATGCAACAAAAAGATAATACATTCATAAGTTATATTTGATCTTAAACAAAAACCCTCTAAAACACGAAAAATAGCAATTCCACTTTTGAATTTTCCGGGCCAAGTGAGTGCAGAAGTCCAAGTATGATAATTATATAAAGAGTGCTGTTTAAAAGTTATGACTGATCATAATACATAAATGAATAATTACTGTCTGTGTGCTCTAAGGCGCTGATTCAATCACAAAATTTAACAAGAAAATATTAATTAACAAAATCTTAACAGCCAAACATGATAGAGAGCATATATGTAACATAATAAATATGTCAAGAATGAAGTATTAATCAATGATGTTTAATAATTCAAGGTTCTCAAGAAATTACCATACCTGAGTGTTGAAAAATCCAAGGTCCGCGATCAAACCCCTGATGATTTCGAAAGAAACCTCCAACCCTTCCACTGTTATGGTCGAGTCAATATCGCTCGTGGACAAAGCGATATCCGCACCATACGAGCCATAAATCCTAAAAACCCCAGTTGACCATCGTTTCACCAAAACTTCTTCCAATCATTTCCCAAGGCCTTACCGGTGATTAATTTCTTCATCGATCGGCAGAAAAGAGATATACATGGACTCAAGAAAACGATCGTCATACTCGTCCGACGACATCTTACTTAGATTCATTCTAATTTGGTATTTCTAGGTTTTAATTATAAGAACGATATGATCTTACTTTAATTGACTCTAATTTGACATTTCTAGGTTTTGATTGTAAGAAGGATCAGTGTATGTAATAAGATTGTAAGAAGGATTCGTTCACTTAGTTAAATTTAGATTATCATTGAAACATGCAATTGTCATACTACGATTGTCGTTATTAACTCATTAAATATTGTTTTAATACATATAATGAAATGTTAAAATAAATAACCACAATAGGTATAAGGGAAATGTTAACCATAGGCTTTATGGCGGATTTTAAGCATTAAATGATCTTATATTTTTTGTATTTAAGCATTTAATGTTAATTATGACTTTTCAAAATTTGTAAATTCGTTGGAGATTAATAATATTCATTCCTAACCCACGTATGTTATTATTGTTACCGGTGAATATACATCCATTTGGGTGGTTTTGTTTGCAGATACCGGTTCACATGTGATAATAAATTAGGTGTTGCACACAAAAAAATTGTACGATGAGAATATTGTTTTACATATATTTTAACACCACATGGCCACCACCGACGGCCACGTTTGTTGTGCAATGGGGCTCGTCCACCCTCTGAATTCTTTCCCAAATCAACTCATGACATCCACCAAATCAAAATCCCAAAACTCATTTATTCATAACTCCATTTTTTAAAATTTATCATTCTTTAAAATCTCTAATTTCTAAAATTTTTAAGCATGACCCATGTGGTATTATCCATCCAGTTTAACATCCAACTCTATGAAATATAGAACTCATTTGATATTATCTGGGACGTCATTACATTAAACTCAGATAATAACTCGGTGAGTCAACTCGGTCCTCGGAGATTCAAGACGCGAAGTGCAACCCATTCAAACTATATCTCATGCCTCAACATCATTTTTCAGTCAATAAATGGTGAGGATCGTGTGAATGGACTCCGCGACTATGGTATAAAATCCTTAAACTCATGAATTTTACTATTTTCTTTCATTGGATGAGTTGATTATTGTTTTTAGATGTGTTTTGAGTATGATAATTGAAAATTGAGCTGCTTGGGACTTTTTGATTATTAGTGATGATTTTTGTTGATGTTTTAAGTGCCTACTAGCGTAAAATTTTGCTCTGTTTTAGTTTAAATTTGTCTCTATGTTTCTTGTGAGATTAGTTCTTGGTACATTGTATTTTCTATATGTCAAGAATCCCCAGTTCTTATCCTGCATTATTGTTATTGTCTCTGTTAACACATAATAGAGTTTGTGCCAGTAAATGTGATAACTTATTATTTTAAATGCTAATGTGATAGTCATATTTTGTCCTTGGTATTGTATGATTGTAATCATGATTTTGTCAAAGGATTGTATACCAAAATTGGCATGGTTTTGATTTTAGATTAAATGAATGAATAATTGTTGCATCTATTTCAATTTTGTATATATATACTAGTTTTTGTTGTGTAACATTTTTTTTTGCATTTATTCCCATTAAATGGATAGTTATTAACTCCTCTTAGGCTAATAAATTTCTTTAGTTGGTTGTTTATTATCTCCTCCCTTGCTAATACTCCCTCCGTTCCTTTATGTTAGACGTTCTTTGACCTACTTTGAATTCCTTTTTAATAGTCGTTTTGTATTTTCAAGACACAACAACCATTACTTGTAATCACCTACTTATTTATTTATCTAGTTTTCATGTTCTCTTATTTACTGTCATCTATTCCACTCACCTAACACTTAACGTGAGTATTTCTTTCATCTTCTCCTTCACACTCTATATAAAGAACACTGTATGTATATTTTTTTCCACTACCATACATATTCTTGAAGCTCATTTTATTTATTTCAAATTTTTACTTTTTTTTGAAGATGGAAAAAAGAGACCTAACACCTAACGTGAGTATTTGTTCATCTTCTCCTTCACCATATATATATATATATATATATATATATATATATATATAAAGAAGATTGTATGTATGTTTTTTTTTCATTTTCACACATATTTTTGAAACTCATTTTATTTATTCTAACTTTTTACTTTTTTTTGAAGATGGAGACAAAAGGAGAAGCCAAAGATGAAGGTAAGAGCATCAAAAATCTGGAAAAAGATGTGAAAGAAGAAATCAAAATTGATTTTGATTTGAATGAACTTCCTGAAGATGAAAGAGAAGTTTCTAGCCATCAGGTTGTGTTTATGATGTGGAAAATCTTTTTTCCTAAATTTTTATGTTGTTTGAGAAGTGAACATAACTAGTTTGTGATTATAATCACAATATGTTATGATTTGTAATGGAAATGGAATATTTTATGTTTAGTGGATGTTTGTTTTTAAAAATTTTACAACATAAACTAAAAGGAAGATTAATTTTTAAAAACAAACATCCACTAAACATAAAATATTCCATTTCCATTACAAATCATAACATATTGTGATTATAATCACAAACTAGTTATGTTCACTTCTCAAACAACAAAAAAATTTAGGAAAAAAGATTTTCCACATCAAAAACACAACCTAATGGCTAGAAACTTCTCTTTCATCTTCAGGAAGTTCATTCAAATCAAAATCAATTTTGATTTCTTCTTTCACATCTTTTTCCAGATTTTTGATGCTCTTACCTTCATCTTTGGCTTCTCCTTTTGTCTCCATCTTCAACAAAAAGTAAAAAGTTAGAATAAATAAAATGAGTTTCAAAAATATGTGTGAAAATGAAAAAAAAACATACATACAATCTTCTTTATATATATATATATATATATATATATATATATGGTGAAGGAGAAGATGAACAAATACTCACGTTAGGTGTTAGGTCTCTTTTTTCCATCTTAAAAAAAAAAGTAAAAATTTGAAATAAATAAAATGAGCTTCAAGAATATGTATGGTAGTGGAAAAAAATATACATACAGTGTTCTTTATATAGAGTGTGAAGGAGAAGATGAAAGAAATACTCACGTTAAGTGTTAGGTGAGTGGAATAGATGACAGTAAATAAGAGAACATGAAAACTAGATAAATAAATAAGTAGGTGATTACAAGTAATGGTTGTTGTGTCTTGAAAATACAAAACGACTATTAAAAAGGAATTCAAAGTAGGTCAAAGAACGTCTAACATAAAGGAACGGAGGGAGTACTATTTTTTAGGATTTATTTTCTTTGTTGTTTTATTTACTTTAATATTAATTTAGAAATATGAATACTTATTTGAAATTTTCTTTTTTACTTTTTTTCCCCAGGTGTGAAGACTCTGAGAAGTCTCTTTTCAGACATTAAAGTTCTATTGATAAACTTTTTTGATTGAAAGAAACTAAATCCCTTTTTTCAGGTATTGTATACTTTTTTGATTGAAGTCATTTACTTAAATTTTAAAATTTATTTTATTAACATAATAAAAATAAAATAATAACATGAAACTCAAAATCCAGGGTATAACTCGTTAATCAAAAATAAAAATGGCAGAGTTCGGAAAATTTTTAAAAATTTTCCGGCCCACAAAACAAACGGGTCGGGTTTGAGTTTGTTATGGGCTATGCCTATGAAGTGTAATAGTACGACCATCGATCCATACATACAAAGCAGTCCCTCCCAAATAAACACATTTGTCGTTGCAAAACTCTACAAGCAGAGCAGCAAGCAAGGGTTTTAGGTCCGCGTAAAAAATGAGTAGTTGGCGAACCCTAATTCTTCGAATTGGCGAAAAATCCCCCGACTATGGCGCTACTGTTGATTTCAGAGATCACATTGTCAGTCTTTTCTCTTACCTAGCTCCTCTTTTCTTTTTTTACTCATCTCTTGACCTAATTTTTGTTTTATTATTGCATTTTCAACTTTTTTTTATTAACTGTATTTGAATTCAAGTAATTGAATATGTATTCATCAGTTTCGTGATTGAGTAAAATGTGTAATTATTCTGAATTTATGTGTTTTTTTGTATTGAATCGAAGGAGACGTGCTTTGGTTTGCTTCGGCGGGAGCTAGATCATTGCGAGGATGATATTTTCAAGGTAGTGTTTTCGGTGTTTTTTTTATTTGTTCGGTTTGTATTGAATTGTAGGATGTGTGTTGGAGAGGTGAATTTAAGTATTTTAAGTTTGGATAATAAGTGTAAGGGTGAATTTGGCCTTAGGAAGGCTAGTATAGTAACTGGATGTAGAGAAATTTAATTGTACGCTGGGAAATACATTAGTGATATACTTATTTAAGGATCTTGGGTTGATGGCAATTTGACATGCTGCTGTCCACATGATTTATATGTATTGATGCTTGGTGATACATATTGCATCAAAGATAGGGCGATTAAGGTTTTCTTTAGGTGACGGCCTTTCTTACTAAATGCGATTGGATTAAAATGTGTTGACGTGTTGAACAAAGTGATTTCGTCAATGAAAATCGCATCTATAGACTATCGGTGGCGTTTCTAATTATCTTGTATTTTTTCAAGTTTCAACTTTATTATGAACCTAAATTTCGAGAATCTATTGCCGTATTCTAATTATTTCATATTCTTATCTATTAAATTTGTGAAATTGTAAAGCTTTTTTACAATTTTAAGTTCATAATAGTTTCTCTCTGGCACTGTAAGGGAGCTTTGTTATTAATGCAAAATAAATTCTGACTATATACTCTCTGTTGTGGCAGTTTCTTCTTGAATGTGCCGAGCAACTGCCTCATAAGATTCCTCTGTATGGGACTGTGGTATGGTGAAATTTTCCTTTTGATTTGTCTTCCTCTTAAATTTTTTGTTTTGTTTAACTTGGTTTATTTACTTTGCATTTCTCATATGCATTCTGGACTTCAAATCACTTGAAGTTTTGTAGTCTAAGTATTGCACTTTGTAAATACTAATGACTTCCCATCATTATCTAGGTTGGGTTGTTGAACTTGGAAAATGATGGCTTGGTTAAGAAAATAGTAGAAACCATCCAAACCAATTTGCAGGTAAACTACTAAATGTTCCTTTAAATTTAAAGCTAACAGTTGGAAGACAACTCTCTTATTGTCTATTATGTTTTTCTAGTACTGGTGCCACCATATATTCCATAAATATGAACGAATGATTATTTTGTATCCATTTAATCTGTTTCCCTGTATTTTTGTCATGTTCCCCTCCCCCCCCCTCAGTTTTGTTTATTCAACTACATTACCACACAGCTGCAGTTGTTGCAAAGTATAGTGAAAGCAAATGCTTTGTTCGCAGTGAGGTTGTAAATTGCAGTTTCAGATAAAGAGCGTGAAATGTCTCGAGGCAGTTTGTGCATCGTATAATCTTGCAGCTGAAAGAACTACCGATGAATATACTACAATGTCACTAAACATTATTAGACCATTATAGTAATTACTGAAAATCCATTCAAAGTCTAGATTGCCTTTTTTAGTATACAATTTGCGTCCATAAGTTCCACTTCCAAGTAGTTTTAGATAAGCACTGATTTAAATGAAAATATATTCTTAACTAGCAAAAAAAGTAATAATATATTTTTAGAATACCTCACTTTTTTGAATATGTTGTTTAGCTGTTGTCCTAGTTTTCTGTTACATTTGGGTTATCATGGGTCTGACTAGTAGAACTTATCTGTAGGAATTTTAAGGATTGGGATACAAGTAAAACAGTGTTCAAGCTGAGAACCAGATGAATAGATACCATGAGTCCTACTGTAGGCTGATATATTCTGGATATTTATTGCTTCCGTAAGCTTTGATTATATATTATAAATGATGTCTAATCTATCACCTCATAAGTCATACCAGAACAAAAGTTAATTCTGCACTCTCATTTCTGGGCTTCTTTCCCTAAACACTGGTAATAGTTCATTTTCAAAATAGAATGCATGCATTTTACTGCATTTAGTTTCTCAATAGGTGTGCATCATAAGATATTGTATAAATACGTCCACACCTGGATATATATTTTTAGGTGCCAACTGCTCTGCTCTGTTTATGTGATTAAGTTCTCCTTTACTCTCTATATCTTTTGTTGTGTTTGAATCTCACTTAATTAGTTAATTGTCCTTTCCTAGTAAGCAACTTACTAAGTATGCACCAACTTACCAAGAAGTGGAGAACACTATGAATGTATGATCTTAACTATTAATTCAGAAAATTCCTTCTTCCTTCCCCACCAATGAAAAAGGTTTCAAAAAGTAAACTTCCTTTTTTTAACACTGGCCTTAACCTTGAATATTTAATGTTTGATGAGTACACACAGTGTAATAAGCAGAAGGAAGTTGCAGTCATCTGGTGATTTTCCTTTATACTTTCTCTGAAACCATTTTTGTGGCACGGCCTTAGTATACTCTTGCAAATTGATTGTTGTTGCTCACAATTTTTTACATTCAATGTTGACTTTAAACCTTCGTTGGTATTTAAATATTCATTAAATAATTGAGGACTTTTCAAATATGTGTCTCACTCAAGGTGCACTAAAGATTTCATGCATTGGTTGATGGTTAGTGTGAGACTCTTGTAGGATGCCGCTTAACTTTATATAATAATGGTTTGTCTACATATTACTTTATTCGTGACATGTACTTGTTACAAGAATAACCATTTTCTTGTTTACTGTTGTAGGGAGCTCTGGATGATGGAAATTGCAGCAGGATCCGTATACTGATGCGATTTCTTACTGTTTTGGTAGGTATATGATGGTATTTTAGTTTTGGTATTCTTTTCCTTTTTAGTCATTGTTGTATGTTGTAGTGTTGTAAAGTTTAAAGGATTTGAAGACACTGTAATTTGATTCAGTATGTATACTCCAGTAAAGCTAGAGTTGAGCTGTAGAGTTAAAATCTTCGAAAGAATTTAGGCTTGTCAATTAATCAAAATTGTAAATGTTCAAGGCAGTACATCTTTGAATTACAAAGGAGTTGGTAAACTATAAGGCATACCTACCATAGGTAAACTATAAGGCATACCTACCTTCTTTTAGATTTTTGAGTGAGTAAAATCTGATGTCAGTATAGTTCACAAGCTTTTCATCCTAGTCTTTTTCTTCCATTTTTCCATGCCCTGTACAAATAGGAATGTAATAACAAGGTATAAACAAGTTGCACTTATTCATATACCCATTTTTTTCTTTAGATGTGTTGCAAAGTTGTGCAACCAAGTGCATTACTTGTTGTCTTTGAAACATTGCTATCATCTGCTGCGACGATAGTGGATGAAGAGAAAGGAAATCCCTCCTGGCAAGCATGCGCTGACTTCTATATTACATGTATTCTGTCTTGTCTTCCTTGGGGAGGATCTGAACTAATTGAGGTATTTTTTTTTCTCCTGTACCTCTATTTGTTTAAGAACTTAACACTATATTTTGTGAGAAGCGTATTGTTTTTAATATCGTGTATTGTGTTTCTTGTTCCACGTTGTAACGCATTATTGTGTTATATTTGTCACATATCTGAAATATATAAAATATATTTGTGCACTATGCTTTAGATGTATACAAGGACACCCACAGATGCTCACAATGTTTGTAAATATCATAAACACAATTTTCCTCTTCAATTGTGTTGGTTTTCTTCCTCTGCTCCACCTTTTTTCTCTGCCATAAGTTAGCACTATATTTGCGTGAAAAGATTGAATATTAATTATATTTTATGTTCCTTGTTCCTTGTTGGAACGCATTAAATATTTCACATTTGTGTTGAAATTTGTCTATGCATTATGCTTTAGATGTATAAAAGGACACACAGAGAGGTACACCATGATCTAAAATAGCATAAACTAAAGTCTTTATCATCACAGTCAACAAGCTCATGGTTTACTATCTCTCCTTCTGGAAATCCCCTTATGTTCCTGATCAACAAGTCAACAACCAGGAACCCTTTGGCCTTTAGAAGCAGTTCAGGAGCAGATACAAGGAGTAAAACTACAGAGTATAAATCGAAAATGATTTTGACCCAAAAAATTTCTTCGTAGTAATATGTGTAATCTCGATGTTCTGATCTACATCTTTTTAATTAAGTTCCACATGTTAAGTTATGGAACAGGAACAGGACCGAACGATTTTTTTATCACAGTGATCTGCTCAAAGCTCCATGGACTATATATAGCTACGACTGCAAACATTAGTGCACACATCTGCCATAAAAATCTAATGCTTAGCGAAGAAATCCCATAAATTCATCAACAAATGTTACTTGGCTTTCATCCTAATATTAGAAAGGAGCTTATAACTAAGTGTTGTCTAAATTGGTGTTAAATTTCACTGTTAGTAAACTTAGAGTAGCTGTTTCTGGCTCCTTATGTGGTGTAGATTACCTTCCAGCACCAAAGAGTCAGGCAAAGTATTGTGGAGTGTTTTAAACTCTCTTAAATTTGTGTGGTGTGGTTCAACATCTTTATGTTTCTATTTGATGATGCTTGCATGTGGTTTTCCCGGATGAAAGTTTTAAATTCTTTAGTACTGTGTAAGTGGAAATAAAGTTTCTTTTCCTGTCAAAAATGTATATCACCATGTCTGTGTTTGATAGAAAATTGTATTGATGTTCAGCAAGTTCCTGAAGAGGTTGAAAGGGTTATAGTTGGGATCGAAGCATATTTGAGTATAAGAAGACGCGGTTCTGACATTGGTCTTTCTGTCTTCAAGGATTCTGACAGCACTGGTAAAGCTCATAGTGAAAAGGTAAATTTTTTGAATGTAGAAAGGCTTACCTATGAGAGGACGGTGAAGCAAGATAGATGACTTTGTTTATTTTATTAAGAGATCAGAAGTTTAAAATTGAAACAATATGATGAAGTATGCATGTTTACCTAGAACTTAATAAAAAAAAATGTTTGTTTTAACTAGAAAATCTGGAGTGTGCAACTCAGTCTAATAATGTTGAAATTACATTTTTTTACATAATGGCCATTTTTTGGTTATGCTATAGGAATTCATTTTTTGTGCTATTTGATAATATATGAGAAGTTCCATTTGTTTTATGATGTGCGGAACTAATTTCTTTAGACAGTCATGAGTGTTTACTAAACAGTACGAGTCTAAAAGAAACCAGCGTATGGTTTATTTGTACAAAAGGCAGCAAAACTTTCCATTCGTTTTATGATGTGCGGAACTATTTTCTTTATATGGTCATGAGTGTTTACTAAATGGCACGAGTCTAAAAGAAACCAGCGTATGGTTTAATTGTACAAAAGGCAGTAAAACTTAGGCTGGTAACTTAATTTTGGAAAAGCCTGTTGCAGAAAATGATTGGCAGACTTTACTTCTATTTTAAAGAAACTTATGATAAATATTTTACTGGATTGTTATTTAGCTGCTTCTAATTTCAGATCATTCAGTATTGTGACATCTATCTAATGTATTGACAGGATTTTTTGGAAGATTTATGGGGGCGAATCCAAGACCTTTCTAACAACGGGTGGAAACTTGATAGTGGTAATTCCTACGGCTGTTCCCTAATATATTTTATTTTTCCCTTCAACATATTGTTTATTTTTCTTAGAAGTTGTGTATATTCTTTGCAATTTGACTAAAGTTAAATTACAAAGTATTTAGGTCAGGAATGCAATTTTACCTAATCGAAGTTGACAAAATTTAAAAACGGCTGCATTTTTTGGTTGTTTCTAGCAAATACCATTTTTTTTTGGTTTTGGATCTTCCAAATCATTTCCACAGGGGATCCGGACCCTAATTTTATGATCCTTCAATAAAAAATTCATTCTCTTAACAAAAAAAGGAGGTAGAGCCAATAAAGAATTTTTTTTCGATGCATCCCTGGAGTTGAATACCTCATTCAAGAATTGTTTTTGATCCAATCCGTAGGAATCAATAGAAAAGGCAAATGATACACCAGGTCCGGCTACAGTTTTATGTTGTGTTTAGTTGGAAGGAATGGGAATGTAATAACAATTTGATAATTATGCGTTCTAGAGAAGTCATGTCCATTCTGAAGTTATTTCAGTGACCACAATTTGATGTACTTGATATTTCTCTTAGGTTAGTTCCCCTGCACCTGATCATCCACAAAAGTTTCCAACTTATCATTTGTCATGTACAATTACCTTGTATCCCTTGTATTTTTGTTTTGCCCGTAATCTTCCTTCATAGACTCAATTTTGTCCCATTTTTCATTCCGCGTGAACACAGTCGTAGTTGTGTTCCAATTCCATTGAATGGAATGAAATGGGGCGGGGGTGGTAAAATAATGATAGATGCTAAGTGATGATGATACGAGTGGAAGAGAATAGAGAATGGGCAAGAGTGAAAAATATTAGTGTAAATTTTTTTCTTGACAAGATTTGTGATGGATACTGGGGAGGATTAAACATTCCAAACCATCTTAGGTCTGGCGAAAAATGGTTTTGGATTATAAAATACTAATTATGTTTGGGTTATGGTACAAAACCATATCAGGCCCATATTTAGTTAAAAATGGGGTTGGATTTGGTTCAGGTCATTATGCTTTTGGGTTAGAATATGGTTAAACTATCTTTAAGAAAAAAAACAAGATTATAGCCCGTGCAAGGCACATATGGCTTTTGAATTTGTTATCTTATTTGCATTTTTAATATTTAATTTATTTATATTTGATTTTTATGAAGATGATTTTTAATTTGAAATATGTTTTGATTAAAATTGTAGTTTTTAAAAAATTAAGGTCAAGTTGAAAAACTAAAAGGACTAAAATAAAATATAGGTACCGTACCATGCCAAGTTGCAAAAAATAAAAGGACTAAAATGCAAATACTAAAATATGAGTAGCTTTTAATGTTTCGGATTTAATAATATAGTATAGATAGAGATATGTAATAAAATTACAGATATATTTATTTTACTATTTTATTTACTCATAAAAAGCGTGTGCTTTTTATTATTAATAATATAATTACATTCCATATATACTTTTTTCATTAATTCTTCTTGTTAAAATTAAAATTAAGAAACACCGCTATCATTTATATGTAACTTTTATAAATGTAATGATAATGACTATAATAATGTTTTTTTTTTAAAAAGGTGAAAATAATATTTATTGCATTTACATTATATACACTTATCTTAATAAAAAGAGAAAACTGGGCCTGAGGTTGTCCTCAAGGATTTCTCCTGAGATTATAATACAAAAAGGCTATAAAACAAGTGGGTCCCGCAGAGGCATTTTTGTAAATATCAAACTTTTCTCAGTAATTTACCTAAATACCCTTATTTTTGTATTAAAAATCTTTTAACCTCAGGGTTCTACCTGAGGTCATCCTCAGGCACATCAATCCCTAATAAAAATATTTAATAAGTTATTCATTTTGGAAATCATCTTTGTTGCATCCTTAGATCTCATCCACTGTCCCATGAACTTAATCATCAAATGGTTATTTGTAGTTGAATATATTATAAGATCCAGTTGGGACCATTCTGTAACCCTAGGTCTTAGATGAGTTGATAACTTAAAATTTGTTATTACCATTATACCCCAGGACTTGCAATACATGAAAACAAATAGGGGGCTATCTTAATTACTGTAAATTACTCTTATACAACGAACAGAATCAGAATCACTACTGACCATGAAGACTTTGCGTACACTGCCATAAGGCCTTAGATTTGGGTAATTTGGATGGGACAGATTTGGAACCATATTTTGGAGTAAATATACATGACTTGAGTTAAAACCCAACCCCCCATATAATAATATGTGCTATTTTGTTGAACCAAAAGCCAAATTTTTGGTTGGTTTGCTTTAGTTTTTGGGATTTGGCCCTAAATTGCACCCCAAATTCATATTTAAATAGGTCCAGCTGAACTCTTTATTAGATTAGTGGAATGGCATAGATAAGTAGTATGTCATGCATAAACATCCACAAACGTTTTTTAAATTTCGTTTTTATTTCCACCTCATTCCACCAGCAGAACACACTTTTCTTTCTAAAACTTGATTTCTGCTTGATTTGTCTCCGTTTGACAATTGCTGTTCTATCTGGTATATCTATTTTTACTTATTCATTGTCCCTTTTCTTACTAGTTCCTAGACCACACCTTCAGTTTGAGGCGCAGCTGGTTGCGGGAAAATCTCATGACTTCGGTCCCATCAGTTGCCCCGAGCTGCCAAATACCCCTGTAGCCCACTCTGAAATTGCCTTTGGCAAACAAAAGCATGATGCTGAACTGAAATATCCTCAAAGGATTCGCAGGCTTAACATATTTCCTGCCAGTAAAACGGAGGTATTTTTATTTTTCTCTGGTCTGTTTTTTCGTGGTTGTGTTCAATTGTAGAAAATTAAAATCTCACACACATATTTTAAGCCTTATGTGCACTGCTGCATTTACAACTCATTTATCAAATTTGAAGCTCATTACTCTTTTTATTAGTTATGTACCGAACATTACTTCGTTAAAAATTTCTCTTAAATGTTATTTAGTGTTGTCCTTCCTGCTTCATCAACAATTTAAGCAATTTCTTTTTTTTGAAATGAAGTATATTCTAGGGAAAGTTTTAACGGCTATTTTCCATCTACCTTCTTAATTGTCTATGGAATTGAGCCGATTGTCTGACCAAGGTCTTACAACTGATCCGTACATAATTACCTCATGATATGTATGTACATGATCATATAATAATACTAGATCAAATAGTTGAATAAAATTGTTAGTTGAACATTAAATTTTGTGAATTCCTTTTCCTAGATATGACTTGGTAATGAACTTGCAGTTCAAATAATTTTGTTTTACTAGATATTTGAAAATTAGGATTCTGTTAGGAGGGTTAATGGACTTGGGTATCAATTTATACGGAACAAGAGTGCGTGCTTGTGCTCCGTGACATGTCTATTTTTTGCTCTATAATGTTGCATATTGACACTATGTTACTTACTGATGGCAGGACTTGCAGCCCATAGATCGCTTTGTGGTGGAAGAGTATCTGTTAGATGTGCTTCTATTCTTGAATGGCTGGTTTGTATACGTTACCGACTCATTTGTAGTTATTAACACTAAAATTCATTTGTTCATTTAAAAAAAACTTGTATCTTTATAAATAACGATTGAAACTGAAGAGCATTAGTTTAGGTTCCAAATTGTGTTGCTTCACTCATTGTTCTTATTTTTCATTTCTTGATTTGTGCAAAGCTAGTCGGAAGGAATGCGCTTCTTACATGGTGGGTCTTCCTGTTCCTTTCCGCTACGAGTATCTGATGGCCGAGACAATATTCTCCCAGGTAAGAATTGATAATTTTTGCTGTATTGGTCAAGCAGAAGCCTGAATCTTTTACTCGTCCTGTTTGCATTTCTTTCTTTTCAACCACAGTATACATATTTTTATTTTTTATTAATTTATTTTCTAGTACATGATTTCTTGAGTGTTAATATACGTATTTCGCATAATTTCTGCTAGCATTGTCATGACATGTTATTCTTGCTGGATTTGCAAAGCTTCTATAAATTTTAGTAGTCTTCTGTTGTATAACGATCTAGGACGGTGATATGTAAGCAAGGACACGAGGATAAACGCTATAAGTAGATATCTCTTTCTCCCTCTTTCTTTTTTACGACTGCAAAAAAGCTTTATAGGCATATGTTTACATGATGTAGTGTTGTGTTTTATGTCTGCACCATTTATTTTCTCTCCAATGAAGAATTAGATTCTTATTATTTTATTTTATTCTTTTTCTATTTTACTTTTTATTCTTTATTTTGTGTTTTTTAGTTGTTGTTTCTCATTTTTTTTTTATTATTATTGATGTATATATTTTCTTCCTTATCACATCATTTTATCTCGTTAAATGCTTCCCTCCAAAGCCAATAACATTACACTTTTTCGATGATCTACTTTCTAATCTCACGACTGAAGATGCTTCATACCGCTCTTGTTGCCTGATTCAGGTCATGAACATCGATGAGCTTTACATTTTCTCCACTTTCCCCACCCTTCCTAAAAGAAATCCCCTCACTACTACACCATAGATCAATCTGTAGCTGCATCTGCTTTCCCTATGGACCAGAAACATAACACCAAACAGCCGTAGGAAATCCTCCCCTGGGGCCCCATAGCCAGGCTTGCACCTGCTTGCCACGTGTCACCCATGCATCAATCTTAGTCATTCCACGTTTCCTGGAAACTGCAGCACCTGTCTTACAAACTTCCCAATCACCCTGCCCCTAGTTAGTAGCCTCAGCAGTCAGCACTGCTAACCCCCAAAAAATTGAATGACTCACCTTCCCCAAAGAAAAAAGATAAATTCCAGTCGGAAACAAAAAGCTAGGGCTAATGAAAAATTCCCACCAACACACTCAGACCAAAATCCAATCTTCTAATAATGGCTACGAAGTCGATGACATAATCCATACAGCACCATACCAAAAAGGTTTTCGGCCATCATTTTGATTTTAAAAATTATAAAGGTTACTGTAATTTATGCATCTAGTACTTATTGTAGTTAGCATACTCTTCATTAATAATTTGTATTCTTTCTTGCAGCTTCTTTTATTGCCTCAGCCACCTTTTAAGCCTGTCTATTACACATTGGTTATTATTGACCTCTGCAAGGTATTGTGGAACCAGAAGTGGTGATTAAGGATATTATTTGCATTCCAGTTTCTAATTGTATTAATACAATCTTGAGTTTGTTAGGCTCTTCCGGGGGCCTTTCCTGCAGTTGTAGCGGGTGCGGTTCGTGCTCTTTTTGATAAAATTGCTGACTTAGATATGGAGTGTCGAGCACGCCTCATCCTTTGGTTCTCGCACCATTTGTAAGTTTGGCCAAATAATTCCTTATGATTGATCTGCATTTTGTAATATGGAGCCATTACTTGTGTACTGCAAAAGTGGGAGAGATTGTCAATTGTACTTCAAACTGTTTGTATTTGAGCACTCATTTTTTTCTCCATTAAAATCTTGTGTACAGTAAAACTATCATTTTTAATGTGCTGGCATCAAGTGCTTACTTCTTATTTCCATTGCACCTGCTGTGCTGGTACCAGTGATTTTAATTATGTTCATCAAAATGCTATGATTTTTAACCTGCACCCTCAAATTAAATTATTGATCATCATTTATGCGTTTAATATATTCAAGTACATAACTTTCCTGGCCTTGTAATAAAAAATCTCAGTACCACCTTGTTCAGATTATTTAAGCAATTTCTCAACCTTTTAAATTTGATAGTTTGAGTGACACTTGCACAATTCATGCCCTGTAACTCTGTAAGCTATAATAGGAAACTTTAATAATTTGTTTAGCCAAGCTAAGGGCCTTATCAGATATGGCTCTTGGGATGCTTATATATCATCATATCATGTAGCTCTCTCCTTTGCAGAATTGTGAACATAAATATAAATAGATTACTACACGTCTAAACAACCAAATATAAGGTGAATGTATGTTTCGAATTGTATGATGTGAATTATCAAGATTGTTCATTCTTGAATTTTTTGGCGTCGAAAGTAGAACTGCATATTTGGTGCTAGTTGATTTTTAGTTTTTTGTATATGTGTAATCTGTTAGAGGAAGAGAATAAGAATAAGTTGTAAGATCAAAGGTTTTGGAAGTTTGATTAATTTTAGCTCTTTAAAGTTTGGAAGTTTAAATATTTTTATCACATTTTATGTAATGGTTAATATATATATCATGATCATTGATTTTGCAGATCAAATTTTCAATTCATTTGGCCATGGGATGAATGGGCTTATGTATTGAACCTTCCAAAATGGGCCCCGAAACGTGTATTTGTTCAGGAGGTTTTAGAAAGAGAAGTCCGTTTGTCATACTGGGACAAAGTTAAGCAGGTAAGGATTAAATTCTTCATGCCAAACTCTTTAAGTCGGAGATATGATTCTGTTATTGAAAAGAGTACAATTACTTGAAAGGAACGTAATGTAGCTATTGTATTCAACTATCATGGTTGTAGTAATGTAGCTCAAGTCAACTAATCATTTTTATCAAAAAGGGTGGAATGATGATTCTTTGATAGCCTAGTAACAATGCTCTGTCCCCCTTCCCCATCCCCCATTATCATTATAATTCCTATCCTTATTCCCTCTTGCTGTCGTCTATTGCACTGGAAAGCTGTTTCAGTCTCTGTGAGCTCTAAAACTCTAGTTATCGTCCTTGCCTTGTTCGTATAGCATGTCATGTTCTCATTCATTTTCCACGGAGTCTTATCTATGGAACATGTTGTCTGATAAGTATTATCCTGAATCTTTTCTGACCAAATAATTATGTGGGCAGCACCCTGATCCTGTAGCTGTCCTATATTCGCCTCATACTATCATCAAGAAATAGAATACATGTATTCTGAACACATCCTTGATAAATGCTACTTAGTAGACATAATAATGTGTCCGCATTACGGTATTAGATTGATGATGCTTATCAATGTAACTCTCCTACTTATTTGTAATCACTTCATCTCTTTTCAAAAAAATGTTTCCTTTTTCCTGTTCTTGATGCATTAATCTTATTTAACTCTGTATCACTCTTGTGGCACGTAATCATAAAGAGTCATCAGTGGTTTATTTCTAATTGTGTTTTGCTCCTGAATTCTGGCCATATAGGTCCACGTAAGATGTCTACTCCTTTGGGGAGCCCCCTGAATGTCCTTATATCTCATCAATATTTCTTCCAAGTTGAGACCCAGTTTTTTTATGTTCAAATGGCACCTAGTTGCCTGTTTAGTACCATCAAATAATAATGAAAATGTTGTGCCATAATTATTTGTATTATAGTAAGAAGATCGTTTTTAAAATTGATGTATCTTCATTATATTCTTAATTTAATATATATTCTTCCCAGCATACAGTAGTGAAAATGCCCTTTTCTGCAGTTCTTCCTGCCAAAATTGAAGATCAAACCATATGAATATGTGTATATATTCAAAAGATAAATGTATAGATGAAGAACCTTTAAAACCTTTGGAATAATGTGTGTGAGTAAATGTTATATTATAACTGACATCGTTTTGTTTTCCATTGTGTAGAGCATTGAAAATGCCCCTGCACTAGAGGAGCTCCTCCCTCCAAAGGGTGGACCAAACTTGAAATATAGTGCGGAAGATGCAGATAAAACAGAACATGACCTTTCTTCTGAAATTAAGGCCATGGTGAAAGGGAGGAAAATGGCTCGTGAGGTTATAGTTTGGATGGATGAAAATGTGGTCCCAGTTCATGGTTTGGATGTTGCTCTCAAAGTGATTGTTCATACCCTTCTTGACATTGGATCAAAAAGTTTTACTCATCTAATTACAGTCTTGGAGAGATATGGCCAAGTTATTGCAAAGATATGTCCTGACCAAGAAAAACAGATATTGCTTATAGATGAAGTCAATTGTTTTTGGAAGAACAGCACTCAGATGACAGCCTTAACAGTTGATAGAATGATGGGTTATCGGCTAATATCTAATTTGGCCATTGTTAGATGGGTCTTCTCACCAACTAACGTTGAATTATTCCATACCTCTGATCGTCTATGGGAGGTACCATCCTATGTGATTGATGACTCTATTTTGCTAATTTGTTGGATTATTTTTTACTTTTCTAGGATTGTTATTGTCTTCTGGAGCGAATTTGGTTTAGTTTTTTTTTTTTTTTTTAAATTTTATAACAGTTGTAAACATTTGGTTCATATTAAGCAAAAACGTTACATAGATCATTGTTTGTGTATTTTCATGATACAGTAGTGACTACTTCCGGTTTTGCTGACAGCAGAGACTCCAGTTGGTATAGCCACGCTCTGAAAGGATGATATTTTGCACATAATTGCCATTAGTTATTGTCTAGGAGAACAAAAGTATAAATTTCAGAATGCATATTTTATATTTTTTAAGAAATGCAACTTCACTAGGTTTAAGGACTGAGGTTTCCAACTTTTGTCCGTCCCCAAGACTCGATCCATTCGCCCAAATAGACACGTCACACGTTTACAAACAAGAACAATTGTAACTAATTTGTACTTTTGACATTTTTTTACATCTAGTTATTGTTTTTGGTATATTGGTTGGTTACCAATTGCAAATTGAATTGGATTTCCTATCAGTTCCTCTGATACTGGCTAGTTCTTCGTCCTTTTTCCACCTATCTCAGTAAATATTTTTTAAACTTTTGCATCATTTGAGAGCATATGATTGTAGATTTTTTCTATCAAGCTCTCTAATATTTATTTGTCAAGTTAATTGATAATTTCTTTGTTCAAAATCACAGATTCTCAGAAATGCTATTAATAAAACATACCATCGTATCTCTGATCTAAGAAAAGAGATTACACTTCTTAAGAAGAATGTTGTATCTGCTGAAGAAAGTGTATCCAAAACTCAAGCAGAGCTGGATGCTGCAGAGGGAAAGCTAATGCTTGTTGACGGTGAACCTGTTGTTGGTGAAAATGTAGGAAGAATGAAGCGTTTGAAAGCAAGTGCTGAAAAGGCGAAAGAGGAGGAGGTATCTGTTCGAGAAACATTAGAGGCAAAGGAGGCTCTTTTTGCCAGAGCCCTTGAGGAGATTGAGGTCATTACATTACTTTTTTTTTTTTTAATTTAAAAGTTTCTTAGTGATATATTCTTATAGAAGTGAATTTACATGAAGATGTAAATAAAACATTATATATGTATATGTCAATATTGATGTGTGTGTTTTTAGGGGCTACAATTACAATAATATGTGTAAAAGTTGATTGCTAGTAGCATGGATCCCATTTGGTTTGGTCCTTGTATAAAAATGACACTCAATATAATGTGACGTCATCCTCTTCACTTTATTAGTTCCGCACCTACATTAGTCAAAGGAAAGGCGATATCCACCTAATAGCCTATGTTTTGCTAGATCTCGCCGTACCTATTGCAGACACCCACATTCCTTTCATGTATTTTGGATACCTCCATACAATCTCAAAATGTAGGATACATGAAATGTATAGTTTAAATGTTAATGTAACACACACAATTTCGCATGCATATGTGTATGCGAGATGTCTACCAGTTTGTTTTTATTAGAACTATTGATCCATTTTACAGGCATTGTTTCTCTCCATGTATAAGAGCTTCTCATATGTGTTGACGGGACGCCTACATGATGCATTTGGAGGTAAAGAATCACATAGATCCGATCACGCCGATGGAATGACCATTGATCTTGAAGATTCATCTGCAATGGATCTGGACCAAGAGAACGGAGGACCTAAAAAAAGGTTTATTAGTTCTACTTCTGGTGTATTCTTTGTAAGATAACAACTTTATGCCCTTTCTTGCAAGGTTTTTAATTTATTTGTTTTCAATGAAATTGTCAGTAATTCCATTGGGGGGAGGGTAAGCAGCGGTTATAGTGTAACTGAGAAAGAGCAGTGGTGCTTATCTACTCTAGGCTATGTCAAGGCCTTTTCAAGACAATATGCTTCTGAGGTAAATTAGTTTCATCTATTTGTTCAGATATTGTGATAATATTATGCTGTTGAAAATTTTAAGGTGAGAAGTTTCAATGAGAGGTCGTGAGGGGAAAAGTTTGAAAATAATTACAATTGAATTTTGAAAGAGGTCATAGCAATGCTTGTTGGATAGAATGACAGAGAGGATTATGGTGGTTGATTGATCACACTAAATGACATTGTCAAAGTTTTATGTTTCCTGGAGTGGAATCAGTATGACCAATGTATCGTGTCTATGGCCATGTACTTCCAAGTCAAATGTTCTAAATAACGAAAACGTCAAAGTCTAGTCGATATTTTGAAGTGGCAGCAATTGGTCAAACAATTAGCGTGTACATCAAACAGTTGATAGTTGTGCCTCACTTTAGTTGTGACCACTATGATATTTAACTGGTTGTTAATAGATCATACTTGGTGGAGCCTTGGTAACCTTTAAATTAGCGTGTACAAATGATGTCTCTGATCTATCTAACAAGATAGTAGTGTTGAAAGTAGGATAATATCTCGCTTTATGAATCCCCTGTGACTTGATAAATATGAGGTGTGCTTAAGCCTTAAAGTGACATGATTTTTACCTTTTATCATAATCAGTACATATATATGTTTATTCAGTGAAACACTGAACATTTAATGATTCCAAAAGTGACATTCTTGTGCTTTTGTATTTTTTGGAACTTTCTTACATAAGAAAAAATAGAGCTGACTAATCCCAAGGCAATCATAATCAATACACACACACACACACATATATTCAGTGAAACACTGAACACTTAATGATTCCAAAAGTGACATTCTTGTGCTTCTGTATTTTTTGGAAATTTCTTACATAAGAAAAATAGAGCTGACTAATCCTAAGGCAAGGGTCGAGAAACTCAACGCCACTATTCTTGAACAACTTGCTGCATATGTCATCTCCCTTTTTAACCTGCCTTGTTTTTGACAGATATGGCCTCACATTGAGAAGCTACAGAAAGAAATATCTGGGGAAGAAACTCATCCTCTTTTCCTAAAAGCTCTTTATTCAGGGTTAGGTGTAACTATGGAGTTGTAACTTAATGTTAAAAAGGTTCTGATAATGTATTTGACACATTATTATTGATGTATCCGCTGAACTGAGCAAGTGTAAGGTCTGGAAGCAATAGATGTGGATTATGTAGTCAGCTGCTGATTTGAGAAGAGTTATGTACAATACGAATATTAGGTAAAACATCATGTAGGTGATACTCAAAAAGTTGTCTGTAAAATTTTATTGTGCCGGTCATACTTGCGCTGGTATTATAATATTATCTTCTTATGTACAGTGCTGAAGCAGAGTATTACAATTTTATCATTTTTTTTTTGGTCTTCCAATTCAAATTTGAGAAATAGTAATCAATATTGTGGCCGGCATCTCCGGCGGTTTTAGTTATAACTAGAAAAATCATTATGTTAGTTCAAAGTAACGTTGTGAGATGCTGCAGTTTTTCGTACTGGGGAAGGTGTTCATCTATTGTTAGGCCTATTTTTTCAATTCTGGTTGGCATTATCTGCTTCAATTTGTTGTAGTTTATTCAAAAATAACGTTTTATAACAGTTTTTTTCTGATAGCTGAGATCTGATTAATGACAGTTTTCTAGAAATTTCTCTTACAATTTCATAAGAACCCAGTTCTAATGTAATCACTAATTGCCCAAGACTCCAATGCCAGATCGCTATTTGCCCAAGACTCCAATACCAGTTGTCTTATTTAAAGTGTAGTTATCTTCTTGTTTTAATATATAGTTTCCCCATCTTGTCTTGATGTTGAAATTATATTCGAAGTTGCATTCAATGGTGAGCCCATCGAGGAAGGGGTTGAGGTTATGATTGGAGATCAGATTGTCCCTCGCACGGACAAGTTCAAGTATTTGGGTTCTATCATTCAGAAGGAAGGAGAGGTGGAGGGTGACGTAACTCATTGTATCAAGGCTGGGTGGCTTAGATGGAGAGCAGCGTCAGGAGTGCTGTGCGACAGGAAAATTCTATAAAGCAGCAATCAGACCTGCGATGTTGTATGGTTCCGAATGTTGGGCGGGGAAGAAGGCGTTGGAGAGCAAGTTGGAAGCGGCTGAAATGAGAATGTTGCGTATGCTGGATAGAATACCGAATGCTGTTTTTCGGAATGAGTTAGAAGTTGCGCCTATTGCTGAGAAAGTTAGGGAAGGGAGATTGAGATGGTTCGGTCACATCCGCAGGAGGCAGGCTACGGCCCCAGTGAGGAGGGTAGAGAGTATTTCGGTCGTAGGGGTGAGAAGGAGAGGTAGACCGAGGAGAACTTGGGAGGAGCAAATAAGGTTAGATTTGAAGGACTTAAACCTTAGCGAGACCATGACAGCTGACAGGTCGACTTGGAGGCGTCGTATGAGAGTTGTGGATTCTCTTCTAGGGAGTGGTTCTGTTATTGAGTCTGAGAGTTGGGTTGTCCCGTTTAGCTTTGTCTTAGAGTTGGGTTGTCTCTTGTAGCTTTTAATATTTATCTGTTTGATGCTTGTGGTTTAGTGTTTGGCAGGAGAGGAGTTTTTGGCAGGGAGTGTTGCTCGGAGCCGACCTATATCAGGAGATGAGTTTCCAATGCCCGCTTAGGTAAGTCCCATGAGGTCCAAGCCATGGGCCCAAGTTCGGCTGAATACTTTCACATTCGTAATCATCTTTGTAGAGAACACACACTATTTTTGTTGAGCACTAAGCCGGGGGTCTTCACGGAAACAACCTTTCTATCGTAAAAAGTTGAGGTATGGTCTGCGTACATCTCACCCTCCCCAGACCCTGCTTCGAGCGGGATATACTGGGTTTGTTTGGTTTGGTTTGGTTTACTGATTCAGTAGTTTTCATCTTCGAAGTGAAATTTCAACAGTTGGGCGAAAGCCCTTATTTGAATTCATCTTCCCTGCCTTGCCCATTTTATAACCCTGCTTTCTTGGTACCAGTTTCAGTGTTCAGTTATCTTAAGAGCACCGTCTTCCAGCCACATCCTCTTATGTAATACATCAGTTATTGTAGAAAGGATGCTGAATGCAACTTCTCGAAGTACTTGGAGGCTGAAACTCGTAGGTGTGACGTGTGAGGTATACACTTGGTCATGTTTGTTCCGATGGAACTTTTATTGCTTCTACTCTGAAATCAAAGACCAATTGTTTCTCCCTACAAATCTTCTACAAAATATTAAAAGTTACACTTCTATATTATCTTCCATCTCCTCTTTCATCATTCTCTTCCACCTCTTATAATTCCTAAGGATTTTTTCATGTTAATCCATTTTAGCAAACCGAACACAACGCTAAACACGACACTTGTTTCGCCTTTAAACAGCAGCTATCTTAGCAATCTCAAGGCAGAATACTGCCACAAAAACTAAAGCTACGGCATTTCAGGTCCCAAAAAGTCGGGAATGAGAAGCACGATTTTACATTAGAAAGAAGCAAACACGTTTTCATTAATCGATAAAACTATTCATCCTCCAAAGAAGTTATAACTGAAATCTTAGGGGTGGGAGGAGTGGGGCAGGCCTTAAAAAATTTTCTTGTTGTTTGAAATAAAACGTACTTGGTACTCTGATATTAAAATCAAAATATGACGTAGTCCTAACAGAAGATCAGGTCTAACAATAGCTTTTTGTGAGATGACAGAACACTAAAGTTTTCTGGTAACAACCCCAACAGGTGCTGCTTCTTTGCTCAACCAGAGTCCACCACCAACTGTAACGATGGTTCCATGTAAGTACCTTCAGAAAAGGCAAGACATGGGAGTTATATATAATGAATAAAATATTAAGTGCATGAATAAACAAGAACGCAAGGAAACTGTTGATCAGGGATGTATATATTCAACAAAAAAGTCTGTGTGTGTTTTTCCTCCTTTCTTCACCATTCCTTTATATTTTTGAGGATGCCTTTTAGAGTTATTGATAACAGTGCAATTCTTTTGATGAAACTTTTAGTGAACAATATACTGAAAAAGTATGGTAAGGTCTCATTCTTTTATGTAGCCGTAGCCCGCAGTGCCAGTGGCACTCCTAGACAGAGTTCTGAACGTGACAGTCGACGGCCTATTTTTAATGGTTTCTAAAGACAAAATCGAAGACTGTGAGATGATGTAACTCCCCTAAGAAGCCAACATAGAGCCAACAATATTGTAGTGATGTGTCTGAATAGAAGATTGGTTAAAATTACAAATTAGAGTTATATATGTTATACTGTTTACAGTAAGCATAGTTTAAAGTATAATGAGCTAAGCATACTATATGATCATAAAAGAAAACTAAAACCTAACTATAGTACTAAAACAGCAGTTTTCCAAACAATCAGGATCTTGTAAGAAATTCAGTAGATCAAGGAAGGACCTAGGCAGGTCAGTCAGGAAAGAGTGCTAATTCTCCGAACATATACTCCAGAAAGATATAATAATTCATTTATTGTAATTGGGTTGGTTGAGTTGAGGCTCACAAGGTAGTTCAGGTCTTTAATCTGATCTATAAAGAAACTAAACAGCTACTGCTAAATTGATTAAAAGAAAGGAAAAAGGGAAAAACTTAATACAGGAAAAGGAAGAAAATGTTCACCAACCAGCTTCTGTTGAAAGGTAGAGTGCTGCCACAGCTATAGTCCTCTTTTCTTCAAGTTTATACAGAGGCATGCTTTTTATAGCATTGCTATCAATTTCATAAGTCCCCAGTTTACTCATGCCAGCAGCATCTGCATCTCCGTTTGGGCCAGTAGCGATCCCGACCACTTTGATGTCATACTCATGTACCCATGCTAGACCCAAACTTGCAACAACAGCTTCCTGAAGTAATCATTTTATATTTTATGGTAAACCATATTGAAAAGAAAATTTAAAAAACCTTGTCATCTACATTTAAAATTAAAAAATGCAGTGAAATGTGAAGTAGCACTGATATTCATGGTTTCACCAATAGATAAACCCTAGCCTGTTTCTCCTTTTTGAAATATATAGAAGCCTTTGTGGTACATGGTGAAGGTACCAGGAAATTGAACATATATAACTATACAAGCGTTAGCGTCTACCTAGTTGCCACAAGAATTTTACTCTATCCCTCTCCTTTTGTTTCCTCAAGTAGTGAAATCTTTAACACAAATATTTTTTTCGCATGCAATGACTAAAGCATCCTTCAATAAGTCTATGAATTCTATAAGCTGATGGCAAATCAATGGTAACTGACCTATCAGAATCAGATCAGGGATATTGGTATCCAACCAGATACATCAAAATTAATTTATACTGCACCTTGAAAAAAAGTGTTCAGCTTCTAAACAAGCAATAAAATCTGCTAATTCTTCAGGCTGAAAGGTGGGACTTTCATTTATATCTAGTAAACAGTAAATAATGGAAATCCTAAAGGCAAGACTCCTTCCCTTCCCCCCTGACCAAGTCATGGGTACAAGTCCTCACCCCCTCCCCATATACTTGAATCAATTATTAAATATAGCTCATTCTTTGTCATCAATATTGATCTCTGCAAAAATCTAAGGATCTCTGACTGTGATCTAATGCCAAAAAGGACTATAATTAGCTAAAAAATGATATAAATACAGCTGAACATCTCATATAGATATCAAGCAACTGCAAGAAAATTAGGTGTGATTGGCTGCAAGCAATGCAAAAGTGGCAAGTTCCAAAGCAAATACAGCTTCATGATATAAACAAACCTCTTAGTCTTCTAGGTAATAATAGGAACCAGCTAATTTCTGCTCTCTGTCCTTGGCAGAGTTCAATTTGTTGACTCTAGGCCGAAAATTGGTTGGATCCCGCCTAAATGTGATGTCCAGTTGCTATATGACAAGAACAAATCGAATTAGTAAATTTACTAGCCAAGTAGTATATGGAACTCTCTTTTAAGCTAACATAAAAGTCGTAGGAGGTTGGCTAGTGAGGCATACCGATAAGAAAAGATTCATTCCCGTCAAAAGAGATTGGGGAGAATTAGCAACGCAATCAATCGACGGACTTCCCTCGTACACTATGACCCTGTCTGCCAGATATGTTGCCATTATAAAGTCGTGTTCAACCACGAACGCTGGTTTTTTTGTGTGTAGTATAAACCTCTTTATGACTTTAGATGCAATGATGCGTTGCTCGGAGTCAAGATGTGCACTTGGTTCATCAATCAAATATATATCCGCAGTCTGCAAGAGTTCACAAACTAAACTAAGTTGAAAGCACTCAGTGAGAACAAAAAAATCTCCAACTAATACAATGTGTGTGTGTGTGTGTGTGAGATAGGGAGAGGGGGAGGGGGGATGGGGAAGGCCCCCAACAGGTCTCCCTTGAATGCTGTTTAAAAGTAGCTGTATAAGGTTTTTGCTGTGAATGCAGCTATCCGGTATTGGGTTTGCCTAGATAGTCTCCATGATAAGTAATTGATATAAAAACATACAGATTTTATGCACTGGAATTCGGAAGATAAATAAAAAAAGACAGAAACAGGGAAAACGGGAATAGGCGTGACCACCTAAACACAATTTACATGATAGAACACGTCTCTAACCAGCTACATTCACATATGCTCTTGTAGGTTACACCTATGCTATCAGAATTATGGAAATGTACTAATGTGCTACAGTTTCTTACACCAACTAATAGGTTCCAAAACTGATCCATTTTGACTTCAGATCGAATGAATCTCATAAGGTTTGAAAGAGTAGTAGTTAAATGAATAGACACAGCAAATTGTAATTGTTCTCCTAGTCAGCAATCTAATGTGCATGTACTTTGGTTGGCCACCTAAGCACCTAAGCGGGAGTCGAACACTGAATTGCTTCACTCTACAGCCCAACTAAGTAATCAACGACACTAAATAACACAAAACAAAAAAAACATTTACCTTCCCAAGGCACAGACATATTGCAACTCTTTGCATCTCCCCTCCAGAAAGATCTGCAACTTTTTTATCCATCAATTGCTCAATTAAAAGTGGCTTCATTACACTTGATTTAAACTGAATGTCAGTGAACTTATCATAAATTGAATCATGTAGCAGATTCCGAACTGTTTTTTAGATTCCTGACTAAACTTCTGGGGCTTGTATGATACATTTAATTTGGGTATATTGGTATCAGAGCCATCCACCTTGTCAGGCTTCAGTGAACCAGCCTGTAATTATCATCAAGTGTAACAGACTGTCTTAGAATGATGTTCAATAATCTGTCAAGAATTCATCTGGAAGCTACCACAAGCCAAAAGAAAACACATACCAGCATCCTAATAAAGGTGGTCTTTCCCGTTCCATTCTCACCCAGCATTACAATGATCTGAGAATCAGTAAATTCACCCTCTATCATTTTAAGCTTGAAACTATTCCCTCGGGTTATAGTCATGGTTGGATATTTGTATCGTGCGTATGTTTTTATGTCCTTGGCACTTTCCAGTTGAGTCTCAGCAACCTGGAGGGAAAGGGAAAACAGTAAAAAAAATATCCAAGAAACCAGTAGCGGCCATCTTCAAATTTATTTGAATTTCACCTTAAAAGAAAGAGATTCGTCTCGAAACCGTAGATTTTCAGTAGGTACAAAACCAGCCAAGAATATGTTAATTCCTTCTCTGACAGAAAATGGAAGAGTAACGACGCCGTATGCACCAGGTTCTCCATATAGGCAGCAAATGTAATCCGATAAATAATCCAGGATGCTTAGATCATGCTCCACAACAACCACATAACTGATATTCAAAAACCAAAGCTGAGTGATACTACTTTGTAGGCGAAAGATAAAATACACAAAATTAGAGAGAGAGAGAGAGAGAGAGAGGGAGGGAGGGAGGTCAAAACCTATTAGGCCCGAGTAAGGATCGAATAACTTGAGCAGCCTTGAGCCTTTGTTTCACATCAAGGTAACTCGAGGGTTCATCAAACATGTAAGTTTCAGCTTTCAGTATAGCAACTCCAGCAATAGCAAACCTCTGAAGCTCCCCACCAGATAAATCTTCCACATTGCGGTCTAAAATCTGATTTAGTTCCAGGTCAACACAAATTACTTTTTTCTTGTCTCTCTCATCATTTTGGTCCAGCACTTGTCCAACATGGCCTTGAAAGACTTGTAAAATATCACCAATATTTTGTGGCTTGATAATTGCCTTGTACGATTTATATAGAAATGCACATATACATGTTAGATGAGAAAAAATCAAGTGCCCCATACACTGATTAAGCTATAAATGAAAAGTCACAATTAGAGAAAATCAAAAGAAAAAAAAAAGAGTGCTACTACCCAGAAGTAATGGTTCCACAACAATTTCACATGCCTTTTCTTAATATGGTAAAATTCAAAGAATATTGAAGTGCCAAGACTCCGAAATGAGTACCCAAAGTGGCACAAAATATTAAGGTTTCCTTAAACGATGCGTGCTATTTATAGTAAGTTGTACTCCCTCCGTCCCAACCAAATGTTTACATTTGGTTTGGGCACGGAGACCAAGAAAAAATATAAAGAAGGAGGAGAGAAGTAGGAAAAATGAGTAAAGTGGTGGGACCCATCACTATATAATGTATAAAATGAGTTAGTGGAGGAAAGTAGTGGATGTAGTTGATTTTTATATTATAAAACTTTACTATTTTAGGAAAGTTTGGAAATGTAAAGAATTGAATGGGACATCCCAAAAAGGAAAGTGTAAACAAATGGATGAGACAGAGGGAGTAGTAATAGTACAAAATTACAACTGATATTGCCCCGTGTATTACAACTGATGATGGGCTCAGAAGTCGAAACAAATTCAGAAGTATACCGGAAACATCCAGGATGAAGGATCAAGACCACAGTTTAAATCATAAATAACAGGCATGAAGATATGATTCACAAACATGCTATCGTTATTGGCACAAGCAGTCACACACACCTGAAGGCTCTAGATTTAGACTAAGACACTATAAACCTTCAGTCCTTCACATCCTCTTAATAAAACCATCTACTTTCAAAGCTTAAGAGTAAACATTCAAGCAAATTCTTGCTTATCTTTGATATATTTAATGCCTCATAAACCAAAAGAACCCAAATGTAAAGACACCCGACTTCGAAACAAGCACATGAAAATACAGAACTGATTCCCTCCAAACTAATTTAAGGAATTTTTTTGAATGACAGGTACCTTAAATTTATCTTCCAGGATACGGGTGAAATATTTTTGCAACTCAGAACCCCTGAAGTACGCCAAAATTTCTTTCCAGTCAGGAGGGTTCTGGCAAATAACAAGTAAACAAAAAATTATTAGAATCAGAAAGGAATTCACTGTCTCTGTGATTAGGTAATGGAACATAATTGGATGAACTTTACATTAAAACGACCAAGATTAGGTTTCAATTTCCCAGCTAAAATTTTGAGGGCAGTTGACTTCCCGATGCCATTTGTGCCAACCAGACCAAGAACTTGCCCCGGCTTAGGAGTTGGTAGCCTGTAAAATAAAAGTGAAAATAATATGAACTACCAAGACTGAAGACTTGAATGATTCCAACACTCTTTAGGAATGAAGTTTTACAATTCTATTACCTATGCAATTTAAAGGTGTTGAGACCATAACGATGAGTTGTTTCCTTGTCCAGACTTTTAGGAAGATTAATGATCTGAATTGCCTTAAAAGGGCATTCCTGCAACAAATAGAGGAGGAGTACCAGCTTAGCACATCCTACAGACATACTCTGATAGTCATTAATTAGAGCCTATAGTAACAAACTAACAACCTTAACGCATATTCCGCATCCAATGCACATCTCCTCAGAGATGAAAGCAGTCTTGGCTGCAGACGTGACTTCAATGCAATGTTTACCTGCAAACAAATAGTGAACTAATATAAAAGGAAAAGTAGAAGACAAATACTGGAACAGAACAAATTGTCTCAAATTCCAGAGTGTATTACACTTTCATTGCGAGGTTGAGTTGTTGCAAAGCATTGGCGACCTTAAAGCATAACTAATACAGTGTGTGTGTGTGTGTGTGTATCCATAGATTGATGATCAATTAGGGACTTGAATTCATAGAGCTTTACTATATAGTAAGGCAAATTAGAAATACTTTTACTAAGTAAGAAATCACAACTTGATCAAAAAAGAAAAATACCAAAAATGCTATCTATGAATTCCAAAACTAGAACAAATCCAAACTACAGATAAGCTGATGCATACATAATTAATAAATCTAAAAGATCTAAAAACAGAACAAGCAAGTATTGATAAAGTACCAGTTTTAACAACAGGACATCTTTTTTTGCATTCCTGGCCGCACTTTTTGGGCTTGCATCTTTCGGGATTCACAATTGCAATACGAGTGGATCGACTAGCCATACCTGACATACATGAAGAAAACTAGATTAAGCACAACTTACAACTTGAAGTATTAAACATTAGCACCATCAACTTATTATCAAAGCAAGGTGGCCATTGGTTGTTTATGCTAAACCCTAGTTAAATTCTTGGTTTTACGAAAAATATATATTAGATCGAAACAATACACATAATCACGTTGCACATGTTTATTAAAAATTGAACACAATTGTCAATTGAAGCAAGCAAGCAAGCAACATGTAATGTAGTTGTAGCAGAAAGAAACTTTACTTGAATTAAGCAGATGTGATGAAACCTTTAATTTGAATACTTGAGAGGAGAAAACAGAAACAAAGCTAAGCAGAACGAGCAAATATTATGAATTAATACAAATATTATGTATTGGTTGAGTGGGGGGCAAGTAATACGTTTAACGTCATATTTAACTACACAACAAATTCGGCAAGTTTTATTTTCTTTTTTCCTTTTTTTTTTCTTTTCTTCTTTAACCAGATACACATTTGCCAATCCTTCGTTACTTGCTTCTCACACGAAAACATCAAAAGTTAATTTATTCTAACTTCCTTTCCTCCCCGTTCTTTTCAAGTCTTTTTTGATTATTTTTCCTTAATTGTGAAGGACCTTTAAATGTACAAATTAAATTGATAATATAAAAATATGTAGATATTAATATTTTTAATTTTTGACTATATATTAATGCTTTTTTTTAGTTCTTTTTCATTAAAAAATTATAACAAATCTTCACATTCAAGTTCATATTTATCATAACCACCTAATTTTTTTGTTAAGTCAGCACCATTGTATAACATAGGTCTGTCAATTTGACACGTGACACGTGAACATGATATAAAATGACACGAAAATACGGTTATGAGTTTTGATTTTTGGTACACGAAACACGAAAGTACACGAACACGAAGTTACACGAAATATTTAATGTCGGATATGGTTTTTCATTTTGGGTACACGAAAGTAAACGAAATAGAATGTTATATTTTTTATTTTTTATATATCATAATAAATGTTATATAAGTATTTTATTTTACGTATTCAATAGTATTTCGTGTATTTTTAATCACTCATTTTACATATTCAATATATTTCGTGTATATTTTCTATATTTGAATATAAACGTTTCGTGTAAACAAAAACTACACGTAACTTCCGTGTACTTTTCGTGTACTTTCGGGTTGACATGAAGCGAAATGTTTCGGGTTTGGTTTTAGCTATGAGTACACGAAATGATTTCGGGTCGGTTTCGATTTTAGCTATGAATATACGAAAACACGAAAGTACACAAAACGAAACGATTGCCAAGCCTAGTATAACATCATGAGTGTAATATTTGAAAATAACAAACTACTTGAAGCATCTTCAATCCCATTGGCTTGACTAAAATAATATAAAATAATGATGGGTTAAAATTTGTTGAATCTATAAGTTGTTATAGTCCAATGGAATTGGCCATAACGATTGGCTAAATTTTAAAAACAATATTATTTTATTTTTAAACAATAAATTTTTGAAAAAAATTTAAATTTAATGAATTAATATTAACACTTATTGATTATTTAAAAAAACTAATCTATACTATTATATAATAGCCGGAACAATAAAAATTTTGGTACCTGTTTTTTGCCGGAACAATAAAAGTTTTGGTACCTATCTTTTGGTAACTCGTAAATTTACTTATTTACCATTCATTATAAGGAAAAATATATACGATATCTATAGTATTAAAACTCCTAAAATAAATAATAACATAATATAATTAATGGTAATTAGTCGATTGCTTTTTTTCACATTTACTTTTAATTGAAGATATTACTCATCATAAACATCTAAATCTATACTATTATATAATAGTCGGAATATTAAAAATTTTGGTACCTGTTTTTTTGTACTTCGTGAATTTACTTATTTATCCTTTATTATAAAGAAAAATATATACGATATCTATACTATTAAAACTCTTAAAATAAATAATAACATAATAGAATTAATGAATTAGTAGATTGCCTTTTTTAACGTTTACTTTTAATTGAAGATATTGCCTTTTATAAATACCTAAAAACATCAATCATATCATATCTTTCAATCATTAATATTTTCTTTCGAATTAAAATACGTTACCTTTTAAATTTAAAACTAATCTTACAAACATTAATATATACCCAAAAATATCACACCATTAAATTAAAATTAATTAATTATATAATAGTTGAAACATTAAAAATTAAAATTAATTAATTATAATCCGTAAAAATGAGTATATAAAATTAAAATTAATTAATTATATAATAGTTGAAACATTAAAAATTTTGGTAACTATTTTTTGGTATGTGTTTTAGTATTTCGTGAATTTACTTATTTAACCTTCATTATAAAGAAAAATATATACGATATCTATACTATTAAAACACCTAAAATAAATAATAACATAATATAATTAATGGTAATTAGTCGATTGTCTTTTTCACATTTACTTTTAGTTGAAGATATTATCTTTTATAAATACCTAAAAGCATCAATTATATCATATCTTCCAATCATATCATATCTAGCAATAATTAATATATACTCAAAAATATCACATCATATCTTGTAATTACTAACAAAATATAATAGAAATTCGTATACTAGACCATTAGATTTTCAGTAAAAAATCAGAATTGTTAGATCTAATGATTAAATATATTATATAATTAAATTATTTTAATAAAATTTCAAGGTTCGAATTCTATCAACGACATATATATTTTAGAATTTTATAATATAAGTTTTAAACCAAGCATGCCATTAATTAAATTTATATTAAATTATTAATATTAAAATTAAAATAAAATATTGTAAATAATGATTATATAATAATATAATTGTAACATAAAATAAAATTTATTACATATCAAAATAAATTCATGCATAAGCTAGTTGATCTTAAAATGTGATTATTTACTTTTTGAATTTTAAATTAACAATTTTAAAATTTTGATTTACTAATAGGAAATTTAACAAATATACTAGATTTTTAATTAGTTATTCCAAAAATACTATCTTTTCAAATTAATTGCAAATATACTATCTTATCTATACTATATTATAATAAACGAAAGGAGGTATAATTTGTAGTTGGTTACCCCCTTATTTTTGGTTACCCCCTTATTTTTTGTTATTCTCATTCACAACCGTTAGATCTTCAATTCAAATAGATCATGACCGTTAGATACAACAATACTAAAAGTTGAAGGTCTAAGGTTCGAATCCCGCCAACAACATTTTAATATAAAATTAATACTAGATTATGTTATATAGAAAGGTTGAAGGTTCGATTTCTACCAAAAGCATATTAATTTAGATTTAATACTAAACTAAAAATAATGTTTAAATAATTATATATGCTAAACTATAAACAAATTTTAAAAAAATAAAAATAACCCGTGCTTTGCACGGGCTATAAGCTAGTATCATCTAAATTGCAAAAATACGGGATGCAACTACATTCAACCATATGCAACTGTTTTTATAATTTAGTAAAAATACTATCTTATTTGTAGTGGCTGCGCAGCAGGTTGCATTCTGAATGCAACTAAAAATTGTAATTTAATTTTTTATTTTTTTTACCAACTTCCAGATCTATATAAGTGCTGAGCATCATCAAAAAAATTGAAATTTAACTTTTAGTTTTTAGTTGCATAACAGTTGCATATGCACATAAATGAATGCAACTAAAAATTGTAATTTAAATTTTCATTTTTTTTTACCAACTTACAGATCTATATAAGGGCTGAGTATCATCAAAAAATGAAAATTTGACTTTTAGTTTTTAGTTGCATTCAATTACTGCGCAATTAATTTAGCAAAAAAAAAAATTGTTGCGCAATCATTACAAATAAGATAGTATTTTTATTAAATTGTCAAAACAATTACATCTGGTTGCATCCCCTTTTTTTGCAATTTTTTTCTAAAAAATGATATTTTTGTAAAAGAACTTTAAAATTACAGTATTTTTGCAATTACATTCATACACGCTGATGCCAACAACATGTTGGTGTAGTGGTTGAGCCACTGGCCTCCTTTGAAGGAGGTTAGGGGTTCGACTCCTACGTGTGTGTGAGTTTCTTAGTTTGTATTAGGTTTCCTTTCTGTATTTTCTATATTTGTAATGGCCGGGGGTCCTTCGGAAACAGCCTCCCTATTGTATAGGGGCATGGTCTGCTTTGAGTGGTATTATAACTGAGTAAAGTTTCGTTTTCATTTTTATTCATACACGCTGATATAACGCCACCATTCTTCTTTGTATTTCTTTGTGTGTTGATTTCACTTTCATACATGCTGATATAACGCCACCATTCTTCTAATTAGTTATCTACTCATTATTCTTTCGACTTCATACATTAAATTAAATAATATTATTAACATAAATTTTCTTTGTACCCAGATACAAACAATTTTAGAATTTATTTGCTTTCTATTTTTTCAAATATATTTGATGCAGTTTATTCCATTTTTTTAAAGAGAAGTCCTCTCAAATTATTTATAAAATATTTTTTTTAATTAATAAAATTTATAAGAGGTACCGTCCTCTTTTATTCCAAAAAATTCGTATAATTTTAATTAAATATTAAAATGTCAATAAAAAGTTTAATAAAATATAAAAACGTCAAACAACCGGCCAACCCACGCGTGCACGAGTCCAACAGGTTTCCATCGACACGGCACGGCCCGCCTAACCTATACGTGCCATTCCCAGGTGCTTGCTCAACTGAACCGGTCCGGTTCAAACCCGGCACAACACGACCGACACACTCATTTGGCCACCTCTCTATCTGCAGTGCTTCAACATATATAGACATGCTGGTCGGAGACACCAAATTTTAAAAGATACCTAAAGGTTTAGCTACCTTGGAAATGCTCTTACACCAATAATCCAAATTTTGATGAAATGTTAATTTTTGCATAAATTTCTAATATGAGCTTCATAAAAAAGTAGGTAAGTAAAATCATGATTGATATGAAAATCGAAAAATTCATCATAACTTATGAGTATGGTGTTTAGTATTGTTCTCTAATTCGAAAAAACAACATTTTTCATGTTTTTTGCTCTCTAAAACTGTTTTCTAGATACCCTCCTCAAAGGGCCTCCTTTGAATGTATCAAAGCTCCCTTAAATCTATCTTGTTCTGTCTGAGCTTCTATCTGAGCCCGGCAATCACTGCAATTTTTTTTCATTAGGTTTAAAATTAAGTACTTGGATTATTTGAAGTACATTATAAACATCTCGCAAGCTTTTGTTAATATAACGGGGGTCTCGGGTGCAATCATTTTCATCGGTGTAGTCCCCATCCCAGATGTTGACAAACATGCCAATAGGAAAAGGGTTCAGGTTCACCAAATGATTTCTTCATCCAATCCGATTCATCTGAAAAGGACCATTTACACACATCAAACAAAATTAAGTAACAACTTAGTACTTAAGACAAATACAAAATTTAAGTAACAAATATTTGTACTTGAGACAAATAGTTCATGTCTGTGCTTTTAACTCTTGGCTGTGGATACAACATCCATCAGACATGCCTCTTGCAAGTTGCAAATGTAACGGGAACCTGGATACAACCTTTATACACAGCAGAGCATGTTCGTATGTATGAACACAGATCTCCTGATTTGCCTTGAAACTGCATGGTGCATACAGATTGCATCCGAGACTCCCGTAATATTATTACAAAGGCAATACGATGAATATTATATTACAGACAAGGGAGGATCTTATCTAGTGCAAGGGCACGGGACACACGAGTTTCCCATAAAAATTAAGAAATATAGGAATGCCTTCCTAAAAATTTACTCGATGCCTCCCTAAATTAAAACTTCTAAATCAGCCCATGTCTACAGACCCAAGTTTCATGTCCAGACTCTGGACTCACCTTGAACACAACAAGAGCAAAACTTCATTGCAGTTCACACGCTGTGCAACAGACAGAATTGAAGTTCGCAAAATAATGATTATTAAACTAAAAAATCACGAGGCTTTCTACAGATCTAAAATTTTTGTTTACGAAAGGAAGTAAAAAGCTGCTGCTGACAAATGAGGAGAGCTGGAGAGAATTAAGGTAGGTCACAAAAACATGTGTAGAAAGGAGCTGTATTATGAGTACGTATGTGGGTACGTGGTAAACGAGGACACGTGACACATTATAAGACCAGTTGTCATCTTAACAAATTTTGGTTACATATAGATTGTAAAAGGTTAATCTCTATTCTTGACTTTCCTTCTCTGTTTATCTGTCCTGAGTTTCAGAAACTAAGCATCAAGTTGTAAGTGCTGCTAAACCAGTATCAACCTTCAAACTTAATTTTCCTCTCCAATTTTAAATTGAATAATTGAATTACCCCCGCATGAAGAATCTATTACCTCAGGAACTTGATCCTTATGTGTGGTAATAAAGTTTTCCGAGAGCCATCTTTCAGTCAGCGTAGCAATTTATTTGTAACTTCATCATATCTCAACTGAACCTGATATGCACCCATTAGGTGAATTCGACAACCTACATGCGATTCCCTACTGTTGTAGGGAGAATTTCGTTACAACACGAAATTGGAGGTTGCTGAATTTATGGAGCAAAATACGGATATTTTGCTATGAACATGAAGAACATGAGAGGAGATTGGTGTTTGTTTGTGGCTGATCTTGTTGATAGATAGTCAGGGGTGAGCTGAGGCGTATCCAAACAAGGTGCCTACGTACCCTATTTATAGGGATCAAGCCATACGTAGTTCTTGGAGAAGAAGTTACCTAGGCGGGCTAGGGTTTTAAGAGATAAGCCATAGTCCAAGCCCACTCGTTTAGGGCTGACGTGGCAGTGAGCCATCAACCCTATCCGTGATCCATGGCCCAGCTGTGGAAGCCCATAGTCTCGAACGGATAGAATTGGCTAATAAAGAAGTAACAAGGGCCTTGCATGCGACCTCGAGGGGTCTGGCCATGCGAAGCGAACCCTAGTGTCCAGCTACTCATGCGACCTCGAGGGGTCAGGCCATGAGCCTTCCAGAGAAGAGGAGATAGTGATCTCGCTGTAGTGACCCCGCATTGGAGGTTATGTGCGAAGCGATCCCTTGACGGGAGCCAAACGAAACGAAGCGATCCCCGGCATGAAAGGCGCATAGGCCTAGCGTGAGAGGCGCAGATGCCTAGCGTGAGAGGATAGACAAGGTGCTCCTGTAGCGAGGTGGCCTTGTTGCTAGAGGTGGCCCTGTAGCGAGGTGGCCCTATAGCGAGGTGGCCCCGTAGCGAGGCAGCCCTGTAGCTAGGTGACCCTGTAGCGAGGCAGCCTGTAGCGAGGTGGCCTTGTAGCGAGGCGGCCTGTAGCGAGGTGGCCTTGTAGCGAGGTGGCCTTGTAGCGAGGTGGCCCTATAGCGAGGCGGCCCTGTAGATGCGACCTCGAGGCCGGGCTAGCATGAGACGCCTAGAGGCCTAGCGCGAGACGCCTAGAGTAGCAGCAGGAGGTCATAGTGAGGCGACCGCTAGGGCGGGATCTTGTCTTCGAGAGATTGTCTTCAAATAATATGATGAGATAAAGGTGAGGCGATCCCTGACCGGGCCTCACGCCTTGTTGATCCTTCTTCAATATTTAAACCCATTAGTAGATAATTGAGCCCATTAAGAGAGGTGGGCCCCTTGCATAGTCGTTTGAGCCTGTTTAGGATCTATGTCGAGATTCGGGCATAACACCTACCAATTTATGACATGCAATTCCGTAGCAATTTATGAACAAAGAACTCGAAGAATCCCCTGATTCTAATTTTATAATAACTCATGATAGAAGGCCGCTTCTTGGACATAGTAAAGATTTCACCATCAGAGACACCGAAGCTTTCATAATAAATCTTACATCTAGAGATTTGTAAGCCAAATCAGACAGAAAATCAAAGAATAAACAGCAGTTTTGTCAAAAAAATAAAAATAAAATAAACAGAAGTTATCAAGTATGAAGGAAGAAACGTCAAAACGCATTTATTGACTTTCCCTACAACCTTGCGGAATTTAACTTGTTGCTTGCCTATTATTTGACCATATGTAGCAAAGAATTTTGATGCCTACTTATAGGGCCATGCGGCACACCAAGTTTTTGCAGATATTCGATATTTTGCGACAAAGTTGTTGGAATGCAATACTAAAGCACATAACGGCTACCTCACAGCACCATCAGCCACATTATGATCACTATCCAACAAACCGATGAGTAAACTGAACACAGGTATAAACTAATTAGTAGCAGCTTTCATATATAGTGCAACTCAATGAAATGGCTTCATCAAAAATATATACTACCACGATCTTTAGAAACTGTAGCCAAGTTAGCTGGAACATAATACTTCTATCTGTTTACGCGACTATTATAATACACACGATGCAGATTCATTTAAATTAGTACAAAAACTAAGAACCACCTAAGGGTTCTCAAGTTCATACCAGGGCCTAAACTTAACTTTCCCTCTCTTTTTCAAAATTGTATCAAATCTCAACTAACCTTAATACATCTATGACCTCCGGAACTTCATCCTTACGTGCGGTGACATGCCTTTTGAAGAACTCTCTTTCAGTTATCGCCTAAGTTGATGTCAGCAGCTAACTCGGGTTGGGGCCTTTATTTGGTGCCAAAGTTTGCATAACCAAACACCTTGGGACAATTCTTTTCACAAAGCTATACATAAGAATTTTAGGTATAGCAGAAAACCCAGATGGACTGCATTGCAATGTATCAACAAAGACCTCCAAAAATTCTTTAACATGCTTTTTAACTTCATGAGAGGAGGCTCCTTCCCGACATGCTTCTTTAACTCCATGAGAGGAGGCTCCTTCCCGACCACTGATATAAATCAATATATCGTTGTACACATCTAAATTTTACATTACTATTAGCATCTATCCAATACGAGTGTGTTAAAAAAAATCAGTAGAGAAAAGGTCATCTAACATCAAGGTAATACATCAATGTAAATTACAAAAATTAAGATTACAATCACAGAATGTTATTCAAATATGTCTCTTATACATACACAAATTTATATTCCACATCTAATTATAATTAATATAATTTCAATGCAAAACATTATTACATGCATTTTCACTACAAGAAATCTGGCAATAGACGACACGTATCAAACAACACCCATGGAAAAAAGTGTTGCCCGAAATGATCAGACAACTGTTATTTTCCTACTCGAGAAAGTATTGTGTAATCCAACATTCACACAATGGGCCAAAACCGTTGTGTGATAAATCTTACCAAATGTTATAGGGAGAATATTGTATAACAATATTTTGGAGGTTTGCTGGATTATCGGAGCAAAATACGGATATTTTGCTAATAAAAGAAGAACAAAGGATTAGGGTTTGTGTGTTTGAATGTGGCTGAGCTTGATAGGTGTTTCTCTTCCGTATCAAGGTGCCTACGTACCCTATTTATAGGGATCAAGCCTGACGTAGTTCTTGGGCCACAAGTTACCTAGGCGGGCTAGGGTTTTAAGAGATAAGTCAAAGTCCAAGCCCATGTAGCTAGGGCTGACGTGGCAGTGAGTCATCAACCCTATCCATGATCCATGCTCTAGCTGTAGAAACCCATGGCCTCGAACGGATAGGTTTGAAATGAAAGATCCATCAGGGCCCTTGCATGCGACCTTGAGAGGCCTGACCACGAGAAGCGATCCCTGTGCCTAGCTACTAATGCGACCTTGAGAGATCTGGCCATGAGCCTTCCAGAGAAGAGGAGATGATGATCTCGCTGTAAGTTACAGATGTGATGCAAAAGCGAAGCGATCCCCTGGCAGGCATCGCCAGCGAGGCGCAATCATGTAGCGAGTGAGGTGCTCCTGTAATAGAGATATTATTGCCAAGGCATGTTGGGCTGATCCCAATAGTGGGCTTTAGTGACCCAATCTTCATCTTCTAGGCCCATCATGAACCATTAATTTAGCTAATTAAATCAATTTAGCCATTATGCCAGATTTGGGCATAACAACTACCCCCGAGTCCATATTGCCATTGGAGATGCGATGTGGACTCAAAAATTACGAGTTGTCACCGCGAAGCGAGCCCAAGAATAGATATAACCATTAGAGTAGTCGCGACCCCAAGAATTTGAAAGGTTTTGACAGCTGTTGCGTCTCGAGATCCGCTCTGGATTGCTAGGATGATGACACGTGTAGCATACCTTTCTCTCTCCTGCCTACTATATAAACTCAGATTTCCCAATCATTTGTCACTTTCCTTATAAACAACACAACGAATTGCTGCCAGTTTGCTCCCGGATCAAACAGAGAACCAGATCGCCTTCGTACAAGAACGACCTCAAACTTTTCTCAGATCTTTACACTTTTCTTCAATCAACAGTAAGATTCCTTCCCTTGTTCTTCATTTTTAATTCATTTAAATGCATGCATAGTATATAATTCCTTCTTTTATCACTTATTCATGTATGCGACGCGAACCCGAATGTATGCGACCCCTTCTTTATAATTTGGCACTGCGAGCCTAGCCCCGCTAGGATAGAAAATGCGATCCCTCATTTAGATGCAAAACAATCCTTTCCTTTTAAGAATACAAGTCAACCCTTCCACCGCGTGCGATGTGAGAACACTTAGATCCTTCTATATTTCTGAATCCCCTTAATATTCTGTAAGTGCACACACTAATAATTCACTTTTACAGATGTCTACGGACGATAGCTCAAGGACTCCTTCACCCCTTCCCCACATCACAATAAGCGAGCAAGCGGCCGCTAACATTGCCAAAGCTACCAGTGCGAGTGACAGCTCGTTCAAGTTGTACTTGGATCACCATTGGTCCAATGAAGAATATACTCGGGAAACCGATTTATGCTCCTGGAAAACCAAACACCCGTCTGCCTCGCAGAATACATCTGTCGGAGTCCCTTCCAGTTCACAGAATCAACCGTCTCCCCAAATTCCTTCATCTATTCAAGACGAAGTGAATGAACTCCTAGAGAAGGGAAATCAGCTTTTCTCCAGTATCCCCAAACTCCTTTCTCCTATTAATAAGAACTTTCTTCCTCCGACCCCCATAGAGATTGCCAGCGACTCCTCCACAAACTCACTAGGTACTGCTTGTAACGCCCCCAAATCCGGGGTCAGTAGATTTGGGCGTCACGCTAACAAACTCAACAATTCTAACTAAAAAAAAATTGGCCATGATGTATTCGTAAATACAACATAAACCTGCTGGATACTAAACTAAAAATCTGAAAATCAAAATAAAACTGAAATAAAAATTTAAAACTCAATCAAAAGCTCTTTGACCCCAACTCCCAACTCAGGATCTTAGGTTACAGTTCTAGAAACAAGAAAACCCAAACCAACTTAAATACAAATCTATTTACAAAACTTATACAAACTTAAATCACTGGTATAACTTCGAATAGAAGTATACCAGGCCAACTACTCAAATACATACTATAACTACTAAAACTATAATTTACATACAACAAATCAAACAATAATCTAAATACCCTGATCCACGTCAGCTTCCTTCACCTCGTCTTGCTTGCTCTTTCTGAACTGCGCAGGTACTTCTCGCCAATACTTAGCTTACTGAAATATTAGATTTAAAAACAGCAAGGGTGAGCGAAAGAAATGCTCAGCAAGTTATAAAATAATAGCACTGAATAATTAAATGCAATAACTGCAATTCAAGAAGGATTAACTTAAAAAGGAAAATGAACAATAGATATGAGCGAATGAATGCTCACCAATCTATAATCAATACTATACTTGAAATCTGGATTCTTAACTTTAACAGAAGTAATATTATTTAAAATATTTATAACTCAAAATCAGAATTTAATAACTGCAAAGGTTCGAAAAACTAGATTCAATACTTTTAATACTTGCAAAATACTTTAACTATCGCTTTAACAAAATCTCCAAGAAATTCTCATTTACTCAAATTTCATTCATGTCACTAAGCGTTCGCACACCTAGCTGCCTAACCGGCCTGACAATCATGAGTTTGAATAAATAAGAAGATCTCAAATCATTCTCGGTTCTCACTATCACTGCACAACACATGCCACAGTGACCGTAATAACCGTGAATTAGTTTTCCACCAAGCAAAATATAAACCTACTCTTACAAAATACCAATACCAATTTTCTGCACTCATACTCTTTCTCATAACATAAACACCACCCTTTAATATTCTAACATAACACTCTTCTATTTACTACTAACCATCTCTGCCCCAGATAAAACTTTGAGAGAAAGAATATCAAGAATTTTTCCAATCATTCTTACTCCACTTTCACGTACAATGTTACTTGCGAAGGGAATAACTGAAAAACTTCTATCTATCCTTAATCTCATTATTTTACTGAGGTTTCAACTTTTATCATATAGACAACAATTAACTCTGAAATACACAATTTCTAAACCGATAATCATTTAAAGTAAAACAGGTATATCTTATCAAAACATTCCTCTCATTAAAACTATTCTATCAATAAAACATCAAAACATTCATCTCTTTAAAACCATTCCACAAATAAAACATACTTTCCGTAATACTTTTTGAAACATTTAAATTGATTTTATTATTTTTCTGATTACGGACAATACGGGTGATCAGCCACGTAAAGTCTTCCTTTCTTTGAAATTAGGTTATCAATTAGGCAACACATTGGCCTTTAATGCTGGACTAGGACCACCCTAGCCTCTTACGCTAAACAAAGGTGCTGGACTAGGACCACCCTAGCCTCTTACGCTTAACAAAAGTGCTGGACTAGGACCACCCTAGCCTCTTACGCTTATCCAACTTATAAACCATCATATTATTACTTTAAAACATTTCACTTTTCAGTCCTTTATACTCACTGGCAAAAGACCAGCCCAGTATAAGGAAATTTTAAAAACATCTTTAATTACTTAAGCCATTTTAATGAGCGACAATACTTAAGAAAGAATAATACTGGCAATAAAACTGTATTTCTACTTTTCACATGATATATGAATAAAATATATCCTTATCAATACTTTGAAGGAGAGAATACTAGCAATACGGATTTGAAGGGAATAATTATATTGAATAAAAACATATGTATCTCGCTTGAACGATAAGCGAGGGTTAGTACACTTGCCTCGTTTCCACGCGTCGATTCGATACTTAATCTCGGTCTTTATTCGATCACGCATACATCTTCTTCAATAACCCGTCAACATGCACTGGCTCTATATCGAATCCCTAATCATACTTGAAATAATAGTAAAGTACTATTTAGTACATAAACAATCCAATCGATAACTAATTACTTATAACTCACAAAGCAATACATACATAAATATATATATCCACACCTCATTAATCATCACATATGTACTTAAACACTTATACACATATATGCCTTTAAATCTTTAAATCAAATAATTTAAATAACTTTAAAACGCAGGGGATTTTTAGAAAATTTCGGCATGTAGTATTCGTTTATCGGACTATGGGCACAGCCCCTCAAATACAATTCATCCCTGCTTTTCAATTCAACCAATCCAAGGAAATAACAAGCTGTTTCTATGACAGCAACATAAATTAAACAAATAATGAAAAGTACCCGCCCAGACATGCGGCACCTAGCACATAATGAAAAGTATCCGCCCAGACATGCGGCAACTAAACACGTAAGAAAAATAAACTACGTTTATCCACATTTAAGCCAACACCACGTAGTTGACAATTATGACTTCTGACAATTACTACGACCCGACTTATACCATTTAACACATAGACATTTACTGATAAGGCAACTCTTATAACTACGCATTGCATGACCATAACAATTAGCACTTAGCACTTTAGCAATTAACAATTACAATTGAAAACCAACAACTAACAACTAGAAATTTCTCCACTAAAACACTAACTTTATTCACTAGGATCGTTTAGCACATACACTAGCAATTTAAACTAATTAACTTACAACCAACAATTAGCAATATCCATACTTTACAACAATTAAAACCAACTCGCAATTAATACCACTAATTACAATTAACAAACATAAACTCTCCGAATAATCACGGACATTAAAACAATAACTTACAATTTAAAATTAATTAAAATACAACAATTAATAATTATCAACTATGCTCTTCAAATTAACTACGGGAATTACAACAACATTCTCAAAATTCGAAGAAAATCTAATTATAAAAATCAACATATCTAACTTGCAATTTAAACTAATTAAACTACAACAATTACATAATTTAATCTAAAATTGACAATTAAACAATTACATCGGAGAATTAAAATAACTAACATAAATATAAAATAAATAAAATTATACCTTTTAGCATATAAACATTTACCATTTAGTCCACTCGTATAAACTCCACAAATAATACCAACATCACCACATATTATCCGAAAATTAATAATTAGCAATTATCGAATACTAAGCCCGAATATAATATTGAAGCCTCAATTAGTACTAAAATCATAATTACAATTCACAATCATCAAAATCCCCAAATATTAACAAGACCACTATATAATTCCAATAATTATAATTAACAACCGACAATTTAACAATTGCTAAACTCAAACAATTATAGCTAACATATATCGACTCTCCGGATTAAATCCCTGAAATTAAACAATATTCATAATCTAATTACAACAATTAACACATTAAGCTCACGATTTACATAAATTTAAATTACAACACTTACTAATTAGATTACCACAATTAAACAATATATCATAATTCACCACTAATTAAATATGAAAGTTAAATAATTAGAACACAAAAATATACCATTTTCGCTTTGGTCCGATTAAACCCGAAAATCCATCTCCACCACAACCATCTCTCTCTCTCTCCCTCTCTCTCTCTCTCTCTCTCTCTCTCTCTCTCTCTCTCTCTCTCTCTCTCTCTCTCTCTCTCTCTCTCTCTCTCTCTCTCTCTTGTCCTTACTGCTGCTACCTCACGCCCCTCTCCCTGCTGCCTTGCGCTTCCACCTGCTCCGCCCGCTGCTGCTATTGCTCCGACCACCCCCACCGCTGGCCTGCCTCCCCCTTCCTCCGTCGTCCTCTTCATTCCACACCCTACACACGCGAAATACACACACCTGCACACACACACATATATATATATATACATATATATATATATATATATACACACACACACATCTCTCTCACTTTCTCCCCATCTCTTTTCTTCTTCCCCCTTTTTTTTTTTCTCTTCCGACTCTCGAATCTTCTCGACTGCTACTGCATTTTCTTATTAGTATGTTATTGGGCTTGGCCCAATACATATGTGCTAACACTACACATTCCACCCGGCCCAATTGTAACACTTTAATCCGTTTTTAAAACTAATAAGTAACTTTCATGAATCGAAATTAAATAAAATATTCGAAAAGTTAAACTTTTCATTTTTAAAATAAAGAATATAAATTTACGAACACGCACATATTTTCGAAATATTTTTCGGATCAAAAATGAATTAAATATGAAATTTACAAATTTTGATCCTTTAAATACAATAAAACTCTTAAAATCATTATAAAATACTAAAACACCCAAATTAATCCACCCAACACTTTTAAAAACTCAATAAATATATAAAGACAATCTTACAAAAGATTTCATGATTTTTAAGCCCTCCGATAATTAAATAAATATTTTTGAAGATCAATAATACTAGATTTAAATACTTTTAAATCACTAAAAAAAAATACAACTAAAAATACTGGGGCACACATAACACAATATATACTCATATAAACTCGACACTAAATATCGTTGAACTCTACAACGATATTCTCAAATCCAATTCCATACTTTAAATACTAATTAACATAATTAAAACAATAATAATAATAATAATAATAATAAATCCTACAATAATCCGGGATCTTACAGAAGGGGTTGGTCTTCCTTCGCAAACGAGGCCTTCAGCTGCGAAGAAGGCTTCTTTGAAAAGGAAAGCTCGCGAGGAGGCCTCGTCCTCTCGAGTTATTGTTACCACTAGCGAGGGTATTCTCCTCGTCATAACACGACCATTACTCCGTCCTTGTTAACTTTAACACTGCTCTCATCTTTACTGTTCTTGCATTTGTATAACTTGTATTATTATGCTTCTAATTGTATTTCACTTCCACTTTTCAGGTATGTCGGGTAAGAGCGGTCGCAGACCTCCTTTTCTCCAAAAAAGCGGGGCCATCCCCGTCGCGAAGACTACTACAATCCCTCCCAAGCCAAAGACTACTGAACTGCCACCTCCTCCACCATTGTCGCAGAACCGAGATTGCTCAGCGAACCCAGGGTACCCCTGAAGATCATGTCTCCAAGAAGACTAGAAGGGACGAACCTGTGCTTCCTGTTCCTAAGCACCCAGCAACTGCTACTCCTGTTCATCACCTCTTTGCGAAGCATGGGTATAATCATGCTACTGAAGAGGAGTGTACGAGCTGGGTGGGAGCCGAGCTGATTGACAATGCTGAATCTCTTTCCAAGTGCTTGTCTGAAGCGTTCATCCGTCAAACTTCTCATCTCAAGGAGTTAAAGACCCTTGCATCCGTCAAAGCCAAACTAGAGAAGGAGGTCGCAGTCCTTAAGTTCCAGAAGGAAGAGGACAGGAGGTCGCTGATGAAGACTCACAGACTCGCCCTTGAAACAGAAACTGCTAATCCCTGAAGGAGGCAGAGGAGCTCGAGGAGAGAGCATGGGGAAGAGCTGGGAAAATTGAAGAAGGAGCTCGAGGCTGCCAAGCTTGATCACGACGTTGTAGTGGAGGCTGCCCAGGTTGAGTATATGAAGGGCTTTATCCGAAAAGTTCCTGACTTTGACTGGGAAAGGCTCGGGCCTGGTAATGCTGAGTTCGCAGAGTCTCTTCGCAAAGAGATCGAAGAAGAGGATGCGAAGGAGGCAGCCAGGCTCGCTAGTGAAGCCACACAGACCAACGCAACTGAAGCCGCAAAGCCATGAATTATTCTTTTGTTTCTAAGTACCGAACTGGGGATGCGGACACCCCTTGAATGTCTCGCAGCATGTAATATTATTTTGTTTTAACTCTGATAACCCTTTAACTCTAACAACTGCATTGGGATCGCATAGCGGCCCTAATTATGGATTGGCATCACTTTTACTTTTCCATCTTGTGTTGTCTCTTGTTATTTTTGCACATAACATGTTTGCATAAGCAATTTAGCTTCGCTTCCTTAGTACTTTGACTTCGAGATTATATTTTTATTTCATCTTTGCATGTTGAATTGTCTTGAATAGTGCTAGATTTGCATGCCTTTGCTTAGATTCCTTAGATTGTTGTAGCAGTAACTTCAAATGCGATCCTTGCATCATTGAGATGGCTTGGACCTTAGTATGTTAATGTTAACAAACAAGCAAGTAAAATTTGATGCACAATAAAAAGTAATTCGTAAAGAAATTGAACTTTTATATTGATAAACGGGGCGAAGCCCGAACAAGTTGACAAGCGGGGCGAGGCCCAATAAATGATAAGTGGGGCGAGGCCCAAAAAGTGGTAAGTGGGGCGAGGCCCAAAAAGTGGTAAGTGGGGCGAGGCCCAATGTCATTACATCATAAAGGGAGGGTGTCTATATGATCACTACCCCCCAATATTTTGTATGAATTTATTCATGCGAAATAGATAGAAACTACCAGGAGCGATGCCTTCACTGATAGTATTTGCGTAAGTGTTCCGCATTCCAAGCTCGCGGAATAACTTTATCCTTCATGTCTGTGAGGTAGAAAGTTCCCTCTGAGAGAGTAGCATAGATTTTGTAAGGCCCTTCCCAATTAGCACCAAAGACTCCATGACCCGGGACCTTAGTGTTAGGCATGACTCTCCTAAGCACGAGGTCGCCTGTCTTTAAAGAACTTACTTTGACCTTCCCATTATAGTACCTCGCTGTCCTTTGTTGGTAAGCTGCGAGGCGAAGCTGAGCCTCGCTTCTTGTTTCTTCTATCATGTCTAAGTACAATCTGTGATTGACCTCGTTTGCTTCGGGATCGTAATGTTCCCTTCTAAACGACCCGGAACCCACTTCGACTGGGACCATGGCCTCGCAGCCATATGTTAAAAAAAGGAGTCTCTCCAGTGGTGGTCCTTGGGGTCGTGTTGTATGACAACAAGACCCTTGGTAATTCTTCAGGCCAATTGCCTTTGCTCTCCTCCAACTTGGCCTTCAAAGTATGTTTGATGATTTTGTTGATGGCCTCAGTTTGGCCATTTGTCTGGGGGTGAATCACAGCCGAAAAACTCTTTTTTATCCCCAAGTTTTCACAGAATTCTTTCATGTCCTTGCTGTCAAACTGCTTTTCGTTATCTGATATGAGCTGATAAGGAATCCCATAGCGAGATACAATTGCCCTGTACACGAAGTCCTTGAGTTTCTTTGCAGTAATAGTGGCAAGTGGTTCAGCCTCGGCCCACTTGGTGAAATAATCAACAGCCACAACTGCGTACTTGACACCTCCTTTGGCTTTAGGTAACTCCCCAATTAGATCAATGCCCCACATAGCAAAGGGCCATGGGCTCGTTAGCGAGGTGAGGTGAGAGACAGGAGCGCTGCTGTAGTTAGCGATCCTTTGGCAATTATCACACTTCCTTGCGAACTCAAAAGCATCTCTTTTCAAAGTAGGCCAGTAGTACCCTTGGCGAAGAATCTTTTGGGCCAGAGAACTACCCCCCGAGTGATTGCCACATATCCCCTCATGAACCTCTCTGAGAATGTAACTGCATTCTTCTCCATCTACACACCTTAGGAGCGGGGTGTTGAACCCTCTTCGATACAGGACTTCGTCATATATGACATAGCAAGCAGCCTGATACTTGATTTTTCTTGCTTCTTTTTTATCTTGAGGCAGGGCTCCATTTTTCACATACTCCCATATGGGGGTCATCCAGGTCGACCCTGAGGTCGCTATCTCCATAACAAACTCCTCTGGTACACTTGGCTTTCTCTGGATTTACAGTGGGATAATTCCAAGTAGGGTGGCCTCGCGACGCGACCCCAGCTTCGCCAGTGCATCTGCTCCCTGATTCTTCTCTCTTCTAATATGAACCACTTTGACATTGTTGAATTTTTTCATCAACCTCTGTGCATATCGCAGATATAGCTCAATCTGATCACCTCTAGCTTGCCACCCACTCCAGAGTTGATATGTTACTAGCATGGAATCACTGTAAGCTGTGAGGTTCTCTACCTTCATTTCCAGTGCCAGTTTGAGGCCAATAATGAGGGCTTCGTATTCTGCTGCATTATTGGTGGCTTCGAAAGCGAAGTGTACTGTACTTTGTATCTTGCGACCCTCTGGAGTTACCAATTCGATGCCGGCCCCGGATCCTTCCTTGTTAGATGCCCCTTCTACGTATAATTCCCACCACGAGGCCGAATTTTCTTTTTTGTCCTCGTTAACTATAATTTCTGGAGCTGCTACGATGGCCCAATCATCTCCCTCATATTGGGGAGGAAATTCCAAGATAATGTCCGCCAGTGCCTGTCCTTTTATAGGGCCGCGAGGCTTAAATTCGACGTCAAACTGACTAAGCTCCACTGTCCATTTTAACAATCTCCCTGAGGACTCTGGCTTGTGCATTACCTGTCTCAGCGGGTAGGCAGTGCGAACCTCAATGCTGTGAGCCTGAAAATAGGGCCTTAACTTCCGCGAGGCCAAGATCAGGGCATAGGCTAGCTTCTCCATGTTTGTATATCGAGTCTCAGCATCTAACATTCTTTTACTGACATAGTAGACTGGATATTGAATTTTTCCCTCCTCGCGAACCAATACTGCACTGACCGCATGTTCAGACATAGCGAGGTAGATAATGAGGACCTCGCCTTTAAGGGGCTTCGAGAGAAGTGGTGGCGAGCCCAAATGTTCCTTTATCTTCTGAAAGGCCTCCTCGCATTCCAATGTCCACTCAAAGTTTTTTCCCACCTTTTTAATGGCCTTAAAGAACTCATGGCACTTATCTGATGATTTAGAAACGAACCGATTGAGAGCTGCGATCCTTCCTGTCAGACTCTGTACTTCTTTCACACTTCTTGGGGATCGCATGTCCATTAGAGCTTTTATTTTATCTGGGTTCGCTTCAATTCCTCGGTGGTTGACAATGAATCCCAAAAACTTTCCAGATTCGACCCCAAAGACACACTTTTGGGGGTTAAGCTTCATTCTGTACTTCCTTAGTATATCAAACATCTCTGCGAGGTGAGAGATGTGATCCACAGCTTCCTTAGACTTGACCAACATGTCGTCTACATAGACTTCAATTGTCTTACCAATTTGTTTCTCGAACATCATATTGACGAGCCTCTGGTAGGTAGCCCCAGCATTAAGGAGACCGAAGGGCGTCCCTATGTAGCAATAGAGACCTCTATCTGTGATGAACGAGGTGTGCTCTTGATCAGGGCCATACATGGGTATCTGATTGTACCCACAGTAAGCATCCATGAAAGAAAGAAGTGCATGCCCTGCTGTTGCATCCACTAGCTGGTCGATCCTTGGCAGCGGAAAACTATCTTTGGGACAATGTTTGTTGAGGTCGGTAATGTCCACACATGTCCTCCACTTTCCATTCGGCTTCTTCACGAGGACAGGGTTCGCGAGCCAGTCAGGGTAGAATGATTCCCTAACGAGCCCTACCTCGAGGAGTCTATCCACTTCTGCCTTTAGAGCCTCAGCTCGTTCTCCACTTATGGGTCACCTCTTTTGTTTGACCCCCTTCTTGCTCGGATCCAAGTTTAACTTATGGCAAATTACATTAGGGTCGATCCCAACCATGTCTTCATGTGACCAGGCGAACACGTCAAGGTTTGCCTTTAGAAAAGTAACCAGCCTTTCTCTCAAATCAGGATTGAGTTGCGACCCTATTTTCAACACTTTTGAAGGGTCCTGCACATCGATAAGAACAGGAATTGTGTCTTCAGCTGCCCCGACTCGCTCCACATGTTCTGGGATGCGAGGATCAAGATCTAGATTATACTCACGAGCCTGACTTGATTCTGCCTCGCAGGGGTTGGCACCCGCGTGCCCATACTCCTTGACAACAGTTGTAGTCTGTGTAATTCCATTTGGCAGTTCTGTCAGTGTGGATGTTTCTTTGCGAACCCATTTTCCCTTTCGGGCTCGCACAGCGGCCTGCTCCGGGCTCTCCTCGCTGTCACTATCTGTAGCCTCTTCCACGATCCTTTCCTGGAGAGCCATAACTGGCTATGAGGTTCCCATCATCAAAGCCCCTGGTACTGGCTCTACTTGAATTCCCAAGTTATCAAAATAATCGGCTGGGAGCTCCTCAATCGAGATCATGTTACAGTCTGTTGGGGGTACAAAATTCGTCTTGCGAGGCCTACCTTCCTCTCGCACTCCATCTTGTCTGTCATAGAATTACTCCCCTTTTCTGCTGACTTGAGGGCTCTATTGTAACATTCGCGAGACTCATGATGTGCCCCCCTGATGCATCCGACTCCATTTGGGGTAGGGAACTTCATAGAGAGGTGGTAAATAGAAGTAACCACCCTCATTTCTTTGAGTATCGGCCTCCCCACGATAGCATTATAGGCTGAAGGTTGATCAACCACCATAAAATCTGCAATTTGGGTGGTAATACAGGGCTCGTCCCCTAAAGTGACAGGGAGCCTTACGAGGCCCTTGACATTGACTGAAGCTCCAGTAAAACCGTAAAGATGCCCCATGGTAGGGATAAGGTCTCTATCTATGAACCCCATTTTCTGATAGACCTCGTAGGTTAGGACATTCACTGCGTTTCCATTATCCACAAGGACCCTGTGAACATTCTGCGATCCAATGCGAACTCGGACAACGAGGGCGTCTGAATGAGGATGGTGGACCCACTTCGCATCTTCCTCAGTGAACATGATATTTGTATCTTCCCCCTTAAAGAGCTTTGGGGGTCGCTCCTGCAAGTGATGGATATTGGTGAGGGGTCGCTCCTTAGCTTCGCGGGCATATCTTTCTCTAGCCTTATTGCTATCCCCCCGATGGGGGTCCCCCAATTATTACGTGGATACTTCCGCCTCGCGGTTCCCTTTCCTTAATGACTGGATTCTGTTTAGGTGGGGGGGGGCTTGATTATACCCAAGGCCAGACTTGGGGTTATGCTTCTTCACCTCGCGAACTGCCCACTCAGTTAACTTTCCCTCACGAATTAACTGATCCACTTGCTGTTTCAGCTCTCGGCAGGTTGTTGTATCATGCCCTGTTTGTTCATGAAAGGCACAATACCTGCTAGTGTTTGCGGTCCTCTTCGGACCCATCGGTGTAGGCTTCCTGAATATCCCCTTGTTTTCATTGACTGCATAAATGTGATCGATAGGGGCGACCAGAGGAATATACTTGTCTTCATCCCTTGCAGGGCGAGCTCTCGGTGGGGATCGCCTCAGAGGATCGCGGTCTCTCCTTTTTGGGCTGGGGCTTCGACTTCGATCCCGTCTTTACCTTGGACTTCTGGAGTCCTTTCTTTTTACCCCCCTGTTCCTACTCCAACTGCTACTCCTTTCATTATTCTTCTTCAAATCTGCGAGTGACTTCTCAACACGCTTGAAAGGCTCAGCGACCTTGTTCAACTCAGAAAGAGTGCTAGGGGTTTGTTCTTGTAGCTTCTTCCAAAATTCCGTACCTTCCCTCACTCCAGCGATGAGGAAATTTTTTACAGCTTCGTCATTTGCACCTCGCACGCGAGGCACCTCAGCATTGAACCTCTTGAAGTAATCATGAAGGGTTTCACCTTCCTTCTGTTTTATGTTTGCCAAGGTGGACACAGGGGGTGCGTAGAGCATCGAGGACTGGAACTGTTTGATGAAGATGTCCACGAATTGTTCCCAAGAATCGATGACAATCAATGCCCCTATCTTCAAAAACCACTGCTGAGCACTTCCCCTCAGCGAGGCCACAAATAGTCTACACCTCGCTAGTAATGAGACCTGATAAACATCCATCTCATTATTGAATCGAATCACAAACTCTGCTGGATCAGTATCGCCATTATAGGTCATATCATGCTGATGGCCTCGAAACACTGCAGGAAGCGGAGCGGTTCGAATTTCATGAGTAAAGGGCGATGAAGAGCCCATAGTGCTAAAGATCCCTTTCTCATTGTTCATCGCGTCCAAAGCCTTTTTCAACTCCTCCAGCTTATAGTCTCCTACCTTGACCTTCTTTTCAGCCTCCTTTTTACCTCCAGTACTTCCATGATGTGACTGGGTCTTTTTTAGGACACTGGACTCCTCCTGGTCATTCCTGCGATCCTTCTTTCTACGATCCTCTTCAAGATATTGAGATCGTTCTTGGTCTCGATGAGACGGGGGTTTGTCATCGCGACGATGGGACCGCTCACGCTCTCTACGGGGAGAGGGGGGTCTGTCATCACGACGATATGACCGCTCGCGATCTCGAGGAGACAATGGTCGATGTGTGCCCCAGCTTCTGTTCTTAGATTCTTCATGTCGAGGCGCATTAACCTTTTCCAATTTTAAATGAAGGTCATGTTCAGTTAGCTTCTTTCCGAGACGGTCAAAAACACTGACCGATCTCCCCTCAGATGAGGCGACCTTGTCATGCGATCCCCCTTTCTTTCCGAGTGAGTCCTCCCCCTCATTCCAGTCAGGGTTGGTTTGATCTGTTAGGACATCCTCGAAGTCATCAATGAGTTTCTTAGTGGGGAGTTTGCTTCCTTCCCCTGGTGTTCTACCGCCGGTCCTTGCATTCCTCTTCGATCCCCTAGAACTGTAGCGCTTCTCCACTTTTGCGACCCTTTCATGCACAGCGGTCACTTGCTCTCCGAGGCCTTTTAGAAAAGACATGACCTCGCTGGTCAACGCCACCCTCTGTACTGGGGGGGGTGTGCTCCTCCTTGTTCCCAGTCTTAGAGTTGTCCTTGGACGCCTCGTCTTCTGAGGGGTCTCTCGTCAGGGGATCGTCCTTGTTCACCTTATGCGATCCCGGGGTCTCCCCATCGTTCCTCTTTTTGTGTGATTTAGTCATCGCTTCTCCCAATTCAATGACTTCCCCTCCTTCTAGCGCCAAATGTTATAGGGAGAATATTGTATAACAATATTTTGGAGGTTTGCTGGATTATCGGAGCAAAATACGGATATTTTGATAATAAAAGAAGAACAAAGGATTAGGGTTTGTGTGTTTGAATGTGGCTGAGCTTGATAGGTGTTTTCAGGTAAACTGTCTCTCTTCCGTATCAAGGTGCCTACGTACCCTATTTATAGGGATCAAGCCTGACGTAGTTCTTGGGCCACAAGTTACCTAGGCGGGCTAGGGTTTTAAGAGATAAGCCAAAGTCCAAGCCCATGTAGCTAGGGCTGACGTGGCAGTGAGTCATCAACCCTATCCATGATCCATGCTCTAGCTATAGAAACCCATGGCCTCGAACGGATAGGTTTGAAATGAAAGATCCATCAGGGCCCTTGCATGCGACCTTGAGAGGCCTGGCCACGCGAAGCGATCCCTGTGCCTAGCTACTCATGCGACTTGAAAGATCTGGCCATGAGCCTTCCAGAGAAGAGGAGATGATGATCTCGCTGTAAGTTACAGATGTGATGCAAAAGCGAAGCGATCCCCTGGCAGGCATCGCCAGCGAGGCGCAATCATGTAGTGAGCGAGGTGCTCCTGTAATAGAGATATTATTGCCAAGGCATGTTGGGCTGATCCCAATAGTGGGCTTTAGTGACCCAATCTTCATCTTCTAGGCCCATCATGAACCATCAATTTAGCTAATTAAATCAATTTAGCCATTATGCCAGATTTGGGCATAACACCAGACAAGCATTTTTTGACCAGGGGTGTTGTGTAAATGCATAAGTATTTTTAAGATTAGACAAGCGTTAGCAAATAAGTGTTGTGTGAATGCCTGCAACACAATATCACAGAAAACCGTTGTTGTATTCATACAAGTGTTTTTAGGTCTGTTGTCTAAGTAGCAATCATACAATATGTTATCCATAGTGTTGTGTGACAGTGAACCAACACACAACATTTTTTAGAAATATTATGTGAATGAAGCATAGACAATACTTCGTAAAAAGTATTGTTAGAATGAGACAAGTGGTTTCCAATGTGGTATTGTGTAATGATATTTAACACAAGTGCTTTACATAGTGTTGTATGAACTTAATCCAACACACAACAGGTTCTGGCCTATTGTGAGTTTCAACTCATACAAGTGTCTTCTGTTTAAAATTGTTGTCTAATGAACTGTACATGAAAAAAAAACATATTTAAAAGATGACTAACCTACCAAATTGGCATCCAACAAATCAACAAAGGCCAAACAGAAGATAACAAACCAACCAACAATCTATCAAGAGTTATAGTTACAAATTAAAGAGCACAAATTAATTTATTACATTACGAAAGTTGTATTAGTTCATCAACATCATCTCGAATGTAACTAGTAGGCATGTCTTCCCTATCAACATCCGGAAAATTGGGCATAAAAAAGTCATTCTCAAGTTCTGCTTCTACAGATGCCTCATTTTCATACTCCTTCAATATAACAGGGGACACTGAATATCACAAGACAATAAAGTAAAAATCTGAAGGTCATTTGGCTACTGGCGACTCCAAATCATAATGTACATATTTGAAGTATGTTATGTTGAATCATGTACAAGCTGTTATAACTGACAACTTCTACCCCTATGATATATGGCCAACTAGAATGCGTGAACAAACTAGCAAGAAAAAACAACTCAAAGAAAGATAACTACCATGTGGTGGCTGATTATACAGATGCTTAATATCTAAACGGTCCCAAAAAAAACATCTGAGAACTTTGTACAAATATGTTCCACTAGCTTAACTATCTTAAGGTGACTAGGGAGTTGCGAGGCTTCATACTTGCTCTTCGGACTATGTCCCAGGCCTTTTGAGGGGTAACCACACCTTGTTGTAAGGCAAAAAATGACTCGTATCCGGGAGAATCAAAAGCAAAACCAGTGTGCCTAGAGCTCTGTCCCGGTAATTGAGCAAAAGCAAAGGTCATTGCTTCCTCTGGCGTGAGTTGCGTGCCAACCTCCAGTAATGTTGAGGCAGCATTATCAGGTTCATGTCTGTGAATTTCCTGAACAATCTGATAGTCATAAGGGAAAAACCATCTCTGAACCCTGGAACAAAGCACAAAAATAAACTTTAAACTATACAAGTAATAGGCAAAACACAAAAAACAGCATCAGCTATTAGATGAAAAACAAGAACAAGGACGTCCAGCTGTTACATAATTTTGGAAATTCTAAACCAACGCAACAGTCAAGAGGAAGAAGCAACCAATCATTACAATGTTAAACCAAGCGGGCAGAGATTATCACATACAGTAGAGATGCCACTATTACTTTACAAAAAAAAACAAAAAAAAAATTTAGAGAGTCCACAAATTTCTAATAACTCTAAACTGATGCTATAAAAATTGAGTACAAGATTAATCCAGAGATTTTGAAGATTAATACTCCGTATTTCTAATTAGTAATCAAGGCCACTTACGGTGCTGAACTAAAATGACATAATGCAGTGGCCTCGAACTACATACAAGATTGGATATTTTGACAAGTGTTTGCAAAGTAGGACATGTACAGCACAGTCTGAGGGTGTTATACAAGTTGCATTATTGCTGATAAAGGACTAATTTTCTTTAACAGTTAGACTATTCTAGTCTCAAGAAGAATAAGGAATGCATGAAACAACAGAAAAAATTCAAGAAGAGAGGTTTCCCAGAACAGATAGTAGATGTTTACAAGTAGAAAACTTGCTAAACAATATTTGTGACAGTATTTAAATAACCGTGTACCGCTCTGCAAACAATTATCCATAATTGCCCTTGTCCATCATACAAACAAATACACAAAACCCGGTACTTCTGGAAACAGAATATAACATCTCATAGGGGAAGCAATCAACAAAAAAGGTTTCACCCCTTATAAAAGAAGTCACCGAGCAGGGCAGCAATGGGAACAAGAAGAAGTGTAAGATAAAAATAGAATGCACTCATCAACACATAAATGGTGTAAAAGATACCCTGCAAGTTGAAATGAGGAAATTAAAAAATATTTACAAAACCAAGAAAACTGTTAAAAAAATAAATAAATAACTTGTAGACTACCTCATCAGTGAAAAAGAACGAATACACAAAAATGAACAAGAACCATAACAATATGCTTCCGCCAACACTTATATGATGCCAATTTATAACTGTGTTGCACATCATTAGAAGACGCAAATTCACAGTAACCAATAGACAAGTGAAGGCCATAGTACTGACATCCCATTGACCAAGTATCTTTCCAGATGAATTTATACCGCCAGAACTGGATGCGGTTACAAAGTTGTACACAATTATTGACTGGTAAACTGAAAAGAAAGCAAATTAACCTTAATACTCTAAAGCCCACAACATACATTAAGCAAACCAAATTAAAATTAAACATGTACTAATTATGAGAGAGAGAGAGAGAGAGAGAGAGAGAGAGAGAGAGATGTACACAATCGAGTGAACACCACGATTCAGAGGTGGAGCATAGAGCACAGGTGGACGGAGGTGGAGGTGGACGGAGCACATAGCCATCCCCAAATTTAAACACATCGAAGCCCTAACTGGAACAAACAAAATCGAAGCCAGTGTTCTTAACCAGTGTTTGTGTATTTTGTGTTAGGATATAAAAAAGGGAACCGAAATGAAGGGAGGGAATTGAAATTGAGGAATTGAAATGAAGGGAGGGAATTGAAATTTAGGTTTGGAATTGAAATTATTTTAATTATACATAAATAATTATCATATATTTATACAAATATATTTAAAATATTTAGCATTATATATTAGAATAATCCGACCAAATTAATTTTTTATTAAACAAACCGACCAAATTAATTTTTTATTTTTTGAAAATTTGGAAATATCAATATATTAGATATATCTTAACATCCGTATGGTTGGTTCATAGAGAATAGTTTTTAAAAAATAGAAACAATAATTAGTGACAAAGCACGAGTTACGGGTACTAGTCATATACTAGTGATCTACTAAGATCTCCAACCAAATTAATTTTTTATTTTTTGAAAATTTTGGAATATCAATATATTAGATATATCTTAACATCCGTATGGTTGGATCGTAAAGAAATGGTTTTTAAAAAATAGAAACAATAATCAGTGACAAAACACGAGTTACGGGTACTAGTCAATATAATACTGATCTACTAAGATCTCCAACCAAATTAATTTTTTATTTTTTGAAAATTTTGGAATATCAATATATTAGATATATCTTAACATCCGTATGGTTGGATCGTAGAGAAATAGTTTTTAAAAATAGAAACAATAATCAGTGACAAAGCACGAGTTACGGGTACTAGTCAATATACTACTGATCTACTAAGATCTTCAACCAAATTAATTTTTTATTTTTTGAAAATTTGAGAATTTCAATATATTAGATATATCTTAACATCCGTATGGTTGGATCGTAGGGAAATAGTTTTGAAAAAATAGAAACAATAATCAGTGACAAAGCACGAGTTACGGCCCGGGTACTAGTCAATATAATACTGATCTACTAAGATCTCCAACCAAATTAATTTTTTATTTTTTGAAAATTTGGGAATATCAATATATTAGATATATCTTAACATCCGTATGATTGGATCATAGAGAAATAGTTTTTAAAAAATAGAAACAATAATCAGTGACAAAGCACGAGTTACGGGTACTAGTCAATATACTACTGATCTACTAAGATCTCCAACCAAATTAATTTTTTATTTTTTGAAAATTTGGGAATATCAATATATTAGATATATCTTAATTCGACTACAGGAGTGTCAAAATCCGAATTCAATAACGTCTTCGAATTGGACTTTGATCTTCAAGAACAATATTTACAAGAATCTTATACTATTACAACGTTTTCGTTTTTGTTAAAATCTCGTACAACCCGACCTTTTTATTTTTCGATTATTTTTTCCCAACACTAAAATCAGTGTTTATTCACTTTCGTACGATTCGATCATCGAAGAAATCATTCAAAAAAATTATCCAGTTAATCTGGATCGTGTCTCGTTACAAGAAGCAACACTTTTACTACATTTTTGTTAAAATATCGTACAACCCGACCTTTTTATTTTTGATTATTTTTTCACAACACTAAAATGAGTGTTTATTAACATCCATACGGTTCGATCGTCGAAGAAATCATTCAAAAAAAGTATTCAGTGAATCTGGATCGTGTCTCGTTAAAGGAAGCATCACTTTTACTACATTTTTGTTAAAATCTCGTGCAACCCGACCTTTTTATTTTTTGATTATTTTTTCCCAACACTAAAATGGGTGTTTATTGACATCCGTACGGTTCGATTGTCGAAGAAATCATTAAAAAAAATTATTCAATGAATCTGGATGATACCCCGTTATTGGAAGCAGAACTTTTACTACGTTTTTGTTAAAATCTCGTACAACCCGACCTTTTTATTTTTCGATTATTTTTTTCTAACAATGAAATTAGTACATAAATAAATGTAAAATTTAAATTTTTAAAATTGAAATAAAATAATTTTTTGATAAAATTGAAATAAAATTAGAATTTTTATAAAAATATTTAAAAAATCAAAAAATGAAATGAAATAACACATTGAAAATGTTAATGACGCACAAATTCCCCCCGTAGCCAAATTTTCCTCATCATTTTTCCCTCCTTGTTTCTTGAAATTTCACTAAACCTAAATTCCCCCTTAGCCAATTTCACTTCCCCCTCCTTTTTTCCATACGCCTCTCCGTGACTCTTATGTCTCTATCTCTCACACACACCAACACAAACGCCTACCCCACTCCCATTCTCTTAAGTACTCACCTCTCTCACAGACATGAACCCTATTTATTCAAAAATCAAACACACAACTTAGATCAAAATCAATGTTTCTCTCTATCTTCTTCTCTATTCATCGATTTGGGGGTTCTCCGATTTGGGTATTCTGATAATTTGGAAGTTCTTGGATTTAGGTATTTTAATCTCTATCTCGCTTTGACCCCCCCTCTCTCTCTGTGAATTATATTCTTTTAGATGGGTATTCATAGTAGCTTGAGTAATTGTATCCTTTAGATGGGTTTTTCATTAGGGGTATGTTAGATACTAACAAACTATGATTCATTATATTTGTATCCTGACTTCAAAAAATAACAATCTTGTCCTCTTAATTGATGCAGTCTGCATATGGACAATCAAAGCTTTGTAATGTGCTGATGACAGTAATGAACTTGTTGAGGTCTAGTTCGATTGTTCTTAGGCTTCGAGATGATGTCTTGAGTGACAGGGAAGGAAATCGAAATCAGTCAGATGGTGTTGGGTTTGGTTCTTTATACCCTGGTAGTGCAAGTCATTCGATGCCTCAAGTTTTGCCTGGCATTCCTCCTGTTGGTCATACAGGTTACGAGCAGCAGAGGGGTGATGGTGGGAATGGCTTGAACATGCTATCCTCAGATAGCTATTATGGATATGGATCATTACCGGTATGGATCATTAATCTATATATCAAAGTTTTGAACCTGATCCTGTCAATTTGGGTTTTAGACTGTTAACCCTTGTCTGCTATGCAGGAAACTTCCAGGACAGCGAAAAAATGAAAATTTAAAAAGCTGCTAGGCACCTCTATGGACGTTTCTTCTATCGCTTTCCTAATGGAGAATCAACAGCAGATGTTTACGATAGAATAACAGGTATGATTGAGTAATTGCTTAGAGCTGCAGGATTCAGAGAAACGTTGAAAAGCGACATTGAAAGTTGAAAGGCAACTTTTAACTTCCTACTCTAAACTTCCAACTCCATGTCCAAACTATCTTGGCATTAGTTTGGATGAATTCTATATATCTGTGTTTACCTCTATGAAGACGAATATTAAAGATTGCAACAGCTTATAGTATATGTTATCTTTATTGAAAATTTTATTGAAAGTCGATTACCAAAATAGATATGTATATATCATTTATGAAAGTTTGTATATCTTCCATCCTTGCGTTTTGACTTTTGGTTGACATGTTTAGTTCTGACAACCACATTGCAGGCCCTAGCACCTTGTGGTGTGAACGACTTTATCTGTGGTAGAGCCTCTGAATGGATATCTAATGGCACCGAGCTCTGTCATGCTGATGGTTTTGCAGTAAAGCAATTACATGATTTTCAAGACACATCCTGTTATGGTGGGAGAGGTAGTCTCGATGCCATTGCAGATGCATGGAAGTCTTCAGAGTTTTACGTTCCACAGAAAGTTGGAGTTCTGGAAGATTTCAAGCAGTGGCTGAGAGAGGCTACATTCAGTGAAAAAGTTTCTTGGGCAGTAGCAAGGTTGGTTCTTACTGCAGGGTTTTTGTTCAACAGGTTATAATATACTCGTTTGCCAACTTATTTACAATTCCAATTCAACAATCATTTACCTTTGTATTTCTTATGTATCATTGAACTAGGGATTATCTTTTATGTACGCATAAATATATGATTAGTCCTATAAGTGACTGTTCAGAAAATATAGCTGGAGATTTTTCTGAATTGTGTTGATAAAATGAGGAAAAGTCAAGGATACAGATATGCAGTCTTTTAATGACACAAGGGCATCAATTACCTTCATTTTCTGTGTAATGTTGCTTTTTTTGTTTTTTCATTCTTTTGCTTACCGTCGAACTTATTAATGTTAATTTATTGGAGAGTGCAATAGAAAGAAAAGGCGTAGTCAGGACAATATACAAGCTGTTCTTCAGCGGAATGCAAGGATAAAAAAGCTCGACCTAAAGAAGAACCCAAGTTTGCCTTCTGATCAAGCAAATGCACATGGAAGATAGATAACCTGTTTTGCTTAATTATACTTAAGTTAGTAACCCATGCACGAGCAGCCAGTTTTCATTCTTACTGTATATGAATGACACCCTTGATGAAGGATTCCCACATGTCAAAGTTGCTTACATATTTTGGAAGTTCATCTTTTTAGTATGTCAAATTTATAATGTTTCATGTTTGTTTTATGCAGTTTTCTACATAGGTCTGAAAATTTCAATTGTATGTTTTTTATTTGTTGTTTACCACTTTGATTTCCTCTTCTTTTGCAGACTGGTGATTTTGGCATTTTGGTAAGGTCTGGATTCAGTGTCTCTGCAGCTCTATCTTTTAACTTTGATTTCCTCTGCATTGGTTAATATGTCATATTTGTTAAGGGTTGAAGGTGAAGGTGTTGCTTCGCCTAAGAAGACATCTGATGAAACTTCTTCTCAGCCTCCTGCCACTGAAAAGAAAATAGAGGTAGAGAAGTAGGTAAAGAAATTGAGTTCTCTCATTCTAACATTGCAATTTAGACGATGGTAGTGGTACTTTGTTGGGAATTGGTACCGGTAGTTGCTTTGTAGCGATGAATATTGATTGGTACGTAATTTTTGTTATGAATATTTGTTAGTTGCTAGTACTGTATAAACTCTAATTGTTGTAAATAAAATTGTTGTTTCATTTATCATTAGCCAATGTTATCATCTTTTAGAAACACTTGTGGAAAATATCATCAGACAATGGACATGTTTCAAGAAACCAATATCTATTCTATGCACATACAACACATAAAAAGAAAAAACCATTGTCTGACTATAAGAAACACAAATAAAAACTGTTGTTTAAAGAGAACACATAAAACACATAAAAAGAAAAACCATTGTATGACTACAATAAACACAAGCATTTGGAAAGAATAAATCGTTGTGTGTTGGAGTTCTAACAACACTTTAAGATAAGCAATGCTTTGTATGTAGGGAACTTCAACAACGATTTCTAAAAATCATTGTGTCGCACACGACAGAACAACGGTTTTTATTTCAAAAACCATTTTGAAATGGGTCATCAGACAACAGGCAAAAACCATTATCTTTATTGCTTAATAACAACAATTTATTCGTTAAAAAGTGTTGCGTTATTGGAGCTTTGACAAGAGGTTTCCAAAGAAGTGTTGTTGTTTCTGGGTATCAGACAACACTTTTCAAGTGGCTTTTACTTGTCTTTCAACTTTCACACAACAGCTTGCTGTGTGTTGTCTGAGGTATGTATCAGACGGCTTCTCAATAGTCAACAGTTTCTGGTATATTCAGACAACACGTTTTGCCTGTTGTCTAAAGCAAAAATCCTTGTAGTGTTTTACAATCAAATGAAATTATGGCATACAATACTATAATATGATTTTCTAAAGCTCAAAACTGAAGCTACTCATTTCAACTGTATATCGGCTGCACATAGCGCGACACAAAAGACCATATTGTCTTTCTACAAACATATCACTTCATACTCAAATCATCATTATCCATAAATACAATAGCTATCTGACAAAAGGAGACACAATAACAGATATAGTGCCATCATTAAACACCACAAGGAAACAAGAACCAGCGTTGCTTTCATAATTATCATTTTCGAGAGTATTCCAGTTGACTTGCTCGAATCCCGTGATTGAAACCAAGCTCTCATTATACTTGCGAGCTTGATGGTCATTAAGTGAAACTGGGATATTTCTGGCCTCTTTCTTATCAGAATTATACAAAAGCCAGCCGTCACCTATTGCACATAGCAGGAGATCGCCACTGCTAAAGTAGCCAGAAACCCAATGCACAACTAGACGACCAACATCAATACTGAGCACTAGAGTCCATGATGCCTCAACTAGTCAACTCCACTATCATGAAGGCATCATCCAACCTCCACAAGTTAAACACATTGTCCTCAAATTCCTTAGGGGCAATGACAGCAATACAATCATTAAAGTTGGTGATGTGAGTAGGCATATCTATTTTAGATAACTTAATATCAGAAGTAAACACCTCCTTATTTAAATCGAAAGCTATCATACCATTCCATCCCTCACAGCACGAAAAACCATTCACACAAACATCAAAATCATCTTCGAGAGGGAGAGGACTACCAGTTGGACTAGGCTCTACCGTATGCGTACACCAAACATTAGTATTTGCAGAATATACCTCAGCAAACTGTATCTCAGGCTTACTCAAACGATTTAGGATAAGAACAACCTTATAGTCATTACCTATGGGATCAAAACCAAACCCCATAGAAACCAACATAGCATCATTGAATTGATTGTTACACAGGGGAATGAGTTTAGCCTGGTTACTTATAGGATTCCAGAGATAAATAATATTATTTTTACGTGCACTATTTGGTGAGTACCAAAAACAAACAATGCCATTAGAACAACCACCAGACCGAAAATTAGAGAAGTCACCTAGTGAATCCCCGATTTCACAAGAATCGAGATAGAGAAGAGACACTGACCTTTCTTGTCGTGTGTAGAAGATGAGAGTTTGATCAGCTCCTCTGGTGTGCTTGATGTGAGCATTGATGAGATTAGGATTTGAAATCAAGGACAGCCTGGGCTTGGACACTGATTTGCAACAGAGTAATGACTTCACGGGAAGTCTAACTAGAATCTTAGTTATGAGATCTTGTGTTAAGATATCAAAAAAGGGATTACAATCAGAACTCATTGTAACTTGTATGGGATCAGGGTTTACATATTGATGTTAGTTTTGAAGTTAAATAAAATATGGACTCAATAAAGCTTGCTGCTATATTGAATGAACTGGAAGAACACTTAATAGTTAATAAATTGATAATCCAAACAAAATGATCTAATTGCAATGTGTCAGCTCTTATGGAGATTAATCACAGAAGGTGGGATGAAGGGATTCTCTCTGATATGTTCAATGAGAGGGACCAGAGATGCATAAGAGACATTGTGCTGAGGGATGATATTGAGGATAGGATGTACTAGAGAGAAGAGAACTCGGGCCAATTCTCAGTGCGTGGTGCATATAGACTGTTGCAAGCTCAGAAAGGTAGATGGAGTCAGCAGGATAACAACAGTTTCTGGCGTAAGGTCTGGAGAATTAAGGCGCCACCAAAAGTTTTAAATCTTGTATGGAGATCATTATCGGGGTGCTTACCAACAAAAGTTATGTTGCAACAAAAACATGTGCCAGTGGATAGTCAATGTCCAATATGCAGAGGAGGGGAGGAGTCCATTATTCATGCACTAGTAAGATGTCCGTTTGCTGTGCAATGTTGGCAGGTGGTAATTCCAGAAATTCAATGGAGTGAAGTAGATGAGCTGCACCAGTGGTGGGAGTAGGTTCTGGACAGATGCGATAATGACAAACGAGCTGTAATTGCCACGGTGTGTTGGTCTCTTTGGAAAGCTAGAAATGAAGTAGTATGGAATAACAGGTATACTCGAGCTTATGTTGTGGTTGCAAAAGCTAAACAATATCTTGAACAATGGAGAGATGCCCAGAAAAAACTTTCAGGTACTCGATTCCCAAACTTAGTTGAAGGGGATGGAGATAGTTTTTAGGTCAAGCCACAGGAGTCATCAATCAAGATATCAGTGGATGCAGCGACATTTTGAGAATACAATTCTTTTGGTATGGGCTTGATAGCGAGGGATTCGAAGGGAGATCTAATACAAGCAAAATCAGTCTGCATGAATGGTTCAGTAGAGGCTGTGTATGCTGAGACCATGGCCATCAAGGAGGCGCTTAGCTGGGTTAAAAATTTAGGATGGCAGAACATTATGGTAGAGTCGGATTGTTTAGTGGCCGTACAAGCAATTCGAAGCAAGGTTCCTATGGTGTCTCCTCTGGGGTGCATAGTAGAAGATTGTCGACAGTTGATGCACGAACTCAACACAGTAAAGCTGTTTTTTATCAAACGGTCTGCTAATATGGCGGCTCACGAGTTAGCTCGAGTGTCATATTCATATCCAGATCGAGTTTTCGATAGGAGATCTATTCCTGTTGAAGTTGAAATTGTAATAAGGAAGGATATTGCTTAATTAATAAAATTCCTTGTTCGTCAAAAAAAAAAATAGAAGATATGCTAGTAGACAGATCCATTTAGCACATAATGTGGAACACCCCCATGATTTAGAAACTGAAAAACAAATAAGGATAACACACTACCATAACCCCTGAATATCGGGACTATCCTGGAGACTAGGTAAAAACAATCTCCTAACAAGTTTCTGTAGTATTACTATTCTCTTGCGTTCTTTTTTCATAGTGGTATGCAAATTGTAGTCATTTAAGAAATAAAATCACAAATTTTGATGTCCAAATGTTTTGACAATTTTTATCATGATGCATTCAAGAATCGAAAATCTCCCAGAACATTTCCAAATAGGATTACAAGTTTAAATGTAAACCTCAGCATTCTTTATACGTAAACCTGGATACAAGTTTAATCCCATTCCAAAATACAAATTCTCGCATGATCTCTCTTGGAGGCTTCTATTTCAACAATTGTTTATCAAGCAACTACAGAAGGACTTCCGCGAATTAACTCAAGTGTCACCAGGTATTTCAATGCACTTGGTGTTTGAAATATGTCATTTTCAAGTAACTTGAATTAACATTGAGGCCTCGTTTGATAACGAGTGAATGGTATCGCACGGAACTGAACGAGAGGAAAAGAGTGATCCAGGCTATTTGTTTCACAGTTTGATATCTGGACCAAAAATCATCTGAACGACTCCAACACAAAATTCTAGCTGAACAGTCCATGATCATAATCCATGTCTCTAGTACAATTAAATTTTAGTTTATACCAGCTACATATATCTCTTTGTAAGGTTATTATTGTTTGAAATTATTAACTATTAAAAATCATATTTTTCTGCTACCAAGATATTATTAATGTTGAATATATCTAGTTATACTTTACATCTTTTAGTTTGCTTTTTGAATATAACATGAAACCCCCTTCTTCTTTTTTATAATTTTCTTTAATTTTTCAAATTTTTTATTAGATATTGATACGGAACGTGATGTTCTCGTAATAATATGTAGTAAGGACAAATATAAAGTAAACTCTGAATTACCAAAGGTGGAGAAACAAAACCCTAACTCTGAATCTCCGAATGGAGAAACAAATTAAAACTCAAACTCTGAATTCACTCCTGAATTCGATTCTCAAAGCTACCGAATATCCAAAATTTTATTATCAATATCCTCTCCCAAAATATTACAAGATGAGAGTATATATAGGTTAAATAAATAACCTTATCCTGGTTGGAATCCAAAAAGGAACTAGAAATTTAACTAATACCTGAACCCAACTAGGAAACCATTAAAATCCTAGTCTAACTTGAAAAATAAAATCCTAAGTGCTTAAAACAAGAAAAACCCTTTCAAGTGAAAGGTAAAATATCTACTTTCTCAATAAGGTCCAGTTGGACTTATTATTAATAAACTAAATAATTAGAACTCGTTTAACTAATACCTATAATATATTTTCTGAATGCTAAATATGAATAAAGTGTATAAAAACATTTTACTTCCACTTCTATTCCTCATCAGATATTTATAATTTTCTTTAATTTTTCAATTTTTTTTATTAAATATTGATATTATAATATTTGACATTTTAAAAATGTTATTTTCTAAATCAGTTTATGTATGCAATAATCCTTAAATAATTAAATGTTATAAAACATATATAAGTTGTAAATATTATTAAATTTTTTAAAATATGTGATTCGTATTTAACAAACGACAATTTTCGTACGTTTATGAAAAATTAATTCATCCAAATATATAAACCATTCAGAAAACATGGTTCTGAGTTACATTCCTGTAAACAGTGTACAAATGCAGTTGATTGGAGTAGGCAGTTATTTTCAGTTGAAGAAAATGTTCCTCTACCAGAATAGAATGTAAGACGCTGTTGTAAACAGTTACACAGATACACTTGGTATTTTCAGCCTGGAAAATACTTTATTAGCAAAGCACTTGTAATCCTGCAAGATGCTGTAAATTGGTTTTAAGCATGTTTCCAACTCTATCTTGTGACCAAGCATAGCCCAATGGTATTCATATCTGGTGTGTAAAGACATAGAAAAGAATCATATATATTAAAAAACCTATATAATGACACATCGAATAAAACATTATATGCATAATGGAGATGGCAAATAAGATTGTGCAGCAGCAGGATCATTAGAAGTGCAAGAGTTGAGAAACTGACAAATGTTGGAGATCCTCGGTGGCTGCAATTTGTGTATAAAAACATTCACTTGACCCTAACACAAAAAGAGATGCAACGGCCAAAAAAATTAGTTGGTAGTTCAAATACATTTCATCAGGTACAAAAAATTGAAGAGCAATAAGCAATGACAATATCAAGGGGAGAACGGACCCAAACCTTGTCGAATACTTATACTAGAAAAGCTAACCAATGGACGACAACTGACATCTAAACAAAGTCCAACCATATTATGCATTTTTCATAAGCTCACAAAATTCAGTTTGTTATAACAGGTTTTACAAAAAGAGATAATTTAGAAGTGAATTTCCCGTATAACAGGAACTTTTAAGAACAAGAATGCCCAGCATTTCATGACGAAAATGCTGGTTCGATAAAATCTCAATATGATCAACTCATGCAATCAAGATTTTTTTAGTTAATTTTTTAAAAACAAAAAAGGGAATGCAAGTGATACGAGGTTTTTACAAGCGCATAAACAGATATATATATATATATATATATATATATATATATATATATAGCAAAAATCCCAAGAAGGAAAACAAATGAAAATACATACATAATAAGCTTGTTTTACTCAGAGATACTCGCAGATGAGCTGATAACCCTGGTTGTGCCTGTTCTGTTATACTTTTTGGGATTTAGGGGGTTAAAAGACATTTTGCTCCTATCAAGTTTATCAAAACAGTACAAACGGCAAAAGCAACAAAGTATAATACAGAGCTAAATATATGATTAAACAAGTTGTTGAAAGCCTAATAGCCAGCAACATATGAGCAATAGAATAGAATAACAAGATCATCAAGACTCAAGACCAGCAATTTAACTAATTAAAGGGAGAATGTAGGGTGCATGTATCCACTTGATAAGAAAGTGAAAGCATGATAGGAATCTGGAAATGCAGCCACTGACATATATCTAGTGAGATGGATTTTGAACATGCACAAGGATGGGTTAATGAACATATAGCTCGTCCCATAAAAAAAAAACTTTAGAAAAATGTCGAAAATAATTTTACAAGATATGCAAGGCTAAGAGAGAAACATCGTATGATTATTCCAAATGCAATTTTCGATTACCAGTCTTATATTGAGACCTTGAATTTAATCTGTCTGGGACGTTGTAGGAGACTAATTTTCTTCATCACTGCCATAGTCGTTGCATAAACACTGCAGTGCAGTGTTACTCTTGTCATGTCTGTTACCTTTAAAAATTGTCTTCTCTGTCCCCTCGTGTCTGTTCACTGTCTTTTTCTTGACTGCGGAAATGGTTGCTTTCACGGAGCTGGAAATGAATGTACCACGAAGTGTATCAGAAGTACCTTTGCTATTAGCCCTTCCAAAAATACTACCTTCAGATAGAAGGTCAGTAGGGTTCCTAGTAAATTCCCTGGAAACAACCTTTCTTTTCTTCAAATTATTGTTACTTAAAGGTTCACCAGCACAAAACTCATCCCAATCATCTTCATCCTCAATCCTCCTAACAAACTCCCCCTTTCCTCCTCGAAACCTAGACTCAATAATAGCTTCATCCTCCGCACACAACTCATCCTCCTCCTCCTTCTGCTCTTCCTTAGGCCGCAAGTTATCAAGCAACGACTCAACACTAATTTCAGAACGCCTCGAGTTCATATACTTAAGTTCATGCAATGCAGCAAGCCTATCCATCTCCTTTTTCGATTCCCCATCTTCCTCATCTCCCACACGCCAAGGCTCAAAACACCGTGTCCCACCCGACTCCACCACATAATCAGAATTCTTCGGGTCAGTTAACATTACAATCTCGGGCGAACAGCTTGAGCATTTAAAACAAAACCTAAATATCTTAATAACACCTAAATATTTCTGGCCAATAACCCCTTCTTTTCGTTCATTAAACTTAGTCCCTTTATCGATATAATGTCCACAAAAATTACACCGAATTTTCATCGGACACATATTACGAACACCTTCAATTTTTTTGCCAAATTTTTTGCTAGGAATTTTGGCGGGATCGAAATCGGGTGGAATGTACTTGTTTAAAACTTTTCTTTCTCCCATCTTGTGGAACAAGTATAAGTTGTGTGATAATATTAAGATGTATATATTTAGGGTTTATAATGAAGAATTATTAAATACTTAAGAGTAAACTTCAAAGTGGTGACCAGATTTTATACTCATTTTCAAAAAAATGGTCAGACTTTAAATTTTACAAAATGGTGGCCAGACTTGCCTTTTTCTTTTCAAAAAAGTGGTTAGAGACGATTTTCAACTTATTTGGCAGGGATAAAATGGGAAAATATGTTATTTTACTAAAAAAGAAAAGGTGAAAAACCCTAAAAATTGTCCAAAAAATCCTCAAAATAATATATGTCACCATATGATTGGTTATATTCGTAATAATAATAATAATGCCCCCCATGCATGCACATAAATTGACTAATTAAATTTTGACAACTCATATTTATGAATTTTTTGGTGAATTGATGTGCATACATGGGGGCATTATTATTATTATTACGAATATAACCAATCATATGGTGACACATATTAATTTGGGAATTTTTGTGAACAATTTTTGGGATCTCTAGCATTTTTTTTCCCATTTTTCCCCTACCAAAAAGCTGAAAACCGCCTGCAGCCACCTTTTTGAAAGGAAAAAGGCAAGTTTGACCACCGTTTTGCAAAATTGAAAATCTGGCTATTTTTTTGAAAATGAGTGTAAAATCTGATCACCCCTTTGAAGTTTACTCAATACTTAATAATCGGACAGTATGATTCGTATCTTACCGATTGGATATCGCGTTAGACGATTGAATAACAGCGGAGAGTCGGAGACGATTAGTGTCCGGTATGGCGATATATAGGCATTAAGATAACCTCTTTCTGTTTAGTCCAATATAATTTAAATGGGTTACCAAACGGCCCATGTTCTATTTATTTACACCCACACACTTTGAAGCATGGGTCTCGTGCAAATAAAAAGTGCAAATAAAAAGTGATTTGATAATTGACTGAATGAAATGATTAATCTATCTATCCATCTATACTTTTATATAAAAGTCGAAACATTAAAAGTTTGGTCGGTCGGTCGGTACGATACCTGTTGATTTTCCTTATTTACCCTTACTCAATTATCGATAAAATCCATTCTACTAACTAATCAATTTTCTTTTTCAGGTTAAACATATTATCTTTTCCATTTTTTAATAACTAAATAATTAACTTTTTCTGATAAAATACAATATCTTTTATATTTTATCTAACTAAAATTTCTCCTTTATTAATCAATTTCTTTTTTCAGTTAAAATACAATATCTCCTATATTTTATCTAACTAAAATTTCTCCTTTATTAATCAATTTTCTTTTTCAGATTAAACATATTACCCTTTTTATTTTTCAATAACTAAATAATTTCCTTTTTCAGGTAAAATAAAATATCTTTTATATTTTATCTAACTAAAATTTCTCCTTTTTTAAAAACACTACGAGCAATTTTGTTTAATAAAATAACATAAGCATCAATATCAATATATATATATATATATATATATATATATATATATATATAAAGGAGGATACGCGGGCGCTTATGTCACGCTCTAAGATCGTCTCAATCTATTTTTCTAATTTTTTAGAATTTTAGGATTTTAAACACTGATGAGTATAGAAATATATTTTAACATAATAGAAGTAGAATAAGTGTTCGAATTTATAGAGTATAAGACTTCGAATTTATAGAGAAGACATATAATTATTAGAAGTTCTATTGAAAGTAAAATAGGTATTTACAAGTGATATGATTAAAAGTTATATAGAAAATAGAATAGGAATCCGAATCAATATATCAATCATCAATATATATAAAGGAGGATACGTGTATTTTTTTAGATATTTGTGGATATGATTTTAGTTATGCATGTTTATCAATTTTTATCATGTCTTTTGTTGAACAACTCTTTTATATTTATCATATAATAATTATTGTCAATTTAATTTTTTACCTTCACAGGATTCCACCGAGTTAGCACCACAGGCCTCTTGGCTCTTGCTACTATTTCCACCAGGTTGGTTTACAATCTCTTGCAGTAGAGGTATTTAGGATTCTTTTCCTTTTGTCGTTGTTTTTGTCCTTATTTTTGTCGGACATTAGTACGTAAAAATAATTTTAATATTTTGTTTTTACTTTCTCATGTCTAGAAAATTTATCATGTAATTTTAGAAAAAGTTACTCTCTTTTTTCACATTAAATTATGTATATATAACTATATTATTGAGTCATTGAGTTTGATAGACAAATTATTGGGAAGACGGTTCACTAGAAAAGATTGTATCAACTATTTTTTTTTTGAAGAAAAAGGATTTTGTTATAGACAAATTTCGGTTCGGATATTTCAAGATGGATTCGGGTCTAAATACGGGTTCAATTTGGGGAAATCTAGATTAAATTAGGGATTTGGCGGAAATACAGAAGTCAGGCCGCGCCCTTTCTTGTTCTATAATGAGGGCGCGCCCTCAATACTAAAAAATGATAACAAAAATTGATTTTCCAAGAACCATTCAAGAATTCTCTTCTGGGATTCCACTTAGGCTGGGATTCCAGGAGTTGTTGAAGAATTCCCTCATGTCGCATCTCAGGAGGGGGATGTTCGTCGCAGAAGGCCTCCAGGGGTTTTCCTGGTTATAAGGAACTTTCTTAAACACTAAGGGCGCGCCTTAAGGTGGAAAGATGGGGACTTTCTGGTGTGTGCTTTGGGAGCTTTGTTCCTGTATTCAATGGGCGCGCTCTCATTGGGGAACTTCGGAGTAATCCTACACTTTGCACCCAAAAGCTCTGGATCACCTGTCCTGCTATCTGGTGGGTGCTTCTCATTCGGGGGACAGGGATGCGTTCTGCACTTGAGGTAAACCATGGCTATACCTGCATCCTTGAAATCAAGAAATAGCTGGTAGCGGATATGATTAGTCCTCGACGGGGGAAGTTTCCTTATCTGTGAAGTCTTGAGATTTTGGATGAGCCTTGGGCCTTTGTGGTTAGGCCTCATAGTAGAACATTCCGGATGCTGTACCTACAATCCAAGCCCATTTGGGTTTCTTGCTCTCCAAGAACTACGTATGGCTTGATCCCCTATAAATACCGGGGTACGTAGGTCGATTGAGGGGTTGGAAGTGGAGAGCTCTGAAATAGCCGCCACTAACCCTATCAATCTCAGCCACCAATTACGCTCAACAATCACACACCACCGTTTTTTCCGGTAAAGAACCACCGCATCAGATCTTGTTTCCGGCGACGTACCTCGAATTTTGTTGTTCCCAAATTCCCCCGTCAACAAATTGGCGCTAGAAGGAGGCGAGCCAATCAAGATCTACATCTTAGGAGGAAAAGATGTCTCACAATCATGGCAGAGGTTCTCGAGAAGAAGATGGTTACGATTCTTATGACAGCTTGGGAGATAACCAAGCGCGTCATGAGGCTTATGTTCCGGAAAATGTTGCTGCTCCTCCACGGCATCATGGAACTCCGGCCGCCATCGGTGGACAGCCGCCCGTTTTTCTCAGTAATTCGGCATTAATGGAACAATTGTATGTTATGCAAGATTCCATAAATAGTTTCGTGGCGAGATTAGGTTCTGTGGAGGAAGAGCAAGAATCAAGGAGAAAATCTCGGAGTATCCCACGAAATCATCGCCGATCAGGGAAATCCCCTCAGATCGAGGAAGATTCTCGAAGGAGGGAGGAAAATCAGGAAAGGAGATTTCAGCTGGTCACTCCTCGAAGGTTAGATTATTCTGATCCTATTGTTGAACATCCTAGTGAAAATAATTCTGAGCGCAGGTTGTTGAATCCTCAAGAGAGGGCGCGCCCTCATCCTCACCGTTCGGGGCGCACTCCTAGTGAGATTCAAGGGGATGAGGAGCAAATGGCTAGAGAAAGGAGAGATTTTGCCAGCTTGAAAGAACGCCTTGGAATAAGGCTTAGTGATGACGATTTGAGGATGGTACTCCTCGAGCTTCAGAAGAAAGACAAATATATGGAATCGAGGCCCCATGATTCACAGCGCGTGCCCCCTGACAACAGGTCGAGGCCCCTTGGACATGAGCGAGCCCTTCCACAGAGTCATAATCCACAGCGCGCACCCCCTGACAACAGGTCGCGGCCCCTTGGACATGAGAGAACTCTTGCTCGAAATGATAATCCACAGCGCGCGACCCCTGTTCATAACAGGTCGTGGCCCCTTGGATTTGAACAAGCTACTCATCGTGATAACACTGGAAGAAGAAACCGTGATAACGGTGATAGAAGAATGGATTGGTATCAGGGAAATAGGCGCCCCCGTAACCAGGGCGCGCCCTCAGGTTGAAGATCCCCCCGTATCCATCAAATCCCCTCAAGCACCTCCAGTGAGTCCAGGTCGAGGACGCACTCTCACTCGGGAGGACAGTATCAGAGAGGTTCTCAAGGGAATTCACAACCTCATGGAAATCCTGAGGGTCAGCAAACTCAAACTCAAGAGGATGTTGTGATTCAACCACAAGTAGAGGTCCAAGGAGTCATTCAGACAGCAGTTCCACCACCGCCTCCACCCCCGGGGGGTACTCATACTGTAAAACAACCAAATATCCAGAATATTCCTGGAGTGGGAACATTCAATGTGGATGATTTAAAGAAACTCCTTGCTCACCTGGATGGAGGAAGAATATCTGCAACTGCGCCAACATCCTCTCCCTTCTCGACCGAAGTTAGGGAGGCACAGCTCCTTACTTGGTATAGATCAATGACAAATGATTTGCGATTTCATAGAAATGCATATCCTGTGGAATTCCTTGGACGTTTTGATATCGAAATGGATGTCTATCAAGTTACGGAATTGGCTAGATGTCGATTGTTGGCGGCAACTTTCAGGGAGAGTGCTCAGCAATGGTTTCAGAAGCTTGGTCCAGGAGTAATTACGTCATGGCAGGTGATGAGGAACTTGTTCTTGACTAAGTTCCAGGCCGCAGTAAAATATGCTCCTCCAGTCACAACCTTGGCCAATATCAAGCAAAGGGAAGGAGAGAGTTTGCAATCCTATTTCAAGAGATTCAACTCGGAATCCACTATGGTGAGAGGAGCAACAGATGAAACGCTCAAGAGTTTCCTAATAGCCGGATTATCAGTAGGAACTGATTTTTGGAAACACCTTCAAGGACGGGATCCACCTACGTTGGCTGATGTGTTTGCACAAGCTGAGTCTTTCAAAATTATGGAACAATCCTTGGTAGATAACCGAAAAACTCACAGTCAGAACAGTTCTAAGGGAAAGGCCGGTAAGAGGAAGGATAGGTCTCCTAGTCCTACTCGCTGTATAACAACTGGTACAAATCGGGTGAATTTAGCCGAAGCTGGAAGGAACTGGGGTCCACCTGATACATACACTTACGATCAAAGGCCGGGTAACTATACTCCTTTAGCAGCTTCTATTGAACACATCTTTGAGGTGAATAAGAACAAAGGGTTCTTCAGGAAGCCGGAACCATTGACCTCTTGGCAGAGTAAAGATAAGAAGAAGTATTGTGAATTCCATGAATCTTCAGGGCATAACACTCATGAATGTCGTCAACTCAGGGAGGAGATTGAGGATTTGATTAAGGAAGGATACCTGACAGAATGGATTGTTAGGGAAGTGAAGAAGCATAAGGAGAATCCTGATAGAAGGGATGGAGGGCGCGCCCTCCACGGAGATGGTAAGTCCGAAGAGAAAAAATTTGTCAAGGAAGGGAGTATTCATACTATCTTTGGAGGACATCACTTGGGTGGTGATAGCAATCATGCTATGGAAAGGTATGCTAGAGAAGCAAGATACTGGCCTCTCACAAATGTGAACAGTTTGGAGCTAAGGCCGCCCAAATTGTTCAAGGGAGAATATGCAGATATCACTTTCACCGAAGAAGAAGCTAGATGGGTACATCATCCACATAACGATGCTTTGGTGGTGGCAATTCAGATTGGTTCCAAGAATGTACATCGGGTTTTTGTTGACAATGGAAGTTCGGTGAATATCCTGTATTACAGCACTTATAAAAAGCTGGGACTTCATGAAGGGATTTGCGGCAATCACTCGGGGGGTGGTTCGTTAGCAATGAAGGTGTTAAGGCAAGGATATTATTGGCCTACCTTGAAGAAGGATGCTTACGAGTTTGTTAAGGCATGTGACAAGTGTCAGAGGTTTGCCAACTATTCTACCAGCCCTGTTACTACCTTGACTTCTTTAATGAGTCCATGGCCATTTGCTATGTGGGGAATAGATCTCATTGGAGAACTCCCTAAAGCTAAGGGAGGTGTGAAGTATGCTGTTGTTGTTGTGGATTACTTTACCAAGTGGGCGGAAGCAATGCCCTTGGCCACCATTACTGCAAGGAAAATTCGAGATTTTGTTTTTAACTCTATTGTGTGCAGGTTTGGAATTCCATATAAACTCGTGTCGGATAATGGAAAGCAGTTCGACAGCAAAGAGTTACGGAAGTTGAGTGATGACTTGGGGATAAAGAAGGAATTTTCAGCTGTGTATCATCCTCAAAGTAATGAGCAGACAGAGGCTATCAACAAAATAATCAAGCATACCTTGAAGACGAAGTTGGAAGAAAGCAAGGGGAATTGGCCTGAAGAACTTCCCATGGTGTTGTGGTCATACAACACAACTCCGAGAACTACTACTGGAGAGTCTCCTTTTGTGTTGTCTTATGGATGTGAGGCGATGGTTCCGGTAGAAATTGGAGCGGAATCATTCAGGAGAGATTTCTATGATAAAGAAACCAATATGGTAAATCAAAGGCTGGGTCTGGATTTTTTGGAAGAAACAAGAACCAATTCATAGCTGAGGTTGGCAACTTACCAGCAAAGGGCTGCAAGGTATTATAATCGAAAGGTGAAGACCCGTCTTTTTAAGGTGGGTGATCTGGTTCTTCGGAAGGTCATGCCAAATACAAGGGTAGCTACTCATGGAGTCTTTGGTCCCAATTGGGAAGGACCTTACAGGATCAAGTCTATCATCTGGGAAGGCACTTATCACTTAGAAGACTTGGATGGTAACACGATTCCAAGGGCATGGAATGCGGAGCATTTGAAGAAATATTATCAATAGGGTGCGGCTTCGGCCCCCTATTTTATGAAGGCTTATATTTAAGTTATAGACTAGTATCAATAATTCTTCTCCTAGTCTAGGAGGGTAGTGTATATATGCATTCCTTAGAGTTAGTCGAGACTTGCTGATTTTTATGCTTTTCAATAACCATTCTCCTTAGCTAGGGGGTAGTATTTTTACACCTTCCCTTGTTCTGAAGAGACTCAAGTTTAATGAAGATCTCAAATTTTTCAAGGCTTTTAATATATTTGAAGATTGTTAGAAGAATATTGGTTGTTGAAATACAAAAGGCCGCGCCCTAATTCAACTGGGCGCGCCCTATGTTTATACTGAAGAATTTGAGTGTTTTTAATTAATAAGCTTGTTCGTTAATATTTGAAGGAATTTGATCTGGAGGCCACGCCCTAGCGTATCAAGGCGCGCCCTCAGATTACATATAATAACTTGAAGATCTGTTTGAAGATATGCTTTAAACATATGTTAAAAGTGTTAAAATAATTTGAAAGGATTTCAAGGAAGTCGCCCTAATACATTAGGGCGCGCCCTTTATTTGTCGGCAAAAGTATTTGACAATAATGATGCAGAGAACTTGAAGAAACATAACATGTTAAACATTTGAAGTTGCCAGAAAACATGAAAGGGTTAAATTCAGATTACAAATTGCAAGGTTTTACAAAGGACCTGCACCTTAGAAAATTAATAGTTTAAACAAAAGTTGGGTTGATTAAAACTTAGGGAAACATTTTTGATATCAAGGCGCGCCCTTTGAGGCAGTGGGGGACGCGCCCTTGGTATCATCAGGCTGAGTAGGGGGGCTAGTCATCTCGGGAATAGATTCCTGGTTGGAGGTTACAGCAGGAGGCAGTTGGTCAGAATTGGTTGTAGTTTGAGGTACTTGCTCAGGACTGTTAGGCACGTCTTCTGTCGAAGGCGCGTCCTGAGAAGTTTCCTCTAGTCCCAGTTCAATTCTTTTTGCTTTGATAGCCTCGGCATTCTTGATCTTGAATGTGGTTATGTCCTCAGCACTGTCAGCCCCAAACTTCTCAGCCCAATTATAATCAGGATCGTTGGCAAGGAATCGAAGAAGATAATACTCAAAACCAGCTTGAAAATTACGATCTTCCATAGCCTGCTTTTCACCCTTCCAACAGTTAGATTTTTCAATTTCAAGAGCATCCCGCTGCACTTTCAAGTCTTCATTCTCTCTTTCCAACTTATCATTCTTGTCGGCCAGGAGTTGGCGAGGGTCAACAGCATCTTGTAAATCATTTTTAAGATCTTGAATAGTAGCATCCCTGGAATCACATTCTTTTTTCCATTTGTTGTCACTCTCCACAATCATTTTTGCATATTTTCTATTCTCAACCTCGAGCTTGTTGATGTGAAGCTTTTTTTTATGAATCCTCTGGGCGCGCCCTAAGGATTGAACCAAAAGCTGAGCAGAAGCTTTGATCATGGAGTTTGTCTCGTCATCAGCATTCATATTTTGCCAAAGATCAACCTCCTTTTTGTTGACAAGTGACGCAGCAGCTGGCCCAATAAGGGTTTCAACATATGAGGGCGCGCCCTCAGTTCTTTGTCTTTTGCCCTTATCAACAGGAGGGTCTTGGGTCTCAGTATTCCTCTTCGAAGATCTGGAAGAGGGTGGAATTGCTTGGTTAGACTCTTGTTGTTGCTGTTGGATAGGGCGCGCCCTAGTGTCAGAAGTATCAGCCTTGTCATTCAGCTTCTTTTTGTCATTTTTCTTTCTAGCTCCAAAGCCACGAGGAATTTGGGGGGCCACATCTGCACCAGAGAAAAAACAGAAATGTTAAATCATGAAATAGGTTTTTCATATGAAGACAAGTTGCAAGATGTATCACGTTAAAAAGAAAAATAATAATGAAGGTGAAACCAAAAGGTTAGGGCGCGCCCTAATTTAAGATTTCATACCTTCATCCTGATCAGAGTCGAGATTTTCATTATCACTATCATTAGAAGATGACAGGGAAACGGCAATACCATTTCTGAATTTCCTAAATTTACAGATTGATCCAACTCTATCAGAAAGGATTCCAACCCTTTTTAGGTTTTCCTCGGTAATTAGGGTTTGAAGGTTGAATTTCTCTGCTGCAACTTTAAGGACGGCAGTGGCCCGAGATGAGGCCGCGCCCTGGAGAGTTTTTTGAATTCTTCTATCTGTTTTAACTTAAGGAGTTAATAAAAACTTAAAAGGAAGAAAGATAAGAGAAATTTAAGACGCGCCCTCACTTACATGGATTTGTGTTGAATTGAAGACGAACTCGAGGAACATCCCAAACAAAGAAATAAGGTTCCTTCCATCGTTTAATGTGGCTAATCCTTCCGTTAGAAAAGCTTTTATTGTTGTGAGGTTTGTTGATCACTAGATAATAATATCCAATGTTTGATTGACGGATGCTAAAAAAATAACTGATTTCTGGCATAGAGGGTGCTTCAAATCCCAAATCATGGTAGAGAATGAACAAACCTAAAACAAGTTTGTAGCTGTTGGGAGAGAGTTGAATTGGGGCTAGATTATACCATTCGAGGATTTCCCTTAAGTATGGATGCAAAGGCGCGCCCACACCAAGGGCTACAAGTCTTGGGGTCAAAACCATCCTTGGAATTCTGAAATTTCCACCGTAGTTGAAAATATGAGGACGGTGGTGAGAGTGTGGAATGGCCCAAAGTCCTTCTTGACCATAGTATTTCATGGCCCACTCTACTTCATCATTTGTTGTAGTAGAGGACATGCTCACACAGGCCAACTTACCTCGTTTCTTTCGAAGTTGATTCTTTTCTTTCTCAATCATGTCTCCATATCTTCCCCATTCAATGTCGATTTATTCGTCAAGAACTTCCCAGTGCTCAAAGGGAGTTGGGGAAGGAGGAGGAGATGTTGGCTCGGAGTTTATTAAGGGGGAAATAGAAGAGGCTGAAGGCGCGCCCTCAGCCGAGTATGTATCTGAAGAATGAGAATCCCCAGATGTTTCCGAGATTGGAATAAAATCACTATCATCCATGGAATTGTAAGAATTGTTTACTTCGGGGGGGGGGGGTTTTGAGATTCTTTAGAAGGTTGAACATTTAGTGTGGTGTGGTTGAGGGAATCTTCACTAGAAAAGCTCATGGTGCCGTCTTGAAATTCTTGAATAAGGCGCGCCTTATCTTCTGAAGATGTGAATGAAAAGAGAGGCTTGGGTGAACTAGGCGGTAGAGGAGACGGCAAGGGAGAGTATATCCCAATACGTTTATTAAACTCCTTAAAAGGATGAAATGGAGAAGACGCGCCCTCCAGCTGCAAAATAAAAAGAAAAGCTAAGGGCGCGCCCAAGAAAGTAGTAAAAGAGAAGGAAAATTTTCTACGGGTCATGGTATGAAGGTATCTTAAAGGGTTAAAATAATTGTTGTGAAGGATGAATTTCTAGGGGAAAGTATAACCTTAAAGAAGATTAGGGCGCGCCCTATGATTGAAGGGCATCCTAGGCCTAAGGCGCGTCCTAAAAGACTAAAGGAACTAAAATTACAAAAACATGTTTGAAGAAAGTGGGAACACTAAAAGAGGATCTAGCATGCATACATATATACATACATCGGAAAAATAAAGAACACGAAGAATACTAACAGTCAAATGGCCATATTCAACGAAATATGCGGTAAAAATAAAAACTTGTGTATGGGAGCGTACCTTGAGAGTTGTAGATTGAAGATTTGGGAAGAAAATCGAGAAAACACGTTGCAATCGATCAGATTCTTGCTCGGAAAGTTTAATTCGGATTGGGTTTTTGGTGAGAGAGAGAATGTAAAAAAGTAAAATGAAAGTGACAGTTGAATATTTATAGGCATTTGGAGAAATAGTGGAAGACAGTTGTCAACCACTCAAGTCGATTGGAATTCTGAGGACGCGTCCTATGTCAGGGCGCGCCCTGGGGTTGTGTTAAGGAAATTTTGGATCTTTTAAGAAAATTCCATATTTTATTTCTAATTCATATGGAATTGGGGGTAGTTGTTATAGCCAAATTTCGGTTCGGATATTTCAAGATGGATTCGGGTCTAAATACGGGTTCAATTTGGGGAATTCTAGATTAAATTATGGATTTGGCAGAAATACAGAAGTCAGGCCGCGCCCTCTCTTTTTCTATAATGAGGGCGCGCCCTCAATACTAAAAAATGATAACAAAAAATGATTTTCCAAGAACCATTGAAGAATTCTCTTCTGGGATTCCACTTAGGCTGGGATTCCAGGAGTTGTTGAAGAATTCCCTCCTGTCGTATCTCAGGAGGGGGATGTCCGTCGCAGAAGGCCTCCAGGGGTTTGCCTGGTTATAAGGACCCTTCTTAAACACTAAGGGCGCGCCCTAAGGTAGAAAGATGGGGACTTTCTGGTGTGTGCTTTGGGAGCTCTGTTCCTGTATTCAATGGGCCCGCTCTCATTGGGGAACTTCGGAGTAATCCTGCACTTTGCACCCAAAAGCTCTGGATCACCTGTCCTGCTATCTGGTGGGTGCTTCTCATTCGGGGGACAGGGATGCGTTCTGCACTTGAGGTAAACCATGGCTATACCTGCATCCTTGAAATCAAGAAATAGCTGGTAGCGGATAGGATTATTCCTCGACGGGGGAAGTTTCCTTATCTATGAAGTCTTGAGATTTTGGATGAGCCTTGGGCCTTTGTGGTTAGGCCTCATAGTAGAACATTCCGGATACTGGACCTACAATCCAAGCCCATTTGGGTTTCTTGCTCTTCAAGAACTACGTATGGCTTGATCCCCTATAAATACCGGGGTACGTAGGCCGATTGAGGGGTTGGAAGTGGAGAGCTCTGAAATAGCCGCCACTAACCCTATCAATCTCAGCCACCAATTACGCTCAACAATCACACACCACCGTTTTTTCCGGTAAAGAACCACCGCATCAGATCTTGTTTCCGGCGACGTACCTCGAATTTTGTTGTTCCCAAATTCCTCCGTCAACAGATTTTATTGATGTTATAAATTTTATTTCATTTTTAGGATTCGATTTTTATGGATGAACATTGTTATACAAGTAATAATATATGTAAAAGTTAGGATTTTAATCTTAACGAGATAACGACTCAATAGGAATAACCATGTTTAACGAGAAAGCGGTTCATTAAAGAAAACTGTGTTGTATATTAAATTTAATATTGATGATATAATAGAAAAAAATATTTAAATTTTTAAGAATTTTAGGATTTTAAATATTAATAACTAAAAAACTATCTTTTAATATTTTACAAGCATAATAGGTGTTCAAATTTATTGAGAATAAGAGTTTGAATTTATAGGGAATACATATAATTAAAAGTTTTATTAGAAGTAGAATAGGTTTTTGTAATACATATAATTAATAGTTTTATTGTAAGTAAAATAGGAGTTCTAATTTATGAATAAGAAGAGTTTGAATTTATAAAAAATACATATAATTAAAAAATTAATTAGAGGCAGAAAAGATGTTTGAATATATAAAGAATACATATTATAAATGTTTTATTGGAAGTAGAATACAAGGAGGGTAGAGACATCTTAAACGATTTTTTTAAAACTTTATATCTTTTTTCCTAGAATTCCTTTATTTTAAATTTTTTATACAAGTTAATTATACTTGCCTTAGAAAAATATGTCCATAAATTCAATATTATTCCCATAATTAAAAGTCTTTGCATTTAAAAAAATGGATGTGTTAACATAACAGAAAAACAATTCCATGCGGAAACTATAAATTAATACAAGAATATCTATAATATACAAAAAATATAAGATGTATTTTCATATTTTAAAACTCCATAAATATTCGAAAGTTTAAAGAATGTAAAAATTAGAATTTACTCTCTTTTAAGGTTTTAATTTTTAAGAAAAAAAGTTATTTCATAAGATAAGTGTCATCAATAATATGTAATGAAGTTAGAATTTCGGTTCCAAATAAAAATGGCTCGAAACATGTTTTAACGGGAAGACGGTTCACTAGAAAAAATTGTATTAGCTATTAGAATTTGATATTGATGTCATATATTTTTTTGTTATTTTTAGGGTTCGATTTTTATGGATAAAAATTATTATATAAGTCTTTATAATATATGTTAAAGTTGGGATTTCGGTTTTAACGTGAGAGTGGCCCAATCGAAAAAATCGTGTTTAACAAGAAATTGGTTGATTAAAAAAGATTATGTAACTATTAATATTTTAATATTAAAAATATAATATAATGTAAATATGTATTGACTTTTTAAAAAAAAAATTGTAATACCGCCGCGAAGCGCGACTTTATCGACTAGTTTTATGTTAATATATGTACTCAAAATACAATTAATTTGTAATGTTAATGTATTAAAGAAAAAGAAAGTATTAATAATCATTTTCTAATTAAACCATATTGTATATTACAAAATTAAGAGAAGCTTATTGTGAAATTGACTTAACTTGTTATATTATAATTACTATTAATTAATCAATTACCTTTTTCAGTTAAAACACGTTATCTTTTATCTAACTAAAAATCTCTTTTTTTCCAATTATATCATGTACGGTTACCTTTTTCAGCCAAAACACGTTACCTTTTTTCTTTTCTCTTACTAAAACCTTTCTTTTTCCAATTACATCACGGTCGTTTCTATTTAATAAAAATAAAATAATAATATTATGATACTAATAATTAACCGATTACCTTTTCAGCTAAAACGTATCATCTTTTCTATTTTTTTCTAATTAAATTCTCTTTTTTCCTAGAAATATCACTAGCAACATTAATTTCTCATTTTCTAAAAATATTATGAGCAATTTTATTTAGTAAAATAACATAATTAAATTATAATTAATATAAACTAATCAATTACCTTTTTCACATAAATCATGACACCTTTTTAATTTTCACGTTACCTTTCTATTTTCTCTAACTAAAATCTCTATTTTTCCAATTATATCACGGGCGGTTCTATTTAATATAATAAATTAATAATATTATAATATTAATAATTAACCGATTACCTTTTTTAGTTATAATGTATCATCTTTCTATATTTTCTAACTAAAATCCCTCTTTTAATAGAAATATCACGGACAATATTAATTTCTCCTTTTCTAAAAACATTACAAGCAATTGCATTAAGTAAAATAACGTAACTGAATTATAATTACTACAAACTAATCAATTACCTTTTTCACCTAGAACATGTTACTTTTTTAATTTTTTCTAACTAATCCTCTCTTTTTCCAATCATATCACGGGCATTCTATTTAATAAAATAAAATAATAATTTTATAATTATTAACAATTAACCGATTACCTTTTTCAACTAAAAGTATCATCTTTTCTATATTTTCCCTTCATCAGGTAAAATACAATATCTTTATATTTTATCTAACTAAAATTTCTCTTTTATTAATTAATTTCCTTTTTCCAGGTAAAATACAATATTTTTATATTTTATCTAACTAAAATTTCTCCTTCATTATTCAATTTCCTTTTTCAGATTAAACATATTACCTTTTCTATTTTTCAATAACTAAATAATTATTTTTTCAAGTAAAATACAATATCTTTTACATTTTATCTAACTAAAATTTCTCTTTTTTGAAAAACACTACGAGTAATTTTGCTTAATAAAATAACATAATTATATTATAATTACTATTAACTAATCAATTACCTTTTTCAGTCAAAACACGTTACCTAATCTCTTTTCTCTAACTAAAATCTCTCTATAATTATATTTATTTGTTTAATAATTACATGTTATTAATTTACATATCAAATTGTTGTTAAAAAATTAAGGATACTAGCTTATAACCCGTGCAATGCACGGGTTTCTTGTATTATGTTATAAATTTTATTTAATATTATAATTATGTTTTTATATAATCGTTATTTTTAATAATTTTTTTAATTTTAATTTGATATAATTTAATATACTCATGTTTACGGATTATACTAATGTTTCATTATTATAAACAATGTATATTAATGTATATTTTTATTAATAATTGAAAAATATGGTGTGATATTTTCGGGTATATATTAATTATTGTAAGATTTGTTGTAAATTAAAAGGTATTCTTCTAATTTCTTAATGATATAATTGCTTTGTTGCTACAATTTATGTCTATGAAATTTGCAACTGTGAACCCAGAAGTGCTTATTATATAGAAAAGATTCTGTCATAAGATGTATTAAACTTTTTTCTGTAAAATGACAACACTAAAACTTTCGTATTATGAACTTCATCTTTGCATTATTACTTCTAGCTTCTCAATTCAATTTGTAGTGCAGGTATCCCCGAATATCAAGAAATAAAGCCAAGTCATCTTTTTCCACTTGGCAACTTCACGGTCGGCCAAAGTGCGGCTACATCATACCATTCCATGCCTCAGGTATTTACGTGTTCTCTAAACTACGCTTATAATTTTTTTTCTGTCAAAAGCTTATCGAACTGAAAGTGGCTCGAAGCTACAGGCTGTATGAGGCAATGAGCTACATAATCTTCTTCAAATTTTATTTGATGCTAACAATAATCTTAGGCCGATAATTTCCAGAAACTTCAGTTCCCGTAGGTCACAAAGGTGCTTATGTTTTCAAGTTTTATCTTCGACCATAAGACATGTCATGTTTGTTGGGCATCGTAAGTAGATCATATAAGAAACTACTAGGGGGAGTGGATTGTAAATTTCTCTAACAAAGAAGTTGATTTCTGAAATTGATTTCAGATATAACAGAATTAGATTTGGTAGAGCTAAGTAATATCAGCTTGTAGATAGAAATTAGGAGTGTTGTATCCTCTTTTCTTCAAAATCATTAGGAAATTCTTGTAAATTACACATAGCATGCATGTTCCTTCAAATATTGTTTGAATTTGCTTATTATAATATCGTTCATGTACGCTCTAAAGTTTAATATCTAATTTAATGTATACAACTCTGTAGAATGACATTAGGGAAAGGGTGGTGAAAACAAGTCGAGATATCACCATCAATAGCAAAAAGATCATATTTAAGGTGCAAAGGTATGAAAATAGTTCTTGAATCTTTATAATATCTAGTCTTACCTCCCCTTGTTTGCTAAATGAGTCTCATCTCTTTACTGGTATCTGTCTCAGATTGTCTCTCATTTGTTGGCCATTTAGTTTTTAACTGTTCAAGTGATTATATTCCATAATAGTTGACTATGCTATATCTCTTACAATTTCTTCCATCTAATATATACTGTTCCATTAATCTAGAAATCTTATTATTTATATTATGTTGTATTGTGATAACCATTATAGATTAGTACGTTTGATAATTTTCAGAGTATTAGCCCTTGTCATAGATATACGATTTTCTATAGTCCATCCCTTTTTTTGTTCATTAATAAACATATGATGTAGGATCTGGTTGTGGTCCTACTTGAAGCCTCCCCTTAGTTCTATTGTTTCTATCTTGTTAATTGGATAAACCAGATTAGTAAACACAATAAAAATCGAGGAAGGCAAATATGGACCTAGCTGCTGTGTGATCAGTACAGCTTCTAATTAGTGAAAGGACTTCATGTAATTGATTTCTGAAAATTAAAACGAGCGTACTGTTCAGGGGTTTTCTACTCATTTTATAGTACATATTATGGGGAGAAATAAATAAATTTCACAGGTTACTCTTGCTTCTCAACAGATCCAGGAATATGGATGGGCTGCCTTTTGAAGCTTGATGCTTCATTGTTGCCATTAAGTAATCCATTTGTTGAACCCTTTCAATCTAATATCCTTGATTGTATATTGAGGGTAATTAAATTTATTCTATGCATGTCAGATTATTTTGTTATGCATATAATTTGTGCTCTTGCAATTTATATGTTGCATCATTTTTTATTGATGTCTATATGCTGGAAGTGATTCTACTAATTATTGGTGTAGCTTGCTGACTTAATAGAAGAGCTAATGAGGTTGGCAATGGGAAGGATTTCAGATGGAGAGCTTGAATATGCTAAAAATATATGCAGGTTTCTGCAAGATATCTATAGAGAGCTGATTCTTCTTGCCCCTGACATGGACGGCAAGTCAGAAATGAAGATGAAAATAATGATGCAAAGTTTAATGAAAATAGAAAAGGATATTTTTTGCCATTAATCTTGCTCTACTTTCATAATCCTCATGTCCTTTATAGTATTATATCACTCTAGAAAGTACAAACTGTCATTCCATATGCTACCTTTTATGAGCTTAGTCATGGAACTTCTTGCTTTAAACAGCCTCGCCAAGATACTGACTGACATTTAATACCATTATAATGCAGAAGTTGCGGTCATGTACTTTTTAAGTTGACCATGTGTTGATTTGTCACTCAAGGTTTAAAGAATTTAAGTTTTTGGGGAGCCCTTGTTTTCTCCATCAAAACCAATATTTAGAAGGAACTTTGAAAGAAATATTCAGTACTACTAATGCATTGAGTTTCATATAAAAACTCTCTTGTAAAGTATAAATGTTTGCCAAATATAGGTATTCCATAAATAGAAGAAATTTATATGAGAGCTTCTTAATGTTTGTTCTTGTATAAATTATAGATCTGCTATTTTTCTGGAAAATTCTTGTATTCAAATATTGATGATAGCTAGCTATTCTACACATCCAATATATATTAGATCAATGTAATTGTTAGTCAAAGAGGCATGCCTGAATACATCTAATAACAAGCCTAAGTTATTTGTAATGCTATGCATTACTTACATGACCTCTTAACTGAGGGAACCTATAGTTGTAGAGTTTCTATTTGTTCTGTACTTGTAATAGGCATCAAATCCTAGTTGTGTAACTGTACTTATAAAGTCAAGAATAATGCTTGAAAGAAGTTCCAAGGTTCATGCCTCAAGCAAGGAGATAAAGACTGCCAAATAATCACAGTTGGGATTTGAAGAAATGAAGAATTTGCCTAAGTACCAATTCGAGAAGTACATTTGTCTATTCGAGAAGTCTAGCATTCGAGAAGTCAGGGATTCGATATCTCAGAAGACACTATTCGATATCTCTGAATACACTGTTCGATATCTCATTCGATATCTCAGAGATTCGATATGTCTATTACTCTATTCGAGAACTCATGGAGTCAACAAGTCAAAGCATCATTCGAGTTCTCTAAGAGTCAACAAGTCAATGCTCTATTCGATATCTCAAGGACTAAAGAAGCTATTCGACATCTCAGGGATTCGATATGTCAAAATGCTTTATTCGATATCTCAAGGAGTCCCAGAGAAAAGAGCTATTCGAGAAGTGATTCGATATGTCAATATAACACTATTCAAGAACTCAGAGTTATCGATTAAGTCAATTCGAGTTCTTGAATCAATCACTTAGCCACTTCTCGAATACATTCTTGGAGACAAAATACTGAAGAATTGTACAAGTCAGAAACCTGCAACAAGCCAAGACGCTTTATTTGACTATGTACTATAAAGCACATTGGAAAGCCTACAAAGAAGCTTGGAGAGATAAGACAAAGGGACAAGGAGCTAAAGAAGTGGATCTGAACAGGCTTTGCAAAGTCAAATCTGTAGCCGTTTGGACTCTTACTCAAATGAGATAGACAGACTGGAAAGTATTTTGTTTACCTACCTTTTTTGTAGTAAGTAGGTGTATCCATGTCTATAAGGATACAGCCTCACTTCCTTAGCAGATAAGTTTTAAGAGATAAGTTTTTCAAGAAACATCACAAGAAATATCTCTCTGAGAAAAACGAAGCTGAGAATACTACCATTTGTATTCACAGATTGTAGCAAAATCTTTATCTAATAAAATATTAGATTAAAGTGATATTGTGTTGTGTTTGTCTTTGTTATCCGCACTTACATATCTCACACACTCAACACATATCTTGCTGCAAAGATTCAAGAACGTAGAAAAGTTCAAGAATCCATTCACCCCCCCTCTGTATTCTTTTACTGTATTCAATACTCAACAAGTGGTATCAAAGCAGGTTGTTTAATCTAAACATAAAACGATTATGAGTTCGAATACACCAAAGACTACAGGTATGGTAAAGGTCCATAAGTTCGACAAAGAGAATTACAACATCTGGAAAATAAAAATGCTGTTGTTCATCAAAGCTGCCAATCCTCTCTACCCTGACATCCTCAAGAATGGTCCATTTGTACCACAACAAGAAATTGCTGAATCTACAGTGGGCACAATGGTCATTCCTAGATCATATGTTCCAAAAGTGTCATCCAAATGGACAGACTCAGAGAAGGAAAAGGTTGCCCTAGACAGTCATCTCATGTTGCTGATCATAGACTCTATGGATATATCGATGTTTGCCAACATAGCATCATGCACATCAGCCAAGGACATGTGGAACCACATCGAGGTGTTATGTGAAGGGACAGAGGAGGTAAGAGAGAATAGGAAACAGATACTGGTCACACAGTATGAGGCTTTCATGGCACAGTCCAAAGAAAGTATTACTGATATGTTTGAGAGATTTCACAAGCTGGTGACTGAGCTTCAAATGAATGGGAAGGTTTACAGCACTAAGGGTCATATCTGCACCAAACCATCTAGAGCAAAGGGTCATATCTCTAAGAGAAAGAGATTTGAACAAAGTCACATATGATGTGCTCTATGGGGTTTTAAAGACTCATGAGCTTGAGCTGCTTCAGAAGAGGGCTATCCAAGCCAACCAAGGCAGAATGATAAACACATCCTGTGCCTTGATTGTCAACAAATCTGTTCAAGACCTGGAAGCATCTACAAGTCAGCTGAGAATAGAAGAGATAGTAGATGATGAAGAAACTGAAGAAGAAGTGACTGAACCCGTTGATGAAAAGGAAGAAGATGAGTTCTACACTCTTGAAGAGTTGGATGCCATGGAAATCACTTCATATGCTTTTATGGCTAGAAAATTCCCAAACATCAGATTTAAGAGGAATCAGTCCTTCAAGTCTAGATCTCAAAATCATTCATTCAACAAGAGCAAGGTACCTGTGAAAGCAAACAAAAACAAATTCAAAACCAGCTATGTGGATAGGTCATCTATGAGATGTTATAGATGCAATGACCTAGGGAATTTTGCCAGTGAATGCAAGAAGCCTAAAAAGAAGGATAAGGAGTTTCTTGAGCTTGAAGCTAAGTATGAGGCTCTGCTAAAGAAGCATACAACAGGTAAGGCCTACATAGCTGAAGGGAAGTGTTGGGATGATTCTGATAGTGATGGAGAAGAACAAGAATTCTGTAACTATGCCTTGATGGCCAACTCCAAGGAAGAACCATCTGCATCACACTCTCAAGTACCATCCCTCACTACCATAGACATGTCTGTTTCTGAATACAAATCTATGGTTGAACAACTATCTGTAGAGATGTTTAATATTCATACTAGTATGACTGCTGCTAATGAAGAAATTGCTAAACTGTCTACTAAGAATGAACTGTTGAACAAAAGAAATGAGGAACTAGAACTAACTGCTATGCAAATTGAAAACGTTAAACAAGAAATTTAATATCTAAAGAATAAGGTTCTATGTGCTAGTCAAGTTGAGAAAGATCTTAGGGATGAACTAGCTGAAAATGAATTTAAATTGAAAACATTAAAGAATTCCTCTAGTCTATTGCAGTCCTACCATGAGAAAAATCTAGCTAGACCTAAGGCTGCCATTGGACTTAATTATGAAACTCTTAAACAAAGGAAAGGATATGCAGTCATTGAAGATGACATTGTTGTTCAAGAGGAAGTGCCTCAGGTTTTGAAAAAGACTGAGAACCCAATATTTAAAACACCAACACTTGAGATTGATGAGGATGCCTTACTCATTAAGCAAATGTTGGATGATGAAGATAAGGCACAATCAAATGAACAACAAGCATCCTCTAAGAGTGAGAATGTCATAACCAAAAGCCAAAGAGCCAGTAGGAGGTAGACCTAGACCTGAGAAATTTGTGAAGTTTGTTTCAGCTGGGAATAATGAGTTTGAGAAGAAAGTGGATAAAAAGAAACAAAACAGGAATGGCAAATTAGGGATTAACAAGGACAACAACTATGCTTATGTGCCAAATGCCCCTAGGAAAGTTTGTCAAAACTATTTTAGCAATAATCATTTAACTTATGCATGCAAGAAACTATCTGGTAGTGTTGCTAGACCATTCTATGATTGCTCTGTGCCTTTAAGACATAGAGACTCTCCTTTCTGTGATAAACTTGATTGTATGCCATGTAACATGAATGTAATGACTAGTTGTTTTAATTTGAGAAGACAATTCATGGAAGGTTGCATCAGTCACAATGTTCACACACACTACACAAGAACAAAGTCTTCAAGTCCTCCTAAAGTTAGGAAGGTACCTCTGTCACCTAAGTCTAAGAACCCTGATTCTAAGACTTCTAACAGTGACAAGAAGACTAACATCAAGAAAATTGATAAGCATGCTGTTTATGATAAAACTGTTGCTAAGCCACATGGACCCAAACTTGTTTAGGTACCAAAGGAGAAGTAATACCTTTGTGTTTACAGGGCAAAGAAAGTGAAAAGAAGGTCATGTGAATTTTGGACAGTGGATGCTCAAACCATATGACTGGTGATATGGCCCTGCTATCACAGTATAAGGAGAAGGCTGGCCTAATGGTTGCTTTTGGAGATGACAGCATTGGCAACACATTAGGATATGGCAAGTTGGAAATTGGAAATGTCATCATTGAAAATGTAGCACTGGTCAAGGGGCTCAAGTATAATCTACTGAGTGTTGGTCAATTTACTGACAGAGGCTTCAAAGTGAATTTTGACAAAGATGAATGTTTGATCACCCACAAGAAGACTGGTAACTTTGCTCTACCTGGAGTAAGGAAAGGAAGCCTGTTTGTAGCCAATATGAACTCTGCAAACAAGGACAAAATTTGTTGTTTTTACTCAAAAGCATCAAATGAAGATAGCTGGCTGTGGCACAAGAAGCTATCACACTTGAACTTCAAAGGCATTAATTCTCTAGTCAAAAGGGAGTTAGTGAGAGGCATGCCCACACTTGAATTCTGTCAAGAAGGAGTGTGTGAGGCTTGTCAAAAAGGAAAAATGAAAAGATCAAGCCACAAGTCAAAGACAGTGACATCAATAACCAAGCCCTTACAACTAATTCATATGGACTTGTTTGGGCCTGTCAATATTGTGTCACTAGGAAGGAAGAAGTATGCTCTAGTGATGGTTGATGATTTCACAAGGTATACATGGGTAGAATTTCTGGCATCAAAGGATGAGGCTCCACAAGTAATCATTGAGCATATAAAGAAAATTGACAAGGAAGCAAAGGCCAACAATGCAAGTGTGATTGCATTAAGAAGTGATAATGGAACAGAGTTCAGAAATGCCATGCTTGAAGCATTCTGCAAAGAGAATGGTATTTCTCAACAATTCTCAGCTCCAAGGACTCCACAACAAAATGAAGTTGTTGAAAGAAAGAATAGAACTCTGATTGAGGCTGCTAGAACAATGTTACTTGATGCAAAGATGCCTACATGTTTTTGGGCTGAGACTGTAAGCACTGCATGCTATATCCAAAACAGAATCCTCATCAACAAAAACATTGGAAAGACACCTTACAACTTGATGACTGGAAAGAAGCCTACTCTAAAGTATGTTCATACTTTTGGAAGCAAATGCTTTGTGTTAAAAGACAATTCATAATATGTTGGAAAGTTTGATGCAAAAGCATTTGAAGGAATTTTTCTTGGCTACTCTATGGAAAGAATTGAATACAAAGTTTATGTCATCAGTCAAAAGTAAGTTATGGAAAGCATAGATGTGACATTTGATGACAGCAAACTACCTGGATTAGAAGAAGCCAATGATAAAGATAAAGATCCTTTGAAGTTTGACAATCTAGATGATTCTGATGAGGAGATTGAAACTGAATCTGAGCCCACAATCCAACAAACTCAAGTGAATGAAGAACCTGTGTCAACCAACAATGAAGAAACAAGCATCCAAGACACACCTGTGATTAGTGGCAACTTCACAGGGGGAGGAATTGTAAATGATCATGATCTGGATGATAAAGCAACATCAAGGCTGAGAAATCAATCTGAACATACAAGGAAATGGGATAGATCACATACTGCAAATCAGATAATTGGAGATCCAAATACAGGAGTGAGGACAAGGAGAGCAACTCTAAATGAATGTCTCTATGGTTGCTTTCTATCCCAAGTTGAGCCTAAGAAACTTGATGATGCATTGTTGGATCCTGATTGGATAATTGCTATGCAAGAGGAGTTAAATCAATTTGAAAGAAGCAAAGTATGGGAACTTGTGCCTGCACCAAAGGATAGAACCATTGTTGGAACAAAATGGGTTCTGAGGAATAAGATGGATGGAAATGGTGTAGTCATAAGAAACAAAGCAAGGTTTGTTACAAAAGGATACTCTCAACAGGAAGGCATTGACTATGATGAGACTTTTGCCTCTGTTGCTAGACTAGAGGCCATCAGAATTTTCTTGGCATTTGCTGCACATTCTAATTTCAAGGTTTATCAAATGGATGTCAAGAGTGCATTTCTGAATGGGGAGTTGGAAGAAGAAGTATATGTGCAACAGCCACCTGGCTTTGAGGATCCACAATTCCCTCACTTTGTCTACAGATTGCTTAAAGCATTGTATGGACTTAAGTAAGCTCCTAGGGCATGGTATGACACACTATCACAATTCACTAGAGGCACACTGGACAAGACACTGTTTAAAAGAAACATGGTGATGATATTATCTTAGTTCAAATCTATGTGGATGATATCATTTTTGGCTCTACAAATAAGAAGCTGTGTGAGAAATTCTCTAAGCTCATGCAGAGCAGATATGAGATGAGTATGATGGGAGAATTAACATTCTTTCTTGGGCTGCAAGTTAGTCAAAGAAAGGATGGCATTTTTATAAGTCAAACCAAATACATCAAGGATCTATTGAAGAAATTTGACTTGGAAGAATGCTCACCTGCAAAGACACCCATGGCCACTGCCACCAAGTTAGATGAAGATGTTAAGGGCAAGAAGGTAGATATTTCAATCTACAGAGGCATGGTTGGTTCTCTACTCTACCTCACTGCTAGTAGGCCAGACATCATGTTTGCAACATGCTTGTGTGCAAGGTTTCAATCAAATCCAAAGGAATCACATATGATAGCAATAAGGAGGATTTTTAAATATCTGAAGGGCACACCAAACTTGGGGTTATGGTATCCTAAGGACACAGGGTTCAATCTGGTTGGTTATTCTGATGCTGATTATGCTGGATGTAGAGTGGATAGGAAAAGCACCTCAGGTAGCTGCCAGTTTCTTGGACAAAGGTTAGTCTCTTGGTACAGCAAGAAACAACAATCTGTGTCAACTTCCACAGCTGAAGCTGAGTACATAGCTGCTGGAAGTTGATGTGCTCAAGTGCTTTGGATCAGAAATCAACTTAGAGATTATGGACTTGTGTTGGAAAGAATTCCAATCATGTGTGACAACACAAGTGCAATCTCTATAGTTTCCAATCCTGTCAATCATTCTAGGACAAAGCACATTGACATCAGATATCACTTCATACGGGAGCATGCAACTAATGGAACCATTGAGTTACATTATGTTCCCACAGAAAAACAACTAGCTGACATATTCACTAAGCCATTAGATGAAGCCACCTTCACAAGGTTGGTTAGTGAGATTGGAATGCTGAATTCTTCAAATTCTGGCTAAGTGAATATATCAACTAGATTGTTGCAGCAGTAAATGCTTACTTTATCAAATGCTCAATATTTTTAAAGTAAGTATTGGCTGGAGTATGATTTATAAATATTCCACAATGCTGCATATGTTGAAAATCATACATCTTTATCTTGAAATTTCTGTGAAATTTTGAGAGAATCACTATTTAATTTGGTAGAATATTCTTCAGTGAATATTTCTGGTAAATTTTAAAAGATAGTGAAAATTGAATTTTATGAGTGAAAAGTATAGTTCGATAAGTCTGACTTCTCGAATGGTTCATTGTTATGTCATGGCTCGAGTTCTCGAATAGGCCTATCTAGAACCCTCTTGAGTTCTCGAATAGTGTCTTTTGGAGAAATCGAATAGCACACTCTGAGTTCTCGAATAGAGTATTTTAGTTCTCTAATGATGGAGTTCTCGAATACTGTATTTGAGTTATCGAATCATTTGAAAAGGCTGATTTTTCGCTGACACTTAATCGCTTTTTGGATTTATATTCAAAATTTCATTTCGCTCATAAAAACATATTTTATTTAGCTTAGAATTATTTTCTGAGTTAAATAACTGCCAGCTGTGAGTTACAAACTGCTTGAGATATCGAATAAGCCTTTCTTGACTTATCGAATAGTTGTTTTATACTTCTCGAATGACTGACTTGTCGATACAAAACTTATATCTAATCGACAACTCAAGTCACTCACATATATACATTTCCACAACTGTTCAAATCATTTCATTCGATTTCTCAGGCAGCTAAAGTTCCAAAACCTCTGAAAACCCTAACGTCAAAAGCTAAATTCCTTCTTCAACCTTCACTCTCTTCTCATCTCTCTGTGTAACAATGGCAAATACCCAACTCACAATTTCTACCCACACCAATTTCATAGCAATAACCAACGATGTTGAAGCACCCAATGCAAACTTTAAGTGCTTCGTTCGATGGATGGCTGAATCATACATCAAGGATGCACTCTCAGCCAACCCAACTCTGTATCTAGACCTACTAGAACAGTTTTGGAGAACTGCTACTGTGGAGGTCGTGGCTCTAGAGAATGCAATAACTTCATACATAATCTATTGCAAGATTCAGGACAAGGAAATCACCATCACTACTGAAGACATGAATCAAGCACTGGGGTTACAACAAGGAGTGTATGACAGTCAAGCTACTGATCAGGAATTGGAAGATTTCTTTGATTTTATCAACTACTCAGATAGAATCAAGCTTGGAAATTTGAATAGGAAGTACTTGAGGAAAGAATGGAGCTATGTCTTTGCCACTCTTCTTCAATTCTTCACAGCAAGGAAGTCCAGCTTTGATCAAATCAGCACACCTGTTCAACAAATAGGCTATGCTCTAGCATATGGGAGAAATATTGATGTTGGTTTGATCATAATGCAAGAATTGTATGGGAGACTTGGTAAGAACTCAGCCAAGAGAGGTAATAAAATTTTCTTCCCTCTCTTTATTCAATCTGTACTTAATTTCATAGATGCTAAATTGATTGAATTGCCTGGGTTAGACAAAAATAGAATAGGCTATCTGAAATCCATGACCAAACTCATTTTTGGTAGCTTGGAGACTAGGAATGATGTGGATGTAAGACTCAAAATAACTCCCCTTATGGAGAGTTTATTTAGGACTTACCCCCACAACATGCCAATATGTGGCTCAAAATCTGAGTTAGCTAGGCCCAAGCAAGTAGAGCAAAATGCTAACCCAGGGCCTGCTAACCAACCCTCTCAGCCAAACACTTTACCAAACATAGAGCCAACTGCATCATCCTCTCAAAAGGGTGATGTTAGTAAAAAGAAGAGAAAACAGGTTGCTTCTGAACCTCTAAAAATCTTAACTGAAGCAGCCTTGGCTATAGAATTAGGTATAGAAAGTGAGGAACCTGAGTCACCCTTACTAAGGCCAAAGAAGAAGAAGAAGAAGTCTAAAACCACCTCTTCAGTCACCCAAATGGCTGAAGTTGTAAAATCAGGGGCAAATAGCTCACTAGATGTATCCTCTCAACAGGGTGCATCTATAGAATCAAGCATCCTCCCCAATGCACCTATTTGTAAAGAGTCAGCACAAGGGAGTGATAAGGCTGGTACAACACTGAGTGGAGAGCACATCACAATTAAAACTCCCTCTATCTCTCAGGGGGAGTTGCCAAAATCTAATCTACAACACACTTCTCTTCCAGAATCTACCACTCATATTTCTTTGGAGCCTGCAACTCAAGCAATTGAGGAGCAATGCATTGATCATCAAGAATTCTTTTCTCTTGATGAGCCAATGGATTCAAGTGACTTGGTGCATGACACCTTTCTCACCACCCAGGTACCACATTTAGATGGTCAGGGAATGCATGCTGGGGCATCTCCTAATGACACCATTACAAACACAGAGGACTAGTTTTAACTAGAGACTCTGTGCCTATGTCAACTACTGTTGTAACTCATCCCACTCCTGTGGAGACAACAGTAGTAGAGTCTTTCTATCCGGTTACAGAAGTTGCATCTGTAACTGAGGAGTCTAGCTTGCCTAGCTCTAGCTCTGACTTTTTGTCACAATGGCTGAAGCCTGTGCAACATGACAGTGCTTCAGGATTAGGATCTGTTCCACCACAATTGACGGTTGAAGCAGTTCAAAGCTTAGTTGTGGATCAGATTCCTGAGTTTGTAAAGAAAGCCCAGAACTTGGTCACCTCCAATGTGCCAAATCCAGATTATGAAGCAATATTGCTCTGCCATAGAGATGATGTGGAGATGCAAAAAACTAAGATACTTGATGATGCTGAGAGAGATGGCAATGTAGATGCCTGGATGCAAGGAACTTATGATATCACTCTCAATGAAGCCTTACAGTATCTGAGGGCGGAGTACATCACTTCACTGGGCTCAAATGCTAAATCCCTAACTCCTGGTGAAGTGTATGAAGTCATCAATGACTCATACAAGGGATTCCTCAAGGCTGCACACTACCTGGGTAAAGGTGCCAAATCAGAAGTCAACAAGGTATGTGATGCAACAGCCCTAAAAGTGGGAGAAATAAAGAGGGACTTCGATGCCAAATTTCCTCAGTTGGAGTCTGTGATCAAGGACATTTTGGCATGCAAGGCTACCTGCACCAAGATGGACAATGGTTTAGCCATTCTAAAAGATGCTGTCACAAGACTGGGGCACAAATTCCAAAATCTCACTGATCAGACAACTGAGGCCAATGCCATGCTTAGGACACTCTTTGCAAATCAATATGGAGACAAGCTGGTCACTGAGGTTCCTGTGCATGAGATGTCAAGGTTTGAAGTGCAGAGACTGAAGGATCAATCCCTATATGGTTTTAAGGCCAATGAGCTCTTCACTAAAGTGGATACTCTTGAAAAGGAGGTAGCTTCTCTCCAACAGTCTAATGCTCATCTTACAGACACTGTAACCACTCTGACTGAGCAGTTGAACACTCAAGCCACCACCACAGCTGATGTTCTTCTGCATCAACAATCAATGTTGTCTGCAATGATGAAGCACATGGGTCTCCCTCTACTTGAAGAATCTTCAACCCCGAAGGTCACTCCTACAGCCTCTGTGCCTGACAACAAGCCTAAGGGGGAGAAGAGGATTTCAAGGTCAAATACAAAGGGGGAGAAACCAACAAAGGGGGAGAGACCACTAGAAAAGGGCATCAAGTTCAATAAGGGTGGCCATAAAAGAGCTTCAAAATCTTTAACTCATGTGCCTGGAAAAGGAAAAGACAAAGTTGATGAGCCTCCTACTTCTCTGCCAGTTGTCACTCTACCAACTGTGCACATCACTACTCCGAGTGGTCAAAAGCAATCTATCACAACCACAGTGGTTACAGGGAGTATGTCATCTGACAAACCTCCATTCTCCATATCTAAGAGTGCCAAGCCAGTAGAAGTGAAGGTGGTCACTGAGGCCAAGCTACAAGAAATTGCAAACTCAAATGTCTATCATGATGACGCATTCTTGGAGTTTCTGAAAGTCTCAAGAGAACAGGCTGGTGATGCTTTATCATATCATAGGAGATTGAAGAGTCAGATTGACTTTCTCACTGTAGTACCAAGGAGAGTTGATGGCCTATGGCTCAAAGAGATAATGATGGTAGGAAAGAATAAGATATGGCACTTAACCATCAACACTCTACAGGGTCTAAAGCACTCAGAAGTGGATGTGTTCCTTGGGCTGATTGAAAAGAAGGATGAAAACAGCAAGAGTCTCTTTGATTAGTTAAGGGATGGTCAACCAGCAAGGCTACCTGAAGTATTAAAAAATCCTAGAACCATCATTTATCAGGCTGCAACAAGAATTGATGATATCAAGCAGCTGGTCATTCCTAAGCATCTAACTCCTCAGAACAAATCTCTCATTATTGCCATCATTGAGCAGTTGAACAAGAAGAAGGGTTTAAGAACAGCAGAGGAATTGGAAGCTATATCTTATCTCAGGTCATACATTGCAACTGGCATTGTACCTGAATCTGCTAAGTTCAACCCAAGCAAGGATGGTGATCAAGACAAGGATGGAGACAGAAGTGATGGAAGGAGAAGACATCACAGGAGTGATAAGGGTGATGAAGATAAGAAGAAGAAGAAGGATGACAAGGATAAGAAAAATGATGATGATTAAGGTAAAGTCTCTGAGAGGAAAAGTGGAAGACAACAAGCCTTAGACATTGCTAACAGTAACCTCACCACAACACAAGACTCTAAGTCTAGGGTGAATACTGTTAGTAGTGACCTACCAAAATCTACATCTATGGCTTCTGCAACTGTCTTGCCACCTCAAGAAGAGAAGATTCAAGTCAAGAAACCATCTGTATATTTCAAAAAGCAAACTGCTAATGGAATACTACAATGGTCTACAAACAAAGGTCACATGCTACTGCCAGGCAACCATGTAAAAAGGATCAAATTCAAAAAAGCTGCAAGGAAACCAAAGCTATCCAAATCAAGGACTCTGACACTCTATCCAGGCTGAAAACTTCAACCACTAGATGAAGATTTTGATGAAGACCAACTGCAATTCTTACAAGCTCAAAGAATCTACCATGTTGCCATTGTTGATAACTGCCTTGAGATCAAATATACTAATGGAAGGGAGGAGAAATTCAAACAAGGAGGATGTCAACACCGGGGCAAGCTACATGACATAGAAAGAATCATTGCATTGTTGAGCTCAAAAGATAAAGTGGAAAGAGTATGGAAGCTGGAGCTAATTGATTTTGTGAAGATGAAGAGAGATAATGAGGAGAGAATCAGAAAAGAGTGCCTTGAGAAATGGCTAGCAAGGGAGAAAGAAATTGAGAGACTGGAGATTGAAGCAGAAAAGCTAAGGGCAAAGGGATTGTGTAGAGTTCAGTTTAATCCCTATGTGGTGAAGTATAGGAGGAGAAATGGGGATCAGGTCCACATCAGAATGAACCTACTCAACCACTATCCTGCAAACATTCTGAAGCCAGTACTTGAAGATTTCAAAGACTCAATTTTGCTTGAAGAATTGGATGCTATGGCAGAAATAATAAAAGCTATGGATGAGAATACAAGGAAGGAGAAAGAAAGAAGACAGAAAGCATATGATGATTTGCAAGCCAAAGCTATGGAAAGGGAAACAAATGACAATGGCTAGTACTTCATTATAGGCTGTAAGATTACTCACCCTGTAGTTCTATCCACATTGCTAATCAAAATTCAATCATGTACTGTCAAGTTTTATCTTTATGTATGTTAGGCTTGTTATCAGACATGAAATTGTGACTAAGGGTCTTACTCACAATTTGGGGGAGATTGTTAGTCACAGAGGCATGCCTGAATACATCTAATAACAAGCCTAAGTTATTTGTAATGCTATGCATTACTTACATGACCTCTTAACTGAGGGAACCTCTAGTTGTAGAGTTTCTATTTGTTCTGTACTTGTAATAGGCATCAAATCCTAGTTGTGTAACTGTACTTATAAAGTCAAGAATAATGCTTGAAAGAAGTTCCAAGGTTCATGCCTCAAGCAAAGAGATAAAGACTGCCAAATAATCACAGTTGGGATTTGAAGAAATGAAGAATTTGCCTAAGTACCAATTCGAGAAGTACATTTGTCTATTCGAGAAGTCTAGCATTCGAGAAGTCAGGGATTCGATATCTCAGAAGACACTATTCGATATCTCTGAATACACTGTTCAATATCTCATTCGATATCTCAGAGATTCGATATGTCTATTACTCTATTCGAGAACTCATGGAGTCAACAAGTCAAAGCATCATTCGAGTTCTCTAAGAGTCAACAAGTCAATGCTCTATTCGATATCTCAAGGACTAAAGAAGCTATTCGACATCTCAGGGATTCGATATGTCAAAATGCTCTATTCGATATCTCAAGGAGTCCCAGAGAAAAGAGCTATTCGAGAAGTGATTCGATATGTCAATATAACACTATTCGAGAACTCAGAGTTATCGATTAAGTCAATTCGAGTTCTCGAATCAATCACTTAGCCACTTCTCGAATACATTCTTGGAGACAAAATACTGAAGAATTGTACAAGTCAGAAACTTGCAACAAGCCAAGACGCTTTATTTGACTATGTACTATAAAGCACATTGGAAAGCCTACAAAGAAGCTTGGAGAGATAAGACAAAGGGACAAGGAGCTAAAGAAGTGGATCTGAACAGGCTTTGCAAAGTCAAATCTGTAGCCGTTTGGACTCTTACTCAAATGAGATAGACAGATTGGAAAGTATTTTATTTACCTACCTTATTTGTAGTAAGTAGGTGTATCCATGTCTATAAGGATATAGCCTCACTTCCTTAGCAGATAAGTTTTAAGAGATAAGTTTTTCAAGAAATATCTCTCTGAGTAAAACGAATCTGAGAATACTACCATTTGTATTCACAGATTGTAGCAAAATCTTTATCTAATAAAATATTAGATTAAAGTGATATTGTGTTGTGTTTGTCTTTGTTATCCGCACTTACATATCTCACACACTCAACGCATATCTTGCTGCAAAGATTCAAGAACATAGAAAAGTTCAAGAATCCATTCACCCCCCTCTGTATTCTTTTACTGTATTCAATACTCAACAGTAATATTTTCGCATGGTGCATTATTAATCCATTTTTTCCTAGTCATTGCTTTATTCTTTGTAAATATTAGATAACAATGTAATATTTACACACAAGATGCGTTATTAATCCCTTTTTTCCTATTCATTGCTTTATTCATTATCTTGCTTCATCATTCATTTTAAATGATCATAATACATTCCTTTTTTCAAACACAAGGATTTACGATAAATAAAGCCGGAGTTTTCCCGTGCCTCGCACGGGCTATAAAGCTAGTTTTTTTTATTTGATAAATGTGATCACAACTTAGGTTATAAGCACTCTTAGCAATACTTAGGTTATTTTCTTTAACATATACATATAGAATTCTTATTATAGCAACCGAGTCATCTCCTTGCAAAACAAATTTTTAATCTCCTATGAACTTGAGTGATTCTCACTTGTTTGAAAATCTGAGACCATATTTGAGTTGCCCATATTGTGTTTTTCAACATATCAAAAACTCATTTAGTTTCGTTGCAATTTTTCAAAGTCGGTTTTTCAACTTCTCTCTTCAAAATCTCTCTCGTTCGTAAGCCTAAACAATTTCTGAGACTAGTTTAATAAGAAAGTGTCACATATATATTTTGTACTCTCTTTTAGTATAATGTACATCTTGTTTTGAAATATTTTTGTTACCTATCAAATAGAATATAGTAGACAGAGAAAAGATACATGACATATGCGAGACAATTTTTTCTAAAAATTTTACCGATTCACAAAATTCAAAATAATTGGTACCTTGATTCCAGGATCATTATTATAAATGAATAAGTGGTTGAAAATTCTTTATTTCACTTTGCTTACGTTACGTGGATGGCCTCGATCCTAACTCATTGAGTTAGAAAGTACCACGAAATCATTTATAGCTCACGCACTGATGGTGGGACACATATCAAGAATACATATCAGTGATGAATTCGTATATCAAACAGAAACTTGTTTGATTGGCCTCTAGAATGATTTGATACGTGTACTATCACTCGATGTTGCTAATGATAATACTTGACATAGTTTCATGTGTAGTAACGGTTTATGTATGACATAAATTATTTTTGGATGATGACTTATTGTACTATGAAGGTGATGGAGAAGATTGAATTTGGTTGATATTTAATTTTACGTTAGGGTGTTGGCTAATCAAAGATGGAATAATTGGAGTCGGTTGAAACTTCGTAGAAATATATATAATCAGAGATGAGTCGGCTGAATGAATTTCTCAAAATTCTAGCTCCATAAGATTGTGTAACTTTTTTTTTTACACTTAGGAATTTGATTTGGGTTAATTTTTTTTTACTATAATCGTGCAATGTTTCGCTCAAGGATGAGGGTAAATTTTATACGCATTTTAATAAGAAGTTTGATGGAGGATGACACTTATCCGTACATTTATTTCGGTATATGTTCCTTATACTGATGAAGAATTTTAAAATTTTTTAATATCTTTTTGAAAGGATGGATAAATATTAAAGGGTAGAATACATGTATGACAATGATTCTTCAAATACAAAAATATGGATTATCGTTAGTTATTTTCAAGTATTATTCCTACCAATTTTACATTTTTGATGATGTGTAAGTAAATGTTCACTGTTATTTGTTTGTGCCCCGCATAATTTCTCACACATCAATATTAATATTATATGACATATTTTAATGTATGTTTAAGTCCAATTTTTTTTGGCCGAAACACATTATTATTTATGTAAAACTTTGAAAATGAATGTCTAACCAATAACATGATTTGAATGATGTATTATTTTAGTAGTTTCTTAAACTTATTAAAATTGTGTTAGTTTGAATTTAATAAGTGAGTTGTCAACCTTACAAAATCTAAAATATATTTAAAATATAAGAACTCGGACCAGACAAACTAATCTTTAAAATTGTTACACTAGAAAAAACATTCGTTGTCTGATTATATTACTTCTTAGTGACACTAATTTATAACACGTTTAAACATGTTATTTTTGGATATTTTATTTTTAAAAATTAAAACTTTTATGAGTAAATAAAATTTTGTATAATAATGCATGGTTGATGTTTTAATGTTATTTAAATGTTAATTTTAATATATTGTTGTTGGCATTCGAACTTTAGACCTCTGTATGGAATAATTTTTAGTATTATATCTAACGATCTTGATTAATTAATACATCATAGTTTGGTTTGAAATTTTAATGATTATGGTTAGAATGGTTAACCAAAATGAGGTGTGAACCAAAATACGAATTGTACCCCATTTTGTTTATTATAATTTAGTATAGATTTTTCTATTAAACAAAAGTTTGTTTGGTTGGTCTCGACGACGACTTGATACGTAGAATATCACTCGCTATTGCTAATGAGTGTAGTGGTGGTCTATGAACAACAAAATATATTTTTGGATGATGATTTATTGTATTATGGAGCTAAAGGAGGAGAATGAATTTGACTACCAATCAATTTCACATTACGGTAGTGGTTAATCAAAGATGGACTAGAAAAAATTGTGCAATATTCTACTCAATGGTGTAGGGAAATCAAATCTTATACGCATTTTAATAAGAAGTTTGATGGTAAATAACACTTATTGATACATTTATTTCGGTATATTTGTGGGATTAGGATTTCATGTTACTTATACTAATAATGTGTTTAGAATTTTTGAATATCTTCTGTAAATGGTGGAACAAGTGTTAAAGAGTCGAATACGCGTGTGATAAGGATTTTTAAAAAACAAAAGTATGAATGACTTTATATCATTGATGATTTGTAAGTAATTGTTCCATATTATTTGTTTGTGTCACGCATATTTTCTCACACATCAATATTAACATTATATGACATGTTTCACGGTATGTTTTGAGTTCAAAATCTTTTTGGATCGAAATATATTAACTATTTACGTATATATGTAAAATTTAGGACATGTATGTACAATTCGTAGAAAGAAAAAAACTGATAAGATGATTTGATTGATGTATTAGTTAAATTGTTTCCTTAAACTTTTTAAAATTGTGTGTGCTCATTTTTTTTTACATGAACCGTTCACCTCACAACATCTAAAAAGTATGTTGGAAATCTAAAAACTTGATCAGACAAACTAATCTTTAAATTGTTATTCTAGAAAAAGCAAACATCCATTCCTTGGTCATATTATCTTTTAGTGTAACCCACACAAAGTTTATGTTGTTTTTGAATATTTTATTTTTTTTAAATTTAAAACTTTTGTGATAAAATAAAATAAAATATAATAATATGTGATTGATATTTTAACATTTTTTATATTTTGAAACTAATATAATAAATGTTATTTTTAAAATATTGTTGTTGGGATCAAATTTTAGACCACTTATAAATTAAATTTTAGTATTTCATAAACGGTCATGATTAGTTTAATTGAAAAATTTAACGATTATTGTTAAAAGAGATGACCATTATTTAATTTGACAAATATAAAAATTGTGATAGTTCGGTTGAACAAGGATAACGAAAATGAGTATAAATCAAACTACAAATTATATCTTGTTATATACATTATAGTTCCACTATAAACTAGCCGATAATCCGTACGAAGGACGAAACCTGATCAATTATCATAAATTTTTAATTTTTAATTTTTTAAAATAAAACAATTTATCAAATTATTTCGATTAAATAATTTCATGACATTTACTTACTATGATGTTAATATTTTTTTAAAAAACCATGTTTCAGTTGACCATAATTTTATGATAAGTGGATTTTATATCTACTTGGAACATTCTAAATCGGCTTAAATTGATTGCTTTGGCCTCAAGTTTGTGGTAGTTTTGATGTGTTTTGCTTAATTGTGCAGGGTTGAAGAAATGTCGATTAAAGGTGTAGTTTCCGTCGTTATTTGGAGTTGATTTATGATATGGAATGAAGAATGGAGGCTAATGTCAACTCCTAAGAAGTATACAAGTCATTAAGGATGAAAGACGGAAACTCATGCAAAAGGAACAGAAGAAAAAGCTTAAAAATCGAAGAAAAATCAATTTTCGCAGATCGGGACCAAGCCGGGAGCCTAATTGGCGCCCCAGGGCTGTTTTATGCAGATTGAGCTGGCGCTTCAGGCGCTGCGGCGTGCTGGGGAAAATCAGCCAGAATTTCTGATTCTTGTTTTGGCCATATCTTGAGTTCTAGAAGTCCGTTTTGGACGATCTTACAGCTCACGCGAAGACAACGGAATTATCTACAATTCAGAAGTGGTCCAATATCAGTATTCCAACGGGATCAGCCCAGAAACAGGCCAGAAAATCCAGCAGCTTCCAGAAATTCGATTTGAAGTGGGAAACTTCCATAAATCCAATCCTAATCAACATGGAAACACAAGGGGCGCTAGGAACATTCTAGAGGGCTGTGTTAAGCGTGGAAACTTGCAATTCTTACTTCTATTCAAACTTGGAAACTTGCCATCTCCTAATCCAACTCTATTTGTGGCAACTTCCTTGGAATGCAATTCTATTATGGAAAGGACTTGGAGGCTAATACATCTAGTGGCTATATAAACACATCTTGGGACACATTATTAAGGATGTAATATTAGATCAGATAATATAGTTTAGAGTAGATTATTATTATTAGTTGGAGATGTAGAGAAACACCATTACTCTTCTTTTGGGTGACAACATTGAATTTTGAAGGTTTTGTTCTCTTAATCTTTTCTTTGTTCTTATTAGTTTAATTATGTTTCCTTGTTTTACTAGTTGTTTTACTTATTTAATTATTAGCGAGTAGTTATTTCTAGGGCTTAAAGGGAAGCCATGTTTGCACTAATATTGGCATGATTTTCATAGTGGTTTGATTGGTTATGGTTAATTCTGATTGATATGTTTTAATCATTAATTTGTGTAATCGGCCGATATCATGGATTAATTATATGCAAATAGGGGTATGGATCGAGAGATTTACTTACTAGAGGCACACATACGATTAGCAGAATTGAATTTGAGTGCGGAAGCATCATTGAATTTCTGAGAGCGTTAATGTTTGGAAGAGATTAACTTGACTCTAATTACCTGATTGATTGAATTACTAAAAGTGGTTAATTGTGTTGAATGTTTCGAGGGTGTTAATGCTTGGAAGAGATTAACATACTCTAGTTATAGGATCACATTGATTGCTTTAGCTTAAGAGCCAATTGTGTAAGCATGGTGGACCTGATTGCCCTAGGTTTTAAATAATTTGTTTATCATCTTTTTAATTAGTGTTAATCTTGTTTAATTAGTTAATTAATATTCACCAATATTCGTCTAACCCTTGAAACAATTAACGATAACTGAAAAGGAATTATTAGAACCTGTCTCCTTGTGGATTCGACCCGCTTGCCATCTGTACTAGCAATAGACACCGTGCGCTTGCGGTTAGGTATAATTTGACACATCATTTTATTATTAAAAAAATTTATAGGTTTTGGATCAAGAGAGAAACAAACACTAAACAAGAACTGAAGAACCATTATTAGTCGTTGGATTACTTATAAATCAACTGTCGTAATTCAATACATTTTTAAATAATTTTTTAAGCGTGTTGTTGCAAATGAAAACTACACTATTAGTTTAATTAATTGAAATTAGAAAATTTAATCAATGACTCTTTTATTAAAATCTTTTATTTTTATTAATATTTTTTATCTCACATAACTTTTGGCTGATTTTTTCTATCTTCTTTCTTCAAAAATTTTGATTTATTTCATTAAACCTATTTTTAAAAAATATCCTTGTAATAATAAGGTTTTACTGCAGAACCTCTTTTGTTTCGTAGTAAAAATGCAATATTTTGCTATTAAATTTCAAAGTTATGCTCACGAACTTAAAAGTTTTATAACCGAACTTGTTTTTTCTTTACAAAATTCTACAACTGGACTTGCACACTATTATCTCATATTATATTTATACCATTATTTTAATGTTGTACAACTGAACTTAAAAGTTATGCATTAGAATATTGAAATCAAGCACATGAATTCTAAAGTTGTGCAATTGAACTTACTTGTATTTGAATATTATGCTCTTACACATTTAATCTCATATTATATTTATACCATAACTTGAGTATTCTCACAAAAGTTCAAGTTGATGAAAATATTGGAAAAATTTTATGATGTTAATGGAGGATTTGTGATTGATGTTGCTGTATGATTATACCTATCAATCAAATATAAATTGTCTCTAAATTTTGTATTTTGTGTTTTTGGATAACTTTGCACCTGATCTATATATAATAAAATATATATTATTATGTAATATATGTAAGAAATCTTAATTTTATTGTTTAAGGGTTCTCCAAGGAATATGACCCAATGTCTATAATTTATTATAATATATGTTAACCTACTTAAAAGTTTAGAGGTTCGGTAATATAAGACTAACTATATTATTAATTGTACTTATTATTAATCTATTATAGATATTAAAAATTAATAACAATTGAGCCTCAAGTTGTATATAATACTATATTCTCGACTTTTATTTTGATTGTTAGTTAATAAACCCCTAGTATATAACTTCACTATTAAATTAAATTAATATTTAATATTATTATTTTATTTAATTAAATTTATATAAATTCACTCTGGTGGTAGTATAAGAGTAGCTATATTATTAATTGTATTTATTATTAATCTAATATTATAGATACTTTTTAAATATTAATTAATGGAGCCCTAAGTTATATATAATACTATATTCTCGACTTTTATTTCAATTTTAGTTAACTGACTCGTAGTATATAACTTCATCCTTAAATTAATATATAATAGTATTATTTTAATTAATTAAATTAATTTAATATTTAGTGGCATACCACGATATGCATGGCCTACCATACCATGAGGGGTTTCTTGTTTTAATAGAGACTAGCGTGCAACGCACGACTCCTTTTCTAATATCTATAAATATATTAATTTTTTTAATATTTATTTTTTATTAATTTACATATCAAATTGTTGTTAAAAAATTGATATATATATATATATATATATATATATATATATATATATATATATATATATATATATATATATATATATGAGTTAATTGCAAAAAAGTGGCTAGACTTTACACTCATTTTCAAAAAAGTGGCAATACTTTAAATTTTGCAAAATGGTGACCCTTTTTCCTTTCAAAAAGGTGGCTGGAGGCGATTTTCAGCTTTTTCGTGCCATGCTATAGTTGCAGTACAGAAATCATAAACACAAAGATATTCCATGACTTTGACATACAAAACTCTAATACAACAGACATGGTTAAACTCAAGCTTTCATGAGTCCATCTAGCTACGTAACTCTTCACAAAACCAGTAAAAAGGCAATGCTGCTAGATGAAGCTCCAGACCTAGCCCCTCAGTCAAATGTGGAGATATGATTTTATAGGCAGTAAAGGCCTTTCGACAACGTTGAAAAAAAAGGTTTCGATTGAGCAAGTCTCGGTAATACTGGTACTTTATAGAACAGAATGGACATGCAGTCCAGAAAGTTTGTCTACTACCATTGCAACTTTTATCAGATTCAGAAACTTGCTTCCTTTTCTTCTCGCTCATCTTTCCTCGTGGTTGAGGTATCTCAGCTTTGCTCTTTTGGTTACAATTTGTAGAAACATCTCAACATCTCTCATTGGGTTAAGATCCTTGTGGCGCGTCATAAGTCACTGTATTTTAACCAACTTTCATTTTTGTGGAGTTCTCAACATTAATTTGCTCATTTTCTTTAGCAGCTTGATTGTGAGCCCCTGTTTGTTTGAGAACTGGCAACAGGCTCCAACTTTTATGTAATGCTACACTTGCAGCACTAATATCACTTGCAATACATTACTGTCCACAAGTTTGACATCTAATAGTTTTGTTGATAGTGTCTCCATAACACTGGTACCATGTAGAACAAAAGAGACATGCTTTGTACAATGTTTTTTATGACGGATCCAACTTTCTATACTGGTGACTGATATCTACAAAGTTTTTAATATTGCTTTCTACAGATAGAATGACATTAAAGAAAATCCTTTTTGAGTTTTTTATAGCCATTAGTAACTTTGAGCCCCGACTCAACAACTGATGAAAAAAAAATGTAGAGTTTAAATATATTTATTTATTTTATAGCTACAAAAAAGAAAAGTCTCAAGTGAAGAAAAGAAAGGAGCTAAGTATCAAAATTCATCTACTATGCATAAACCTTCAACATTATTATTAACATGACATGAATGGTGTTTAATTCTTTATTTTACCGTAAGGACTACTACAGTATTGTTTGGCAACTCAAGTCAGACACAACAAAAAAATGATCAAGCCCGGAATAGTCTGCAGTGTGCACATGGGACATTTTCTGCTTATACATTTCCCATCATTTATTTTTACAACAATTATATGATTAGAGATTAAATACTGATCGGGACAATTCTTCAATTAATCCAATATAATTAAGGCCTCTAATCTTTATTGTAATTTATCAAATCAAGTAAACAACATAAAGTATTATATAAAAATGTCACTATGAAATTTCAAAGAATAAATAATAGTTTTGCAGATACCTGGAGATCAAGTTCCCCTAAGAATGGGATATAATCCGTAACATTGAAGGCTCCCTGAATCCCTGCCATCTCATGTACTGTATCACACAAGTCAAACCTGTCACATATTCTCTTCCCAAACAACATTTTACATACCATGTCTACTGCCAGATGAGCCACCTTCTCACTAATGTCCATTTTCTCACCAGCCTCCACATCTTTTTTTAGTGACTTGACCAGTAACCCCAGCTCCTTCCTTCTCAGCCCTGCAAAGGAGTCAACAATAGCGATGCTGAGAAGTTCTAATGTGCAGAACCTTCTCACGCTCCACCTGTATGGCATCATTAGTCTTAATAAAGAGATTGGAAGCATTTGGAGATGACACTACAATGGTGGGGATAGAGCCAAGGCTGAGGAACATTATGGGACCGTACAATTGGGACAGTTTGAAAAGAGTCATTTGGGGGAGGTTTCCTAACATGTGGAGGTGAAGACAACCTTGCCAATTTCCCATGATTAGCTATGAGCTGATTTATAGATTTTGGAGACATATAAAACGGGCCTTCGTGGAGGTTTCTGAATTCGCAATGTTCCTATGTCATTTTTGACAGCCCGATAGAGATTCACAAATATATTAAAGCATGATAAATGGTGTTGGGATTTACGGGTGATAACTTAGAGACAACTTAACTAGATATTTTTGTACTTAGTTTTTCTAAGTAGAACATACTGTCACAGCCAGAGTGTGTTCTTGTGACCAGAATAATTGCTGTAAATTTAATAAGTATGTAACTTGATAGAAGTTCATTCAAATGTTCAAGCCTCAAGTAATGCATCAGCTCGACAGCAAGAATAAATGTTACTATCACAACATTGACAGTAAGGTTACAAGAAGACAGCATGTTGCAAGTCACGACAACAGATTTCATCTGACAGCAACATTGGCAGAAGCATGAGACAACAACATTTTCACAGTTTGACAGCAAGTCTGGAATTCCTGACAGCAGCATTGGCGGGGATTCATACTGTCAACCAAGGAACATTCTCCTAATCTACAGTATCTATAAAAGACGAAACATTAAAAGTTTTGGTACGGTACAGTACAGTACTTGCCTTATTTAATAATAAAACACAATCTTTTTTAAATACTAACTAAATAATTATCTTTTCAGCTATTACCTTTTATAACTTTTAACTAAAATCTCTTATTTCCAAAAATATGGTCCTTCTAATTAATGAAATGAAATAAACGGTACAGTACAGTACTTTCCATATTTAATAATAGAACACAATCTTTTTTTTTGACGAACAAGGAGATTTTATTAATACTTAAATATTGGAACCCAGCCGGGACAAACCACCGAACTGTCAACTACAACCTGATTGTGAAACAAAAAATGAGATAAATAAATAGCCGTTTTATTTTCAGATTGCTTAATACATAGAATATAAATATTGTTGACAATAAAAATGATTACAAAGGTTTTCCGAGCAATCCAGTCGACACCAACATTCCTAAAAATAGTAGCATCACAATTGACCGGCGCACATAAAAAATCGGTGATAGTCCACTGTTCATACCCATTAGCTACACCAACTGAGATCGGGGGTACGGATGCCCCATATATTGAACAACCATTTGTTGTGCAAGGTGAGCTCTTGCGATAATCACCACCGTTCCAGATTCGAAGTGGGCTTCCCGGATCTCCCCATAGACCATAAAAATCATTCTTAAAACAACACGACAACAAACCAAAACGCAACAAAAATATTCCAAAAAGGAGAAACACTTTTTTAAATAATGACTAAACAATTATCTTTTCAGCTATTACCTTTTCTAAATTTTAACTAAAATCACTTATTTCCAAAAATATGGTCCTTCTAATTTATGAAATGAAATAAACTAATAATATTTTAATTACTAATAACTAATTGAATAACTTTTTCACCTAAAAGATAATATCTTTTCTATGTTTTCTAACTAAAACATCTCATTTTCTACTAAATAATTACTAACCAATTACCTTTTTCAACTATTACCTTTTCTAACTAAAATCTATTATTTCCAAAAATATGGTCGTTCTAATAATGAAATAAATTAATAATTTTATAATTACTAATAACTAACTGAATAATTTTTCCACCTAAAAGGTAATAGCTTTTCTAACTAAAATGTCTCATTTTCTCCTAAATAATAACTAACAAGTTACCTTTTTTCAGCTATTACCTTTTCTAACTAAAATCTCTTATTTCCAAAAATATGGTCGTTCTAATAATGAAATAAACTAATAATATTATAGTTACTATTAACTAACTGAATAACCTTTTCACCTAAAAGGTAATATCTTTTTCTATATTTTCTAGCTAAAATATCTCATTTTCTCCTAAATAATAACTAACCAATTACCTTTTTCAACAATTACCTTTTCTAACTAAAATATCTTATTTTCAAAAATATGATCGTTCTAATTAATGAAATAAATTAATAATATTATAATTACTAATAACTAACTGAATAACTTTTCCACCTAAAAGATAATATCTTTTATATATTTTCTAACTAAAATATCTCATTTTCTCCATAATAATAAATAACCAATTACCTTTTTCAGTTATTACAATTTACATTTTCTAACTAACATCTCTCCTTTCCAAAATATGGTCGTTCTAATTAATGAAATAAATTAATAATATTATAATTACTAATAACTAACTCATTACCTTTTTCAGTTAAAAGTTAATATATTTTCTATCATTACTTAAATATTTATTATTAGTAAAAACAGGTAGTTCGATTTTATAAAATAAAATAACGATATTGTAATTCCTAATAACTAACCAATTACCTTTTTTAGCTAAAACACATTATTTTTTATAACTTTTCTGAAAGGCATATGACTCAGCCTATTTGTAGTTAGAGGATCCTAATCAACTTAAACCAAATTGTAATAAGTAAATATACATATGAACTGTCACAGGAATCTCAAGAAGTATTATCTGTCAGAAGAAATAAGAAAAGTCAATCTATAGTTTTGATGTCGTACACTGGAAGACGATTCAATTATCTGATCAAGCCCCAGTATAGCATTGAAGTGAATGGATTCATTGGAACAGTGACAGAGATTTTTCGAGTGATAGTTTGAATGTCAGTTACAGTACAAGAGAATTGAGAGAAGAAACAAACCACAACCTAAAGTCAAAAGTGAAGAAGCATCATTGAAGTTAGTCGTTCATGAACCAGACAGTACATCGAACGTCAACACAAGTCAGTGGTAATTCTTTATTACCTTCAGTGGTTTGTAAGAATTAGATTAATTATTTATTGATTTAATTAAATTCATTTATAATTGATATAAATCATTTAGTTGATTTAATTAAATGAATTAATTCTAGAAGAATTAATTTATTTATTAAATTAATTATTGTATCAATTAAATATGAATTAGTTAATCATTAATTAATTAAATAGATCAATATGACTTAAAGAAAGAAGGTTGAATTATGTCTTGGAGAAGAAAAATTCGGTATGACCTAAATTAAGTCATACCGACAGTATTCAGGATTATGTCTTACCGAGCCATTCAAGATTATGTCTTACCGACCTGATTAAGTCATACCGACTTCCTGCCAGCTGTTATAAGTCTTACCGAATTTTTATTAAGCCATACCGACCAGGTTCATGTCTTAATGGAGGTTTGTGTAAGTCTTAATGAAGAAAAACTAAGTCTTGGAAGCAGTTTAAGTCAAGCTGGAGCAGTTAAATATCCTACAGAAAGCTAGCAAGACTTATGACTGATACAAAAGAACAGAACACAGCAGATTAAGTCATAACCAAGAAACAGAGCAGAAAAAATCAAATTCAGCAGAACAGAATTCTCTCTCAAGAACACCAAGAACACCAAAGCTTAAACAATTCCCAGAAATTCAAGTTCTTCATCTTTGTAATATTCTATCCGCTAGAACTTGTCTATTTGTGATTCTTGTACTAGTACCGAATTAAGTTTCCTAGTTCTTATCTTGATTATTATTAACTAAATTAGAAAAGTTCATGTCGAATTTTCTAATTAGTTATTAACATCTTGATAAGTTGTTATACTGATTTTGTAATACCACATCAAGTTAATATACAGTTATATTCAACTTGAAAAATTGTGTTAAATAATTCCGCACAAATTTGTCTTTGCTAAAATATTATCTAACGGACAAATTTCGATAAAAAGGTAAAGATTGTATTCAACCCCCCCTTCTACAATCTTATCGGACCTAACAATTGGTATCAAAGCCGATTGATTGATACGCAAATCAAAGATCCCATTTTACTCGATTAAAAATCATCCCCGAATTTTTTAACTCTCTTAAAAAATTCATCATGTCTTCTAAAGTTGGAACTGTGAAAATTCCCATATATGACAAAAACAGTTATGATATGTGGAAGAACAAAATGTTAATGTTCCTAGAGGTTGCAAATCCTAAATACATGAAAGTCTTATCAGAAGGACCAATAATACCTTTTGGATTAATTCCTGAAGTTGTTACTGATGGAAAAGTTGTTGCCCCTGCAAGGTTTGTACACAAAGATTCTTCTGAATACACTCTTGTTGAAAGAGAGGAAGCTGGACTTGACATTAATTTAAGACTGATCTTAATAGATTCTCTAGACTCTGTAATGTACAGTCATGTGATTAACTGCAAGACTGCAAAGCAAATGTGGGAAACCATTGAAACTGTGAATGAAGGAACAGAGGAAGTTAGGGAGAATCGACTAGAAATTCTGACATCTGAGTATGAACACTTTCGATCAGCATCCAATGAAATTATTCAAGATGTGTTTGAAAGATATAACAAACTTGTCAACAATTTACAGATGCATGGCAAGTACTACACTCAGAAAGAGATCAACAGAAAATTTCTACTGTCAATGCCTGTTCATCTAGAACATAGGATTACAGCTATCAGAGAGTCGAGGAATCTAAGTGAAATTACTGTAGAAAGACTCTTTGGCGTTTTAAAAACCTATGAACTGGAACAATCTCAACAAAAGGAGATTTATGGAAAAGGAAGAGTTGCTAATACTTCTACAGCTCTTATTGTTGAGAACAAACAGGAAGTGGAAGATAAGGTTATTCAATCTTGTAGTGTTGACAGTGGCAAGCTTGAAGTTGAAGTTGGTCAAACGAATGCTAGTCCAGATGAAGGAGACTTCTATTCGTTAGAAGAGCTAGATCAGTTGGAAGATGAGTCCATGGCTTTGTTGGTAAGGAAATTCAGTAACTTCAGATTCAGGAAGAATCCAAAGTTCAGGTACAAATCTAACTATAACAGGTTCCAAAGAGGAGGTTCTTCATCCTCAAGTAACAGAGGAGGTTACAAAACTGGAACAGTTGAAAGAAGTAAAATTAGATGCTACAACTGTAATGAACTTGGACATTTCGCTACTGAATGTCAGAAGCCAAAACAAAACCAAATAAAAGACTTTGGATCTGAGAAGAAGAAGATAGGTAAAGCCTATGTGGCTGCTGGAAAGAGTTGGGATGATACAGACTCTGAAGAAGAAGAGTATGGCAATCTTGCCCTGATGGCAAAATCTGATAACTCCAGTGGTACTTCATCTGAGGTATCATGTTCTGAAAGTCAATATATTTATCAACTTAGTGATTCACTAGGTTATGCTAATAGAGAGATTGAAAGGATTAATTTGTTAAATACAGATCTTAGAAATCAATTATCAGAATTACACGATGTACAAAATTGCCATGATAAACAAAAATCAGAAATAAGTATTCTAAAAGAACTTGAGAGGTCTCTAGCGTTGATAGTGGTTCAACAACGTGAGACAATAGCTGAACTAGAAATAAAGGTGAGTGCTACTTCTAATTCATGTAAAGTGGCTAAAGAGTTGTTTAACCAACAAGCTATTAATCAAACCGTAGGAATTGGGTTTGATTATAATGAAGCTATTGGACGAAAAAGCATTATTACCCCTAATCATGTCAGTGCTGTAGAAAGGGGTATACCAATAGTGCTTAAGGGTGTTAGTAACCCACTCTTTAAGACATCCATAGCAGAACCTTTGGATACAACATCTTTAATCATTAAGGAAGAGATGCGCATTGAGGATTTAGCTAATGGCGTAGTCTTAGAAAGTAATCAAGTTGTTAAAAATGATGAAGATAGAAAGTCTGTGTTTAAGAAAATAGAAAGAGTTGGTGAGTCTACTAGTTCCTTGAAAACTAGTAGTAGAAGTAACAACATGAATAAATGCAACAGCATATCTACCATGCATGCTATTCCTGTTATTGATACTGCTCATAAGAAATGCAATGTTGTTAATTGCATATCTTGTGCTTTTAATATAATGTCTGCTTACTTTAACGGTAATCATGCATGTGTTGATAAGAATGTTCCTAGATAGCATATGAGCAGAAATAAACATGTTAGATCCAGGACTGTAACACCACCTAATTCTAAGACTAGGACTCCAATTCCTTCTCAGAATATGGTGAAGACATGGTTACCCAAGCTGAAACCAAAACAAGTTAAAGCTGTTTATAGGGTTAAATGTCCAGTACCTGAAGAAAATGTTGTTAAAATAAAAAGTGTTGCTTTGCCTGATAAAGGCCAATTCTTTAAGTACTCCGGACCCAATCAAATTTGGGTTCCGAAGAAAGTCTAACCAATTTGTCATTGCAGGGTTTAAAACAGGTTGAACGAGTCATGTGGATTCTGGACAGTGGATGTTCAAGGCATATGACCGGAGATAGAGCCCTGCTGACAAATGTAGTGGAGAAGGCCGGCCCAGTCGTTACCTTTGGAGATAACAGCAAAGGTAAAACTGATGGATATGGCAGATTAGAAGCTGGAAATGTTATCGTTGAAGATGTCTCTTTTGTGAACGGCCTTGAGCACAATTTGCTCAGTATTAGTCAATTCTGTGACAAAGGTTATGAAGTTCATTTCAACAAGAAGTGTCTAATATCACACAAGAGAAATGAAAGGCCGCAGTTTACTGGAGTAAGAAAAGGAAACTTGTACATAGCCAATATGAACTCTGGAAGCACAGAAGAATTTAGATGTTTTTATTCAAAGGCATCCACTGATGAAAGTTGGTTATGGCACAAGAAACTTTCTCACCTAAACTTCAAAACAATGAATTCTCTAGTTAAAAGAGAGTTGGTGAGAGGTTTACCTTCGATTGACTTTTGCACTGAAAAGGGTATAACTAGACAGTACTCGGCTCCAAGAACTCCTCAGTAAAATGGGGTAGTTGAAAGAAAGAATAGAACCTTGATTGAAGCTGCACGTACTATGCTAAGTGAATCAAGGCTTCCTTTGAGCTTTTGGGCTGAAGCTGTCAACACTGCATGCTATACCCAGAATCGAACACTTATCAATAAAGACTTAATGAAAACACCATATGAAGCTCTACATGACAAGAAACCAACTCTCAAGTACTTCCATGTATTTGGGATAAAATGCTTTGTACTGAAAGAAGGAGATGATCAAGGTAGTAAATTTGAAGAAAAAGCACATGAAGCAATATTTATTGGTTATACTAGAAGAGCCTACAAGGTGTATCTTATTGATCAATAGAAAACTATGGAAATTGTCAATGTTACATTTGATGACACAAAACTCCCAAGTATCCAAAATGAAGATCCATCTGAAAAGCTTAAGTTTGATGATATGTCAGACTCAGATTCAGATGATGACAATCAACCTGACGTTGTTGCTGATAATAATAATCCAAATGTTGGTGGTAATGATCAAGGTGATGCTGGTGAAAACAATGATAATTTTCAAGACACCACTGATACTCTTGAACCATCAACAAGTCAAACTGGCAACAACTCAGGGGGAGATAATGAAGGGTCAACAAGTCATACTCAACATCATACTGAAGATCAAGGCGAATCATCAAGATCAATTCTTCCCAGACAAACTGTTTGGAATAGAGCTCATCCTTTTGAGCTGATTCTTGGTGATCCAGATGTTGGTGTGAAAACAAGAAGAGCTTATCAGAATCAATGTAACTATTCTGGGTTCTTGTCTGTCATGGAACCTAAGAAAGTAGAAGAAGCTCTATCTGATCCTGATTGGGTGATTGCTATGCAAGATGAACTCAATCAATTTAAGCAACTAGAAGTATGGAAGCTGGTACCCAGACCTAAAGATAGAAAAGTGGTGGACACAAGATGGGTATTCAGAAACAAACTAGATGAAGATGGCAATGTGATAAGAAACAAAGCAAGACTGGTAGCTAAAGGTTATTCTCAAGCTGAATGCATTGATTATGACGAGACCTATGCTCCAGTGGCAAGACTTGAGGCCATCAGAATATTCTTGGCATTTGCATCCTATTCAAGATTCAAAGTTTATCAAATGGATGTCAAGAGTGCCTTTCTGAATGGTAAGATAGATGAAGAAGTGTATGTAGAACAGCCCCCTGGTTTTGAAGATCAAGATCATCTGGACTATGTCTACTTTCTTTACAAAGCTATCTATGGTCTTAAGCAAGCCCCAAGAAAATGGTATGACACTCTCTCTGAATTTCTATTAGAAAATGGTTTTATAAGAGGTGTCATAGACAAAACGCTCTTCACTAAAAGACATAAGAATGATATAATACTAGTCCAAGTCTATGTGGACGATATTATATTTGGGTCTACTAATGAGCTTCTATGCAAGAAGTTTTCTAAGTTAATGCAGGGTAGGTTTGAAATGAGCATGATGGGAGAACTGAAATTCTTTCTTGGATTACAAATAAGTCAGAGACAAGATGGAATATTTATTTGTCAATCCAAGTACATCAAGGAGCTCCTCAAGAAATATCACATGGAGGAGTGCTCATCAGCTAAGACACCATCAACTATAGCTGTCAAAATTGGTTTATGTGAAAGTTCTGCCAAGGTAGATATCACAGGCTATAGAGGTATGATTGGCTCATTGCTTTACCTAACTGCTAGTAGACCAGATATAATGTTTGCCACATGCTTGTGTGCAAGGTTCCAAGCGAACCCTAAAGAAATCCATCTCACTACTGTCAAAAGAATCTTTAGATATCTAAAGGGTACGCCTAATTTAGGCATCTGGTACCCTAATGAATCTGGTTTTACTTTAATTGGATATACAGATTCTGACTATGCAGGAAGTGTTGTAGACAGGAAAAGTACATCTGGGAGTTGTCAATACCTAGGTGGAAGATTGGTATCCTGGTTCAGTAAGAAACAGCAAACAGTTTCCAACTCTACAGCCGAAGCTGAATATATAGCTGCTGGAAGCTGTTGTGCTCAGATCTTATGGATTAGGAATCAATTAATGGACTATGGCATTGTATTGGAAAATATTCCTATTTTATGTGATAATACAAGTGTCATAGCAATCGCCAGCAATCCTGTGCAGCACTCAAGGACAAAGCACATTGATATAAAATATCATTTTATAAGAGAGCATGTAATGAATGGTACAGTGCAACTACTATTTGTAGGCTCTGGAGATCAAACTGCAGATATTTTTACTAAGTCGCTTAATGAATCCTCATTCAATAAAATTGTTAGTGAATTGAGTATGTTAAACAGTCCTAGTAATTAATACTGTTAATATCTGAAATTTGATCTTTAATAATTTTGCAAGTGATTATTCTGTGAATATTTGTTGTTTGAAATCACTTGTATAATTATTTTACCATCCGATTTTCTTGCTTGTTTAGTTATTTTTCACTCTGTTTATTCATATTATTTGATACTTCATATTTCTGTATTTTTAGAATATTTGTAGATATTTATTTCTATTTTAATAATTAATTTATCATATGTTTTGTAATGTTTGTCCTGTTAATATTGCTTTGTTTTCGTTAATAGGATAGCATATGGTATTTATAATTATTTTTATTATTTATTTAATTTTCTATAATATTTTTATTATTTTTATAAGTTAATTGTATATTTTATTGTGTTTTTAATGTTTGTTTAAAGTAAATATGACATAAAATTAGGAAAAACTATCAATATGATTTAACTTAAAATCGGTATGACTTAAACAGGTTAAGTCTTACCGAGTTTTTGTTAGATTAAGTCATATTCTCGAGTTTGTTAACATTAGGTCTTATTCGAGTTTTTAAATTAAGTCTTATCAGTTAAGTCTTATTAGATTTATTAAAATTAGGTCTATGTCTGTAATTTAAATTAAGTCTTAATTACCAGTATATAATTAAGTCTTATTCTATTATTATTAAGTCTTATTCAGCGTTTTAAGACATGTAAAGTTTAAGTCTTATTTTTAATTTTAAGTCTTAATCAGTTAGTGTATATATAGTAGTTAGTAGTTTTTAGTCATGTTAGTTTAAGTCTTTCTCTCAAGTTAAGTCTTAGAGAACTATAGTGATACATACGTATACACACGCATACACACACGAAACTCTGTCAAATTTTCGAGTGAAATCACAACCAATCATCAATTTGAGAACATTAACTGATTACCCATCTGATTCTCGTCATTTTGTTGGTTTAAAATCAAGATTTGGTTCAGTTTTAAGGAAATTACGATATTGAAAATCGAAAATTCGATCTGTTTTTCAGATCATTTGGCTTCGATTTTGCAAAAACTAAAAATATACGTGTGTTTGTGTGTGTACAAGGATCATTGTGTGAATTTTTCAGAATTTTTGGAGAAAAGTTAATTATTTCGAATTTTTAATTAATTATTAATTCGAAAAATTAATTTTTAAATCATAATTTTATAAAATCTGAAATTTTCAAAGAAATTAAATCTTGATTAAAATGGCTGATCGATTTGAAATTATTAAACATAATTTAATCGGTTATTTTGATCCAGAAAAATGTTCAGTTGAACGTTTTCGACCGTGGATTCGATTTTTAAATGAAAATTCACTGGTTCGCACTGCTTTGAGCTTGGATGCTCCATTGAAAATTGAACCTTTGCGAATCATGTGTACTACTGCTGTCATTTCTAATGATAGCAGATCATTTGTCTTCTCTGTAGGAGACAATCAGTACACAGTGAATGAAAATACAATAAATACGGTCTTAAATTTTCCAACTGACAATTTCGAAGAGTTACCATCAGATCAAGAATTGATAAAATTTTTGAATGGTGTATTCTATCAAGACAGTCCAGATCAAACTGTCTGGAATAAAAAGAACTTTGTTCAGGAATGGGACTATCTGTTTGACACATTAGCTAGAGTCTTTGCCAATACTACTAAAGGGAACTTCGGGGTATTACCATCCTTCTTGCAGCATATTGGATATGCAGTTGCACATAACCGAAGAATTAATATTGGTAGACTACTGTGTGTTCCTATGGTTAGAAGAATCATTAATGCAAAGGGGAATTTTGATAATGGACAAAAAGTATCATGCTATTATCCAAGATTCCTGTCATTGATTTTTAATCATCTAGTGGAACTAGAAAACCAAGCCCAATTCCTGAATGGAGAATCACTGGCGTCAGGTAAACCTACTACCAGATTGTTCACTGAGTACAGCAACAAGCATAAATTCACAAACATACCTGTAGTTGTCACCCAATACATGTCAAACTTTATACAACTACCTGTTATTGAACCTGTACCACAACCTGAACAAAACCCTGAACCACCAGTGGAAAACATATTTGTTGATAATGAAGTTCAAGGCAATCAACAAGTTGAACCTGCTCAGCAAATTGTTCCTCAGCCACCTGCACTTGCTGTTGAACATCCAGTGGAAGAAACTGCATCTGTTCATGAACCTGAATTAAATCAACCTATCTTATCAGAGACTATCGCAGAATCAGCTGACCAGGTATTGTCTTTTGTTCCTCAAATTATTTCTACTTCTCAATCTATTTCTGGAACCAAAGTGGTTGATAGGGCTGACCAAGGGATTGTAAGACCGCAATCTCTAACCCCGGTCATAGAGCCAAACACTGAATCAACATCACTTAAAACCTTTCACTCCAGAAAGAAAATTCCATTTCAAAGATCAAAGAAAAGAAGAAATATAATGAGTGAATCCACAGCTCTGCCTCTACAAAAGAAAAGTAGAACTGATTCAGAGGCAACTGTAAGCCCATCCGTATCTTCTCAACAAGATATGGACGTTGATATGGCCATGCAACAGTTACTAGGATCATCCTCTCAACAGGATGATACTATTGAAATTCGCTATAGGGCCATGGCATCCTGTAATGTGTCAAGCACAACCCCTTTGTTATTACTAACAATGGGAGAACAAATAGATTATGATGCAAATAGGGACACATTGACAGGAGAGCACATAGAGTCTGAAACAGTGCCTACCATAGTTACGGTAGAAGAGTCTTCACAGACTTCTGAGGGAAATCTTGGTTCCCTGCCAACTTTAATGGAACCATCATCTCCCCTCCTAGGAGAAACATTCCTAGATCCCTCAAGGGAGTTTCCACTCACAGTTTCGACTGAAGAAAGTGGAAGGCAACTTGATCAATCTACTACTGAAGCAATTCAGATTACAAATCAAAATGTACAAGTGGAATTGATTGAGGACAGGGATTTGCGAACTCCCATTGCACCACCACTGACCTTCCCAGAAGAGGCTAGGGTGATTTTAACTGCAGGTACAAATCTGGAAGCAGCTCAGGAAACTGAGAGGAGTGATGTGAGGAATACCATAAAATTGAGTGAAACACATGCACTTCAGGTGAGTGGATCTCAAAGTGAACGTCAGGTGAGCGCACACACTGACACATACACTCTCTCACTATTAGAAAAGATAGCTGCTTTAGAGAAAGAACTTGCAGTCAACAAGGCTGAAACAGAATTCCTTAGAGCACAAGTGAGTGAACGATCTTCTTCATCCACCTCTGTCAACAGTCAGCTTGCTGGAATCAAGAAGGAGATAAACTACTTAAAGACATCTTTCACCAAGAAGATAGATTCTCTCTAACTCTCTCATGAAAAGGCACTTGATGACTCTAGAGATATTACTGTTGCTCAAGACATGTTAATTTCTGAGATTTCCATGAAAGTTGACACTCTACAGTCAGAGGTACAGCACAATCAGAAATCTACCGATTCTCGTCTGGATCAGATTGAAAAGCAAAATGCACACCAGGCTAAAGGGTTAAGACGTCTGTTTAATCTTGAAAGTCAAACTCGCAAACCTACAAATGAAGAAATTGAATTCTTTACAAGTAAGGGTGGTGATGATGATGAACAAGATCCTGAAGCTGGGGCAACTGATAAATCTTTAGAGGATTCCTCAACTAAGGGGGAGAAATCAAAGGGGTCACAAGATAAAACTAAAGAAAGAGAGGGAGAGGGAAAATCTGGAAAATCTGACCAAAGTGAAGATAGGAGAGATAAGAGGAAGAAAGTAGTTGAAGAAACTGAAGAAGAAATTCAAGACAAGAACACAGGTTATTATTACACGGGGTGAACCGGATAACTTCGATGTTTTTGCTGATCTTGAATTCCCTGATCAAGGTGAAGAACTTCCTGAACTTGATCTTAGTCACTGGGAAGATGAAGGACCAGTGACATCTGAATATGAAGCTCAACAAGCAGAGAAAGAATCTGAAAAATTATTTGCTCAGAGGGAAGATAATTTGCTAATGAGAGAAGAAAAGCTTCAAAAGTCATTAGAGCAAATTGCACGAAATGAAGAACTTCAGAAAGCTGAACAGCAAGCATTACAACGATTACATGCTATAAATGTTGAGAAGAGAAAGACATATATCAGACTAAAGAGCGGTGACAAATGGGAACGTGCTCAAAAAGCAATTGATTCACCTCAGAGTTCTGATTATGAAGATCGTCGTCTTGGAGAAATTCTCGAGGAATTCAAACTGTCAAATCCAATTCATGATATGTATATAAAGGCTTTAAAGGTAGAAGTCATCAGGATAACTACTGCATTTGAACCCAAATCTAATGAGCTGGTAATATTTGTGGATTGTCATAAAGTTGGAACTTTCAGAGTATCTATTCAGTTCTTTTATGACAGATCGCTGATAGAGATTTGGGTACTTAGGCCTAAGGTGAGAACATCTTCTGAGCTAGGTGTGTTGTTACATGAGAAGTTCAAAGAATTTGCTGAAAGAGTTGGACCAGAAGTGATTAAGGATCCTCCACAAGTAAAATTTCTTAAGGGAGAGGTACTTCATTCAATCAATCTTCAGACAGATGAGTTATATGAACATCATGCAAAACACTTGGTATATGCTGAATATGCTCTCAGAAATCATGGATTCTTGACTGAAGAAAAGGTAATAGCTGCAGATCACATTCGATCCTATGCACAAACGAATATAAAAGATTACAAGAAATTTCAAGGTGAACTGAGAAAGAAGCTTGGAATTCCTTTAGTCTTACCTCAAGGATTGTCATCAAGAAGAGAGCGTCTTGTTGATTCCGATTTACACATGAAACTTCAAGTCACAGATGAGCCAGAAGAAGGAGAATTCAGAAGGGAAGACAACTGAAGAAAAAGAATTGCTCTACATGTTATATCTTTAGAGCTTAGATAAATCTTGATAGGAATTTGTATCATATGATCAGTCTAGAGGATCATCTATCTTGTATTTATTTTTCATGTTTGAATCTGGCAAATGTTAAATATAAACCAGAACTTTTTTCATATTTACTTAGTATTTAAAGTTTTATCTTTCATTTAGTTAAGTTGGATTAGTTGAGGTATCCTCTAGGAATTTGCTTGTTATTGTCTAACAAACAAATAGGGGGAGATTGAAAGGCATATGACTCAGCCTATTTGTAGTTAGAGGATCCTAATCAACTTAAACCAAATTGTAATAAGTAAATATACATATGAACTGTCACAGGAATCTCAAGAAGTATTATCTGTCAGAAGAAAGAAGAAAAGTCAATCTATAGTTTTGATGTCGTACACTGGAAGACGATTCAGTTATCTGATCAAGCCCAGTATAGCATTGAAGTGAATGGATTCATTGGAACAGTGACAGAGATTTTTCGAGTGATAGTTTGAATGTCAGTTACAGTACAAGAGAATTGAGAGAAGAAACAAACCACAACCTAAAGTCAAAAGTGAAGAAGCATCATTGAAGTTAGTCGTTCATGAACGAGACAATACATCGAACGTCAACACAAGTCAGTGGTAATTCTTTATTACCTTCAGTGGTTTGTAAGAATTAGATTAATTATTTATTGATTTAATTAAATTCATTTATAATTGATATAAATCATTTAGTTGATTTAATTAAATGAATTAATTCTAGAAGAATTAATTTATTTATTAAATTAATTATTGTATCAATTAAATATGAATTAGTTAATCATTAATTAATTAAATAGATCGATATGACTTAAAGAAAGAAGGTTGAATTATGTCTTGGAGAAGAAAAATTCGGTATGACCTAAATTAAGTCATACCGACAGTATTCAGGATTATGTCTTACCGAGCCATTCAAGATTATGTCTTACCGACCTGATTAAGTCATACCGACTTCATGCCAGCTGTTTTAAGTCTTACCGAATTTTTATTAAGTCATACCGACCAGGTTTATGTCTTAATGGAGGTTTGTGTAAGTCTTAATGAAGAAAAACTAAGTCTTGGAAGCAGTTTAAGTCATGCTGGAACAGTTAAATATCCTACAGAAAGCTAGCAAGACTTATGACTGATACAAAAGAACAGAACACAGCAGATTAAGTCATAACCAATAAACAGAGCAGAAAATATCAAATTCAGCAGAACAGAATTCTCTCTCAAGAACACCAAGAACACCAAAGCTTAAACAATTCCCAGAAATTCAAGTTCTTCATCTTTGTAATATTCTATCCGCTAGAACTTGTCTATTTGTGATTCTTGTACTACTAGCGAATTAAGTTTCCTAGTTCTTATCTTGATTATTATTAACTAAATTAGAAAAGTTCATGTCGAATTTTCCAATTAGTTATTAACATCTTGATAAGTTGTTATACTGATTTTGTAACACCACATCAAGTTAATATACAGTTATATTCAACTTGAAAAATTGTGTTAAATAATTCCGCACAAATTTGTCTTTGCTAAAATATTATCTAACGGACAAATTTCATAAAAAGGTAAAGATTGTATTCAACCCCCCTTCTACAATCTTATCGGACCTAACATTTTCTGACTAGAAACTATATTTTCCACAAATATCACGGGTCATTCTATTTAATGAAATAAACTAATAAAATTATAATTACTAATAACTAATTGATTATCTTTTTTTGCTATAGCGTAACATCTTTTCTATATTTTCTAACTAAAATATTTAATTTTCAAACTTTCTTACTTAATTATCCTTACTTAAATATTTATCCTTGGTAAAAACACATTATCTTTTCTAATTTTGTAATAGCTAATTAATTTCATTTTTAGGTAAAACATGTTATCTTTTATATTCTAAAAATACTACAAGCAATTATATTTAATAATACAAGAATAATATTATAATTATTACTAATAACTAAAACATGTTACCTTTTAGATTTTCTCTTACTAAAACCTATTTTATTCTAATAATATCACGTATAATTGTATTCAATAAAACAATATCATAATAATCAATAATTGACTCATTACCTTTTTCAAATAAAACGTATCATTTTATATATATCTTATAACTAATTTTTTTTAGAAATAATATGGCCAGTACATATACATATACATAAATATAAATATATATATAATTATTTAAATTTTGAAAAAATCATATAATATTAAAAAAAATCTGTATTAAGGTCAAATGATTTTTTTTATTTATATGAATAATTCATAAAATTGACTCATCCAAAAAATGAACTCGTTTGCAATTTCAATTGTTCAAAAAAAATGATTCGGATTTATCAAATGACCAATTTATGTTTATACTAAACTCAGGATTGTATATAAAATATAATTTTTTTGTATATATAAGTATAATTTTTTTCAATCGTAAAAATATAATTATCCTTTGATTTTTAATAAATCTATAAGGATCGTTACAAATATTTTATATTTAAATTACAGTAGAATCTTCGTAATTTAATATTTGATAAAATCATAATTTATATAAATTAAAAAATTTCTATTCTCTCAATTTTGACTAATTCGAAAAATAATCAATTTCGAAAAAATACATTAATTTCTAGTTTACACTAATTTACACTAATTTCTAATTTTACGTTAATTTAATATCGATTTTAATCATCCTATTTTTAGTAGTTTCTAGTTTTTAGATTAAATTTGGTTTTTACTAAAATAAGACTTTATATATATATATAAATGTTATTTCCAATTTATATATCTGGGCCAGTGGAATTATAGTATAGGGCATAGCATGTGGGCATGTAGTGAGCTATTTAACCCCAATTCAAATATGGTTTATGACAGAGCCGTAGTGTTTTTTCGTTCGGCCAATTGTACAGCCCCGAAAAGATGGATTGCTATGCCATTGAAAAAGTTTTGTTATAATAAATTTTGTTGCGAAAATTAGATAATTATTTGGTCATTATTTGGTAATATTTTTTATATATGTATATATTGGTTATAAATTATTAAAAATAATGTTTTTGATGAGATTCGATGTTAAAATCAGTAGTTGCTTCTCACAAAAGTTGAAAAGCCACTTTTTTTAAAAACATGGGGAACATGATTTTTTTAAAAGTAACTTTTCAGCCAAAATAAATTTTTAAAAAAAGTTGTTTTTAAGGTTTACCATGCAACTGTCATGGAGGCAGAATGTTTAGGGATTAGGGAAGCATTGTCTTGGATAATGGAGATGCCGAATAGGAAGGTTATGGTCGAGACGGATTCGCTACTAGCAGCTCGAGCTTTGAATGGAAAAGCAATTTATTTACTGGAGGTTGGTCATGTTATAGATCATTGTAGGATGATGCTTCGTGGTTTACCGTCCGTCAGTTTATGTCATGTTCGAAAGCAAGCCAATAGGGTGGCTCATAGTCTAGCTAGGGTTCCCTGTTCGTTGAATTGCTCTCTTGTGTTTTCATCTCCTCCTACTCATTTGGTGGAGATTTTGTTGAATGATTTATTGAAGTAATGAAAGCTTTTAGTTTCAAAAAAGGTTTACCAAACACTTTTTTTAACTATTTTTCATAAATAAGTTGATATTGTTGTTTTTTCCAACAACAATAACAAACGGACCTGAGTATTTTAAGTTAATTCATTAAGACTTGACTTCTCAAGAATATAACCGATTTCTTATTATTCTCACGTGGGGATGCCAGAGAGACATCATTCTTGTTTAGACATTATTTTACACATTAAGTATGAAAGTGTATTCGATAGATTACATTAATTAAATGACAATAACATATATTTGAAGTTTAATAATATTCTATACATGTATATAAAGCAAAATACTATGACGATGACATGTTCTAAGAGTGATGACTTTGTAAATTTGAGGATCAAAGACAAGTAATTGTAGCATAAAGAGATGAACAAAAAGATATAACATATATTTGCAAACTGATTTTGCATAAGCGGCTACATTGTTCGTTACTTGAAAATTAGGTTGCCAACTACATCCTTAATACATATATATAGAAGGTTAGTCATTGACTATACTACCCTTCCTCACTACATTACATTACTACCCTTACTCCTTAATACTCCCCCTCAAGTCAATGAGTGAAAACAAAGTGAAACTCTTGGCTTGAAGAAATTATAGCGCAGAAAATTCAAGTTACTTCATAACTGGATCAGTCTGGAAACACAGCTGCTGCATCTTGGCTAGTAAAGCAGTTTGGAAATACTGCCTCTTCTTCTTGCTGACAATTCTCACTCCTTTATCTGACTATTCAAGCTAAGCTATTAAAATTCAGCAACTTGACGATGCAAGCTAAGCTGTAGAATCAACTCAAGTACTCATTCATTCTACTCATTTCAGAATGTACTCCTGGCTTTTAGGAATGATGGCGACTTGACAAAAGCATGACTAGCTCATCATAGAATTTAGGAATGATAGCGACTTGACAAAGTAAGACAAGCTTATCACCCTCATTATAACACCATCGATCTCTCCTGTCCCCAGTAATTTCTGTTTCTAACGGAATATAGTGGAATCCCCTGTAATTTCTACTCTCAACAGAATTTGGTGAACTCCCCAGTAATTTCCGCTTGTAACAGAATATGGTGGAATATTTGCCGGAGAATATAGGCACAATTTTATCGACTTGGTTATGCAAGCGCTATTTAAAAAATCAGCCAACTGGATGCGTCACGCTCAACTGCAAATGACGTAGAAACTCTCACTGATCCTTGCTGATCATCTAGGTGTCACCTTATGTTATGTGCACCTTTAACAACAATTCACCGAACATTAGGCCCTGCTGTAAAACAAATCTCCAACAGTGACCAGTGCCAGCAATTGCAAGCTCAAGACCCTGTGCAGTAATCTTGATGCCCTGAGCAGCCGTATTTCTTTGTGGTGAAGTAAACACTTTATATAGTAGAAATGTGTTGAGAACACTTTATATGTGTAGAAAACATAACAAATGGTGTAGAAACTAGAAAACACTTGAGAACTGCAAAATTCGATGACATAACTGGTCGCCCTGAGTTGTAACCAACCATATACTTTGATAGCTCAACCACTAGCTTCCTTTTACTGCAATAAGCTTTATTCCATTAAAGACACTATCCTGCAACTTTTGGTACACAATGATGCCAACACAAGAAATGTTGAATCCACGCTACAACTCGGCAATACCATCAGATGCAAGATGATGAGAACACAACAAACATCAACCAGCTGATACATAACACCCATGTCTAACAGTTCCTTGAACAATGAAACATTTTGTGACCAACAGATAAGAACTCCCATGGTCTATTAGACCTTTGTTGGCTCTTATAGCAACCTGCTTTGCCATCCATCACTAAACATGTCATTCGATTCCAACTGACCTCCTTTTGTAAATCTCAGCCAATACCAATACCAATCTCAATCCAATACAAGACTCACAAACAATTGGGCAAACACCTCCTGTGCATAACACTCTTTCTCCAAGTCTATTCATTTTTCACATAAAAATCAAACACGCAAACTATATCGAAAACACAGCACAAAGAAAAGTGTAGAATACACCTGAGAAACTATAGAAAACAGCCAAAATTGGTGAGAAAACGATATAAAGTTCGCACTTTCGATGAATGTCCTCACAGAATTTCACATTGCAAATTAACCAAACACTCCATCTTCTTCAATTAGGACTAGTAAGCTAGGGTTTGTAACCACTAGCAGCAATATCAATTTAATCGTAAATCAGAAACCGAGACGGAGGCAGTGAACAACGTCGTCATTGCAGCGAATCAATAATGAAGAACAGTACGTATGAATTGATAGGCCTCGAGAATCGGAGGCTCTGATACCATGATGACTTTGTAAATTTGAGGATCAAAGACAAGTAATTGTAGCATAAAGAGATGAACAAAAAGATATAAAATATATTTACAAACTGATTTTGCATAAGCGGCTACATTGTTCCTTACTTTAAAATTAGGTTGCCAACTACATCCTTAATACATATATATAGAAGGTTAGTCATTGACTATACTACCCTTCCTTACTACATTACATTACTACCCTTACTCCTTAATAAAGAGCAAGTCCAACAATGTCTTAGTTGGTTTCCTATAAATATTATAAAATAAGAATTTCTAGTATTTTAGGGACATTGTTTTGTATACCAACTCCAACAATAATCCTTATTTTCATTTCTTACTATTAAAATAATAAATTTGAAAGTAACTAGGGAATGAGATAAAGACAATTATTAGTGAAATGAAGATAAATGATTACTTTATTGATGAAAATGAAGTTAGGAATAGTTAATGGTTTCCCAAAAGTAGGGAATGGCTAGTGGTTTCTAGTGTTTTAGGAATCACTAAAAGATACTGTTAGAGCACTTTTTATGTCAAATTCCCTAAATTTTGAGCTAAAAACTCATATAGGAAAGATGTTGGACTTATTCTAACCTCTTAATTCTCAAATGTTGTTTTCTCTAATTCCTTAGATATGTCTATTTTTAAAGCAAAGAAAAAAACAATTTGAAGTGAAAAGGCTAGGAAGGCTAACTGCATGTCTGTTGCTTCGGCTGTCCTATTAATGATGGTGGAATGCAAATAGATTTTTGCTTTGTGTGTCGTTACTCCCACCCCTTGATCTTCAAATGACCGAACCATTATGAATAGCAATGGTAAGTGATAAACATCTTCTAATATGTTTGTACAAGGGGGTTGAATACTTTTATCAAAATTTGTCCGGTATTTTAATTTTAGTTCAAGACAAATTCGTGCGGAATTAAATGAAACAAAGTTCAAGTTGAATATAAAATTATATTAAACCTGAGGTTTGTTACAAATACAGTACAAAGTAATATCTAGTTAATAAAAACAAATTAGAACATTCGACATGAATAATTCTAGATTTATTAATAAAAATCGAGATATGAACTAGGAATAAAAACTGATTAGCAATACAAGAGATACAAATGAACAAGTTTTATCAATTAAAATATTATAAAGACTGAAAACTTGATTTACTATGAATTTTTCCAACTCTTGTCGTTCGTGTTTGAGAAGAGAGAGTTTGAGAGCTGGTGGGTCATTTTTTTGACCCGAAAGATATTATGTTGATGTAGTTTTGATCAGGCCGCCATGTTGATATTTATGTTGAATAGCCTTAGAAGTCCCGACCTCCTTTTTACAAAATATTTCACCAAATGGTATTGAGAATTCTGGTAAGGCTATCGAGATTGCAAGGGTATGGAATGAACTAGCAAATGGTATTTTGTTTGGCTTTGCAAGGGTATCAAATTAATACTTGCAAGTGTATCAATTTGACTTGGAAAGGGTATGAATTTAGCTGGTAAGAGTATTCGAATTATTTGCTGAACAAACTGTAACATACTGCCTTGACAACGAAGTCCAGTCGCGGGACAGAGGAGTGCTGCACGCGGGGCCTTTTGCTGGCTGGCCTTCGGGTGCGTGTGAGACATTTCTTTGTTTGTATAGACAGCAGATTGTTTATGAAAGACCTGGATTCTCTCTAGAAGGACCATCTGTATTTTTGTTTATCAAACAAATCGTTCAATTCACTTGTTTCAGCCGAATGTACTAGTTTGATAGTTAGCCCACTAAGACAATAAACCCACTAATTTAATTCATGCTGCCCACTTGTTTAATTCATTTTTAATTTTCGGGTTTGGTTTTGGATAAAATTTTCGAATTTGGATATAAATGTTACAAAAACCCAATCCGATCCGACCCATTGTCATCCCTACTCTTTTGAGGTTTAACTACTTAAAAAGAAAAGAGGAAAAGTATATATGGTTTGAACTTTAAAGAAAAAGCCTATGGCTGCATTGGATGGGATTAATTTACAAGCTATGGTTTTGAGATTTGTGGAATCGGTTGAACATTATTTGCACATGCAGGACGGAAGAGAGATCCTATTTTATCTTGTTCCGGCTTGTGACAAGGAAATCCTGTTAGTCCAAGCAGTTCGTAGTCCTATGTAAATGATTCAAGCTTTGTTTTTATCGTGGTAAACTAGAGGAGTCTGTTATCTAGTTCGACTGATGTTAATTTAGTTTTTTCCGAAGTACGACAGATGTTAGTTAGTTTAGTTTTTAATTTTTATTGAACTGTATGTGCGAAAAAGGTGGCCGACTATGTTGTTTGTGCCTCTTATTTTTTAGTTTCTCATAGTTTCTGAGGGACTGAAATGTCATCTTATTTATATTACTTGTTTTGTAAATATGCCAATATTGAATAAAGTCTTGATTCTTTATTAAAAAAGAAAAGTGTATATTGTACGTTATGTACATTTCTGCAACAAGAAGTTAGGATCAATGTTGTAGCTACCTACAAACAAGAAGATTGCAGTATATAATTCCTATGAATAATAGAATATTTTATGAGTCAGTGTTCTTATCAGTTACCATAAAGAAAATCTTATGTATGCCATTTTCAAGCATAGATATAACATAAATTTGAATCAAATCCTGGAGTCAACATCAAGATTATTGCCACACATTACACCTTTGATTTTACGATTCCATAATTTTGCATAGATTGAATGGAGTATAAATTGTATGTTGATTTATAAAGATAAACAAAACATTAATTATGAACTTGTCACCTTGCTTTTGAAGAACCATCTATGATGACTCCGAGAATATCCATCATGCAAGCCAAGTGTTTCCAATGTGAAATAGTATCAATTTGACATACACCTTCATTACATACACCTTCAAGGAATAATGGATTAAACACGAAAAATGTAGAAATCATTATTTCAGAATTACAACAACACAAACAACTTCTTTCCCACAATTGATATCAATGATGGATATGTTTTTTTACAAGTTTCATAGCATTCACGCAAAGTAATATATATACACACCTAGCTTATACAGTATACATTATGCGAGTGCAAGCTTTCAATTTGCGAGTTTACTTCTCCAGCTCCAGCTTCCAGTTTGATATCAATGATGCATATGTTTTTTTGAAATACACACATTGTAGTCCACAAGGTGTTCGATGAAATTCCTAAATGGAAAGAAAAAATGTGAAGCGTGACTTGAGAATTCTGTTTTCACTTCACTTAGAAGCACAAGCCACAAGGGCATGTATTTGAATTGAGATTTGAATAATACATGTTTTTTAAAAGATGTATTTTGATTTAAATTTCACACAAAATTCTTGCAAAATTGACGTTAGAAGATCCTGGATTTAGGTTAAATTTCAAAAAATTCTAACTAAATTCTGATAAAATTAAGAATTACAAAAGTTAAAATTGCTTGTATTTATATTTCTAAAATTTTTAAATATTCAAAAACATATAAAAATCTATAAAGTTAACTTGCACAAAAAATCAATGACAAACATAATAAATTTCATTTTATATTAATGGAAAATAAATTTTATTAGAATATCATACAATTTTAACATCATGAATACGCATTTGTTAACAAAATATTTTTTTTTGTCAAGTGTTAACAAAATATTTTATCTACCTAAAATGTTTCGATTTCTAGTATTCACATGTCACGTACCATGTAAAGTATTAGATTGTCGAATTAGAAATTAAACGCTTACGAATCACTACTAGAAATATGTCAATAGACATCGGTTTTTAGCCGTTGTAAAAAAAAATTCTGGGCGATGTCTATGCGTGTGTAGAGAAAGGTCCAAACTTTAGACATCGGTTTTTAGCCGATGTCAAATATGAATATACACAACGGTTCTCTTAAATAAACTGATGTCTTTCCTGTTGTTTAACATCTGTTTTTTATAGACGAATTGATGTTTTTAATACTAGCTTAGACAATAGCTGATTAAATAAACGATGTTTAATATAACCTTTAAAATCAATTTCTTAAAGAAACCGTTGTCTTTGAAATAATATTGAAGTAGTACAATTTGAACATTGCTTGTTCTAAACACACAAATACCGCAAACAAACCAAGACAATCAAATATAAATAACCAAAATCCAGTTATATATCACCAAACAAACCAATTCAGTACACACAATTACGACAAAACCAATACTACATTATCAAATCAAAGCTCGTCCCTACTACATTACCAAAAGGACAAAATGAAAGTACTAGCTAACTGGACAAAATGAGTTGCCATAAGTTGGTGAATAACTTCTTCTCTGGTCATGAAGCATTGATGGCAGCCTGTATTTCTTCCAAAGTTCTTCCTTTTGTTTCAGGCACAACATATTGACATATTATCTCATCTAGTGTAAGGATCCTAATCTTGATAGAAGCTCCGGCAACATGGACATAATTGGCCACTAATAACTAGATGAAACTAAACAAGTATCAGAAAATAATATTGAATAAACAAGTTAGAATGATAACCCTGTTAGTGTACAACCCACAACTAACCCTAATGCTGAAAGCTGCATATTGATACACAAATTTTATAAGACTGAAGAAAGCTAAATGCAAATATTTGAAATCAATGTTCTTATCTACTAGGATGTTAGATGTACCAGTAGAAGTGGCTTTCTCCCAGCTCTGTCTATTATTAATGCACCTAATGCAGTAACCACAACCTACATGAATACGTTTAATACTGCCAAATTACAATCAGTTTACAAACCTCGTAAGCTTTAATTACAAAACTTTCCTTTGATTGAAGTAATCTATTAATAGTTCCTTGCAACTCCTTTTGCTTGTTATCAAGCAACTCAATGTCATTCTGAAGGTAATTCAACTGCAAACATGACAAAATCCACTGATTTTCTGAAAGCAAATTTAGTACTAAAAAACAAAAACAAGTGACGACAGCGAGTAAATAAACAAATCACATACAACAATAAAATTCTAATAACAGATATATGCAAATTACATTTTATCGACATAAAAAATGAAATTATAAAAATTCAATTAGAGATATATATATATATATATATATATATATATATATACATACATATAAATGTATAACCTGATGGTTTTTTCAGTACACATACGGATCCAGTGAGGAATGAGATGGTTCTTCTTCTTCGCCAGCTTCTTTTTGATGATGAATGTCTTGTGTGACGGATGTGTTCAAACAAATACATAGTGAATTGTTAGCCAACACAAAATCGTAAATGAAGATATGAGAGAGAGAGAGAGAGAGAAAGAGAGAGAGAGAGAGAGAGAGAGAGAGTCAGCATCTTGCGTTGTGGAGAGAAAACGCGGCTCCGCTGCAAAACACAAATGGGGGAAGTTTTGAACCTTCAAATAGTAGATGAATAAATCAATTTACAGCGGAGAAAGGGGGATAGATTCGAGTTGAAGAAATCAATTGAAGAAATTGAGTTAGAAAGGGTGCTAATTGAAGCTATGGTTCTTGATAGTTCTGGAAAAAGGGGAGTTTGGGAGAAGCTGTGTTTTTGTTTTATGTTTTGGTACAAAATACACAAGTGAGTATGTTCCAAAATACTGAGATTATCATGGGAAGATCGTTGAGATGAAGAAAAATAGTGCTCGATTGAAGACAGATCTGGGTATAACTGTTTTAGATTTTAATCCGGAGTCAGATAAAGCACATTTTATCAAACTAGGTAATGACATGAGGAAGAACAAAATATATTCTCTGAGATCTGCAATCTATCAGACTGGTGAAGATGATCCTAAACTTAAAGACATTAAGAAGATCATGCAGATAGAACTCAAGAATGCAAAAAGAAGATTGCTTATAGACTATCTGATAAGTGGATTTTATATCCACTTGGATCGCTTAATTTCGGCTTAAATTGATTGTCTTGGGCTCAAGTTGTTGTAGATTTGATGTGTTTTGCTTAGTTGTGCAGGATTACGAGAATGTTGACTAAGGTGGATGCTTTTATAATTTTTTGGGAATTAATTGATTAAAATTCGGATTTTCGAGAAGGGTTGCACAGTTTACACTGTTTTGGCCATATCTTGAGTTCTAGAAGTCCGTTTTAGGCCCGTAAGCAGTCCACGCGAAGATAATGAGATTTCCTATCATTCTAAGATAGTCCCGAGGTCCAATTACGTGGGGAATGTTCCAGAAAATCTGAAGAAAAGTCAGCCACGAATTTTCCTTACAAAACATAATCAAATTAGGAAACGTATCTTGCAGAAATTCTATTATAATTCTGTTTTGTATTTTCTTGCTGGGCAAGACTTGTAGTGCCTATATAAACACATCATACCATTGTAATAGAGATAGACATATTATTAGTTATTATTATTGTAACATAGCTTAGATCTGCAAGGGGGAAAAGGAGAGAAGGATTCAACGCTCGTGACAAGCAACGGATCTAGATCTACTTCATCCTTTGTGTTATTCTGGATTATAGATTTGTTTTCTTAACTCTTTGTTTATTAATATAATTACTTCTTTTATTCATATCTTGTTTTATATTATGTTTTCATCAAAACCCATGACGATGAACGGTTCAATTATGAGCTAATCGTTGTCATGGGATTCTAACGGAGTTATCTATGTAGCTTAGTAGTTTATATGCTTTAAAGATTTATGTGTGGTGAATTCTTGATATCCTCGTATGGTTGTGTTTCATGTATTTAGATGCGTCGCGAACATCTAATTTGTTAATCTCTTGCTAAACGAGAGTGGATCTTGAGATTTAGAACTTGCCATGCTAGCATAGGATAGGTTGATGTTTTAACATCATGATTTGTGGCGTAAATAGAGATATTATGCTGCCCTATGTGATCTAAGTGGATAACTTGTGCTTAAACCTTTATGTTTTCAAATTCTATAGAGATATAGGGTCTAAACATAATTGGTGTCTACCCATCTTCTATCTCTTTTGTGGATGCATGCGTAGTTTGGTATTAGTATACCGAGAGGTAGCTTTTACTTATTTCGTGTTGTCCGATCAGATATCAAAACCATCACATGTATTGATTAAAGGCTGCGACTCTAAGTGAAGTAGATAATGAAGTTAGAATTCCATGTTTATTCCCATATAAGTAATTTGATTTTAGATCTCATTAGCTAGTTAATTCTAAAATTGCATATTAGTTAAATTTAGTTAATTAAAATCTCAATTAATTACTTGTCTTAGCAGTGAATTAAGATCATACATTGTTGAATAGGTGCATTTACTGAAAAGAACCATAACCTGATCCATGTGGGAACGAATTTGGACTTAACCTTATATATTACTTGTGACCACGTACGCTTGCGTGATTTTGTGTTAACACTATCTCAGATCAACACCAGATGTTGAGGAAATTAAGTAAATAAAGCTCTGTAAGTATTTCTTGTTTTCTGTAAATTTTGTTTAAGTAGAAGTTTAAACTCTGATTATTTATTAAACACTGTATTTGTCTTATTGTTTTGACATCATCAATTATTATTAACTTGTGCATTTTTGCTAATGAACAAGTTGGGGGAGATTGTTAAATATAATTGATGTGAGTAATGTCAGTGTTTAAGTGTTACAGAGGTTCATAAGAGTTTAACTGGAAGTTGGAAGCGGTCAGAGTTTATTTAAACTCTGACAGATGGAAGCTCGACAGAGTTTGCTAAACTCTGTCAGGGGGAAGCGTCTATTGGTCATCATCAGACTTTGAAGAATAATAGAAGATAATTATGGAAGCGATATCTTTGAAGATTAGATAGTTGTCGAAGACATCGTGTTGACTAAGAAGACGCGTAACAATCATAATTGATAACATTTGTATAGCTGATTTATAGGAGTATCAATTATCGATTGTACTGAAGCTGTATATCTTTATAAATACAGTTAGGTTAACCCTAGAAGGGTAATCGGAAAACGTATTATCATTTCATTGTAACCTAAGCAGCTCTCTATGATATTTTACGTCACTAAGAGAAGAGTTATTAATTCCATACAGTTTTTGATTATTTAAACGTGTGTTAATTGTTATTCTCTCATACAAACTTGATTATATTTGTGTATTCGGCCTAACAATCCTGATTGCTTCAAGTCTTGCAACTGGAGCATAGGTTTCATCATAATCAATTCCCTCTTCTTGAGAGTAACCCTTTGCTACCAATCGAGCCTTGTTCCTCGTAACAATACCATTTTCATCCAGTTTATTCCTAAACACCCATCTAGTGCCAATTACAGATTTATCTTTTGGTCTTGGCACCAGCTTCCATACTTTCTACCTTTTGAACTGATTGAGTTCTTCCTGCATTGCAGTTACCCAATCTGGATCATCAAGAGCTTCATCAACCTTTTAGGTTCAATTTGAGATAAAAATCCTGCGAAATTGAATTTATTATGTGTTACTCTTCTAGTCTGTACACCCGTGTCCAGTTCACAATTGATCTGTTCAAAGGGATACGCTCTACTCCATACCCTTTGTCTCGACAGATTTGATCTTGATGATTCCCCAAGTTCATAATTGTGTTGAGTGTGGTGACTAGTAGATCCAAAATCATTGTTTGCTCCCCCTGAGCTGTTGCTTTCAGAGTTTAAAGAATCATTAGCAGCAGATGTTTCTTCACTTGATTGGGGGTCATCGTTCACTTACTCCCCCTCAACATGTGCTGTTGTCTGATCTACTGGTATAGATTGAACAATAGAGTTTGAAAGAGTATCAGAATTTTGTAGATCAGCATTTATTTCTTCATTCTCAAATCTCAGCTGGTCATGTTCATCAAAATCTTCAAGTCCTGTTATCTTTTTATCATCAAAAGACACATGGATAGATTCCATGACCACTTTTGTTCTCATATTGTAGACTCTGAATGCTTTTGTGGATAGTGGGTATCCAACAAAGATTCCTTCATCAGCTTTTAAATCAAATTTGGAAAGCTGTTCTGGATGAGTCTTAAGAACAAAACACTTACATCCAAACACATGAAAGTACTTCAGGTTCGGCTTCTTATTTTTCACCATCTCAAATGGTGTTTTACCATGCTTGTTTATGAGTGTAGCATTCTGTGTGAAACAAGCAGCTTGCACAGCTTCAGCCCAGAAATAAGTTGGCAGGTTTGCTTCATCAAGCATGGTCCTTGCAGCTTCTATGAGAGTCCTGTTTTTTCTCTCTACTACTCCATTTTGTTGTGGAGTTCCAGGTGCAGAGAATTCTTGCTTTATTCCATTTTCTTTACAAAACTCTTCCATGGCTACATTCTTGAACTCAGTGCCATTATCACTCCTTATGATTTTCACTGTATGCTTAGATCCTTTGTCCAGTTGTCTGACATGCTCTGTTAAGATTGATGCAGTTTCTTCTTTCTTGTGCATGAAATACACCCATGTATATCTGGTGTATTCATCAACAATAACCAAAGCATAATTTTTCTTTCCAATAGACATTATATTTACTGGACCAAATAAATCAACATGCAATAAGTGATATAGCTCAAGAATTGAGGATTCAGTCTTCCTTTTGAATGAAGTTTTCCTTTGTTTTGCCTTCTGACATGAGTCACATAGGCCATCTGGAGTAAAAACTGATTTGGACAATCCTCTCACAAGATCTTTCTTCACTAGCTCATTAATAATGTTGAAATTCAGATGAGAAAGTCTCTTGTGCCAATCCCAACTTTCTTCAATTGAGGCTCTACTCAATAGACAGATTGCAGAGCCATCAGAGTTTGTTGAAAGCTTGGCTTCATAAATGTTACCATGCCTGTATCCCTTCAGAACAACTTTGCCTGTAGATTTGCTTATAATTTCACAGTGTTCTTCAAAGAAATCCACATGATAACCTCTGTCACATATTTGACTCACACTTAGCAGATTATGTTTGAATCTTGAGACTAGAGCTACAGTTTCAATGATGACATTCCCAAGATTGATATTGCTAAAATATACAAATATTTTAGATTCGAATTCTTCCAAAAACATATTAAATTAATATTTATAACATCATATTACACTATAAATAAATTATAAAAAATTAAAAGTAATCCCTACTTTACACATCATACACTCTTAGAAGGAGATTATACTGGGCCCCTATGTGATGATGTGTTGTGTTCCCTTTTTCCATTTATAGTTCTTTTCCTAGTAGTCACGGACTTCGACATTTTGCAGCTGACTACGGAACATACACAACATTTATACTGTAATATTTTTAAATCCAAAATGGAATTATTGAAATCCAAATAAAAATTATTTAATCTCAAAAAAAATATTAATAAAAATTTAAAATATTAATTAAAAAATAATATATATTTTCTCTGTCTCATTCAATTGTTAACATATTTTTTGTCACTTTTTGCCATGCATTTTAAGGTGAATATTAAGAATAGTTCCATAACTTATTTTAAAATTTTCTTTTTTTTGTATAAAAATACGATTGTTCTATTTTTATACAAAAAAAAAAGAAAATTTCAAAACTAAATTATGCAACTATCCTTAAAATTCACCTTAAAATGCGTGTCAGATACCTTATTTTGAAACGTTAACAAATGGGTGGGACGGAGGAGTATAAATTTGGGGTTCAAATATGATCAATTCAAATTGTTTTTTCTTATAGAGTATGATGACCAAATTTAAAAGAAAAAAAATTGTTTTTTCTTACCGAGTTCGGCAGCCTGATTTTTAAAAAATCAGGGCCCAGTCCCGATTTTTTAAAAATCAGGATAAATTAGGATTTAGGGTTGTAAACAACCCTAAACTCTAAGTTTGTATACAGTTTATTGTTCATTACGAATATTTCTAAAACCCAATATGGAAACGTTGAATCACAAAAAATAATTGCTGAACCCGTAAAGAAATAAATATTAAATTAAAAAATGATTGAATACGAATTTAATAAAGGGTAACTAGGACACGCATTTGGAGGGGGAGTAGCACATTAAAATTATATACAGTACGCATGCTGTAAATGAATATCTAGAATATATGCCAATACATATGAAAAGGTTTCGCATTTGACAAAGGTTGAAAAGGATAAAATTGGCCATGTGAAACCAATTATTTTGGTATTATTTAGTGAAAAATAGGTTAATTGTGTCATTTTTTTTGTGAAATTATCAAAATAATCTTTAATTTAGTGATGTTTTAATAATTATTTTTCAATTAAAACTAGTCAAACACAAAAAAGAGAAGAAATCGACGATTTATATGTTGAGAATTCTATTTGAGTTAGGAAATTTACTTATATCTTGTTTTAATTATCAAATACTCTTCTTATTATTTGAAGATAATTCTACTAACAATCAAATACAATTTGAATAATTAAGTATTTATATTGAAATATGAAAAAGTGCATGTCAAATATTTAAATCATTTATAATTAGGTTTTTTTTACATTGAATATGATTATCAATGTAGGTCTTCTATGTTAAATATGATTAATGTAAAACATTCGTAATTATATTTTCTCTTGAGATTCTGAGTGTGTCTATTTGGATAATAATTGTAAAATCATCACTAAATTAAAGATGACATTATGAGTTTCGTGTGGATTGTAAAATCATCCAAATCTGATTTTTCGATCTCAAGATAAAATTTAAATAGTAAATATTAACAAAAACTTAAACAAAATTCAATTCTAAAATAACATTTTTTAATTAATTCCTTATTAGATTAGATTTTTTTAATATGATATAATCTTGATCATCTATTTTTAAAAATATTATATTTGACGGTTGAGAATATTTTTGAAGTATAAGACCAAAATTACAGGAACCAAAATTATAGAAAAGATCCCTCTTACGCTCATTGTATATAAGAATATAATTCGTATCTCCCAAAATTGTTGTATATTATATATAACCTATTAATTTGCACAAAACCTTTATTTATAAGGAAAACTCCTTTTTTATTGCAATTCATTACCAAATTTGGTTACAACCCCAAATTCCTATTCCTCCTAAATTTTTTTATTATTTTTTAATTTTTTAAATAAAATATTGAATTATTGGAACTCTATTATATTATAATTTTTTATTATAAACATACGGAGTTACACAAATAACGTATTTACAAAAACCATATAAGTTGAATAACTTATCACCTTTTTAAAAAATTGAGCATAACATTATAAGGTAGAAGGAAAGTTAAATAACTTATCACCTTTTAAAAAAATTGAGCATAACATTATAAGGTAGAAGGAGTTGCTTAGTGTCAATGCAGTCAATCAAGGCCATGATAAATTACTGGAGAGTGGAGACCTAGTGCAGCAATGTCAAGAGTTGTTAAGGTGTAATGATAGGATTGTAGTTAGTCATGTTAAAAAGTAGGCGAACTAGGTAGCGCATAATCTTGATAGATTTCCTTGTGAGCTTAATTGCTTTATTGTTAGCCCGTCTCCTCCATCATGTTTGTTGGAGACATTGTTTGCCAGTGCAGCCTGTCCAGTAGTGTGTTTTCTTCCCTCGAACTCAGAGAGCTACTCCTAATAACTGCTTTCTAATTAACCTTTTCTTCTCTTTTTTCAACACTAGGTAGTGTCTCTTTGTTTTTCAAATTGAAAACACTTCTAACCATACTTTTTTCCTTCTTCTAACCATTATGTTAGAATGCCTTGAATCTGTAGCCGCCGAATTTCACTATGTAGCCGCCGGCAGCGGCCGCCGGTGGCACCACCTACCACACCTAACACCACCTACCACACCTAACCCCTTATATTCTGTCTATAAATAGAAATGCATGTAAAGATTGTGATGCATCTGAAAATCTGAACATCTGAAAAAAATTCTGAAATTTGTTTATCCTCAAGGTCAATATAAACTATTTCTCTTCTGCATATATTTTCTCTTTACGTTTATCATATTTCTTGCTTCCGTTATAACAAACAGGTATCAGAGCTTGGTTGAAGCTGCTGTGTTTTTTTCCTTTCTAAAATTTTTGCCGGAATTTTTTCAAGCTCGTCGGAGAAGACGACACTGTTCAGGCGGAGTTACTGTTCATCGTCGGAGAAGACGACACTGTTCAGGCGGAGTTACTGTTCATTACTGGAGAAGAAGGCACTGTTCACAGCACTGTTCACGGTACTGTTCATAAATACGGTACTGTTCACAAATATGGTACTGTTCTCGTATACGTTTCTGGGGGAAAGATGTCTGGTGGTATTAACGTTAAGGTCGACAAATTTACTGGGAGAAATAGTTTCAGTCTATGGAAAATCAAGATGCATGCCTTGTTAAAGCAACAGGGGCTCTGGGCGCCGTTGAACACAAAAACGGCTGCTTCTGGTAGCGCTGAGATGACCAATCTCGAAGAAAAGGCACACTCAACAATTCTGTTGTGCCTTGCAGATGATATTATTACTGAAATTGCGGAGGAGGATACCGCGTCTAGTTTATGGTTAAAGCTTGAAAGTCTCTACATGACAAAGTCTTTAACAAATAAATTGCTTTTGAAGCAACGTCTGTTCAGTCTGCGACTGCAGGAAGGTATGCCTCTTCGAGATCACTTAGATCAATTAAACACAATTTTATTAGAATTGCGTAATATTGATGTTAAAGTTGAAGATGAGGATGCTGCTTTGATTCTGTTAGTTTCTTTACCATTATCGTATGAGAACTTTGTGCAATCATTTATTGTTGGTAAAGATACTATTTCTCTAAAGGAGGTTAGATTTTCTCTTCATTCTAGAGAGCTGCGCCATAAGGTGGCTGGTACAGGTGCAGATAATCATGCTGCTGGGTTGGTAGCTAGCGGGAGTACTGGACATGGAAAGTCGGGGAAGTATAAATCCAAGAAACCAGCTTCTAAGGGTTCGAGAGCTAATAATGTCTGTAATTACTGTAAAGAGAAGGGACACTGGAAATCTGACTGTCCCAAGAAAAATAAGCAACAGGAAAAATTGACAGATATTGCTGTTGTAGCTGATATCAATTTTGAAGAAGATATTGCTCCTATTGCTAATGAGCACACACATCACTCTGAAGTTTGGATCCTTTACTCTGGAGCGTCTTACCATATATGTCCACGCAGGGAGTGGTTTACAACCTACGAGCAAGTAGACGGTGGCCATATTTCTATGGCTAACAGTTTTGCTTGTGAGACGGTTGGAATAGGCTCGATTAAAATTCGGACAGATGATGGTAAATTCTGCACATTGAATGATGTTAGGCATGTTCCACTTATGACAAAGAATCTGATATTTTTGAGTATGTTAGACAGCAAGGATTTTAGTTTTCAAGGTGAAGGTGGAGTTCTACATATCTGCAAGGGTTCTAATGTGGTTTTGAAAGGTGTTAAACGTGGTACCTTGTATCTTCTTCAAGGTTCTACGTTATCAGGTTCTGTTGCTGTCATGTCCTCGGAGAAGATTAAGAGGCTACAAACTGATAATTTTCTGGGATTTTGCTCATCTCAGTTTGATGAGTTCTGTAAGAATGAAGGGATTTCTAGGCATCATACAGTCAGGGATACACCACAGCAAAATGGTGTAGCAGAGCGTATGAATCAGACACTTATGAAGAGAGCTAGGTGCATGCTCTATAATGCTGGACTAACTAGAAGATTCTGGGCGGAAACAGTTAGTACAACATGTTATCTGATAAATCGTGGACCTCACACAGAAAGTGGTGGTGTTGAGAAACAGGTGGAGCAGGAAGTCACTAAAGATGAGAGTGAACCACAACAAGAAGTTCAACAACCACAGTCAGAATCAGAATCATCAGTACCATTAGTAAATCAACACAGTTTGGCTCTTGATCAATCGAGGAGAGCTAAGTATGGAGTGCCTCCAAAGAAATATGGTTTTGAAGATATGGTGGCATATGCACTACAGGTAACTGAAGAAGTGGATCCTAGCTCTGATGAGCCATCCACTTACAAAGAAGCGGTGACATGTACTGAATCTACAAAATGGTTTGCTGCAATGGGAGATGAAATGGAGTCACTTCAGAAAAATAAGACTTGGAAATTAGTCAAGCGGCCTCGAGACAGAAAGATTGTTACTTGTAAATGGGTCTACAAGAAGAAAGAAGGAGAAACATCGGTTGAGGGTATCAAGTATAAAGCTCGGTTAGTATCTTGAGGGTTCATTCAGAAAGAGGGAGTAGATTACAATGAGATTTTTTCACCAGTGGTCAGACACACTTCCATCAGGGTGCTACTAGATAGTTGCACATCAGAATCTGGAGCTTGAACAACTCGATATGAAGACAGCTTTTCTGCATGGAAAGCTGGAAGAGGAGATATACATGACTCAGCCAGATGGTTTTCAGGTTCCTGGTAAAGAAGACTATGTGTGCAAGTTATTGAAGTCCTTGTATGGGCTAAAGTATTCTCCGAGGTAGTGGTACAAGAAATTTGATAGCTATATGATAGGTATTGGCTACACCAGGAGTCCGTATGATTGCTGTGTTTATCACAGTAAGACAGCAAATGGTTCTTTCATTTATCTGGTCCTGTATGTAGATGATATGTTGATAGCTACAGAGAACAAGTCTGATATTCAGAAGTTGAAAGGTCTCCTCAATGCTGAGTTTGAAATGAAAGATTTGGGTGTGGCTCGGAAAATTCTGGGAATGGAGATTTATAGGGAAAGAAGCAAGAGAAAGCTCTTCTTGTCACAGAAGGGATACATTCAGAAGATTTTGTCAAGGTTTGGCATGTCTACAGCAAAGCCCATAGATACTCCTAGTGCTGCAAATGCACATTTGTCTGTCGCTTTTGCACCTAAGTCTATTAAGGAAAAAAGAGTACATGTCTCGAGCTCCCTATGCTAGTGCGGTAGGAAGCTTGATGTATGCAATGATCTGCACGAGCCCCGATCTTGCACAGTCTGTCAGTGTTGTTAGTAGGTTCATGGGTGATCCAGGCAAGGAGCATTGGCAAGCTGTGAAGAGGGTTTTTCGGTACTTAAAAGGTACATCTGATGTTGGTCTTATTTATGGAGGTGATACTAAGTGTTTGGTGATAGGGTTTTCAGACTCTGATTATGCTGGAGATGTTGACAGTAGATGATCTATGACTGGTTATGCTTTCACTCTGGGTGGTTCGATTGTCAGTTGGAAAGCTACTCTGCAACCTACAGTGACTTTGACTACTACAGAAGCAGAGTACATGGGTATGACAGAAGCCACAAAAGAAGGAATTTGGTTGAAAGGATTGGTCAGCGATCTAAGTCTACATCATGATCAGGCTACAGTATTTTGTGACAGTCTCAGTGCAATATGTTTAGCCAAGGATCAAGTCCTTCATGAGCGGACTAAGCACATAGATGTGAGATATCATTTTCTAAGAAGTGAGAAGAGAATCAAGGTGAGCAAAGTGGGTACTGCTGATAACCCAGCACCAAGCCGGTTCCACATAGCAAGTTTCAACATTGTTTGAACTTGCTAAATGTTCGGAGTTATTGATAACCCTTTTTTAGGGCAAAATCTGAGGCAGAAGAGTTTTTTTCGTTTATCTGGTACATGTGGCATTATTATGATGCATCTGGTACACCTGTTATCTGTTTTTTGTGAGAGGATTCAAGTCAAGGTGGAGATTTGTTAGAATGCCTTGAATCTGTACCCGCCGGATTTGACTATGTAGCCGCCGCCGCCCGGCGGCGGCACCACCTACTACACCTAACCCCTTAGATTGTGTCTATAAATAGAAATGTATGTAAAGATTGTGATGCATCTGAAAATCTGAACATCTGAAAAAAAAAATCTGAAATCTGTTTATCCTCAAGATCAATATAAACTATTTCTCTTCTGCATATATTTTATATTTACGTTTATCATCTTTCTTGCTTCCGTTAGAACACATTAATTTATTGGTCGCATGAGCTGAATTTATAATTGGAAATGCACTTACTGTAGTACTATATCAGTGTTTACGTTTGCTAATTTTGCGTGTTTAATTTTGTTTGGTTTGATATACAGTAAAACCTCTATAAATTAATATAGTCGGGACCGGAGAATTTTATTAATTTACAGAGTTATTAATTAATCGATAAATTAATAATTATTAATTTATAGAGAATTTTTGAGATCAAAGAAAATTAATTTCCAATTATATACATTTAATAGAATGAGTTTTGCAATTTATGTTTCATACTTAATTCAATTAATTCAATATACATTGTTTTACAAATTCAATGAGTGTTAACGAGATTCAAAGTAAAGATTCATGTATATTTAGATGATATCAAAGATAAAAACAACATTTTTGAAATCTTTTGTACGTGAAGCAGCACTCAAGATATCAAAAACATTGATTAATGATTTTTTCATGCTTTACTAAAACACTACATTCGAATTTTTGGATGCAACAAAGAGGGTTAAGGATGAGTTTCATATAGAGTCAAATTTTAAGAACCCTTAGAATTATACTTTATAAAAGGGGTAATAGTGTAATACATATATTTTTAATATTATAAAGGATTTATTAATTTATAATATTATTGGGACCATATATTTATATAGGGTTTTTGAAAAAAATTATTATCTTATTATCTTATCGAAATTGATCATTTTTTGAACTGACCCAAGTTGGGACCGGAGAAAATTATTAACTTAGAGAGATTATTAATTTATCGAGTATTAATTTAACGAGATTTTACTGTAGTACATTGATTTTTGATTCAATTGTCTTGAAGAATAGATTGAAATTTTTGTTTTGGGAGGAAGCGGAGAATGACTCTAATTATGAATTTACTTAAATTAAGCTTAAGTTAGTTGATTTCTTCATCCAAAATCGCAGAATATCTATATTTATATATGGTGAAAAGTATTAAGCTTCTCCCAGTTTACACACTTGATGAGCCCTTCTTCTGTGAATATAACAGAGCTCTCCATCATTTTACCGAACAGTTTTTAGTTCTATCGTTTCGAAGTATCGACATACCTCTTTGAACAAGAACATAAATATATCGATGTCGAGAAGGTCCATAGAATGTGGGTAGGTAAAGGTGAGTTCACAGACATAATCATTAAAAATCCTAGCCAAATCCTTCAAATTCTATGTTGTCTCTGTATTTCAACTCACTTTCTTAACAATGTTGTTAATGTCAATAAAGACATGAATAAACAAACATACAAGGTAGGAAAGTAGCAGTAGTGGGATCTTTATTTATTTAAAGATCACCATTCCCCCATAGAGAAATTTCAGATGAATTTGTTGACTGACTTTAGTTAATTCCCACACAACTTTAAAACTACAGTAAATCTTTTGCCCATTACTCTCATAACCAGTTAACCAATTCTTCGATTTTCAAGCTATTTTTCTTCCATGGCTTCCACTAGCAATCTTGAAACGACTGCCCCTGCCTCTTCTTTGTCATGCCCATTCGATCACTCATCCAGTATTCAATTTTAGAGCTAAGTCTCGAAATCGAGCATATTCTTGTCAACAAATAATTGTTCCACAATTTTTCATTGGGTCTCATCATCGAGCAAGTTGGGAGCATCTTACCTGACATGTCTCCGGGTGGTTATTTAATAATAAAAAAATGAATATGGTGATAACCAAACACCTAATACATTCTCAAAAGAAATACTCCCTCCGTCCGTGAATAATATACATTGAATTTGGACACGTAAACCAAAAAAATGTATAAATAATGAGTAAAGTTGGATAAAAAGTGGGAAAAGTGGTAGGACCTATCGATATTTAATAATAAATTTGAGATAGTGGAGGAAAATATTGGTTGTAATAATGTTTTATATTATAGATTTGAGATAGTGGAGAAAAGTTAGTGGGTGTAATAGTATTTTTTATTATGAAAACTTTACTATTTTTGGAATGTATAGAAATGATGGGACATCCCAAAATAGTAAATGTATAGAAATGAATGGGACAGAGTGAGTACAAGTTATTATAAAATATTTACATGACAGGTTAGAAAAATGCATGATATCTGTATTTTAACCAACTTTTCTCCATCTCTGTTGTCGATTTTGATTAAATACATGAAATAAAACAACTAGTCTTATTAAATTGGTTGTAGTCGTCAAGGGCGGCGGCACTATTAAATTTAACGTTGATGGACTTCATTTCCAAAACCATAATTTAAAACTGCAGTCCTGCCCGTGCTTCCACTCAGCAACCATTCTTCTTCCATGGCTTCCACTAGTAATCTTGAAATAACTGCTGCTTCCTCTTCTTCATCTCCACCGATCACCTGGGATGTTTTCTTGAGCTTTTACGGTGACGACACTCGCAAAAACTTTACTTCACATCTTTACTATGCTTTGGATAACGCTGGAATTTCAACCTTCAGAGATGATCCCGCTCTTGAAAAAGGCCAAGAAATTTCATCGGCCCTCCTCGATGCAATTAGAGATTCAAAGATGTTTGTCGTAGTTATCTCCGAGAACTATGCTCGTTCCCCATGGTGCCTTAAAGAGCTCGTAGATATCCTTAGTTGCAAGAAAGCAGACAAACAGGTTGTTCCTGTTTTTTACTACGTTGATCCATCTGATGTGCGTCACCAGAAAGAGAGTTTCGGTGACGCTCTTGATTATCATTATCAGAAGAAGCGTTACCCTCTTGACACAATTGACAAGTGGAGATTAGCTCTTGCTCAAATCGCGGAGCTATCAGGATACCATCTCAAAAAACATGCAAATGAGTATGTCCCTTTATCTAACTTCTTATGAATTTCTATTCAAACTCGTTTTATATTGGGAATTTAAAACTGGGACAACTTAGCCTAATGATTTTTGCTTGCTCCTCAATTTTATTCTATGTGCTTTGATTGTATTTAATCACGTTTTTCTTCAATTTTTTTTGAACACGTGGATGCTAGAACAATAACAAATATATATATATATAAACTTCTAGAAATATAATTCTATGTTTTCAATATAAAACAGGAATGAATCGGATATTATTCAAAACATTGTAAAGGATGTGTGCCAACAAGTATCTACAAAGGTATTACACCTTGGAGAAGAACTGTTTGGGATAAATTCTGCTGTTGAAGAAATATATCAGAAACTGAGGATGGAATCAAATGATTTACTTGCAATTGGGATCTGTGGGATGGGCGGAATCGGGAAAACTACAATTGCCAAAGCTTTTTACAACAAATATCATAACAGATTTGATAGTTGCTGCTTCATTGAAAATGTTAAACAATATTCACAAGGAGGAAGTCCTCTACTACCTTTACTTCAGCAACTATTGACCGCACTTCTTAGGAAGAAGGATTATAAGGTTCCTGATGTTGAGAGGGGAATTGCACGGTTAAAACAAATTCTCTGTTTCAAGAAAGCACTCATTGTTCTGGATAATCTGGATGCATTAAGTTGTTCAGAATTTCTAGCAAGGCATTACAACTTGTTTTCAGATGGAAGTAGAATTGTTATTACTACAAGAGATGTTAACCTTCTAAATCAATTAAAAATAGTAATTTCACAAGTAGATATATACATGGTGAAAAAATTGGGACACACTCATTCACTGGAGGTCTTCAATTATCATGCCTTCGGAGAACCAATGCAGTGTGCTAGTTTATCTGCCAGTTTAAGACAGCTCTCAGAAAGCTTTGTAACTTATGCTGGAGGTCTTCCGTTAGCACTGAAAGTGCTGGGTTCTTCTTTGCGAGGTAGAACTCAAGATGAGGTATTCTGGAAAACCAAACTTGTAAAACTTCAAAAAATTCCTGAAAACGGGATACTTGAAATTCTTCAACTGAGCTACAATGAGTTGGATGATGAGACTGTAAAATCGATATTTCTCGACATTGCATTCTTCTTCGTTGGGAAGTTCCTACATGAGGCTGATTCCCTATTCAAATCCTGTGATTACTATCCAGAAGTTGGAATACCAATTTTACTGGAAAGATGTCTACTCACGATTGATGAGAACAGTATGTTTCAGATGCATGATCTTATACAAGACATGGGAAGGAAAATTGCCAAGAATACACGCTTGTTCTTGCGAGGAAATGCATGGGAAAATTTGCAACTTCACGGGGTAATTACATGTAGAACCCATGTTCTTAGTTGTAGAATTGTAGTTTACCTGATTTTTCAGTCTCATAAGAGTTGTTTGAAAATTAGGTTTTCAATTTAAAGAAAATTTAAAGTCTCTAAACTTAAATAAGTGTTTTAGCATTAAAGTAAAAAGTTCAAGAATTGTTTTATATATTTTTAAAAAAAATCAAACATCTTGCACTATGATTACATGCAATATCATTGAAGTGTCAAAAATAAAAATATACTTATGTCAAGTTTTTACAGGAATTAGATAAAATTGAAGGTCTCGTACTAGATCTAACTCAGTCGATGGAGAAGCAAATCAATTCCCAAATATTTGAGAAGCTTCCCAAACTGAGAATACTTGAGCTACGTGATGTTCATGGCATCAGAGGACATTTCCAAAATTCGTTTCATGAGTTAAGGTGCATCTATTGGAGTTATTGTACTTGGACACAGTTACCTTCCAGTTTTCGACCACCAAAATTGATCTCAATTGAAATGCCATTTAGCAACTTTAATATACTGTGGGATGATGTCAGGGTATGAATCTCTTTTAAATATATTTATAAATGTGCATGTTGTTGTTCATTCATTTTTTAAACAAAATACATGGCTGGTCATTTTATATGAATTATCAGATATACCATAATAAATATGAAATATTTTATAATAATAAGTAAAGCGATTATTTATATTTTTTTTACTAAAAGAATCTGTTAGGGAAATATGATTGTGTATCAAAATCATATGTAGCTAACTTTTGTCTGTTGTGTTCTGTTAAATAGCCTTTCACGAGTCTGAGGATTATAAATGTCGAGTACTCTGTGAACTTGAAAATGACTCCGGACTTTGGAAATTCCAAATTTGTTATGTGGTTAAACTTTCGTGGTTGTGAAAGCTTGCTAAAAGTCCACCCATCAATTAGAGAGTTGACTGGTTTGTATGTTTTGGATTTGAGGGAATGCATTTACGTGAAAGTTTTGCCTGAAATACTGTTACTGGGTCAGTCGAGTGAAATGTGCTATTTTTATTTAAGTTATTGTAGCAATCTAAGACAATTGCCAAAGCAATTGAGTGGTTTGAAACGGTTAGAGGAGCTTGATGCAAGTTACACCCCAATTGAGGAACTGCCAGACTCAGTTACTCATCTCAGGGGATTGTATTATTTGAAATTGGATGGTTGCAAGAAGCTTAGAAAGCTACCAGAGCAGATCGGGAATATGGAAGGCTTGAGGGCATTTTGTGCAAGTTTTAGTGCAATTGAACAACTTCCAGATTCCTTTGGAGGCCTCATTAATTTGGAGATACTGGATTTGAGATGTTGCGAGAACCTTAAAAATCTTCCGAATAGCATATGGAAGCTCAAGTTGCTTCGAGTACTAAATCTGGGGAGGTGTTCAAAGCTGGAGCGATTACCTGATAAATTGGAGAGGATGCAATGTTTAGAAGAGCTGGATGCACATTGTACAGCAATCGAAGAAGTACCAGATTCAATTGGACAGCTGAGTAGGTTATTTCGATTGGATTTGTCGTATTGTGAAAAGATTAGGCATTTGCCGATTAGTGTGTGGAATCTTACATCACTTAATGAATTATATACTTCCCAAGCGCAAATTGATAGAACTAATTTGCCGGATAAAGTGAAAGAGACAAAGTTGGTTACTTTAAGTCTACTGTGATATAAGATTATGGCTGCCTACAATTTTGAGTTTCTCTTCTTTGAAACGGTTAATGCTTGGTTTTGAGGGTGAGAGTTTATTTTCAACCGAACCAGTGAGTCTCTCTAAGCTTTACAACCTACGATATCTCCTATTGTATAATTGTACAAGTTTTGGGTCATCGTTTCCAGATCTTCCTCTTAGCATAACTTACTTATCCCTATGTCAGCATGCAACACTGGTACATCTACCCGATTTAACCAGCTTGAAACAGTTAAAGATGTTGCGTATATACAGTTACATCAGCCTTGAATCACTTCCTCCGCTTCCTCCTCATCGTCAATCACTTACAGTGTACAATTGCCCAAGCCTTGAAGATCTATCAGACATGTCAATGTTGAAGGAATTGAGTGATTTGACTTACGGAAGGTGCAGCAATCCGAAATTAGTCGTTTTGAAAATCCATCAGTTTTTTATGTGCTTCCTTGAGGTTTGTTGTTGTTTTCATCTCCTTCCCTATGTCCCTCTAAATGATCAGTCACACTTTTATTATATGTCTAACAACATATTTTTTTGTTACAGGTAATAGATGTAATAAAACAATTCCTCCCTTTCTATGAAGTTGAGGTACCAAGTATTGCAGAATGGTTCAGCTATGAAAGCAGTGGGCGTACAGTCTCTTTCGAAATCCCACCACTATTGGGAGATAACTTCATAGGTCTTGCGCTCTCGGTTGTTTTTACATGCAAAAACCGTTATCATAATTTTACCATGAAAGCTGATGTTACTAATCACACAAACGGTATAACAAAGAACTGTGTGATCCCTGTATACATTACAGGGCGTGAAGAATATTCTGTGGTACAATGCATTAGTGGAGATGTATTTTCAATCAGAAGTGGAGATAGGATTAAGGTTTCATTTCAAAGGCAATTATATACTTTTGATGGAAAAGAAGAAGCTTCCTTTGAAGGGGTGAAAGTGAAGGCGTTTGCAGCCTATGTGATCCCAAAAACACTCTCCACCTCCAATTTTCCCTCTACTTTGAGAAAATTGATAATTTGATGGTACTTTACTCGTCTTTTATGTATTTTCTATATATTAAATGTATTTTATATCCATTAATTTTTTTTTAAATTTATTTTTATATTCTTGAACTCCATAATCTTTACATCTATGATATATATTGCCTGTCTAAATTTAGTTGAACAAAGTTGAAAATATTTCATTTTGAATTCTCCACTTGTATCATAAATTCAATTTACATCTTACAAATTCTAAAGTAGAGATTTTAACATGCTTGTAATAATTTTTCGTCTTATTTGATCACGATTATGATTTTTTTAACAATTTTTTAATGTAAAATTTTGGTATATTAATCTTTCTTTTAACTTAAGTTTTTAAAACAATGTAAATATTAGTATAATTTTGAGATATTAACAAAAAGATTACGATTAAATGTCATAATATCACTTTTGAATTTTCAATTCCAAACTTAGATGCAAATCATGTTAGATTTTTTTTTCAGTACAAATTTTATGTAGGGATGGGAACGGGTCGGGTTCGGCTCGGGTTTTGCAAAATCCAAATCCAAATCCAAATATTTTCGGGTTTCGGGTTTCGGATCGTATCGGGTTTCGGATCCAAAACTCAATATCCAAATCCAAATCCGTCGGGTTTCGGATCGGATCGGGTTTTTTTCGGGTATTCAAAATTAAAAATAGCGTAAATAAGTCGCTTAACTAAAAAATAAAAAAAAATAATGTAAGTAAGTTAAAATATGTAATCCAACATGTATATTAATTTTATCAATATTCACTTCAGTCAGGGTGCTAACTAGCCATTAGAGTGTAGTATTCTATTGTTATCACCACCGACATCATCATCATCAAGGTACCACGACTCAACAAACACATCAAGCTTTTAATATATACCACGACTCAACAAACACATCAAGCTTTTAATATATAGTAACTAAGTTTAAAAATGGTTTTAAACCCTAATGGGCCTAAGGTAATATGGTCTTATTAGAGCCCAATATGTATAATATGTATTTATAATATACATTTATATATAATATATAATATATAATAAATAAAAATCGGGTATTTTTCGGGTTTCGGGTTCGGCTCGGGTTTTGATCGGGTTTCGGGTTTCGGATTGGGTTTCGGATCGGGTTTCATGAAATCCATATCCATATCCAAAATCTTTCGGGTTTAAAATTTAAATCCATATCCATATCCAAATCCAAAAAATCGGGTTCGAATCGGATAAAAAATCGGATTTCGAATCGGGTATCCGTCGGATCGGATTTTTTTTCCATCCCTAATTTTATGGTAGGGACAAACCGCATTGAGCGAACCAGCACATTGCACACGTGCAATCACCTGTATAGGTTCTTCCCCCACCGCTCTTAAAGGGACGTGTTGGAGGGAAATCTCAAACAGGTCATCCTAGATTTTGCATATTGAGATCTGGAAAAAGTATAATTAATTTTATCTTAGTCATTTATCATGATAAAAAAAAATCTTGTCTTAGACCTTGGTTTGTGTTTCACAAGGTCAAGAGTTCAATTTTTCTCCGGCATTTAAATGTTGAGAGGGGTCTCATTGAGAGTGGTGATACTTGAACCGATGCAGGTATTTGCAAGACCTATGCGAGTTGGTTCGTTCGGTGAAATCATTGATTCGTTACATAAAGGCAATGACAGTACAGAATTATCAACGGAATTATTCTAACCTTTATAGGATAGCATAATGTATAAATGATTACATATGACTTGAAACATGTGCGAGCACAATGTATAAATGATTACATATGATTTGAAACATGTGCTATTTGTTCGGCCTGACCACAATCATGTACTCAAATAAAAAAATCTTAGTTCATATATGCAGAAAAAATATATATTATGGTTTTCTTAGCTAATTATACAAAATCTTCTATCTATTACTATGTATTATATATCAATATAAGGGCAAAAAATTCCATTTTAATAGCTGTGAAATTACTGTTTTGCTCCTATTTGTTAAAAATTAACAAAAATGTAATCCTTTTAATATTTGTGTAAAAATTAATTGAAACTATGTTAGTGTTGAGAATCAAACCTTGACCTTCCACTCTTAAACTCATGCCATAACCATTATGCTACACTTAGTTTTGAGTATATATTAAAAATCTTATTAGATAAACCACATCATTTAATTTTGTCCCATTTTTTTTATTTCAGCTATATATTAAATCTCAATACAAATGCAAAAAGTGCCAATAAATTGGTTATAAAATTACTATTTCACCCTCATTTTTTGGAAATAACAATTGTGCCACCCCTTTAAAATCCATGTAAAAAATGGAAGAATTTGTGTTAGCTTTCGAAGACGAGTCACCAATCTCGTTTTAAGAGGTTCATGATACAACCACTATACTACATTACTTTTCGAGTTTTCTTAAAAATCTTATAAAATATGATCACGCCATTTTCACTTAACTTATTTTCATTTTTGTTTTCACTTTTGAGTTAATAAAATGTTAGTTTACATTATTTATTTAATTCCATTATTTCAGTTTTCGTAGTTTTATTTATCAATATACTCAATCATCTTATAAATTTTAATACACCTGTATGTTTTCGATTAAATATATTATTTATAATTCATATATTTATATTATATTATATCTCTCATCATACTTTATTTGAATTAGTTGATAATGTATACCTAAAAAACAATATTAAAATTTGATCCAATATAAGGAATATAGTATATGCAATGTATTTCATTATTCATTACTTCTATCATTTTAAATTACGAAAATTAGTTTTAAAATTATACAATAATCATGTTTATACATTTATCACAGCCCATCATGTATAAAACACTCAGTCCATTTCTCTTTTAAAATCAATCAATTAATTTAATCACATATTGAATAAATCATTAATTAATTAAATCAATTAAAATAAATCATTAATTCAAATTTAATTAACTTAATAATTAATTTAATGAATAAATTATTTCAGAATGAATTAATTTATTAATTAAATCAATTACATAATTATATTAATTAAATGAGAATTAATATTAATCATTTGACAGCCAAATCTTTTTCTTGAACCACTGAAATTAATAAAGAAATACCACTCAATTTTATGTTGACGCTCGATGCACGATCTAGTTCATGAGTGACTAACTTCAATGACTGTTCTTTATTTCGACTCTATGATGTGGTTCTTTCCTCTCTTTTCTCTCCAATCCTTCTGTACTGATTCTGTCACTGTCGAAATTTCTGTCACTTTAAACGAATCTACTTCTTAATGAATACTTTCCTGAGGCTTGATCAGATGTCTAAGCTTCTTTCAATGTAGCAATTCCTCAAATTCGTAGATTGACCTTGATCTTTTTTTTCCGATAGATAATAAAAATTGAGATTCTTGTGACAGTTTATATACTATTTACTATGATAAGCCATATTGTACAAGTTAATCAGACCTTTCAACATAGAGTAAGAGGATGTAAATGCGAATGCGAATAGTGTGGAATTTATGTAAATTCGCTAGATGGCTGATATATATCAAGTAGATCTCTTTACTTGTAAAAGAGTAGATATATGAGCATGAGTTGGCTCATTTGTTATATACTTCCACCATTTCATTTAAGTGACATTTTTTGACTAGTTTTGAAAATCAATTTAAATGTTGTTTTTACATTTTCAAAACAAACAGATTTTCTTTTCACCTAATTACCCTTGATTACAACTATAATATTAAATGTACCCCTTCTCCAAGTATTAGTATTAAATAGGGGTATATTAAGTATAAAGTTGGAAAATAAAAGTATATTAATGCTAAAATGGTCTAATAAATATTATTCTTAATAATTGTGCATGGTCAAAAAATGACACTTAAAATGAAATGGAGGGAGTATAATTCAGTCATGGGAATGCTATTACAATATGGTGGAGTCTAACAAATTTTTAAACTTCACTAGAGAGAGATGAATTAAAAAGTGAGTAATTGTCTTTTTTTTTTGAATTTTTTTATTTTATAATCCGAGATTATTCACATTTTTTTATCTTACATATTATCATGCTAAATAATAAATTTATAACATACATCTTATAATGTAGTATATGTTATATATCAGTATTTTTTTCATACAAATAATTAATGTGTCTTAACTTATAATTTGCAATTAACTTCTTTGGTAAAAATTACCACTTTGCTCAACTTTATTGAAATTTCTAAGTAAAAAATTTAAAAATTGAATGTCTTTTTAATATTTCTCTCACTTACACAATTATTACGATGTTTATGAAATAAAATATTATTTTAATTTTTTTTTAATGTTATTATGCTATTTTGTACTAATTATTTCTTTTTAACAGATAATAATAATTTAATTAAAGACTTTGACAATTGGAAAATAAAAATATTCAATTAAATAATAATATTTATATATTAACAAAATTTTCATTAAGTTAAGATATATGATAAATTTTACGGCATGAAAATCTATACTATATTATAAAAGACGAAACATTAAAAGTTTTGGTATAATACGGTACGGTACGGTACTTAGCTTATTTAATTGTTCTACTTTATTACCCTTAATTATTTTACTTAATTATAAAAAAAATATACAATCTTTTCTCCTAAATAATAACTAACCAATCACATTTTTAACTATTATCTTTTCAAATTTTCCTAACTAAATCTCTTCTTTCCAAAAATATGGTCGTTCTAATAAATGAAATAAACCAATAATATTAAAATTACCAATAACCAATTGATTAGCTTTTAGAGCTAATAAATTTTCTATATTTTCTAACTGAAAAATCTCATTTTATTCTAAATAATAACCAACCAATTACATTTTTTCGCTATTACCTTTTCTAACTTTTCTAACTAAAATATCTTCTTTCCAAAAATATGATCGTTCTAATTAAAGAAATAAATTAATAATATTATAATTACTAATAACTAAAAAAACAAAACACAATCTTTTCTCAAAATATTACGCGCAGCTCTTCCAAACACTACTAATTAATTATCTTTTTCAGCTATTACCTTTTTCAACTTCTCTAAATAAAATATATATTTTTCCAAAAATATGGTCATTCTAATTAATAAAATAAACTAATAATATTATAATTACTAATAACTAACTGATTACCTTTTCAACTAAAGGGTAACATATATATATATATATATATATATATATATATATAGAGAGAGAGAGAGAGTAGCACTCTATGGAGAACCACCTTACGTGGAGAACCCTATGATTCTGTAGTAGAACAAATATTTTTAATTTTTTTCTGATTCTGTAACAGAACCATTTTTTTCAAAAAAAAAAAATTTCGAAACTGCCACGTCATCACTGCTGACGTGGCAGTGCCACATCATCGATGACGTCATCATTGATGATGTGGCACTGCCACGTGGCACTATTGCGCCAGCAGTGATGACGTGGCACTGCCACGTCAGCTTTGTCTAGAATTTTCTTTTTTTGTAGAACCAATTTTTTTTAATAGAACCATAAAAAAAATTTGCTTCTGTAACAGAATCAGAAATTAGCATAGAATAAGCGGTTCTCCACGTAAGATGGTTCTCCATATATATATATATATATGTGTGTGTGTGTGTAATTATTATCAAATCACATCATTTAAAATTTTAACTTACAAAATTCATATCATAAAAAATTAATTCAAATTATTGAAAAAATCAAATAATATTAAAGCACGGGTTTTAAGCTAGTATTTAGTTAAGAACATTACGGAAAAAAATTGAAAAGGGAAACAGAAGAAATGTCATTAATATTAAACACCTGTTATATATTTAGATGACTCTTAGTCTTTCATATATCTCTAATATACCTAACTTTTGGCTTTACATTGTCCTTATAACATACATTTACATGGCTTATATAAAGGCTTGCTTGTACTTTGATTTGACACAACAAAAATAATGAAATGATCTCCCTCTTCTCTATTATTTACTTCTCTTAAATATTATCTCCATATTATATTATATATATAATACGTTATCAGCACGATAGTCTAATTGAGGAGCAACAAGAAGTGTTGGTTGTAAAAGGTTGTAGAGCAGGAAGCTTAAGTATTGTCTGCTACGGTAACTAAAAGTATATTAGTTCAATCATTTAAGGTATGTCTAATAAAAGTTTATTTGCATATTTGGTACTTTATATTATTACATGTAGAGTATGTGCAATCTAGTAAAGGGCACTTTGAAATTGCATGTATGGTTTCTTATACATGTGGTTGCATGTCTTTGAATAAATAAAAAATATATTATTTACATGATCCATCTGTAGACATAATTTTGCATGATAAGTGAATATCATACTTTTTGTAACATTTTTTTTTTGCCACTTATTTGTTTTTATAGCTGGAAATGAAATACTTTCTTTATAAAAGTATTATAAATCTTCATTTTGTACTGTGGAATTTTTTTATGCGGAAATTTGTGTAAATACTAAATACTACAAGTGGAGATTTTATACAGGGTCAATAGTAAGCATGTTTTGATCTTTAAAATTTGGTGCACGTTCTTAATAATAAAATTTGGGACCTTATGTTATGCATGTGCTTAATAATCAATATACTGGGATGACCTTCTTTCTCTCTATTTTATAATCCAAAAGTCTTTACTAACATGGTAAGTACTCAGTAGTCAGTAAGTCATCTTATTTCGCAAAAGTCATGAACCATACGTGATCCTCTAATCCAAAAGTCGCTGACCATATTTTACATGTCTGATTAAATAATATTCATAAAGTTAAACTTTTTGTCAGTAAACTGTAAACCTTTATGTGACATGAATAATAAGATGACCGCTCTTCTCTCTATTGCTTAGCTCTCTCAAGTTTGTCTATATATTATATATTATTCCAAATCATGTATCATGTCTTTATGCTATAAATGTCATGGCATATAATTATAAATTTTATGGTATTAGATTACCTTTGCTTTTACCTGGAAAATTGCCTTAGCTTACTAAAGTGTTGTATTTTTGCATTCAATAGTTTAACTTTTAGTCGTTTATCCTCGTTTACTATTTTTATTTTTAATTATATGTGTCCATGTCAATATAATGTTTTTAGTAACACCTATTGCATTTATGCTTATTTTATAAATTGACAATGTTTGAAATTATATTTTAGTGACAATGTCGAATCTTACAAAACTTGAGTTCAACGCACTTGATGTCACCGACAAAAATTATTTGACATGGATTCTTGATGTCGAAATCCATCTTAGCGCTATGGGCCTTGGTGACACTATAAAAGAAGGAAATAAAACTTCTGAGCAAGATAAAGCAAAGGCTATGATATTTCTCCGAACTATTAAAGATCCATCAATTCTTTGGAAGGATCACAAAGAAAGATATGACCATCAAAAAACGGTGATACTCCCAAAAGCTCGCTATGATTGGCTACACTTGCGATTGCAAGATTACAAAAGTGTGAGCGAGTATAACTCTGCCATGTATAAAATTGCATCTCAATTGAAATTATGTGGAGAGAATATCACCGATAAAGATATGTTGGAAAAAACATATTCCACTTTCCATGCCAATAATATGCTCTTGCAACAGCAATATCGTGAACGTGGATTCACAAAATATTCTGAGCTAATTTATGTCTTGCTTCTTGCTGAACAAAACAATCAATTTTTGCTGAAAAATCATCAAGCACGTCCAACTGGCTCAACACCATTCCCTGAAGTGAATGCAGTGATTAATAATGAATATGGAGATAATAAGCCATTTGGACGTGAGCATGGGCGTGGATATGGACATGGACGTGGTCGTGCCCGTGGTCGTGGTTTTGGGCATGGTCGAGGCCGTAATCAACAAAATCTCTCCAACTTTAAAAGGAAGCCCCACCACCAGAAATGGACAAAAAATGAGGAGAAACCCGAGGGAAGTACGATGGTTAAAAGGGGTGAGAGTACTTGTAGTCGTTATGGAATGAAAGGTCATTGGAGAAGTACATGTCGTACCTCCAAGCACTTTGTTGACCTTTATCAAGCTTCCTTGAAAAATATTGAAACTAATTTCACTGAACAAAATGAACCCTTGGGAATTGCTCATCTTGAAGCACACCTTGGTGGTGCAGATCCAGTTGATCCTTCGAGCCTCACTCACATAGAAGTCGATGATTTCTTTGAAGATGGGAATGAAGAGATGGCCAAATCTGGTGATGGCAATAATTAGGCCATATATTAAAATTTTGCTTTTGTTTATTGAATATTTCATATTTCTGTTCAAACTCTATAATGATTGGTTTTGCTTTATGCATTTTATGTAATTCTCTTTTATCATGAATGAGTTATTTTGGATATTATTCTAATCCTCATTTATATGCTTTGCGAAGAAATATGGCCAGTAATCTCTCATTATGTGCTGTGAAAGATAAGGAATCATTTTGTCTGGCAGACAATACAACAACACATACAATTTTGAAAAAGAAGGAATATTTTTTGCATATCATATTAGCTAAAGCTAATGTAAATACAATATCTGGTGCATCAGATATTATTGAAGGCTCCGGAAGAGCAAGCATAGTGTTACCTAATGGTACACATTTATTTATTGAAAATGGCATGTTCTCTACACGATCAAAAAGAAACCTTTGAGTTTCAAAGATATACACCATAACGGCTATCATATTGAGACAACAAACGAAAATGACGATGAATATTTATGTATCACGTCTATAGTCTCTGGGAAAAAGCAAATAATAGAAAAACTCCTATCATATAAATCTGGATTATGTTATACCTTTATTAATCCAGTAGAGACACACATGGTAATGAGCCAAAAATTAGTAAACCCGGAAAATTTTCTTATGTGGTATGATCGTTTAAGCCATCCAGGTTCAACAATGATGCGAAGAATTATAGAAAATTCAAATGGACATCCTTTAAAGAATAAAATTGTTCCATTGTCCAAAGATTTTTCTTGTGTTGCTTGCTTTCAAGGAAATTAATAACAAGGCCATCGCATGTGAAAGTTGCAATTGAGTGTCCATCATTTTTAGAGCGAATTCAAGGAGATATATGTGGACCTATTACACCATCAAGTGGACCATTTCAATAATTTATGGTACTTATAGATGCATCGACACGTTGGTCGCATGTTAGTTTATTGTCCACTCGTAATGTTGCATTCGCAAGACTCCTTGCCGAAATAATTCGATTAAGGACACAATTCCCAGATCATGCAATCAAGAAAATCCGACTGGATAATGCAGGAGAATTTACTTCTCAGTCTTTTAACGATTATTGCATGTCAATTGGGATTGATGTGGAACATCCAGTTCCGCATACGCATACCCAAAATGGTTTAGCAGAATCTTTTATTAAGAAGCTACAATTGATTGCTAGACCCTTACTTAAGAAACAAACTTACCAAATACTGCTTGGGGACATGCAATATTACATGATGCATCACTTGTTCGGTTAAGACCGACTGCTTATCATAAATATTCCCCATTGCAGCTTGTGAATGGTCAAGAACCAAATATTTCTCACTTAAGAGTTTTTGGGTGTGCAGTTTATGTTCCAATATCTCCTCCCCAACGAACAAAAATGGGACCCCAAAGAAGATTAGGGGTATATGTTGGGTTTGACTCTCCCTCAATTATAAAATATTTGGAGCCCATGACCGGTGATTTATTTAAAGAAAGATTTGATGATTGTCAGTTTGATGAGACAGTTTTTCCTGCATTAGGGGGAGATAAGTCAAAATTTGAAAAAGAAAGACATGAAATTTTGTGGAATGCAGCAACTCTGTCTCATTATGATCCTCGCACAAATCAATGTGAACTTGAAGTTCAAAAGATTATCCACTTACAAGAGGTTGAAAATAAATTGCCTGATTCATTTACTGATGTCAAGACAGTGACGAAGTCACATATACCGGCTGTCAATGTTCCTTGTAAAATAAGACTTCCTGATGAAAAAAATAAAATCATGCTAGCAAATGAGTCTAAAGCACACCAGAAGCGTGGTAGACCTATTGGATCAAAGGATAAAAATCCTAGAAAAACAAGAAAACTTGATAAGCAAGCTGGTACATCAAATGACATCATTCCTAAAGAAATATATTTGATCAATGAAGAGACGTCTTCAAAAGATGATCATGTTGGGTTTCAAACAATCAAACGCAATGAAAAAAACGCGAAAAATTAAAAAAAAAACAAATTGAAACCCACCGCTAGGATCCATGCGAGAATTGTATATTTAATTCGTAGTTCACAGAAATCAGTACCTTTAAAAAGCTTTTCGAGGTCTGAAATTGTAGGAAGGATGTTCGATCACCACGTATCCCACACGAGCAATGTACGTCTCTATCGGTATCCACGCGAATGAATTATCGAAGGTAGATGTGTACTAGCACCACTGATCCGTTCTTGCTCTCACACTCTCTCTCTCTTTACAGCTAGGGTTTTTATAAAACGTGAACCCTAATATGAAATCATAATTTCATTATATAGGAGAAGAGCAAAAAACAAATCCTAAGTCTAGTATAAATTAGAATTTTGACAAATCCGAAATTCTATCTTTTAAATACTTTAAGTCCAACTTAAAGTCATAATAAAATAATTTCAGATTTTATTCTAATTTAAATTAAAGTTTTATCAAATCTGAAAATCGTATTTTAAAGCTTATTAAGTCTAACTTAAAGTCTTTAATAAATCTGATTTCGAATTTGGTTTATTCATAAATTCGAAATTCAATATTTTAATTAATTAAGTCAAACTTAATTTAATTAAATAATTTTGAATTATATTTGATTTAAATTAAATCCGAATTTAATTTAAATAATCCTTCATTCATTCTTTTGTGTGACCCTATAGGTTATTATTATATTGGCAACAATTTTATTTAATAAATAAAATCGTAAACAATGAGCGGCATCTAGTAATACATCATTGTTACCCAAATAATAATAATTAAAATCGGTGAATCGATTTCGCCTTTCGTGAACAATGTACAATGTAATATAATCTCTTTAACCTTGATATTATAGATTAAACTAGAGGCATGGAATTTGTCATCCTCGTCATAATTTAATCTTTATTTTCTTGATCGATGAGTAGACTATTCAAACAAATCATTATTTGAGCACGACCATGCATTTCATAGTCTCACTCAAACAAGAGGCCAATAATATCACTCCTATATATTTATATATATTAAGGAGGGTTAAATTCCATCTAGATCATTCACATTTATCATACGATTCATAATATACCCAAGACCATCTTTATCATTACCCGATTAAAGATAACTTTTGATAGAATCAAAATATATTAATGGCTTAATGACCTTTTAGTCGAAGTTTTATACGAAATACTTATCAGCCCTCAACGTTTCAAAACGTTCCTTTTAACCCCCGAAGTATCCGTAAAGATCCAATTAACCCTTGTACCGGTACGAAAAATTGTAACGATACGTATCGGATGGGCAAAATAGACATTACATGTGTCCGTTACAAATTTTTTTTTAATTTGTACCGGTATAAGGGTTAATAGGACCTTTCCGGATACTTCAGGGGCTAAAAGGTACAACGTATTAAACTTGAGGGTTTGATGGGTACAAAAGGTCATTACTATATCTACTAGTTTAATTCAGTTACCACTATCTTCATACCACTCGAGTAAGACTTACATACACTCTTATCTCTTTGCTTACCACTACCAAAATAAATATAGGGAATTCATAATGCTACATCCTATAAGCAGATCGAAGCAGAGGCCAATGCAAGGGTGCTGAGCTTGAATTTAACTTAACTAGTCGACTAAGCCGCACTTCGCGGCGGCCTTATAATTTTTTTTTTAAGAAAAAAAATGACAAAAATATTTTTATAATATCAATTTAAATTGGTAAACACAATATTGTATAAACTAAATATACATATATAATAATATAAATTATTCATATATTTTTCTATACCGATTTTGTCTTACGATTTTTTAGGCCGACACCCGTTGTATATATTATAAAAATACTTAACGTACACAATAATAAAAATTTACATACTAAAATACTCTTTGACTTTGATTTACCGATTTTGCCTCACAATTGTTTTTAAAATTTTAAATATATCTAAAATATCAATATAAATTGGTGAACACAATATTGTATAAATTAAATATACATAGATAATAAGATAAAATATTCATATATTTTTCTATAGCGGTATAGAAAAATATATGAATATTTTATCTTATTATCTATGTATATTTAATTTATACAATATTGTGTTTACCAATTTAAATTGATATTATAAAAATATTTTTGTCATTTTTTTTCTTAAAAAAAATATTATAAGGCCGCCGCGAAGCGCAGCTCAGTCGACTAGTTAAGTTAAATTCAAGCTCAGCACCCTTGCATTGGCCTCTGCTTCGATCTACTTATAGGATGTAGCATTATGAATTCCCTATATTTATTTTGGTAGTGGTAAGCAAAGAGATAAGAGTGTATGTAAGTCTTACTCGAGTGGTATGAAGATAGTGGTAACTGAATTAAACTAGTAGATATAGTAATGACCTTTTGTACCCATCAAACCCTCAAGTTTAATACGTTGTACCTTTTAGCCCCTGAAGTATCCGAAAAGGTCCTATTAACCCTTATACCGGTACAAATTAAAAAAAAATTGTAACGGACACATGTAATGTCTATTTTGCCCATCCGATACGTACCGTTACAATTTTTCGTACTGGTACAAGGGTTAATTGGACCTTTACGGATACTTCGGGGGCTAAAAGGAACGTTTTGAAACGTTGAGGGCTGATAGGTATTTTGTATAAAACTTCGAGGGCTAAAAGGTCATTAAGCCTATATTAATTCTCATATAGAAATGTAATGACTTCAGGTCTAAGGATCATTACATCATTATCACATTGAGATTCATAATGACACATTTATTCATTCCATGTCGAATCTCATAGTGGGTCTATCCAGTACATCGTACTCATACATGTACCTATGCATTGACTTTAGTATCATCATACTTATGATCAATGAGAAGTGATCATCAGTCAATCAACATACTAGTCTTGATGTATTATTATTGTCCCAATAACAATAATACTTGACTAGGGATATTCAATATTATTATACTGTATATTATCTCATAATTATATAGTTCGTATCAATAATCTAGGGACATTTATTATACTAACAATTATATCGCAGTAAATACTAAGCATAATAAAACATCAATATAATCAAAATAGAACATAAATGTCAATGACGAAGGCTAACTAAACTGAAATGTATTGCCTCTAGGGCACCTACACTAACAGATCAAACACCTGAAATTGAGGACAATGAAGAGATCTCAATAAATTATGTCATTTCAGGCAAAAGGTGGAATAGAAAAGAAATTGTCATGGATGAAATATCTGCATATGCAGCTGCACTTGACATTTATGAAGAAATCGAGGATCATGAACCTAGATCGATCTATGAATGTAAAAAAAGAAATGATTGGCCAAAATGGAATGATGCTATTGAAGCATAATTGAAATCACTTGAAAAACATCAAGTTTTTGGACCTATTGTCCAAACACCTGCAGGTGTGAAACCCGTTGGATATAGATGGGTATTTGTGCACAAAAGAAATGAGAAAAATGAAGTTGTGAGATATAAGGCATGCCTTGTTGCACAAGGCTTCTCACAAAGACCGTGAATTGATTATGAAGAGACTTATTCCCCGGTAATGGATGCAACAACATTCAGATTTTTACTAAATTTATCAATTTTAGAAGGGCTCCGAATGAATTTAATGGATGTTGTGACTGCATACTTGTATGGGTCACTAGATAATGACATTTATATGAAAATTCCTGATGGATTAAAAATGCCTGAAGCATGTAGTTCAAGACCCCGAGAAATTTATTCAATTAAATTACGAAGATCATCATACGGGTTGAAACAATCAGGTCGAATGTGGTATAATCGCCTCAGCGAGTACCTTTTGAAGAATGGATATGTTAATAATGTAATTTGTCCATGCGTTTTTATTAAAAGGAAAAAAATGGGGTTTACTATAATTGCAGTTTATGTTGATGATCTAAACATCATTGGGACCCCAAATGAACTTCATGAAACGATTGAATATTTGAAAAGGGAATTTAAGATGAAAGACTTGGGCAAAACAAAACTATGCCTTGGTTTTCAAGTTGAACATCTATCCAAAGGAATTTTTGTCCACCAGTCATCATATATTGAAAAGATCCTTAAGCGATTTATTATGGATAAAGCATATCCCGTGAGTACACCAATGGTTGTTCGCTAACTTGAAAAGAAAAAGGATCCATTCCGCCCAAGAGATGAGGGAGAAGAACTTCTTGGTCCTGAAGTACCATATCTTAGTGCCATTGGTGCACTAATGTACCTTGCCAATTGTACACGTCCCGATATTTCTTTTTCTGTTAATTTATTGGCAAGACATAGTTCTACTCCAACTCGAAGACATTGGACTGGTGTGAAACAAATTTTTAGATATCTTCGAGGTACAATGGATATGGATTTGTTTTATTCTAAAGACTCAAAAGTGGAATTAGTTGGTTATGCAGATGCAGGATATCAGTCTCATCCCCACAAAGGTAGATCATAAACAGGATGCATATTCACATATGGTGATGCTGCAATATCTTGGCGGTCTACAAAGCAAACACTTGCAGCAACTTCTTCGAATCATGCTGAATTATTAGCACTACATGAAGCTAGTCGAGAATGCGTGTGGCTAAGGTCTTTGGTCCATCATATTTGAGAATCATGTGGTCTTTTAGTCAATAAAAGAAGTCCTACTGTTCTATTAGAAGATAATGAAGCATGTACCACTCAGACTCGAGAAGGTTACATTAAAGGAGATCGGACGAAGCACATCGATCCAAAATTCTTCTTCACCCATGAACTTCAACAAAGAGGAAAAATTGATATTTGTCAAATTCTCTCATGTGAAAATCCAGCAGATTTGTTTACAAAAGCACTTCCTACTTCTTCATTCGAGAAATTGGTATACAAGATTGGAATGCGGAAACTTCGAGATATGTGATGATATTCATAGTCATGTTAAAATGAGGGGGAGATATGCTACACTCTTCACTTTACTAAATGTACAACACATGTACTCTTTTTCCTTCACCAGGGTTTTTCCCACTGGGTTTTTCCTAGTAAGGTTTTAACGAGGCATGATGTTTGTATGAGTCATCTAAGGGGGAGTGTTATATATTTAGATGACTCTTAGCCTTTCATATATCCCTATTTAATATACCCAACCTTTGGCTTTACATTGCCCTTGTAACATACATTAACATGGCCTATATAAAGGTTTGCTTGTACTTTGATTTGACACAACAAAAATAATGAAATAATCTCCCTCTTCTCTATTATCCAGTTCTCTTAAATCTTATCTCTATATTATATATATATATATATATATATATATATATATATATATATATATAATAACACCAACATGGCAACATCTAACATGGCCTATATAAAGGTTTGCTTGTACTTTGATTTGACACAACAAAAATAATGAAATGATCTCCCTCTTCTCTATTATCCAGTTCTCTTAAATCTTATCTCTATATTATATATATATATATATATATATATATATATATATATATATATATATATATATATATATATATATATATATATATATATATATATATATATATAATAACACCAACATGGCAACATCTAATAATGGAATTCACCAACATCTAATATATAATATATAAGGGTCGTTTGGCTTACCTTAAAATGAGTAGCTTATGACTTATAAGCATAAGTGTCATATAAGTGATAAGTAGATCAGAAATTATAAGTTAGTAAAGTGTTTGGTAAATCAGAACTTATAAATCAGTAGAGTGTTTGGTAAATCAGAACTTATAAGTTATTTTTTTTATTATTTTCAAAATATTTGTTTTTAATATATATCAATGGATGTCAATGGATAGATCTCGATGAGTAGAGAAATTTGATATATACATATCAATTTTCTAATGAACGGATCAAAAGATATATTATTTTGAAGATTTGAAGGATATTATATATTGCGTGTATCGAGAAATAAGTTATAAGCATAAGTTGAATGTTAGGATTTCCTAACATTCAACTTATCAACATATAAGTCATAAGTTGAGCTAAAACTTAGTGGGTGTTTCGGGTATCTTAAGAAGAGTAGCTTATGACTTATAAGCATATATGTCATATAAGTGATAAGTAGAGCAGAACTTATAAGTCAGTAAAGTGTTTGGTAAATCAGAACTTATAAATCAGTTGAGTGTTTGGTAAATCAGAACTTATAAGTTAACTTTTTTTTTTTCAAAAAATTTGTTTTTTAATATATATCAATGGATGTCAATGGATAGATCTCGATGAGTAGAATAATTTGATATATACATATCAATTTTCTAGTGAACGGATCAAAAGATATATGATTTTGAAGATTTGAAGGATATTATATATTGCGTGTATCGAGAAATAAGTTATAAGAATAAGTTGAATGTTAAGGATATCTAACATTCAACTTATCAACATATAAGTTATAAGTTGAGCCAAAACTTAAATAGGCAAACACCCCCAATAAGCTCTTATCAACTTATAAGGCATAAGTTACCTAGAATAAGTGGAGCCAAACAGGCCCTTAAATAGGCAAACACCCCTCATAAGTGCTTATGGCCTTATAAGCCACAAGTCAACAGTAGAATGAGTAACCAAACATGCACATAATGTACTCCTTCCGTCCCAATTTAATTGACTGATTTGACTTTTTTGCACATAGATTAAGAGAAATTAATTTTACATTTATATGAACTGAAAAACCCTCATATTTGTACTAATTGTATTACTCTCCCCAAAACAACTTCCAGCTATGAAAGTAATTGCACAAAATGTCTCATGCAACGACATTAATGCACAGCTGTCTTCATAAGCATACACTTACTGTTTTTTACCCAAAATTTAAGTTAAAAATTGTCTCAACAACTAGAAAAGGAGTATGAAAGTAATTAATTCAAAAAAAATTACTTTTCTTTAAAAGGAATTTATAAAATATTCGATTTATGTAATGATTTATTTAAAGGCAAAGAACTAAAAGCAAAAAATTCAATTGTAAGTTTTTTTTTGCTTGCACAAAATCAAATAGAATTTGACGAGTTTAATTGTCTAATAATAAAAGAATTTGGTTGAGTTTAACTTTTAAAATTGCTTTGAAGTAAAGGTTTCAAAATTAGAAGCAGAAACGTTTCACTAGTCACTATGGGCTATACGTTAATGATATGACCAATTCCAATAAAAGTAAAAAATATCAATACATATTAATAAAGGCTATAAGTGAAATCAAATATATAAATAAGGAAACCTGGACACAATTTTGGGACTAACTTATAAAAGAATCTCAACCAGTAACGGAGGGAGTATTATATATATACGAGAGAGGTTCAGTGAGGATGAAACACTCAACATACTGATAACTCCCACAGCTGATTAGAGGCTTCCGATCACTGTTCCAAGATGTTTCACCTGAGTTTGGGTGCCTGCAAAACAATGCTTGCCCGGGGGTGATGGCCGTCAAGCACCTCCGGTGTAAGAATCAGTAATCGAAAATAATAATAACTAGGCTGGTAAGAGTGTATCTGTTTGTAAGGGGAGAGATTCTGTAGTTTTGAGCCTTTGTATGTGAAAGTTGCGTGTGTCTTACCTGTGTGTAGAATGGGGGTATTTATAGGCTGGGCTCTCCAGTCACTGTAGACCACTTGGTAGCCGCAAAAGCTATAGTGAGCCGCTAAATCTACAATTAACCGCAAAAGCTACAGTGACCGGTATGACCCTTCCTGACATGCCGCCATTCTGCCACTGCGCGTTGTATTGCTCAGAGTTTGTCTGCTTCAGTTGGATGTCCTTGTGTTCCCTTGAATACTTTATTGTCCCCTGTCTCATAAAGCAAGATATTTTGTGCAAGTGTATTTTTGTAATGATATTTAGTGTCAAGTTCAGTAATTTTGGGAAAGATAATATCTTATGATACGTGTATGGAGTGATAAGGGCTGTGTTAAGGGCGGGCACCTACTCGCGGGCGCGTGCCCGGTGAGTGGACCGTTTCCACAGCGGTACCTATCATTGAAAATGATAACTCCCACAGCTGATTAGAGGCTTCCGATCACTGTTCCGGGATGTTTCACCTGAGTTTGGGTGCTTGCAAAACAATGTTTGCCCGGGGGTGGTGGTCGTCAAGCACATCCGGTGTAAGAATCAGTAATCGGAAATAATAATAACCAGGCTGGTAAGAGTGTATCTGTTTGTAAGGGGAGAGATTCTGTAGTTTTGAGCCTTTGTATGTGAAAGTTCCGTGTGTCTTACCTGTGTGTAGAATGGGGGTATTTACAGGCTGGGCTCTCCAGTCACTGTAGACCACTTGGTAGCCGCAAAAGCTACAGTGAGCCGCTAAATCTACAGTTAGCCGCAAAAGCTACAGTGACCGGTATGACCCTTCCTGACATGCCGCCATTCTGCCACTGCGTGTTGTATTGCTCAGAGTTTGTCTGCTTCAGTTGGATGTCCTTGTGTTCCATTGAATACTTTATTGTCCCCTGTCTCATAAAGCAAGATATTTTGTGCAAGTGTATTTTTGTAATGATATTTAGTGTCAAGTTGAGTAATTTTGGGAAAGATAATATCTTATGACATGTGTATGGAGTGATAAGGGCTGTGTTACGTGTGGCCACCTACTCGCGGGCGCGTGCCCGGCGAGTGGACCATTTCCACAGCGGTATCTATCATTGCCCCCCACTCCCTCTATGCGCTTTTAGCGGATAGGGGGAGGAGAAAAACAGAGACAAAAGAAATGATGACAATGCTCTAAGTGATTTCGAGAAATTTTTGAGAAAATTTTGAAAATGTGCCCCCCAAGTGTTGGCGGACAACACTTAGGAGTTAGAAAAATTTTGAAAAGTTGCCCCCCAAGTGTTGGCGGACAACACTTAGGAGTTAGAAAAATTTTGAAAAGCTGCCCCCTAAGTGTTGGCGGACAACACTTCGCAGTTAGAAAAATTTGATGTGCTTGACGGGTTTGTAATCTGAAACATTTTTGTTTGATATGCGTAACTGCTGTGAAATAAATGGCATTATTTGGTAATAAATGAAAATCGAAATAAATGAAGGAATGATATTTAATGCTAATAATATGGAAATGATAAGTGCTGGTGCGTATTTAATGAGCGAAATGACCTTTGGGTGGAAAGAGAATGTACTTTTGTGATGTAATATGAAAAGAGAGGTGGGAAGTTATTACCGAGTGGGTTGTTGGTGTTTGTACCGAGGCAGTTACTATTTTGCTTTTGACGTGGCGCAATTATGTGATTCCACGTGGCGGTAAGTGTATTTTTACCCTGTTTACACACGCCTCACGTAATAAAAAGGGGGGGTTGTGTCTTTTTCTTTTATCTTTTTACTGCCTTCATAACTGTGCTCTCTGCTTTCTCTTGTTTCTTCTGGGATTTCTTCGTTTTGGTGATCGACGATCTTGCTACCATTTGAAGCCATTTTTATCCCCTGATTCGAGGTATACTCTCGTTCTGCTTCTGGTCTTTTCTTTTGTGAGTTCTATTTGGAAGGTAGTTTTGCTTGATCCGTACCTTTTAGTTTTCCTTTGTGGTATATGTTTACAAGATGGCCTTGTGTTTTACTGTTTTGGGTTGTAATGTGGGTCTTTGTTGGTTTGGATGGATTTCGTAGTTTGTAGGGGGATTTAGTTTAATTTTAGTGGGGTTTTGTTATGAGTTTTGTGCGTTTATTGTTTGTGGTGTTTGTTCTTATCTTGAATGTTATGAAACTGCGATGTGTGTTCAATATGAAATTTTGTATGTATATGTGTGTATGCTTTGGGTAAAGTGGGTGGAAAAGTTTATGATGCTACGGTTTTCTTGATTGTGGAGGGAACCAGAATATGAATCGTTTTCTTGCAAAATTGATAAAAAGAAAAATTGAAATTGCTGTGAATATCCACGTGTACCTTGCATAGGTGTTAGCATTTTTTGTGTAGGCGGTGTCGATCTCTGACTTGGAATTTTCGTAGATGGGTGATAAATTTACAGATGCCGCTACCGGAGAGAAGAAATCTGATTAACGGGTACAGTCGCTGGGTGGATCCAAATCAATTGACGTTTCCAGCCGTGCTAGCGAGAAATCGTTATCAATATTTTGAGAGTAGCGAGAGTTTGTTTCGAGCAACCAAGGTAGCGCCGACCCTTTATTCCAATGCGGAGCTGGATGCTACATTTGCTGGGTTTTCTCATCTTCAACATGACAGTACTTTTAAAGCCGATGATTGGTCTGAACATGTTGGAAGGATGTTCCGAATCGAAGATGGATATTTTTGGAGACGGGCAGAGCCCGGAGAGAGGCTATATCACCGTTTTGACGACGGGTCTGTTTGCATCTCTGTAAGTCATTTGAAGGCGGGCTTCCGTGTGCCGCCGCATAAATTTGTTATGGATTTGTTTCGGCTTCACTTTCGGTGCCCGTTAGCCCAATTTTCTCCTAATTCGATCAGGACTATAAATTTGTTTATAGCTAGTTGTGAAAGAAAGAGAAAGCAGCCTACCTTTAAGGCATTTTTCTGTCTGTTTGATGTTAAAGCTAGCCATGCGAAACCCTTTTATGAACTTCAGTTTGTTAAACCGTAGAGCCGTATTGGGCAAGCTTTGGCTGGTCATCGTCCGTTTTTGTTTCCCAAGGGGATGGCGGGATGGCATGAGGAGTTCTTGGTCATCGATGGTGGGGAATTTGCTTGGCAGAAGAACTTTGTTAAAAAAGTTGAGTGTAGTTATAAGGTGGACTGCAGTCGGCTTAGCCGTGATGAGATTGACGTCCTCGTTAGTCTTGTCAAGGCGTTGGGTGAAGTGTGGTCGGAGAAGAATCTAGTCGATCCTGCTGATTTGAGAAAGCATTGTTGTAAGTTTCTGTATTCTGTTGAGTTGCTTTGTACTATATCTGTTTGTTTTTTGACACTTGTGTTTTTGTTGTCTTTGTAGTGTTGGATCCCCGTAAGCCAGAATTAGATGTGCACCCGACTCTGGGTGTGAGCGAGGCGAGGCTACATGCTAATTTTATATTTACTCTTCCTCATAGGCTCAAACGAACCCGTGCCGGCATGTTTTCTGCTGAAAATATACTGGATGCTTTTGATCTGTCTGGTGGCGGAGAGGATGTTGAAACTGCTGGGCCAGTTGATGTTCCTGGAACCATTGTTGAAGAGGTCGTTTCTGAAGAGGAAGTTTCTGGGGATGATATAGATTCTGAAGCAGATTCTTTGTCTGAGGAGTTGCTAGGCCATGACAGCGCTGAGGTTGAGAGTGAGGGGGCTCAGCAATCTGAGGAGGATGCTAGTTCGGATGAGGGTGCCGAAGAAAGCCAGTCAGTAGAGGATATTGGTGAAGGTAATGTTGCCGTTGAGGGTGATGTAGCCGTTGAGGCCGATGTGGCCGCTGAGGTTGATTTACCCGCAAAGGCTGATGTAGCCGTTGAGGCTGAGGTAGCCGCTAAGGCTGATGTCAATAGTCCTGGTGCCGTGGCGAGGAAATATGCTGTTAGCCTGCAAGTAGATGATAATGAGCCCGATATTCTTTTGAGGGATTTTAGAGCTTCGATTCGAACGGTTGAGCGGGGATCGGCAACTGTTCCGGAGATAGGGACTGTTATTTGGAGCGAAGTGGATGTTGATGTTGATGAGCAGGTGCCTATTGTTAAAGCTACTGAAAGGGCGACTGAAACCGTCGTCACTGATGCAATGGAAGTTCCTCCTCAAGGATCCAAACGTAAAGCTATGGACGAAGTTGGTCCTTCTAAGCGGAGGCGGGTTGAGGCTATCAAACTGAGCGACGTTGTGCCCGATAGTATGGTTGGAGATGAACTTGTTGGTACTGAGTCTGAGGATGATACAGAAAATGATGATGGTGCTGATGTTGGGGAGTCGTCTGAGGAGATTGTCTATTATACGAGCAGTTGAGATGAAGTAAATGATGCAGAAGTTGGGGTAAGACCTGGTTACGGTTTTTTATTCAAATCGGGACCTAATACTTTCACTGTTGACTCTATGACTGATGATGATCTGCTGAGGATGAATGGATTGAGTTGGGAGCGGATGTGCCGACTTTCCCAGAAATATGCTGCACGGGTATGAGTATCCTTACTGTAGTTTTGTTTTTGATGCTTTCTTGGTTTAACCCGTTGTTGAGTTGGTTGTTTTTATTTATGTAGAATCAATGCATGTATACGGGCTTGATGGCTCGAGGTAACCAGTACCGCAGCAGTAACATTGCTTTGAAAGAGAAGGTTAAGCATCTTGAGGCCGAGCTGACCGCTGAGAGGATCATGAAAGAGAACGCCGCCAAAGCTTTGTATGAGATAGAGACAGAGAAAGCTGATGCCAACGCGAGCTTGGAGTATAATGCAGATCTTCGAAGGTTCTTGGAGGAGGATAAAATTGCACTCTTAGCTGACAAGGAAGCTCTGTCTGCAGAAATAAGTGACCTGAGAACCTTGCTAAGGTTTGAAAAGGAACGTGTTGAGGATGCTGAAGCTCATCTTGATTCTCGGCCTACTGAAGCGGATGCCATAAGAAAATTTAAAGGTAGTTCCGAGTTTGCTGAGACTGTGAAGGTGGAAGCCGCCAAGGCTCGTGTAGCGGTTGCAGGCGGTGATTCAGTCGAGGTTGTTCAGTTAAGGGGAGGGCCATAGAGAATGCCGCGGAAGTTGCCCGTTTGAAAGCTAAAGTGTCCAAACTTAAGTCGAAAGCGAGGAAGTCCAAACGCAAAGTGAAGTCTCTGAAAGCCCGCCTTGGGGAGGTGGTCAGAATGAGTGTTGGCTGTCAGGTTGATGCCGCCGTGCGTGATGTTGGCGTGCAAACCGCTGAAAGTGAGATGGTTGCAACCGAGGGAATCCCTGTCGTAGAAGGTGCTACTCCGCTTTCAGTGATTGCGGCTGTTTATAGTGAGGGGGATGAGGAAGAGGGCGGTCTTGTAGGTGCCGTTGTGGATGTTGGCGGTAGCCAATCCCTTGGTGCCATTGATGCGGAGTACAAAAGTGGGGATGAAGATGAGGAGCCGCTGAGGGGCATGGCTGGCCCGTTGAGCGCTTCTCGCTTGGGATGATTTTTTCATATTCGTGTAAATTGTTGTTTTTGACTTGTTTTGAAATCACTCAGCGGGTCTGTTCGCTGTGCGACTTGGAAACAGTTCGATGATGTAGTTTGCACTTGGAAAATTTAAACTCTAAAGTAATTTGCTTTTGATGAAATAGATATTTTGATGATTTGTGGTGGAATATAATCAAAGGTTTGTGATATATATATGTGTATTTTTGTCAAAGGTTGTAGTAAATAGGTGTGTGGGAAATGGTACCTGGAAATTGTGCGGTTGACTGTAAGACTTTGTAGAGCATTTATTGCTGCATGGGAATCCCGGTTTTTTGACTGTATTTACTCTTCTTTGCATGGGAATTGGGTTTTTTGACTGGATATTGAATTTACCCTCTTTTACCCCCTATAAAAAGGGGGTTACTATTTGACACCAGTAACCATTCTCCTTGCTTATTTTTAGAAAATCTTTCTTTCGGAATCTGTATTGATGGCTAACCCTGAAATGAACCAATTTTTCACTCCCTTCTCATTGGAACGTGAGCTCTACATGTCAACGGAGACCGAGGCAGCGTGGAAAGCGCTCGCTGAGCACTATGAGGAAGAGAGCGATCTGTACACAGCTGAGGAGATCCGTAAGCATTGTAGGAAGATTGCTGCTGCTCGTGCAGTGAAGGAGGTTGCGGAAACCGATACGATTCGTTTTCGCTTCCGTGCACCGGAGAGCAGCGAGGGCTCCAAGAAAGATGCTGCTGAGACTGAGAAGAAGGGTTCCCAAGCATGAGGGGGTTTAGATGTAGGGATCTATTTCTTGTAATCCATGCTTGTAATAACTAATATTTATGAATAAAATTTCCCATTTTCCTATCGTGAGTGTTTGTATCGTCTTTTTTTCGTTTCCTATCGTATCACATATTCAGCTCATGTATCTTGTGTAAGTTATAGGCCGCCTGTAGTAGTTTGCTTTAGTGCAGTTGTAATTTTTTCCTTGTTCGTGTTGTTTTGGTTGCCTGGCCGGTTCCTTTCTGTTTGTTATGACAGATGACTTTGCTGTTGTAACTTGTGCCTTTGCTGTTATAGAATTCATCTACTCTCGTATTGTGCTGTTTGCCTATTAATGGAATTTGTTCCTGTTGGCTGCCATTAAAGACTACCTCGGTTTTGTAGTAGGTTGCATGTCCGCTTAGGGGACTTTGTTTTTTGTCAGTTGCTATTGTAGAATTTATTCTTGTTGTAGCTGGTTGCTTGCTCGCTTAGGGGACTTTGCTTTTGTTTCTTGCTATTGTAGAATTTCTTGCTTTTGTAGTTGGTTGCTTGCCCGCTTAGGGGACTTTGCTTTTGTTGGTTGCTATTGTAGAATTTCTTGCTTTTGTAGTTGGTTTCTTGCCCGCTTAGGGGACTTTGCTTTTGTTGGTTGCTATTGTAGAATTTCTTGATTTTGTAATTGGTTGCTTTCCCGCTTAGGGGACTTTGCTTTTGTTGGTTGCTATTGTAGAATTCCTTGCTTTTGTAGTTAACTTTTGTGCAAAAAGTGTTCCATTAGAATATAATACCAGCGATTACATAGACGGAGTGTGAAGGCTTAGTCGACTACTGGTAATATTTCCTCAGTTTGTCTCCGTGCCAAGTATTGTTGACTTCAGTACCGTCTAGGCGTGCTAGCTTGTAGGAACCCGGCCTTAGTACTTGAATGACCTTGTAGGGACCTTCCCACTTTGGCATAAGTTTGCCAGTATGTCTGGGGTCAGATGCTTCTGTTGCCCGATTAACCAAATCGCCTTCTACATAAGCTTTGACTCTGGCTCTTTTTCCGAAAAATCCCTTTGTCTTTTCTTTTTAGGCGGCCATTTTTTCGACAGCGGCCTCCCTTGTTTCGTCTAGAAGGTCTAGGTTTGTTTTGAGTCCTTGAGCGTTTGTTTCCTCTTCAAAACTGATGGCGCGGTATGATGGGGATCCGATTTCGATTGGGGCCAGAGCTTCTGTACCAAAAGCTAGTTTGAAAGGGGACTCTCCCGTACTTGTCCTGGCTGACGTCCGGTCGGCCCAAAGAACGTTAGGCAACTCATGTGGCCATTTTTTCTTTGAGGCGGTTAACCTTTTTTCCAAACTTCTGACAATGATCCGGTTGGTGACTTCGACTTGACCGTTGCTTTGTGGATGACATACAGATGCTTTTTTGTATTTGATTCCATGGTAGGACAGGAACTTGGTGAATTTTGATCCAATGAATTGCGTGCTGTTGTCGGATATGAGTACTACCGAAATTCCAAATCTTGTAATGACTTGTTCTTTGACAAAACGGATTGCATCATCTTGTGTGATGTTTTTTAGTGCCTTCGCTTCCGCCCATTTTGTCATATAATCAATAGCGACCATTACGAATTGTAAGTCACCCTTAGACCTGGGTAACGGTCCCATGATATCGATGCCCCAGACCGCAAATGGTATTGGTGATAGAATGGATGCCGGAAGGGCTGGGGCCTTTCTAGAAATGTTGCTAAACAACTGGCACTGGTGGCATTTCTTAGTGAAGGCCTTGCATTCTTTGTGCATTTTGGGCCAGTAGTAGCCCTGTCTGAGTATCTTGTGTGCTAGTGCTTTTCCTGCCATGTGGTCGCCGCAGATGCCTTCGTGGACCTCTCTCATACAGTATAAGGCTTCTTCTTCATCGACACATTTGATTATGGGAGAGTCAAAACTTCTCTTGTATAAGATTCCTTCTTGTATAAAGTACTTCGTTGCTTGGGACTTTAGTACTTTAGCTTTTACACCGTCGTTTGGCAGGGCCCCGCTTTCTAAATAACAGATGTAGGGGGTCATCCAGTTACCTATTGGAGGGCTTATTTCCATGACGGACAGGTTGTTTATGCTTGGAGCCTGCAATTCCTCGAAATACACTGTGTCGGTATCCTTTTTTTCCCCTTGGGTTAATTTGGATAGCATGTCCGCCATCGTATTATCCGCCCTGTCTATCTGTTCCATGGTGTACTTCTCAAATTGGGCGAGCATTGCTTGCACCATCTCTTGGTATTGGCCGAGATTTGTGACTTTCGTGGAATAATCTCCTGTTGTTTGGCGGACAACCAATTGTGAATCGCTGTAAATGGTGATCTTTTGAACCTGTAACTTTCTTGTTAATGCCAACCCGGCCAGGAGTGCCTCATATTCTGCTTGATTATTTGTTAGGCCGAATACACAATTATAATCAAGATCGTATGAGAGATTAACAATTGAATACGCGTTTAAATAATTAAAAACTGTTGGAATTAATAACTCCTCTCTCAGTGATGTAAAATATCACAGAGAGCTGCTTAGGTTACAATGAATAATATTTCACAATGATTGATACCCTTCTAGGGTTAACCTAACTGTATTTATAAGATATACAGCTGCTATACAATCGATAATTGATACTCCTATAAATTAGCTATACAATTATTATCAATTACGATTGCTACACGTCTCCTTAGTCAACTCAATCTCTTTGACAGCTATTCAATCTTCAAAGATATTGCTTCATTAAATAATCTTCAATCACTGTTGACCAGTAGACGCTGCCTCCGGACATAGTTTAACAAACTCTATCGAGCTTCCAACTGTCAGCGTTTAACTAAACTCTGACTGCTTCCAGCTAAACTCTGATTTATCACTGTAACACTTAAACATTGATTAATATTCACATCAATTATTTCTAACCATCTCCCCCAACTTGTTCATTAGCAAAAATGCACAAGTTTAACAATAATTGATGATGTCAAAATAAATAAATAAATAAATAAATACAGTGTTTAATATACAAACAGAGTTTAACTTCTACTTAACAAAATCTACAGAAAACAAGAAAATTCTTACAGAGCTTTAATCCTTAATCTCCTCAACATCTGGTGTTGTTCTAAGGTAGTCAATAAGTAATCTTCTTTCAGCATTCTCAAGCTCTGTCTGCATGACCTCCTTGATCTCCTTTAGCTTAGGATCATCTTCACCAGTTTGATAAATAGCAGACCTCAGATCATAGATTTTGTTTCTTCTCATCTCATTTCCCAGTCTGATGAACTGTGCTTTAGCTGACTCTGAGTTAAAATTAAGAACTGTTATACCCAGGTCTGTCTTCAATTTAGCACTACCCTTCTTCATCTCAACAATATTCCCATGATAATCTCTATATTTTGGGACATATTGACTTTTGTATTTCGTCCCTCTGACTGCCAAATTATGTAGCATTTTATTTCTTAGCACATTTGCAGCTTGTTGAGTCCTTCGATTTTTCACCTTGAAAAGATATAGAACATATTCTAATTCCTCCCATAGCTTCAAATCAAGATCATACTCACCAATTTTATATACAGTACCATCTTCCATGAAATACAGTAGAAAATCTTTATCCAAACTTCTTTGATGAATCAACTGTACTGACTCCAGTTTGTCTAAACTCTTCTGAGTGACACCAAGACCTGGAACAGCCAGTGATGAAGGATCTCTAGGACCAGTGTTCATTCTGACTTCTTTATGAGAGCCCAATCCAGATTTATCTCGACCTTGTTTTCCTGTTAAAGCTCTACCATGCAGAAAATCAGTAGTAGTACGTCCAGTCATCAGAGATGGATCATGAAGTGTTGGTTTTCCAAAAACCATTTACATCTGAGTAGATAAAGGTCTTTGTACAACTTGTGTAGAAACAGAGGTTGTATTCTTCTTCTTTGAGTCTTCTCCTTCTTTAGCAATGCCTTTTAGCTTAATCTAGCTTCAGCTTCTGTTTGTTTCTTAGATAATTGTGATCTTTGATCAGCACCAACATTTTCTTTAATCACAATGCCTTTAAGAACAGGCCTAGGAGCTTTTTCTTTCTTTTTAAACTTTCCAGACTTTAAAGCTTTCTGATGTTGTTCTTGTAAGTTCTTTTCTTCAGCTTTAATATCTTCAATAGTAGCTCCTTCTTCATTTTCTTCAAGAAATAACTTAGCAGCCAATTCCTCATCAGTCAGTGGATTTTTAGTGAATAATAAACTCTTGGTGTTTGAAGTACCCTGAGTATCAGTGTATATTCCAACAGACTTTGACTTAGAAGACTTGCTAAATTTCAGACTTTGATCAGCTCTTAATAATTTCTTCCCTTTGCCCTTTGCTCCTGATCCTCCTGTTGGTGTATACTGAAAATATTTATTTGAAGTATTTATATTTATTTCTGGCCGGTTTAATTGAGAATCATTTAAATGTTTACATGTTGTCTAAATATTATATATTGTGAATAATCTAGTATCAAATGGGATACAGAATATTAGATTATTAAATACGGTTTATATAATATAATAAGGTTCACAGCACAGGTGGAGTTAGACAATCCACTGGAATGGCTGTAGTATTATTTAGATTAGTTTATATTGACTAATAAATAATACTAGTATACTTTGTGTATATTGAACAGGATCAAATTTAGAATTGTTCCCTTATACTGATTAAGGAGGTGAACTAAGATTCTATGTTATTATTAATGCTTAGGTTCTTAATCCGGAAATAATAATTGACACGTATATATTATTTACATGCTTTGATTTATATATGAAATAATTCTTTTGATTTATTTCATTATATTTTGGGTGATGAAATAATATATATGGTGGGATATTATTTATTGAAGGAATCCATGTCCTGATAATATTCGGGTTAATGATGTCCCCTTGAAAGCTCAAAAAGATTTAATTATGTGAAACCCTGCAGGTGGATTTATTCCGGCATAATTAAATAAAGGTTGAGTGGATAATCAAGGATAAAAGATATTAATTAAATGAATTATCAGTAATTTATTTAATTAATGGACATGCGATATTTTAAACATGGGGAATTTAATAAGCAAATAATATTGGAACCGAATTAATTAATTAAATTACGGTATTAGGAAAGGTAGTGCAAATATTAATTCTTTAGTGGATTGAATTAATATTTAATTACATTGGGCTAGGCTCAAGATGTAATTAGAAGGCCCAACCTAATTATCCATGATCCCTATTGTAGCCTATATATATTCCTATTCTCTTCTTGCTGGGGGCTGGTCGAAAAATTTTGTAGCCACCCAGGAGCAAGAAGAGAGGTTAACTTGAGAAGACGAAGGCCACACTTCGCTCAAGGGAATTTGGGAATACAATAGAAGAGCGTGGAATCAACCGTTAACAAGGTGACTTTTCTATTCGTACTCGTTAATTTATTGTATCAAAATTCGCAGTGCCAAGATCTGATTGTCCCAACAATTGGTATCAAGAGCCTGGTTCATTGGTTCTGCGAATTTTGATACGATGTCCATGTCGTAATTATATATGCATGTGTATAGTGGTGTGCTTGGATAATAATCTTTTGCAGGTTGTTTAGTATCCACTATTATGGCCATGTAATTTTAATTATGTGTTTGGATCCCACGTGGTTTAATCGTGGTTATTTTATTTGGTTTCCACGTGGTTTATCGTGGTTGTAAAACACGAGGGTTTATCGTGTTAGAATAGATTTACAAAATTAGTTTTGTATTAGATCTGTTTTGTATGTAATTGTTTGATGGATTATGTAAAAATCCGGGTATTTTGTAACAATTATGTGCGATCGGAAATCAAATCGGAGTTGTTTTTGTTCCGCTGCGAAATCATGATGGGGCTGCTGTTGTGTATCTGTTCGTGTTCAAAAAATTCACAAGGTACTGGTGAAGAACAGGCGACAGGAGGCGGCGCGCAGAAAATTTCAGATCTGAAGCCTGTAACGCATGTGCAGACTGCGTTACATGTCTGTAACAGGCAGTAACGCATGACGCACATGCGTGACAGGCCTGTAACAGGCAGTAACGCATGACGCACATGCGTGACAGCAGTTTCAGGGCTGTAACGCAGGGAGAAGTTGCGCAACAGCATATTTTTGGCAGAAAATTGTTTTTTTCAGCAGAATAAAGGGCTGGAATTTTTTTTTTTCAAGGGGCCATAATAGTGGATTTAAATTATGTTTTATAATTTTGATTCCGCTATTTAATTTTTTAATTATTGCTTTAAATAATTATTATGTGTGTTGTTGATTATGTTTGTAATTTTTAATTGCATGTATAACATAATTAGGACGACATGGACATTAATTTTATTTATTGCTTTAATTTTATGATGCATGCTGCTATGTTATGTGTTCTTTGTTTTGTTATTTTTATAACATGTGGACCTCGAAAAAATAACATAGGGCGATGCATCTAGATAAAATTCCTCAATTTTAAATAAAAATTCTAAGTGGGTGAGGGAATTAATTAGGAATTAAATCCCATGGTCTCCATTATTGTTTGTATGTAATTTAACACCGAGACGAATATAAATTATATACATGCCACCCATCGTGGCGTATGATTTATGGTGTCAGGTAGTGTTATGGATATTACTAGAACAAACTTCCTAAATTAATTACGAATATTGAAAGGTATACAAGCCACCCATCGTGGCGTACCAAGTTTCATAGAATTCAATTAATTAGAAGGGTACCACTGATTGAATATAGATTTTGATATTGAGAGAGAGGATGATTCTGTCTAGAAAGGGGTCTTAAGTGATGCCTCTTGACAATGCTCCCCCCGATCTGGGAATTATCCTATTATCGATTATTGATTTGAAATATTTAATGGTGGTATCCAGTCTTTTTATTAATTTAAGATTTAATAATGGTATACACTTAGCTATGAAAAATAATATATAGTCCACCCTAACGTGGCGTATTATTTAGTAATAGGACCGAAGTAATATTTAAACGAATTTAAGTGGTATATATGTCATCCATCGTGGCGTACCAGATACTTATGGTGTTTAAATATTAGTGCATTAATTTTAATTAATTGTTAGAGGAAACCAATAGGATTTAAGATTTATGCAACTATCTGATTATGTGTTACATGTATGATTCTCAGGATTAGATCACTATGGGCTTTAATCCACTATTCACCATACTTAAGGATAACAAACTTACTGGACCGAACTATATTGAATGGAAACGTAATTTGGACATAGTGTTGACTGCTGAGGAGTACAAATTTTGTACTTATGAACCCAAGCCAGACCAGCCTGCTGAAGATGCTCCTGAAAGTGAGAAGGAGTATTATAAGCGGTGGATTAAGGCTGATGAGATGTCGCGATGTTACATTCTGGCAGCAATGTCGGGTGTTTTGCAGCATCAGCATCAGGCTATGCCCACTGCTTCAGATATGCTCTTTAATCTCAAGGAACTTTTTGGAGAACAGAATAGGGCTGCTAGGCAAGTAGCAATGAAGGCTTTAATGAACACTCAGATGGTTGAAGGAACACCTGTAAGGGATCATGTTCTCAGAATGATGTCTCATCTGAATGAGATGGAGATCCTTGGTGCTGATATTGATGGGGAAACCCAGATCGATATCATCCTTATGAGCTTGCCCAAAAGTTTTGAGCAGTTCCGCTTGAATTACACCATGAACAAAAGGATGTATAGTCTTGCGGAACTTCTGACAGAACTTCAGGCAGCTGAAGGACTCTTTAAGCAGAATGTTCAAGTGAATGTGGCCGAGAAAGCTTCTTCATCTAAGCCGAAAGGTAAGAAGAAGAAAAAGACTCAGACACGGAAAGCTGGAAAGATTGCTAATGCAGTGGGAGTTCATGGTGGTGTGAAAAAGCCAAAGGGCAAGTGCTTCAGGTGCAAGCAGTCAGGTCACTGGAAACAGGATTTGTCCTCTTCCTAAGAAGACAAACAATACTGGTATGTCTCTTTCTCTAGTTACAGAAACATATATAGCGGCTATATCTACGAGCACTTGGTGTGTAGATACAGGAGCCACTGACCATGTTTGTAACTCTATGCAGATGTTCCAGCAATCCAGAATGCTTAGAGATGGCGAGATATATTTGTTCATGGGAGATGCTACGAAAGTAGCAGTAGTTGCAGTTGGAATAATTACATAATCTTTTGGCGATGATAGGATTTTGGTTTTGAACAATTGTCTTTATGTACCTTCGTTTAGAAGGAATTTAATTTCGGTTTCTAAACTTGCCATGGATGGTTATAATGTTTGTTTGGATCGTAATGTTTCTATTATGATGAATAAACGAGTTATATGTTCTGGTACATTGCAAGACAATTTATATATAATTAATCCTATCCAACCAATGCTGCAACATAAGGAAACTAATAACATTCTTTCTAGCTCAAATAAAAGAAAGAAACCTTCTGAATTGAACCAAACATATCTTTGGCACTTAAGATTAGGTCATATTAACTTGAGGAGGATTCAAAGACTGGTAGTAGATGGGCCATTAGGCTCGTTGGCAGTGGAGCCATTTCCAGTTTGTGAATCCTGCTTGGAAGGTAAGATGACTAATAGGCCTTTTAAAGCAAAGGGGAATAGAGCTAAAGAAGTGTTAGAATTGGTTCATACTGATTTATGTGGACCTATGAGTATCCAAGCAAGAGGAGGTTATGAGTATTTTGTCACTTTCATTGACGATTATTCTAGATATGGGTACATTATTTGTTGCGCCGTAAGTCTGAGTGCTTTGAAAAATTCAAAGACTACAAAGCAAGTGCGGAGAAGCGACATCTTGGAAAATGTATCAAGTCACTACGATCAGATCGTGGTGGCGAATACTTGCTTGGAGAATTTAGGGAATATTTATCAGAAAATGGGATTGCATCCCAGTTGTCTGCACCTGGCACACCTCAGCAGAATGGTGTAGCAGAGAGAAGGAATCGGACTCTTTTAGAGAGTGTTAGATCGATGATGAGTTATTCAGATTTACCCAAGTCGTTTTGGGGATATGCTATAGAAACAGCGGCTTACCTTCTGAACTTGGTACCTTCTAAGTCGGTTCCCAAGACTCCAATAGAATTGTGGACTGGTAGCAAACCAAGTCTAAGACATATTCGGATTTGGGGTTGTCCAGCACATGTGCTGAACAAGAACGCGACCAAGTTAGAATCTCGTACAGAAGTAAGGCTGTTTGTAGGCTATCCCATGGGAACGAAAGGTTATTCATTTTATAGTCCTAGGGATCGAGATATCATTGTTAGTACCAATGCTAGATTCTTAGAAGAAGACTATATAATGAAACACAAACCCATGAGTAGTATCGTTTTAGAGGAACTAGTGGGAGGGACAGATAATCCCCAAGTGCCAATAGTACAAGTAGATCAACCACAAGAAAATGCACAACCTGTCACTAATACCACACCGGTGCTTCGTCGTAGTGGGAGGGTTGTGCAACAACCTGATAGATTCATGTTTTTGGGAGAGTCCTCGGACTTGGTCTCTGGTGAACATGATGAGGATCCCAGGACATACGAACAAGCAATTCTAGATAAAGATGCAGATCTTTGGCAAAAGGCAATGGAATCTGAGATAAAGATGCATGATCAAGTTTGGGAGCTCGTGGAACCACCCAAAGGTGTAAAACCCATTGGATGTATGTGGATCTACAAGAAGAAAAGAGGATCTGACAAAAGGGTGAAAGCCTGGAAAGCACGACTTGTTGCGAAAGGGTATACTCAGAAAGAAGGGATCGATTATGAGGAAACTTTTTCGCCAGTTGTTATGCTTAAGTCGATCCGGATTCTTTTATCTATAGCAGCTCATCTCGATTATGAGATTTGGCAAATGGATGTCAAGACAGCTTTCCTTAATGGAAGTCTTGAGGAAACCATCTATATGCAACAACCAAAAGGATTCATTAAGGAAGGCCAAGAGCATCTTGTTTGTAAGCTTAAGAGGTCTATTTATGGACTAAAACAAGCTTCTAGGGACTGGAATATTCGTTTTGATCAGGCAGTCCAGTCATATGGATTTGATCAAAGTCCAAGCGAATCATGTGTGTATAAGAGAAGTGAGGGTAATGCAGTGGTTTTTCTAGTACTGTATGTAGATGACATTTTACTCATTGGAAACAATGTTAAGATGTTGTCATCAATAAAGGCATGGTTGTTCAAACAATTTGAAATGAAGGACTTAGGTGAAGCGGCATACATCCTTGGGATCAAAGTAATAAGGGATCGCAAGAAAAGGATGTTGGCTTTATCTCAAGAGCCCTACATTGATGAAGTATTAGCTCGTTTTAACATGCAGAACTCTAAGAAAGGTTTTCTACCTTTTAAGCATGGAGTGGCTCTATCCAAGGAGCAGTGTCCTTCGACACCTAAGGATATAGAGAGCATGAAAGCAGTTCCTTATGCTTCGGCATGTGGAAGCTTAATGTATGCTATGTTATGTACGAGGCCTGACATCTGCTTTGCTGTAGGCATGGTTAGTAGATATCAGTCGAACCCAGGTCAGGAACATTGGAGTGCAGTAAAAACTATACTCAAGTACCTGAGAAGGACTAAGGAGTATATGTTAATTTACAAGGCCTCAGATCTATTTCCTTTGGGATATACTGATTCAGATTTCCAATCAGATAGGGATAAGAGGAAATCTACCTCGGGATATGTTTTTACTTTGGGAGGTGGAGCCGTTATATGGAGGAGTGTAAAGCAGAAATGCATTGCAGACTCTACCATGGAAGCCGAGTACGTGGCGGCCTCTGAGGCTGCAAAGGAGGCTGTATGGTTCAGGAACTTCCTTTTGGACTTGGATGTGGTACCTAATTTGCCTAGGAGCTTGACAGTGTATTGTGATAACACTGGTGCTGTGGCAAATTCGAAGGAACCGCGAGATCACAAGGCAGCTAAACATATTGAACGTAAGTATCATCTCATACGAGGAATCGTAAAGCGAGGAGATATAGTTGTGGCTCACACATCATCGGAAGACAACCGGGCAGATCCTTTCACAAAGAGTTTGCCAGCCAAGGTTTTTGACAGGCATGTGGAAGCGATAGGAGTCAGATGGATGGACACATAGTTTTCTGTGTAATAGTGGATTAAATAAACACTGATATACTCATAGAATATTTTGAGTATAAGTGGGAGATTGTTGGTGTATACTGAAAATATTTATTTGAAGTATTTACATTTATTTCTGGCCGGTTTAATTGAGAATCATTTAAATGTTTACATGTTGTCTAAATATTATATATTGTGAATAATCTAGTATCAAATGGGATACAGAATATTAGATTATTAAATACGGTTTATATAATATAATAAGGTTCACAGCACAGGTGGAGTTAGACAATTCACTGGAATGGCTGTAGTATTATTTAGATTAGTTTATATTGACTAATAAATAATACTAGTATACTTTGTGTATATTGAACAGGATCAAATTTAGAATTGTTCCCTTATACTGATTAAGGAGGTGAACTAAGATTCTATGTTATTATTAATGCTTAGGTTCTTAATCCGGAAATAATAATTGACACGTATATATTATTTACATGCTTTGATTTATATATGAAATAATTCTTTTGATTTATTTCATTATATTTTGGGTGATGAAATAATATATATGGTGGGATATTATTTATTGAAGGAATCCATGTCCTGATAATATTCGGGTTAATGATGTCCCCTTGAAAGCTCAAAAAGATTTAATTATGTGAAACCCTGCAGGTGGATTTATTCCGGCATAATTAAATAAAGGTTGAGTGGATAATCAAGGATAAAAGATATTAATTAAATGAATTATCAGTAATTTATTTAATTAATGGACATGCGATATTTTAAACATGGGGAATTTAATAAGCAAATAATATTGGAACCGAATTAATTAATTAAATTACGGTATTAGGAAAGGTAGTGCAAATATTAATTCTTTAGTGGATTGAATTAATATTTAATTACATTGGGCTAGGCTCAAGATGTAATTAGAAGGCCCAACCTAATTATCCATGATCCCTATTGTAGCCTATATATATTCCTATTCTCTTCTTGCTGGGGGCTGGTCGAAAAATTTTGTAGCCACCCAGGAGCAAGAAGAGAGGTTAACTTGAGAAGACGAAGGCCACACTTCGCTCAAGGGAATTTGGGAATACAATAGAAGAGCGTGGAATCAACCGTTAACAAGGTGACTTTTCTATTCGTACTCGTTAATTTATTGTATCGAAATTCGCAGTGCCAAGATCTGATTGTCCCAACACCTCCATCTTCAGTATCTTCATCCTCTTTAGTCAGAGTTTGAGATTGCCTGCACTTAGACTTGGCAACTCTCCCCCCCTTTTTGACATCATCAGGAATCAAGATAGAAGTGATCAGCTCCAAGGAGTTAGCAATGGAATCAATCTTTCCAGACAAGATAGTCTGATTCTGTTCAACTTGACCCAATCTCTGAAACAGAGTTTCTTGAGCTTTGGAAATGGTCTTGAACTTTATTTGATTATCCCTCTGCAGAGTCATATCTCTAACAACAACATCAGCTCTTAGTTCATTAATTGATTTTTTAGACTCATCAAATCTTTCATTCAGAGTCTTTACTTGAACAATGGTTGCTTGTAGACTTGAGATAATATCAGGATTTGAGATCTTTGTAGCAGACTGATGAACAAATTTAGCTGCTCTTTCAATAGGAAAAATACAGTCTGACTTATACCAATCCCTTGAATTCTTGGCAAAGTGCTCAGCTTCAATATCATGTTGATCTGAAGATTTAGAAAAAGGTGTGTGCTTAGCATCAGTTTGAACTGGTATACTCTGAGAAGAGTTTGATTCTGCACTGCCTTCATCTTCAACATCAACAGCTGCATCTTCAACTTGATCAGTATGCACTGCAACATTCTCTGCAATAATCTCTGCAGTTTCAGTAACATTCACTGCTATTTCAGCAACAATCTCTACAGTTGTGTCTCTAGCCTCAACAGACTTTGGAATTTCAACTTGTTCAACCTCTTCACCTTGTTCAGGAACCTGGTGAGCATCAGAGAATAGCTCAGTGTATGATGCCACTGTTTCATCAAGTACTACAGTTGGCTGATCAGCTGCACCAGTTTCTTCAGAGTTTGCAATAACAGGTGATAGAGGAACATTAATGTGATCAGAGAATGGTATGAAAGTTTCATCAAAATCATCCATAGCAGTAAAATCTTCTCTGTTGTCCTCATCCATTTATACCTTGGCAGGTTTATTGACAGCTTCTTCTGCAGTATTTGTCTCAACAGTAGGTATTTCCTTGGAAATCACCTCTGGAGCTTCAAAGTTCATTTCTTCATCAGAATCATCAAGAATCAATCTTCTTCTTTTAGCCTGAAGCACATCAACTGTCTTTTCTTCAGTAGAATCATCTAAGATAGAAGGTGATGGAGGTCTGTTTGCCCTTTCCTTTCTAGCCCTTTTTGGTCTAGCAGACTCCTTTTGAACTTTAGCAGAATCTCTTTTTGCTTTAGCTAATCGATGCTGTGTATTTGCTGATGTGTGTTTCTTCTACCTCCATGTTTTGGTTTGGGTTGGTTAACTGGTGATTGTTGTTCAGGTTGAGATTGGGTAAGTGGTGGTTCAGTGGTTTGAGGTTCAATGTTTGGAGTTCGTTGTATGGGTTCAGTGTTTAGAGTTTGGTGAGGTTCAGAGTTTGTAGGTTCAGGGTTAGGCTGTGGAGGTTCTTGAGGTTGTGGAGGCTGTACAGGTTCTTGAGGTTGGTGTAGAAAATTTTGAATTGCAAGTGGCAACACCAAATCAGGTAATTGCTCCTTGTTAGCATCTTTGTTGGTTAGATCAGAGAATATCCTCTTATTAACCTTAAAGGCTAATATGGTGTCATCCTCAGAAATTTCAACACCAGCAACACAAACAGTGAATAATAATTGACAAAATCTAGCAAAATAGACAGTACTAGACTCTGACAACCTATCACCTAAATTCATTAAGACAAGTCTACCAAAATCGAAATTACTTCCATAGAGAAGAGAATACCCGATTTGAAGACTGTCGGTAGGAATGGCATCCCAGTTGGTGACTTTTTTGCAAAAAGCTCTTGTGATGCAATCAAAGAAGAAACTCCATTCTTTCCGGAGCCCTGGCCTTTTTACATTACCAAGCTTGTCTAAAGAACCAGAAAATCTCAGCTGCTGCAACATCTCCTTCAATTGATTCTTACCAGGAACAGTGTATGAAGTGTGAGTGTCGAAACCTATAGTATCTCTAACAGTTGCAGGAGTAATCACATACTCTGTCTCCTCATAAGTGAAAACAATTGATGGATTCCCATTCTCTCCTCCATCATCATACACGGAGTTATTCCAGAAGGTAGTAATCTGTGTGGCAGAAAGTATTTGTGGTTCGACTAGAGCTGTTCCAATCTCTGAATCTCCCAAAAAGTTTTGTATCAAGTGAAACGCCTCTGGAACTTTTTCATTGTTCAATGGGGCTGCATAATTGTTGGGAACAAACAATAATCCTTGGGCAGTAAAAGCTTTAGTGGCCATTAGAATCGATTTGAGAAGAAAATATGAGTGAAAAAGATATGTAGCAAAGGTGTTTGTGAAAATGTGCAAATGAGATAGCAAGTAACTGTGAGTGGGTTGTGTGCAGAGAGAATAACCGTGTACGTAAAAATGATTAGTGTTGTAATGAAAAATAAAACCCAATCGTTTTAACATTAATACACTCAACCAATTACTTAATTAATGTGCAAGTGGGACACATTAGTGGGTGAGTGGGACACGTGGCACATATATAATGGAACAAATATGCACGTTCAGTAACTATAGCAATAATTACTGCTAATTTCTCTCCCATTACCAACACACTTTACCACTCCAACACTCATTAACAGTTGGCAATAATTTATTTCATTTTTCAAAAGCTCTTTTTACCCCAAGTATGTAAATTGTCTGAAATAAGTTACCATAGAGTATTAGACAAAATTCATCAGCGTTTGTCAATTCTCCAATTGCATTACCATAATCCTTTCAAAAACTGCACAGGTGTGAATATATGTGTGTGTATAGCAGAGTTTACCAATTCAAATTTTAGAGCATCTAATTTTTCATAAAATCCATAAAGTAAATGAGTAAACACTGGATGCACAAACTCTCATGGTAAACACTGAATGTATGATGAATGCTAAACTCTGTAGTAAACGATTTATATACAGTAATATTTAATTAATTTATACCCCTTATTTTTTTTTTTTGTGATTCTCCAGTAATCAGAGGTTGGAACTAGTCACCAAAAATCCCATAATTTTAGCCCTTATCATTTTGATAAGTTCCTGGATCTTCCTAGTCTTTGACTAGTCACAAAAAATTAAAGAATTTTAGCCCTTACTATATACCAGCAAGTTCCTGGGTCGTCCTAGTCACTAACATGATCTCAAAGGAGTTCTAACAGTCTATATACATAAGCTTTGGGGGTAGTCTAATAACAGAATCTAACTTAACAGTGTATAATTAACAGAGTTTAGAGCTCATCAACATCAGAAATTATTCATGAGAGGCAATGCACACATTTTTTACAGACTCAGAGTTTAGGATAAATAAACTAAGAGATGCTATAAATATGAAACAGTATCATGCTGTGTTAATTTTCTGCACAATCTAAGATTAGATCACAAATAACTTAGACGGATTCATGATTAATTACTGAGAATCATGCTTCATACAGATTTCTTCATTGGTGTTAACATTCAGACAAAAACATTATCAGAGTTTCTTAGAGTTTATCCAACATGTCAACAGTGTATGACTTATAGAGCATGCTAACAGAATTTAACAGTTAACGAACAGAGTTTGCATAGCAGAGTTTATCAACAGAGTTCACATAGCAGTTCACATAACATAGAATTATGAGCAACACATTACATAAGTAAAATTTTGAGTCTAACCAATATCTCTAGTCAAAACCAGAGACAATTCCTAGTTCATTTACCAGCCTTGTAAATACAGCTTCACTCATTGGCTTGGTGAAGATATCTGCAAGCTGTTGTTCTGTAGACACAAAATGAAGCTCAATATTCCCTTCCTCTACATGTTCTCTGATAAAATGGTATCTTATGCTGATGTGCTTGGTCATTGAATGCTGTACTGGATTACCTGTCATAGCAATAGCACTTTGATTATCACAGTAAATAGGTATTTTACTGTACCTCAATCCATAATCCAGCAATTGATTCTTCATCCACAGAATCTGTGCACAACAGCTACCAGCAGCAATATACTCTTCTTCAGCTGTAGATGTAGAAATTGATTTTTGTTTCTTGCTGTACCAAGAAACTAGTCTATCACCCAGAAATTGACAACTTCCACTGGTGCTTTTTCTGTCTATCTTGCAGCCTGCAAAGTCTGCATCAGAGTAACCAAGTAGCTTGAAATCTGATTCTCTAGGATACCACAGACCTAAGGTTATGGTCCCCTGGAGATACTTAAAAATCCTCTTCACAGCTGTTAGATGTGGTTCTCTGGGGTCTGCCTGAAACCTTGCACAGAGACAAGTTGCATACATGATATCAGGCCTGCTAGCTGTTAGATAAAGAAGAGACCCTATCATGCCTCTATAGTTTGTCATATCAACTGAAGCTCCTGTGTCTTTGTCCAACTTTGTTGTTGTTGCCATGGGAGTTGATGCAGATGAGCAGTCAAGCATACCAAATTTCTTGAGAAGATTTCTGGTATATTTTGCTTGATTTATGAAAATTCCATCATCTGTTTGCTTCACCTGTAGCCCTAGAAAATAACTAAGCTCTCCCATCATGCTCATTTGATACATGGACTGCATGAGCTTGGCAAACTTTTTACAGAGTTTATCATTAGTAGACCCAAAAATTATGTCATCAACATATATCTGAACTAAAAGCAAGTCGTCACCATAGTTAAAATAGAACAATGTTTTATCAATTGTACCTCTGTTGAACCCACTTTCTAAAAGAAATTGAGCCAGAGTTTCATACCATGCTCTTGGTGCCTACTTAAGTCCATAGAGTGCCTTATCCAGCCTGTAGACATAGTCTGGATATTTTTGATCCACAAAACCTGGTGGTTGTTCAACAAACACTTCTTCTTCAAGCTTCCCATTCAGAAAAGCACTTTTCACATCCATCTGAAATACCTTGAATTTCTTGTGAGAGGCATATGCTAGAAAAATTCTTATTGCCTCCAATCTTGCAACTGGAGCAAAAGTTTCATCATAATCTATTCCTTCCTGTTGTGAATAGCCTTTTGCCGCAAGTCTTGCCTTGTTCCTTGTAACAACTCCCTCACTGTCAGTTTTGTTTCTGAAAACCCATCTAGTACCAACAACTGATCTATTCTTTGGTCTAGGTACAAGGGTCCATACTTCATTCCTTTCAAATTCATTTAACTCCTCCTGCATTGTTGTTATCCAATCAGCATCTTGAAGAGCTTCTTCTACCTTCTTTGGTTCATTCTTAGACAAGAATGCATGAAACAGACATTCATTTGTTGTAGCACTCCTTGTCCTTACTGTTGCATTTGGATCTCCAATAATTAAGTCAGGTGTATGAGATTTTGTCCATTTCCTAGCAGAAGGTAAATGGCTTCTATCAGTATTTGATCCTCCCCATTGATCCATGTTCTCCTGACTTTCTTTTTGTCTTTCTTCATTTTTTGAGGCTCCCCCTGAATTTGACTGCTCAGTGTTTGAACTGTCAGATTTTGCATTTTCAGAGTTTAAGTCATCAGAGTTTGATCCAGATTTTTCAGTTGACTCCCTATCAGAATTTGAGTCATCATTTTGACCATGCTCCCCCTCAACTGGTTCTCCCCTTTGTTCTGGCTGAGAAGTTTCTTCAGTGTTTACCAGTAGAGGTTCAGAGTATGCTTCAACAGAGTTTGTCAGATCAGTTTCATCAGAGTTTACTTCATCAGAGACTAAGTCTTCATTTTCAAAGTGCAGTTGATCATGTTCATCTACATCTTCAAGTCCAGTTATTTTCTTGTCATCAAATGACACATGAATTGACTCCATGATCACTTTTGTTCTCAGATTATAAACTCTGAATGCCTTAGTTGACAGTGGATAGCCAACAAAAATTCCTTCATCAGCTTTTAACTCAAATTTAGTCAACTGTTCAGGATGAGTTTTTAACACAAAGCATTTGCACCCAAAAATATGAAAATATTTCAGGTTTGGCTTCTTTTCTCTCACCATCTCATATGGTGTTTTTCCATGCTTGTTGATCAGTGTGGCATTTTGAGTAAAACAGGCAGTTTGAACTGCTTCTGCCCAGAAATAGGTTGGCAATTTTGCTTCATCAAGCATAGTTCTAGCAGCTTCTATCAAGGTTCTGTTCTTCCTCTCAACTACACCATTTTGCTGTGGTGTACCAGGTGCAGAAAACTCTTGCTTCAATCCTCTGTTCTTGCAGAATTCTTCCATTGTTGCATTCTTGAATTCAGTTCCATTATCAATCCTGATTATTTTGACTTTGTGTTTTGATCCTTTATCCAGCAGCTTTACATGCTCCATCAGAGTTAATGCAGTTTCATCCTTTTTTGCTAGAAAATACACCCATGTGTATCTGGTGTGTTCATCAACAATGACTAGAGCATATTTCTTTCTTTCAATTGACAAGACATTCACTGGTCCAAAGAGATCAACATGTAGAAGATGATAAGGATCAACAATTGAAGATTCAGACTTGCTCTTGAAAGATGACTTCCTTTGTTTGGAATTTTGACAGGAATCACACAGGCCATCAACATTTAATAAAGACTTTGGAAGTCCTCTTACAAGATCCTTTCTTATCAACTCATTAATGTTATTCAGATTAAGATGAGAGAGTTTCTTATGCCACTTCCAACTATCTTCACTAGACATTTTTGTGGACAGGCACACAGCTTTTCCATCAGAGTTTGCCAATAACTTTGCTTCATAGATATTATTGTGCCTGTGTCCAACTAGAAAAACTTTCCCTGTAGATTTACTGATGATTTCACAGTATTCAGGCTGAAAATCTACATGATATCCTCTATCACAGATTTGACTCACAGATAGCAGGTCATGCTTGAGTCCTGGAACCAGAGCTACATTTGTGATGATGACACTTCCAAGATTGATATTGCCATATCCCAGAGTACGTCCTATGTTGTCATCTCCATAGGAAACTTTTGGGCCAGCCTTCTCCACATACTCTGATAGCAGGGCCTTATTTCCAGTCATGTGTCCTGAACATCCACTATCCACAACTAGGGTACTTTCCCTGATGCCCTACAATCACAAACAATTACTGAAGATTAGATTTAAGGATCCAGTTAGCTTTCTTAATTTTGTTAGCTTTAGCAGCGGAATTTACATTATCAGAGTTTAAGCTAACTTTATCAGAGTTTACACTTGCAGAATTAACCTTAACCCATTTCAAATTGGGCTTAAGTTCATAGTAGTTATGATAGATAGCATGATAATCCCTGCAAGTATAAATAGAATGCCAAGTACTTCGACAATGTTTGCATAAAGTCTGTGGTCTAGATCTAACATTTTCTTTCTTTACTTCAGACTTGGAAGGTAAAGAATTAATGTTTTTGTTCTTCCTGCAGAAACTAGCAAGATGGTTAGTGCTACCACAGTTATGACATGTCTTTCTTGGAGCAAAAGTAGCAAGCGTTGGATAATTACCTTGAGTAATGCCTACTTTACCATTTCTATTCTTCCTAGACACTTTCTGTTTCTTGACAGATTTTAACTCCTTAAGCTTATGCTTGAGTTGTTTATTTGTCATTGAACCAATATTAACCTGTTTAACACTAGTTTTTACTGGTTCTTTCTTTACAGCTTCTTTTCCAGCTTCAAACTTAGGTTCATTTATTCCATGAACAAATTTTGTAGATGGAATATATGTTCTTATTTTGACTTTGTTTTGAAACCTAAGTTCATCTCCCTCACAGTAACCTAAACCAACTGTGTCTGACTGAAAAACCTCTTGAGTGTCTTTACCAGAATGAGTCCAATTTTTAATTATGTGATTTTCCTTCTCCAATTCAGATTCAAGTTGGTTATATTTTCCTAGCAAATCCTGTTCTAGATAAACAGCATCATCTCTTTCTTTCTGAACTTGTTGCATGTTTTCAAGTTTTTCTTCAACAATTTTATTTCTCACTTTAAGTTCAGAATTTTCAGATTTGATTCTCTCATTCTCTAAAGTCTGATCCCTATAACTGATATGCAAAGCCTTAAGATAAATTCTTAATTCAGTTATATCATCAGTATTATAAGCATAGGTAGTTAGAGGTACCTTGTTTTCAGAATCTTCAGATTCATTCTAAATAGAAGCCATGATAGCATAGTTAACATCCTCATCTGAGTCTGAAGTGTCAGCCCAGTCTCTGCCTTTTGTGAAGAGTGATTTTTCAGTTTTACCCTTCTTGCACTCAGGAGCATAGTGACCCATCTCCTTACACTTGTAGCATTGAATCTCAGACTTGTCCTTCTTCCCAGACTTGGTATCCTTTCTCTCAGACTTTCTGAAACTTTTTCTGTCAAAATTTGAATCTTTCTTAGAAAACCTTTTGCCCTTCTTGAAGTTCTTGAAATCCATCTTCTTGAAGGTCTTCACCATCAAAGCAGCCATTTGCAACATTTCTTCTTCATCATCCTCAGAGTCAGATGATTCATCAGTGTTTGAATCAACATCAGAGTTTGATGACTCACTTTTAGAGTGTATGACTAAAGCCTCTTTCCATTAGCTTTCTTCCTTGATGCTTCCTTCTTCAAGGGTTTTTCTTCAACCTTAAGAGCAACAGACTTTGTCTTCTTGCCTGATCTCCTGTTTCTCTGCTCCAATTCCAATTCATGAGTTTTGAGCAGCCCATAGATTTCATCAATCTCAGTATCAGCAAGATCATAGTTATCTCTTATGGTGGTTGTCTTCACATCCCACTTTTCAGGTAAAGCAAGAAGAAATTTGAGATTTGAGTCTTCTAGATCATACTCTTTATTAACCAATGACAAATCATTGAGCAGTTTACAGAATCTGTCAAATGTTTCTGTCATGGTTTCTTCAGATTAAGCCTCAAAGTGCTCATACTCCTGTGTGAGTATGTTCCTTCTATTCTTCTTGATAGCAGTAGTTACTTGACATCTAACCTCAAGAGCATCCCAAATTTCTTTGGTAGTAGTGCAGTTAATCACTTTATTAGACATAACATTGTCTAAAGCACTATGAAGTAGATGCCTAACTTTTGCATCCTTAGCAATAGATGAAAGATCTTCAGGAGTTAGATCTTTCTTTTCCTTTGGAACTGTTTTAGCTTCTTGACCAGCAGTAGCAACATATAGCTTTGTAGGTTTATGAGGACCTTCATAAATTCTGTCAAGATATTCTAGATTTGTAGCCTCCAGAAACATGATCATCTTCACCTTCCAGATTTAATACTCTGCTGGCCTGAGAATAGGAACCCTGATTGTCTCATAACGACTTACAGTAGTAGGTTGAGCCTTCTCAGAACTTGAACCTGTTGGAGGAGGTATCTCTGCCATTGATTATAGCTGTGTGTGTGGATATTAAACTGTATAGAGTAACAGATTGGCTCTGATACCAATTGTTAGGCCGAATACACAATTATAATCAAGATCGTATGAGAGATTAACAATTGAATACGCGTTTAAATAATTAAAAACTATTTGGAATTAATAACTCTCCTCTCAGTGATGTAAAATATCACAAAGAGCTGTTTAGGTTACAATGAATAATATTTCACAATGATCGATACCCTTCTAGGGTTAACCTAACTGTATGTATAAGATATACAGCTGCTATACAATCGATAATTGATACTCCTATAAATTAGCTATACAATTGTTATCAATTACGATTGCTACACGTCTCCTTAGTCAACTCAATCTCTTTGACAGCTATTCAATCTTCAAAGATATTGCTCCCTCAAATAATCTTCAATCACTGTTAACCAGTAGACGCTGCCTCCAGACAGAGTTTAACAAACTATGTCGAGCTTCCAACTGTCAGCGTTTAACTAAACTCTGACTGCTTCCAACTAAACTCTGATTTATCACTGTAACACTTAAACACTGATTAATATTCACATCAATTATTTCTAACATTATTGGTGGCTTTAAAGTTCAGCTGCAAGAGTTGTTTGACTTGGAAACCATCTGGGCTAGTAAGGACAAGACCTGCCCCGCAGCGTGTATTTGTGGAGGAGCCATCAACATATAGCTGCCACTGGTTGTCCGTCGTGGTGACTTTCTCGGCGGTTGTTTCTTCTCTTTCTGAGAAAGAACATTCGACTACGAAATCAGCGTGTCCGACAAATCAGGTTTATGTAATATTTTTCTCAGCGGTTGATCTGTAATGACCCTAATTCGTCTGCCTTGGAAATAATGTCTCAGCTTCCTGCTCGCCATTACCAAAGCTAGAGCGAATTTCTGGACGTTTGGGTAGCGGGTTTCTACATCTTTTAGTAGTTGACTGACATAATAGACGGGCCTTTGTTCGCTATTTTCTTCCTTTATAAGTACCGCCCCTACTACCTTATCTGTTGCGGATAGGTATAATGATAATGGTTCTGAAGGGGCTGCTACCGCAAGTAAGGGAGCAGAGGAGAGGTAAGTTTTAAGGTCTTCGAAAGCTTTCTGACACTTGTCCGTCCAGGATATTGCCTTAGTCTTTGTGGCTCCTTTCAATGTGTCGAAGAATGGTAAGCACCTATCTGCCAATTTTACAATGAATCTCCTCATAGCGGCTAACCTTCCTGTTAACTTTTGTATTTCTTTCAAGGTTTTGGGCGGTTGCATGTCGATTATGGCCTTTATCTTTTCCGGATTGGTCTCGATGCCTCTGTGAGATACCAGGAAACCAAGGAATTTTCCAGCATCTAATGCGAATGCACATTTATCTGGGTTGAGTTTCATGCTGTGTTTTCTGAGGGTTAAGAAGCATTCTTCCAAGTCTTGGAGGTGGAAGACCGTTAAGAGGGATTTGACGATAAGATCGTCGACATATGCCTCCATGTTTTGTCCAAGTTGTGCGGAAAAGATTTTGTTCATGGCCTTTTGAAATGTGGCCCCGGCGTTGATTAACCCAAATGGCATGACTTTGTAACAATACATCCCTCGGTGTGTGATGAAGGCGGTTTTCTCCCTATCTTCAGGGGCCATTTTGATTTGATTGTAGCCTGAGTAGGCATCCATGAAGTTTAGCGTTAAATGGCCCGCTGTTGCATCGATGAGTTGGTCTATTGAATGGAGTGGATAGGGATCTTTGGGGCATGCCGCGTTTAAGTCTGTGTAGTCAACGCATATTCTCCATTTTCCGTTGGCTTTCTTCACTAGGACTACATTTGCCACCCATTTGGGGTATGTGACTTCAAAGATCAAGTCCGCGTCTAGGAGTTTGTCAATTTCGATGTCAATTGCCCGTTGTCGTTCTGGTGCAAAATTTCTCCTTTTTTGAATTTTCGGTGTTTTGTCTGGGTCTACGTTTAGCTTGTGGATTGCCACGGACTCGTCCAAACCTGGCATGTCTTTCGGGCTCCAGGCAAAAATGTCTGCGTATTGTCTCAAGAGGTTTGTGAGGCCGGTTTTGAAGATGGAATCTAAACCGGTCCCCACGCTCACGCTCCTAGTCGGGTCTCCGGGCACGATCTCTATTTTTTTTGTTTGTACCGCCGGGCTAATTGGCGGTTTTTCTTCTCGTTTAAGACACTTCAAGAGGTTTACATCTATCCGGGGTGGGTCTTCTAATTCCGGGTCATGCCCGTCAATGAATTGTACTTCTTTTCTTCTTTTGTTGTTTTTCCGCTGATGTTCAGCGTGCCTTTGTCTTTTTTCTCGCCTTCTCTTATTTGCTTTTTCTTGGCGGAGATTGCTGGGTTCAGTTTTTCCCAGGGTGAGTGCTATGCCAAAGCATCGTTTGGAAGTTTCTGAGCCCCCCTTGATCTCTCCTACCCCGTTCGAGGTGGGGAATTTGATCTTAAGATGAGGGGTGGAAGTGACCGCTTTTATCATGTTGAGAGTGGGCCTCCCCAAGATCATGTTGTAAGAGGAGGCGGTATTGATGACGTAGAATTTGATAATCCGACATACTTTCCTGGGGGATTCACTGAAATAAATAGGGAGCCTTGCGATGCCCGCAATCGGAATAGCATTGTGGCCGAAATCGTATAGAGGTGTCTCATCAGGACAAGTTTCTAAATTTTCGTCGTTTAGCTTTAGCCTGTCCCAGGTGTGTTTGAAACATATGTCGACCGAGGAGCCGTTGTCTACGAGAATTCTTTTGATCTCATTATTGGCCACGCCCAAAGACACAACCAATGCTTCAGTGTGGTTAGGGTTGATGCCCTCATAGTCCGCGTCTATGAAAGTAATTATGTTTGGCGGCCCCTCGGATATCGCATAGATATCGTGCTCTTCTCTTGGCGGTGAGGATTGCCCGCCAAAGACGGTGTGTACAATGTTTTTATTCTGTCCTTGTGAGGTGGATGCTCCTAGCACCTGTCTTGGCAAGTACTGAGATAGGTTGCCAGCCTTGACTTGTTTTTCTAAGAAATATTTGAGGGACAAACAGCTGTCTGTGTAGTGTCCATGCGTTTCGTGGTAATCGCAGTGTTTGTCTCTTGTTCTGTCATTGGGTGAGGAGAACATTGGGGGTGGAGGCACGTAGAAAGGTTTTCCCCGAATTTCTCTCAGAATGGTCGCCCTTGGCAGTGTAAACTTGGTCCATTCTGGCTCAGGGCGTTTGTCCAGTCTTGGCGAATTTGTCGGTCCCAAACGGTCTCTAACCGGGGTCGTGGATTGAGATATCTGGGCGGGAGGTGATGGCCCATGAGTGGTTTGTACTTGGTGTTGGGCTGGTGTTTGCCTTTGATAGGATGTAAATCTTTCCCTTTGAAAGAATGGCGATTGAGTTGGCGGAGCCCTGGATTGTTTTAGCACATTCAAGGATTCTGCTTCGTTGATGGCCTGAGACGCTAAGTCATATGCCTTTGCCAGAGTGGTGGGTTTTGTTCCATGAGTCGGCATACGTACTTTTCGCACTCGTAGGGGTTAAGGCCTCTTCTCAAATGGACCAATGCTTCTGTTTCATTAACGCGAACGACTTTTTTGACGGCTTCCTTGAAGCGGTCAATGTAGTCTTGCAAAGTCTCTCCATTGCGCTGGGCGATGGTTTCTAGAAACACGGTATGAACCTTGTGCTGTTGGTTTGCTTTGAACTTGTTTAGGAATAGTTTCTTGAATTCCAGCCAAGTATCTATGGATTTGGAGGATATCCTACAGAACCATCTTTGGACATTTCCTCGGAGGGTTGCGGTGAAGAAACGGCATCTCGTTAGATCGTTGTATTCGTAATGGAGAGCCAGTTGGTCAAAATAGCTAAGATGTTCTTCTGGGTCACCTAGCCCGTCAAAAGAATTGAAACTGTGATGTTTGATGTCTTTTTGTCGGGGCTCTGCCTCCAACCTTTTGGTAAAGGGCGACTCCCCTAACTCCGGTTCGCTATTCCCTTCTATCTTTCTCTTAAGCTCCATGATGGTGTGCAACATGTCTGCATTCGTTGGTTGTGCACTTTCTGCCTCCCTTGGGCAGACAGGGGATCGTTCTTTTTGCCTTTGTTTTTCATATTCGGCCAGGACCTTTTCATATGCGGCCTTTTTGTCGATAATCACTTTTCTCAGATCTTTTTGTTTTTTGTTTTGTTCCCACGTCTCGGGGCGGTGATGCTTTTTGCCGTGCCTTTCGTGATCTGTGTTCTGAGATGTGCCTAAACGGGAAAACGCAGAGTTGGTTTTCCGAGGTTGGCTGTGTGCCTCGCTGCGATCGTTGTGCGGATTTATTTGGGAGCCTCCCTGTTCAGGCGGTTGTCCTTGTCTGGCCTGGGGAAAAGCCGAGGCTATTTGCATGAGTAAGTCGATTTGTTGTTGATTATAGCCCGTCAGGTTAAGGCTAAGAATTTGTTCTTGGTTGTCTCCCCGAGGTGGATTTATTTGCAAACGATTTTCAGGGTTTATTGGAGGATTTTGTGGTGGGACACCGGTAGTGTTTCCTTCTCTCTCTATTGGTGGCTGCTCGTCTGGGTTTGCCATCGTGGTGGTGCCCTTAGATCTGGTGTTTGGGGCCATCCGAGTAGCGTGTATTCTGATTTTTGGGCTTGTTACGTTTGTGTTTTGTCTCGTGGAGGTAGTTGCTTTGGTAGAGCAGGTGAGGGTTTTCTCTTTAAGAAAAAATCCCCCTCCTTCTAGCGCCAAATGATAACTCCCACTGCTGATTAGAGGCTTCCGATCACTGTTCCGGGATGTTTCACATGAGTTTGGGTGCTTGCAAAACAATGCTTGCGCGGTGGTGGTGGCCGTCAAGCACCTCCGGTGTAAGAATCAGTAATCGGAAATAATAATAACCAGGCTGGTAAGAGTGTATCTGTTTGTAAGAGGAGAGATTCTGTAGTTTTGAGCCACTGTATGTGAAAGTTGCGTGTGTCTTACCTGTGTGTAGAATGGGGGTATTTATAGGCTGGGCTCTCCAGTCACTGTAGGCCACTTGGTAGCCGCAAAAGCTAAAGTGAGCCGTTAAATCTACAGTTAGCCGCAAAAGCTACAGTGACCGGTGTGACCCTTCCTGACATGCCGCCATTCTGCCATTGCGCGTTGTATTACTCAGAGTTTGTGTGCTTCAGTTGGATGTCCTTGTGTTCCCTTGAATACTTTATTGTCTCCTGTCTCATAAAGCAAGATATTTTGTGCAAGTGTATTTTTGTAATGATATTTAGTGTCAAGTTGAGTAATTTTGGGAAAGATAATATCTTATGACATGTGTATGGAGTGATAAGGGCTGTGCTACGGGCGGGCACCTACCCGCGGGCGCGTACCCGACGAGTGGACCGTTTCCACAGCGGTACCTATCACATACCAACAAAGAAAAAGTAAATAGGAGAGATAGGGTATCAGATAAATGCATAGGAATATATGCCTCAGAAGTATACGCATATCATGAAGGCAAAGTTGATTGTGTATTTTGGGCACAAAATCGGTAACATATATTTTGAGAAAGTAGCAATAAAATCTATGTTATTTAGGTCGTTTTCCCATAGAAAAATCCACTAAGAAGTAAGAACAAGAAATGTTAAGTTAACTAATATTATATTTTAAAAAAATTTGTCAAGGATTCTTCTGGGATATGTGTTGTAACTGTTAAAAAAGAAAAAGAGAAAAGAAAAAGGTGGCAAAATTTGAAAATGGACAAACAAAAAGCTGGCCCAACAAAAAACAGCAAAAAAAATCTTTTGTAGTGACATGACAAGGAAATGAAAGCAAGCAGGAATAAGACAAGTTAACATAAAAAAGCCAAAAAGATGTAGACTTAGTCCGACGTGTCTCCCAAGAGCAACGCCAGCTCAGCTGCTCTTAACGTGTGTTACAAGAGCAATGCCATCTAAGCTCTCAACAACCCAACAAACTCCTGACTGATGTACAGTTAAAAGAGACACAAATTGGTAGGTGTGATACACACATGTACATGTACATACAATAATATTGTAGTATATTCTAATATCGGGGGAAGGTTAGAGGCTGGGTTCTTTGAAATCTCCGCAGCCGTAACGCTTTTATAACACTCTTTCCTCCAACTCTATTTGCCTTTTCTATTATTTCAACAGCCAAAACCCTAGTTCATCATTTCTTTGTGGGCCCGGTCGATTCATCGATCCGAAATGGCGACTTCTTCTCTTTTCCGATCTACCGTTTCGCCGGCCGTCCACGCCAGGTCTGAGCTCCGGTTGTCCGGTGTTCCCAAGGTCAATTCACTCTCTCCCGCCGCTGCTGTTAATAGCTTTTGTTTTCGAATTTAATTTGTTTCTTTTATTTGCCTTTTATATGTGTGTATGTTTGAATTGATATAATTAGAACCTGAAATGAAATGTAATTTAGCTGTGTTTCGAGACGGTTTTGAGATGTATTAATGCATTTTATTCTTTTCGGCAACGGAATGTAATGTTGTTTGTAGTTGAATAGAATTGCTTGATTAGGTGACTGTATTGTGTACAGAGTTTACATATCGTATCCTGATGATGTTTAATTTAATCTATCTTCTGCGTTTCGTGTATATGTTTTCACCTGAATGAAAATGTTTGTCATCTTAGTTGATTTGTTTAGAGCAGTCTGCCTGTCTGTGTTTCGTACTGTGATTAGTTCTTTTAACACACACTTAGATGGATTAATTAATTATGCCACCCAAATGGTTTAATTAAGCAACCGAAATGGATCAAATAGTTCAAATGGTCGAGAGTTTCTTCTAATGCTCGACAGAGACTTAATAGTATAAGCTGCTTAAGCCGATTAAGTGGTTGAAAGGGTCAAAACATCGAATCAATAGAGATTATTCTAATGCTTAGGCTGATGATTAATTGCTGGGTTAAGCAGGGCTATATTGAACAGTGCGAGAAATTTATCAGTGTTGAGAGCTTATTTGAACTTTAATGCTGTATTGATGTTTTGGTCCATATGCAACTTAACTCACACTAAATCTTTTAAAAGTAATTGTTATCTTTATCTGAATTTATTTACATGCTCACTTTATAAAAGCAAGCAAACTGTTATGTGTTTACTCAGGTGTCTTCTGTTAGTTTCTGTCGTGGTTCATTCAAGTCTCAGTCAAGCATCTTTGGTGCTTCTGTTCCTGGGAACTCATCATCATTGCAGTTAGGATGTTCTACAATCTGAATTCTTTTTTCATCATGCTTACTCTGATATCATCTTTTGTAATATATTCTTTCTTGTCTACCTCTTGCACATGGTTGCAGAAAATGTAGTTCTCGTAGTACCCAACCGATCCAAGCTACTGCCACCGAGTTGCCTCCCACAATTCAGAGTAAGATTTTGAGCTTGAATTTTTATTCTTGAAAGCTAGAAAATTAGAAATTTATGTATTCTAAATCTACTTAATTTACTTTTCAGCGTCAAAAACCGGCGGGAAGACAAAAATTGGAATCAACGGTATGTTTAGTGGGTCACCTATAATTCTTCTGTAGTTTCTGCCAATTTATTCGATGTTGAAACTTTTGATAGGACAAGGCAAAATTGTTATCTCAATCTGTACAGTATAATTAGATTCTCGTAATATATCCAACTACTACATATAAAGTACTTGCATTTTTCAGGTTTTGGAAGAATCGGAAGGCTGGTGTTACGAGTAGCAACTTTTAGAGATGATATTGATGTTGTAGCAGTCAATGATCCATTTGTCGATGCTAAATACATGGTAACCAATGGTCATCAGCTGGTGCCATTACCTAGTTTTGTTTTGCTAGATGATAACACTGTGATAAAGTTCTGGCTGACTTTGCATTTGATTCAAGTTATAGACATTTTTCAACCTGTAGCCTGAAAGTTAAACTTTGTTAACTTACCCAATTTGATATACATGCAATGCTGCAAGCCTGCAACGAGATTTGTCCGTAAGGATTTTTAGCTGTGATCAGTCTGATCATTATTAAGAGTAAGAGTAGACAAAGGGAGTAAAAAGAGACTGTACATTAACTATAGCTCTCTCTCTCTCTCCCTCACTGTTGTGTGTGCGTGTGCCCCCAGGACGATTTTTTCTAGCTATCGCTCCCTTCCCCACACGGTTTTTAAAATATCAAACAAATTATTGTGCTTCTAAAATGATTGAAATTAGCTGCTCCTGAAGAGCTCGTATGCTTATTTATTTATTTGTTTTTTCTTACTTATGATACAGGCATACATGTTTAAATATGATTCTACTCATGGAGTATATACAGGATCCATCAAAGTGTTAGACGAGTCCACTTTGGAAATTAATGGAAAGAAGATTAAGGTTACTAGCAAAAGGTGATATAGCTGCTCATGTCTCAATTTTATATAGCTGTCTAGTGCCCATTATTGGTTTTTTAACTCAAATGCACTACCTGATCTCTTCCAGGAACCCCGCAGAAATTCCATGGGGTGAATATGGGGCAGACTTTGTTGTTGAGTCTTCTGGGGTTTTCACAACAATTGAGAAGGCCTCTGAACACATAAAGGTGTGTACCGTACTCTCTCTCTCTCGAAAAATTGAGAAGTTCTCGAAAAAAATTTCTATTCCTATAAGAAGTTCGTTCGGGGACAAGTAGAATCTATTCATCACATTTTTCGATTAAATTTCTTGAATCTATATCTATGTCGAATTGATAGGTGTACATGTATCAATCAAACGAATTTTTTTTTGATCGGTTTTGAAACAATTCATTGCTAGACTTTCTAGATAAATCAATTTTATTATTATTATTCAAGAATAAGCCACTAGCCACTATGAAGGTACTGCATGGACTTATGTATATATACTTAAATATATAATATATGTACATGGATCCGTTTTATCCATAGAGTTACTAATTCAGTAATTGAATCAAAAGGGCCCTTTTAACTCAGCGGTAGAGTAACGCCATGGTAAGGCGTAAGTCATCGGTTCAAATCCGATAAAGGGGCTTTGGCTCTGTATTCAACTGAAATTTATTTAACTGTAATCTGTAGGGTGGTGCCAAGAAAGTCGTAATTTCAGCTCCATCAGCCGATGCTCCTATGTTTGTTGTTGGGGTTAATGAGAAAACATACAACCCAAACATGGATATCGTATCTAATGCTAGCTGCACAACCAATTGCCTGGCTCCTCTTGCCAAGGTTTGTTTACTAGAGATGCTTATATTTTTGTTTATTTACGCCACCTGTTTCTCGTATTATAATGTGAAAGATGCATTTTGATCAGTATCAACATTGTTGTAATTACTCTTAGTATCAAAACCAGGTCTTCTTCCTCGAAAGTACATATAGAAAAGGAAGATATATGTACATGAACATATTTCGTCTTGGTTGTAACAGTTGTGGAGTTTTTATATATTTTTTCACCATACCTTATTTTCTGTAGGTGGTTCATGAGGAGTTTGGCATCCTAGAAGGGTTGATGACTACCGTGCATGCAACTACAGGTCTTTCTCACACTGAGCCATGCATTACTTGTGGATTTTTTGCTATAAAATTCTTATCACAAAAAAGAAGAGGTCATGCATTACTCACCTATCACCTATGTTCTCATAATTCTGATTTAATTATTTCCATTACATGTGTTCAGCTACACAGAAGACCGTTGATGGTCCTTCCATGAAAGATTGGCGTGGAGGACGTGGTGCAGGGCAAAATATTATCCCTAGTTCAACTGGTGCTGCAAAGGTACAAGAATTTGTTATATTGATAAACTCTTTAGACCTTTTATATGACTCTTTTTATTATTTGAAATTGCAGGCTGTTGGTAAGGTGCTGCCAGAACTCAATGGAAAGCTTACTGGAATGGCTTTTCGTGTTCCGACAGCCAATGTTTCTGTTGTGGATTTAACTTGTCGACTTGAGAAGAGTGCTTCATATGAAGACATCAAAGCAGCAATAAAGTATTGTCTTCTTCGCCCTCCCCACTCCACCTCCACATAAGTATGTTCCCGTTTTCATAAGTTTTTGACCATTACTATTTATGATTCATACTGAAGGTATGCATCCGAGGGCCCACTTCATGGGATTCTTGGATACACTGATGAGGATGTAGTCTCAAATGATTTTGTTGGTGACTCAAGGTACCTATATTTTCCTCTCTCTGGATATAAATTTACCTTATAATTTTGCAATTTATTGCAAGGATGGAGATGCCTACTATATCTTTAACCAGTATTCTGTTATCAGACTTCCTATAAGGCGTTCATGGTCAGTCTGCTCTTCTTTTAGTTAATAGTATGTATTTTTAAACAATCAATAAATCTAAAAATTATATCAAGTCATGCTAGAATTGAGGACCTCGGTCACTTGGTATAGTGGTATCTAATTATCATCTATATACATACGTGGAATTTGCTTGCATCTGAAGTCAAAAACCTAGCTAAAAAGTTAGGAAGAACTTAGTCACTTGGCTGTGATTTGAGTTATGCAAATAGTGAGCAAGGAGTTCTCTATATTGATATATAGCTCTGCCCACAAATCTAGGCTCTGTTTGGTATTGGTGTTGCAGGCATTAAGAACAATTTTAATCCAAAAGTAGGTCCATAAGCTTTTGTTAAATTTAGATCTGCTTTTTCTAAATAATAAAAACGCTTTGTGCGCAAAAATTGCTGGTAGAGAAAGCTGGTTCCCATGCTTCTAAAACAAAAACTGTTTTTCAGGTTGTGCGACCAAAGTTATATGGCAGTAATGAATAACACCAAATAAGATTAATATATATCTTTAATTTATGTACCATATACTCATCTCCTATATATGAATATCTATATCCAATAAATAATACAACCTGCAAGATAATGTTGCATGTTTATCATTATTTGTAAATGTCTTCTCTTCTACCCTAATTCTGCCTATATTATTAATTTGTTATATATTGATAAATAGTATATTAATACCATATATACCAGTATGAAAGGACCGAGGACAATATTTCTTTATTGCACTTCGCTTTAACTCGAAATAAATGTGTTTATTTACAATAATGTTGTGTTTAGTTGGGATGAATAAAAATGGAGGGAATGGAATGAAATTTGAACTATAATATGTGTGGTTGTTCACATTTTTCATTCCTTCATTCCATTCCTAACAACCTAAACTAGAGCTTAAATCTCATATTTTGAGAAGGAAGGCTCCATTCCTCACCATACCCATTTCTTCGCAATTCCTATCATAACAAATTTGCACTCATTTATTTTTTCAAATCTTCCCTCGAACATCTGTTATTTACTAATGATTTCATTCATTCTTGAGAAATTACCATATATACTGTTTTTTATAGATTTATTTGCAAAAATGCGATCTTTCTAAGATCATTGCAAAATTACGTTCTTATCAAAGATCATTGCAAATTTACGTTCTTATCTCTTTCAGTGTCTTTTCTCTCAACAGTGTGTCTTGAGTTTCATTGTTTCATTATACACTTTATATACATACACGCACATGTATATACACACACATAGATCGATTACAAATCTTCATTTACATACACATCGACTTTGATTTTCAACGTCATTGTGTTTTACTCCTTGATTTTCTTGAAGATATGTGCACCTAGTTGTTTTTTGTAAATTTCACTGTTTTCTTTTTCTTCCCTTTCTTATCTAAGTCCGATTGGTATAGATATGATTGGACATGTATGTACGTGTAATTTTTTTGTTAATAAGTAATTTTGAATTTGATTGCTTTGAAATGATTTGAAGAGATCGTGTAAAGATGTTGCAACTGTTTGCTTTGATCCTAGTTAATTAATTGAAAATTTGTGATGTGTGTGAATCTCTGATCTGGTTGCAACCAGTTGATTTAGGTGTTTCATCTTCATTTTCATTTTTTTCTTGGTTGCTCGTTGTTGCTCTTGGTTGCAGTTGCATATGTGGTTGCGCAACAAGTTGCAAACCGTATTTTCGCAAATTATTTTTAGGAAATTTGTATTTTTTGCAATTTTTTCAGGAAAATCATATTTTTGCAAAATTGAAAATGTTTTTTTGCACAAACTTTTTCTATAGTAGGTATTTTTTAAAAATCCTCTTCATTCTTTTCCATTCCATTCTATTCTCCCCCAACCAAACACAACATAAAAGTATCCTATAAAAGAATAATATGTATCACAATCCATAGCTGTATATATTTGTTTTAAAAATAATGTACAATAAGGTAGTCATATTAGCAAACATAATTTCATATTTTTGAAAAGTTCTTAACATTTATATAATTCATTTGTTAAACTTTTAAAAAAAATTTAGTTATTTTATACAATTGTGACCAATATATGTATAATTCCATAAATATTATTGTACTCATGAACAACAGTTATAAAAATTATCTACCAAACACTTGGTTTTCAACTTTTATGTCACTAGTAACTTCACCAAACGACAATTTTTTAAAACATTTTTTCCCATACCTCAACAGTTTTCAACAGGAATCCTAGACTTATTGATAGTTCAACCTTTGTGCTCCATTCGTTAGAGAGTTAAGGAGAATAGAATGGAATTGTTTACAAAATTTAAGGGGAGGGGAAAGAAAGCATGCAAGAGTATGGAGTGAACAAAAATGCACGGGTAAATTTTCATGATGAAGTTTGTAAGGAAAATGAGAAGGATGGCCTGCTTGCTCATTCGCGGTGGCTACCACCTGAAAGTCGTCCCTCTGTATAAAGGGGCTTATATCCTCCATGACTTTCTTCTCTTTTGGAGTCTCGAGGACTTCATTTTGCTGCCAACCCTAGTCAACAAGCTGAAAAAGTCCTTTCTTCTTTCTCTAATAATGAATAAGGTCAGCTTAATAACTCAAACCTATACAAGGGGCTGGGAACCACAGTTTGTAAGGAAAATAATTTGGATAGATATGAAGTATTCTTTCTCAGAAGTTGGTGGGTTTGAGTGCTACTTTGGATTGTTAGGAATGAGATTGATGAAAGAATGAAAATTTTGAACATTTACCCATAAATAGTACAAATTTCATTCCATTCCCTCCCAATTTCATTCACCCCAACCTAACACGACATTGGTAGTGCTCTTGTATGGCTGTACATACTGTTTAGCTTTCTAGAACTACCAACTACTTATGTCCCTTTACCTCATTCTGTTCTTAACCAGGTCAAGTATATTTGATGCGCAAGCTGGGATGGGGCTGAGTTCTTCTTTCATGAAGCTTGTCTCCTGGTATGACAATGAATGGGGTTACAGGTACAGTTACTCTCCTGCATCAATCTCATGTTCAATCTAGCTCTTGATGCAATTGCTTGTAATAATCTATTGTCGATTTTATTCTCAGCAACCGGGTACTGGACCTGATAGAACACATGGCATTGGTAGCGGCTACCAACTAAAAATGATGGGAAGCTACTGGTGCTACAATTTTTTCGCTATAATTAGTGTGTCAAAGTAGAACTTAATATAGTGATCATTTTTGCATTTCAGTGACCTTGTTGATTGTTCTCATATATAAGATTAGAGACTCACATGTTGGAGCTTTCAAATAAGTACTATAAAGTAATAACTTCTTTCTGTTGATGCGTCTGTTATGTTCACTTAAATTTGCTTACCAGTTACCACCACCTTGCTATATATGTAACCAAGTTGGAATATATATGCAAGGCACATTCAATAGCTTGATAAGTGGGAACAAAAAAACCCAAGCCTGTATGAGCTCAAAAAATGTCCCAGATTTTGTAAGCAGATTTGGTAACATGTTTATCAGCTACTTGTGGCTACTACAAGATCTTCATGTTTAATCTCTATTTTTTTTAAAGGTAAATACAGTTAACAATACCTGGAATCAATTAGTGTATGTTCAGTGATGGGTGATTTGTATGGGGAACAGTTTTATCGGATTATGGTTTCCAGAAAACGGCCATCCATCATATCTCTGGAAATAGCATGTTGTGGAAAATAAGAATAAGACAGTCGGAAAATTAAGTTTGGTGATATGGATTCCATCAGGAGAATGTGTTTGGAAAATTATAAGTTTGGTGATATGGATTCAGTCAGGAGAATGTGTTTGAGCTAGTGAAGTATATTGTAGGTTATTAGTGTGATGAACTCCTTTGTTTTGACGAAAAATATTTTCTTCATTCCTCTCATTTTTTTACATATGAATAAAATATGGGGATATTATTAAGAAAAACGATTAATAGCATTTTCAGTAGCGATTAAGAGCATCTTAAGTGAAGGAGGGGTTGCTAACAAAGTTGTTCTCTTTTGACAAATCATCATATATATTAATTTTTTTTCTTTCATGTCAATTTTATCAACAATTACAAAAAATGACTCCAATAGCTTAGCATGTTTAAAAGTTGTCTATGTAGTTGGTCCAAATTATCACAATACAAATAATTTCTAAACAATAACAAGTATGGATAATATGCATATTTTGTATTTATTTTCGCAACACCTATCATAGTTTGTAGATGCTCCAAGTAATGGGACCAAAATATTTAAGATATAAAGTGAGTATTATGGAAAAAAGATGGTAATGTAGTTAACTTTAAATTTTTAGAACATGAAGAATTGAGAAAGGATAAAAAATAGACTAGACAAAAAAATATTAGACGGTCAGAATATATGCTTGTCATTTCGTTTATCATGTGAATGATGAAACCGAAGTAAATTTCGTTATAAATACCGCAACAGAAAGTCACCAAACCAAAAAAAAAAAAAAAAAATACTAAATACAGCAACAGAAAGTCACCAAACCAAAAAAAAAAAAAAAAAATACTTATCTCACGGTGATTATCTTATAGGGTTTTTGGGTATTAGTTTGATATGCCCCAAATTAATAAATCAATTATAAATAAATGTCCTATGATTAAATTTAACTCATATATAACTTATACACATATAATTATACATATATTTATATTAAATAAGCCTAAAAACATGTGTAGATGTAGATCGTACGACAATACCATAATTCATTTCGTAATTGTTGAGGTACAATATGTGGGTGGTCACAAAAGCAAGAAGTGGGGCGGCAACCATTACTGTGGCGGCCTCAGCCCTCACATTATTTGAGTATTAATCGATCACAGGTATATGTATTAGATTTAATGAAATGTAATTGATAAAGGAGGATAAAATTGTCTTTTGTAAATATGTGATTAATAAATTAATCATGGTTATACTTTAAAATGGGACATATTCATAATTTGGGATAGATTTGTAATTACAAATAAACATGGAACACAATTATAAATGACGTTTTAAAATGGGACATATTAGAAAATAACCCTATCTTATATATTCCATCCGTTCTATTCAATTCTAATATTTAACAACATTTAACACAAACAATTCGGTACATGTTTTAAAATGTATATAAAGGATAGTTCTATAATTTATTTTGTTAATTTTTTTTTTCTAAATAAAAATTTAAACATTAAATTTTTATTCAAAAGAATAAATATTTTTAAAATAATTAATGAAACTATATTTTATAAAAACTTTGAAATACGTGTCCAGAGACGGAACTAGAGGGGGGCACGGGGTGGCGGCCGTTCCCCCAAAAATTCTAAAATCCCAAAATTTTGTATATATGTAATTTAAAAATCTTTATTTAGTCCTCCCATTTTACAAAAATTTCATTCAGTCCTCTTATTTTTTTCAAAAATTTTCATTTAATCCTTATTTTTTTTACAAAAATCTTCATTTAGTCCCCTATTTTTTACAAAAATCTTCCTCTAATCCCCACTTTTTTACAAAAAAATTCTGATATGGAGTTTTCCAAGGACTGGAAAATTTGGTTCCGATAACCGGAAAATTTGACCTCCCAATATATATATATTCCTGGTTCGGTAGGTGTCGAATTCCCTATCCCAAGGATGGGACTGACTACTGAGAGCATGGGCATATGATATTTTTTTCTCATCATAAATCTTGATAAGGATACGTAGACTCCATAGGCCGGATAATGCTGAATTTTCGTGAACTAATTAAGTTATGGAAGGCTTTCATACAGATTATAAGTGATATGCTAAATTTTTGTGAACTAATTTAGTTATCGAAGGTTTTCATATAGATTATGTGTGAATAGAGATGCACACAAAGCCCTTCGGACCGGGCTTTATCCGGGCTTTAAAAAGCCCGGGCTTTTTAACAACCGGGCCGGGCCGGGCTTTTTCAAAAATCGGGCCGGGCCGGGTCGGGCTTTCTCTAAAATATGAGGCCCGTTTTAGGCCTTCGGGCCGGGCCGGGCCGGGCCGGGCTTTTTTCGGGCTTTTTTTTAAAAAAATTATATATATGTAATTTCTATATTTTTACAAATATTTCTCGATGATCCAACCGTACGGATGATAAGATATATCTAATTAAATGATATAAACAAATTTTCAAAAAATAAAAAATTAATTTGGTTGGAGATCTTAATAGAACATTACTATATTGTCTAGTACTCGTAACTAGTGCTCATCCCAGATTATTGTTTCTATATTTTTAAAAATATTTCTCGACGATCCAACCGTACGGATGTCAAGATATATCTAATTAAATGATATTCCCAAATTTTCAAAAAATAAAAAATTAATTTGGTTGAAGATCTTAATAGAACACTACTATATTGTCTAGTACTCGTAACTAGTGCTTCATCCCAGATTATTGTTTCTATATTTTTAAAAATATTTCTCGACGATCCAACCGTACGGATGATAAGATATATCTAATTAAATGATATAACCAAATTTTCAAAAAATAAAAAATTAATTTGGTTGAAGATCTTAATAGAACACTACTATATTGTCTAGTACTCGTAACTAGTGCTTCATCCCAGATTATTGTTTCTATATTTTTAAAAATATTTCTCGACGATCCAACCGTACGGATGATAAGATATATCTAATTAAATGATATAACCAAATTTTCAAAAAATAAAAAATTAATTTGGTTGAAGATCTTAATAGAACACTACTATATTGTCTAGTACTCGTAACTAGTGCTTCATCCCAGATTATTGTTTCTATATTTTTAAAAATATTTCTCGACGATCCAACCGTACGGATGATAAGATATATCTAATTAAATGATATAACCAAATTTTCAAAAAATAAAAAATTAATTTGGTTGGAGATCTTAATAGAACATTACTATATTGTCTAGTACTCCTAACTAGTGTTTCATCCCAGATTACTGTTTCTATATTTTTAAAAATATTTCTCGACGATCCAACCGTACAGATGTCAAGATATATCTAATTAAATGATATTCCCAAATTTTCAAAAAATAAAAAATTAATTTGGTTGAAGATTATAAGTTAAATTAATAAAATAAAAATTTTATCCGGGCTTTATCTGGGCTTCGGGCCGGGCTTTATCCGGGCCGGGCTTTAACCGGGCTTCGGACCGGGCTTTATCCGGGCTTTTTAAAAGCCCGGGCTTTATCCGGGCTTTTTAAAAGCCCGGGCTTTTAACCGGGCTTTTCGGGCTTCGGGCCGGGCCGGGCTTCGTGAAAAATAGAGGGCCCATTTTAGGCCTCCGGGCCGGGCCAAACCGGGCCGGGCTTTTTTCGGGCCGGGCTTTTCGGGCTTTTTTTCGGGCCGGATCGGGCCGGGTTTCGGGCTTCAGGCTTTTTGAACATCTCTACTGTGTGATATGCTGAATTTTTGTGAAGTAATTTAGCTAATGAAGGCTTTCATACAGATTATATGTGATCGACCATGTGAAATTAGCACAGCGATAGAAACGTATTGCATTTGAACTCAATCTCGTAATTTTAAAAAAGAAAGAAGATAGACTACTATATATTTAACTTTGTATAAAGTGGGAAGATATTTAGTTGTCTTTTCTTCTGCCGCGACACAAGTGGATATACAACTACAAGTACTATTTATTTGGTACACAAATGTTGTTATTGCCTTTCGAATGAATGGAATCCCACTATCTTTGTTTTTTGCAGGTTAGTGTGATCTTACAAGTCACCCATACACTTACTTTATCGAGACGTGACGAGTGCCCTTTTTCTAGTACAAGGTTTGATGAGACGAGCCCAATCGAGTCAGTCGGGATAAACGTAACAAGGCAAATCAAACCGATAATGTAATTTATTAATGTTGATATTTTGTAAACGATAATATCATATTTATTGTTGCGCGCACGTAAACGAATCAGAAGAATGAACCAGTACAACTACAATATTTTCAAAGTCATCGGAAAAACGCCCGGTGTGACTAAATTCCACTCATAACAATTTATGCATGGGGGCTCAAGTAGGGGTGCCCATAAATCGATCAAACCGATTAAATCGACCCAACCCGTCCTTATTTTTAGCCGATCCAACCCGATATTATTTAAATCGAACATTGAATGGGTTAAATATTAAAAAAACTGAATTAAATGGGTTGGGTTAGGGTTTTGATAATTTTAACCCAATCCGACCCGATATATATTATGCACTAATGAGCCATATTACTAATTTACTACTTGACTTAAAGTTACGATTCTTTGGATATATTATTACATGTTTCACACTAAAATTATGAATTAAAGATATTTAATACAATGATGTTCTACTTATGTGTAACGTAATTTAGTTTTGTAGATTGTAACCAACAAATATAAATATGTGTTGCACTAATTTCTACTTTATATTTAACCCGATCAACCCGATCAAGCCGAACAAACCCAACCCGACTTTAGTAAAATTTACGATGGATTTGAATTTTATAAATCCGAACTAATTGGATTGGGTTACTAATTACTTGTAACCGACCCTACCCGACCCGACCCGACCCGTGGGCAGCCTAGGCTCAAGTGTCCAACTCTTAATTCTGTGAGAGACAAGGTAAGGACCAAATAAACTAGACATCCTTGGTACATGATAAATGCCTTTTGTTCTTCGATTTTCAGCCGTTTCATATTGTTTTCCTCCACTATGGTTAGGATTGCAATTCTCTTAAAAAAAAAAAGAATATTAGCACCAAAGTAGCAAATTTGAATATTAGCACCAAAGTAGCAAATTCGAATATATTAAGGATAAAGAGAATCTACCAGATACGGCTCTTTATTTATGCGGCTTAAAATCATGTATTTATCAATTATTTATAAATCTAACCATTCCGATGAAAATTTTATACAAATATAAGTAAATGTGCAAAATTTTATAAATTTTATCCTTTAAAAATACATTAATTTAACATGGTATTTTATATATGGTTTACAATATGAATGTAACGGCTCAGATTTTATATCATTTTTTGATTAAAAATTATATCATATACAAAATTAATTTCTATGTAATTTTGTGTACCCAATAATTTTTGCGTAATCTTTCAGTCTGTACAGTTGAATTTTCGTGAAAACTATTGAAAACCTGAACTTGAAACCGCATAGGTAGAAAATTTTTCTACCATATCAGGTAAATTATCTTTACCTTATTATTAAATTCGAATTCGATTCCTTGCAATTATATAATTATTATACTCTTTATTAATAAATAAAATCATGTTTAAATCAAACATCGTAGTAATGAATTACAAAAATATCAAATTGGTCATAATTAAACTCGGATTCAATTACTTACCACGATATAATTATAGATAAAATTATTAAAATACTCATATTTGAGCATGTCTGACCCTATTTACTGACGGGACATGTCAAATCGTGTACCGTGATATGAGGGGTAATACGGTATTTCATCTTCCGTAATAGTGCATCATACGGTACACGGTGTAACGTGTTCAGTGTAACACGGTGTACTGTGTCTCGTATTAGGCGGGTGCGCAGTACAAACACGGTTATCATGCATAACACGGAAGATCGTGTTCCGTATCCAGTTAATACGATAGACCGTGTAACGTATTCAGCTAATACGGAGGCCGAAACTCCGTATCCCGTCGGTATTTCGGGTCATTTTTTCCAAAATCAGTATTTTGGACCACTTGATCCCAAAAATTATTATTTTGGGCCATCACCCATAATTATATACAGTATAATTTATTTATTTTATTTTATTTTTTCGACTATATCCTGGGTTCGATTTCCTATTATTACATAACTAAATAATATTTGTTTATTTACATTTTCATCCTAATTTCAATTTTAGTCCATATTCATATAATATTCAATAATTATATTTTTTATTAGCAATATTATAATGTTTAATATTTTAGTCTCCGCACAGATTATCGACCAATAATAATTATATGACAACAATAAAAAAAAACCACACATCATGGTATTTTAAGTTTTTTTCCGAATAATTTTATAAACCCATTGATGAATATAAGTATATAAAATAACATGCCTAAAAACAAATTTATAAAACACATGTAAAATAGGCTCAAAATACCGCAAAACTATTTTGGGTATTTACCATAAATACCCAATTTTCAAAGTTTTTTTTACGATTTTATTATTTTCTCAAAGTATTTGCAAAAATATTTTTTTAAAAAAATATTTTGCGAAAATAGAAATTTTTATAAAATATTTGTAAAAATACGTTCTGCAACCAAATAAACTAGATGCAACCGGTTGACAGGCTTTAGCTGATTTTATTTGAATTTGGGAGCAGATTGCAGATATAGTTGTAAACAGTTGTGTTGTGGAACGAAATATAGGGTGTATTTACTGCGTATTTAATGCTAAGGTTTATGAGAGCTTCGAGCTTTAATGGCTGATCAAGTGTTTCGTGACTTAACTCGGGTTCTCACAAGATGCCTACGTATCTTGCAAATATCAAGAATCAAGCCAAAAAACGTAGTTCTAGATGTGAAGGAACAGGTCCTTATATAGCTGTTGAAAACCCTAGAATTAGAGTTGAAATAGGAGACTTGGTGAGCAAGTTATTCAGTTGGCCCAATTCTAGAGCCTTCCAAGAGATAAGGAGATAAGTATTGAAGGTGTATGCCTTGGAGGCTACTCCTAGTATGATTTAGTTTCCTTTTCAGACTCAATCTTGAAGACTGAAACTGGCTGATTTATTAATTACGAATTTATTATCATAAATAAGGTTTTGGGCCTCACTAAAGGGCTTTAACCTTGGACCAATCTAGGCTTATTAAATACCACATTAAATGTATTTTTAGGGTTTACTTTTAGCCCATATCATTTGCCCCCCAACTTCTAGGAAAACTGATCAGGTTTTCCTTGAAGTTATTACGGCCTCATTCGAGACTTGGGTCAGGGTTTATCTTTAATATTGTTTTGATGTAAAGCGTGGAGCGACCGACGCGTATACAACGACATTAGATTATGACAACAATATTGAACGATGCTAGACGGCACTAAACGTCACTAAACGCTACTAAACAGCCTTAAACGACGTTTAAACGATGTTAAACGACGCTAAACGGCGCTAAACGGCACTAAACGGCACTAAACGTTACTAAACAGTCTTAAACGACGTTTAAACGATGTTAAACGACGCTAACGGCGTTAAACGGTGCTAAACGGCACTAAACGGCACTAAACGGCGCTAAACGGCACTAATTATCACTAATTTGAAAATATTAAATTGCGCTTCGAGCATAAAATTATTTTTCCATATTGTTGGAATTTTAATCTCCAACTTTTTTCAGAAAAAATATTATTATTTTTTCTCTTTTTTTTTCCGACCTGAAACGAGGTTGTGTAAGGCCTGAGAATTGCCCAGGTCGTGTAAGAACCGACCTCAACTCACGAGGTGGTTCCAGGTCGTGTAAGGGCATCATACGGAGCAGGTCGTGGCATTTTCGACCTCAATTCACGAGGTGAATCGAGGTCGTGTAGGGGCAACAGATGAGGCTCGTCGTCAATCCTACGACCTCACTTCACGAGGTAAATAGAGGTCGTCCATGGTTCCAAAAACGGCCTGGTCGTGAGAACCTTGACCTCATCTCTCGGCGTGGAACGAGTTCGTGTAAGGACGCCAGAATGAGGAGGTCCTGAGACCTGCGACCTCAATCTACGAAGTGGATCGAGGTTGTGTAAGGACACCAAAAGGGCCTCGTCGAGCTGACTACGACCTCAATCTACGAGGTGATTTGAGTTCGCGTATGGTCTTTAAAACTGTCGGGTCGCGAGGTCTACGATCTCAATCTTCGAACAGAATTGAGGTCGTGTAAGGACCATTGTTTTAAGTGCTCGTTAGCTTTACGAGCTCATCATGCGAGGTGAATCGAGGTCGTGTAAGGACCAGGATAAGGCCTCGTCGTTTTAACTACGACCTCACTTCACGAGGTGGATCGAGGTCGTGTAAGGACCAGGATAAGGCCTCGTCGTTTTAACTACGACTTCACTTCACGAGGTGGATCGACGTCGTTGGAGTCATATCATTTTTATTTCAATTTTAGTTTTATTTATTTAGGAAATTCTCGATCCTTCTAGATCCTTCTATAAGCTTCCAGATTCTGGGCCTTGGTTTGGGCCTGTGGGCCGTAATCGGCTATAACCTGTTACACAACATTCAAACCGGCTAAATGACCGGCTGTGTTGAGTATAAAAGAGTGAGAAGTGAACTCATTTCTCACTTCACTCAAACTTTTCACTAAAATTTCTCTCTAGAGCTCCTAGTTTCAAGTAGTTTCCGGTGTGTTTTTCCGGTGAAGCTCCTTCCCTCACGGTGGTTTCTGGGTTTCCTTTTTGAAGATCATCTTTGAAGCTTTCATCCCAAGCATCAATGGAAGATGATAGAGAAGCTAGGAGGTTGAGCAAGATGAGTGCATCATCGCGAGGTACCTCTTTCCCTCCTATACGTTCCAAATATACTTCCTTGATAGACATGATTAATCAAAGAGGAGATGAATATCCCTCTGTATCTGCATTAGATTCTTATAATCATCATTCGAGATTTTTTGATGCTGAGAAAATCAAAAAATTCAACAAACTCTTCAATTTTCGTTCCCCCTTAAAATTAGTCCCAGCTGAACCAGGGGATCGTTCTTGTCATTGGAAGCCCCATGCCTTGTGCATATACAAGGATGCTATCATGGCTGGGCTTCGTTTTCCTTTCCATGATTTCATCCCTACCTTGTTGGCGGATGTTCAAATAAACCCCTTGTCAGCTAGTTCCAAACGCTTGGAGGGCCATCTTTGCTTCATGGTCCTTTGTTTAAAAAACAACTTTCCACTATCTGTTTCTCTTTTTTGGAAGATTTTTCAATTTAAGAATAGTGCAATCACTTATCCTGGCTGGGTATATATCAGCCTTCGTGCTACGATCCCAAATATCTACGATCCCTCTTCAATTCCCGATAGTAACCCTAAATAGAAAGAGGAGTTCATGTACCTTGTATGGGAGGGGGGTGATTGGGGCACCCTCTTTCGCAGCTCCTTTGGGAAGGTAACTGATGGGAATTCAGATGACATCGAGCTAACTGATGCCGAAAGAGCTGCTTTCAACACCCTTACCGCCGACAAAGGGGAAACTCACTTCTTCACTCTCCTTGAGGAATTTTCCCTCAAGTCTGTGGGTCTTTCTTCTGCTACTGATAAGGGTAAACCCCTCCATTCTTTTACCTAGTTTTTCATTCATTTTGCATGTTACGTTTCATTTGTTACTAATCTTGTCTTTTGATTTTTCAGCTGCGAGGGCCATTAATGAGCTCCAGGAACATTTGGCTGGGGAAACTCCCCGTATGAAGAGGAGAAGAGCTACAAAGGACCCTAGGGGACAGCCCGGAGAGCCTGCCTTTCTAAGGCCTCATGATGCTGCTGATGTAGAAGAGGTCAGTGGGGCTGCCTCCTCTGCTAAGAGTTCTGTTTTCCGTCCTGCTTGGGGCATCAGAAAACAGGACTCGGTTGTAGGTAGCACCAAACACTCCAAGGATTGGTCCTACCACTCAATCACCCCTGCTGATTATCGCGATATTGTCGTTTCCCGCGAGTTGGAGGGTGTTGAGCTAATGGGTGCTCAGGCTCTTGCCACCGTAAGTATTTGTTTTTACCTTGTTATCTTAGATTTTTACTTCTTGCCTATTTTTAACTTGTTGTTTTTCAGGGCAACACCTATTTCCAGGCAGCCATGCATCATGCCAAGTCTTGGCGAACTCAGGCTGGGACTCACAAGAAGGATCTTGACCAGTCGAGGGCCCAAGTTACAGGCTTGGAAGAGAAGTTGAAGGCGAAGGAGGAGGAGTTGGAGAAAGCCTGTGGCAGCATTGCTGAGCTTCGCCAGGGCAAGGAGGATATCATAGATGATTATATGGACTCCGAGGACTTTCAGAGGCTTATGGCTAAGCATGATGATCTTATCTATCCAGCCAACTACTTTAGTGGCTGGAAGGGGGCACTAGATGCTGTTGGAGCTGGCCCGTTGGAGCTGGCCAAGTTGATGGAGTCTCAGAGAATCACCCCCATGAAGGAGGATGAGGAGGAAGAGGAGGAAGGGGAGGATGCTACTGACAGGATTTTGAACCCTGCTCGCTCCCCTCTCCGTGATAAATCTAGCGGTTCAGTTGCTGGGGATTCTACTACCCATACCAGCACTGACAGAGATTCTCCTGCTAGGAGTACTGGGAAGACTAAGGCACCTTGATTTTATTTATGTTGGCCCTGCGTGGCATGTCTTTTGATGTTTTGCTTTATTTAAATTAGCAACCTCGAAACTATAGCCTCCGGGCTTTGCTTATTTGATTTATGCATTTTCTGGTTTTTCTTTCTATTTGGTTGCTTTGCCTTTTGTGTTTTGGCTTACTTTAGCTAGCAATTCTAAATATGCTTTTGACACATAACAGACATAAAACAACAACTAAAGGAGGAGAAAACCAAATTGCATTAAAACTTGAAATGGGCCTAGCCCTTACATAATACTCTACTTCCTACTCAGAGTTTAAAAAACTCCAAAATGGTTTCGTCGACCTTATTTCTACTTTCCTAATAGATATAAGCTACGTCCTTCATAGGATAATCAAACATAATAGACCTTGAGATTCGATGCATGCCAAGTGCGAGGCACATCGATTCCTTCCAGAGTCTCCAACTTGTATGATCCTCGACCCAGTGTGCTTTTGACCCGATATGGGCCTTCCCAATTTGGTGCCAGCTTTCCTTTTTGTCCAACCCCGGATGCTTCAATCTTTCTGAGCACTAAGTCTCCTTGACGGAAGAACCTTTCTTTCACCATTAGGTTGTAGTAGAAGGAAGCTTTCTTCTGATGCTCTGTATTCCTAGCATGGGCTTCATCCCTTACTTCGTCGATCAGGTCGAGGGCTAATCTCATCCCTTCCTCATTGGTGTCTGGTTCAAAGGCCTCCACCCGTGGAGATACATGCATGATTTCCACGGGTACCACAGCTTCAGCCCCGTAGGCTAACATGAATGGAGTTGCTCCAGTAGTCACCTTGCATGTGGTTCGGTATGCCCAGAGTATGGGTAGTAACTCATCCACCCAAGTATTTCTGGAGCGTTCTACTCTTTTCTTCAGTCCATCGAGGATGATTCGGTTGGCAACCTCAGCTTGACCATTAGCTTGAGGGTGGGCAACTGAGGTGAATCGAAGCTCAATCCCATTCTCTTCACAATAGTCTTTGAACTCTTTGTTGTTAAATTGTAAACCATTGTCCGTAACGAGGATTCGTGGTATTCCGTATCTGCACATGACATTCTCCCAGAAGAATTGCATGATTTGCTTGGTTGTGATTTTAGCCAAAGGTTTGGCCTCAATCCACTTCGTGAAGTAGTCAATGGCTACAACTAGAAACTTCCTTTGAGCAGTGGCCATAGGAAAGGGCCCAAGAATGTCCATCCCCCACATAGCAAATGGGATGGGGGAGCTAATGGATGTCAACATCTCTGGTGGTTGTCTAACTACTGGTGCATGTTTCTGGCACCGATCACACTTTTTCACATACTCTTTGGCATCAGCCATCATCTCAGGCCAATAGAATCCAAGCCTGACTATCTTGTGAGCTAGGGCCCTGGCCCCCAAGTGTTGTCCGCAAATTCCCTCATGGACCTCCTCAATAGCTGATTTGGCCTCTTCAGGCCTTAAACACCTTAGATACGGAATCACAAAAGATTTTTTGTAGAGTATCCCCTCAATCAGAGCATACCTCAGTGCTCTCATAGATAATTTTCCTGCCTCCATGGCATTAGTCGGGAGCCAACCAGTCTCGAGATGTGCTTTTATGGGATCTATCCAACATTCCCTCACTCCAATAGGTGCGATTAACTTTGAATCGATGGTAGGGGTTCTCAGAACTTGGAAGTAGACACTTCCAGAGTAATTCTCTATCTCAGAGGAGGCAAACTTAGATAAGGCATCAGCCTTGGTGTTTTCCTCCCTCGGAATGTGCTCAATGTAGCACTCGTCAAATTGAGTAATTATTGCCTTCACAAGCCTTAAGTATTTAGCCATGGTTTCATCCCTCGCCTCAAACTCTCCATTGACTTGAGCCACAACCAATCTTGAATCTCCACAAACTTTAAGATTTTTGACCCTTAGGGCTCCTGCTAAGCCAAGTCCAGCTATCAGAGCTTCATATTCTACCTCATTATTGGTTGTTAGAAAGTCTAACTTCAGGGCGTATTCAATCATGAATCCATCGGGACTTTGTAAGACAAGACCTGCGCCACTTGTTTTTGTTTTTGATGCCCCATCAAAATAGAGCATCCACAATTCCTTCTCTTCTATTATGGGTTCCTTGTCTTCCTTATTGCCTTCTTGAGGTATCTCCTGTCCCCCGACTTCTTGGTTGTCAATGGTACATTCAACCACGAAGTCAGCAAGTGCCTGAGCTTTGATGGCCGTCCTCGGCTTGTACTTAATATCGAATTCTCCCAACTCAATTGCCCACTTGATGAGCCTACCACTGGCCTTAGGGCTGTGCAAAATATTTCTCAACGGCTGTCCTGTAAGGACCTCAATCTCATGTGCCTGAAAATAGGGCCTTAGTTTCCTGGAAGCAGTTACCAATGCTAAAGCAAACTTCTCAATAGTGGAATAGTTCAACTCTGCTCCATGTAAAACTTTACTCACATAGTATACGGGTTTCTTAACCTTGTTTTCCTCCTTTACCAGCACCGCACTCACAGCTTGTCCTGAAATAGCCAAGTAAAGATAAAGGATTTCTCCCATACTTGGCTTGGCCAACAGCGGGGCCTCAGACATATACTTCTTCACCTGCTTAAAGGCCTCTTGGCTTTCTTCAGTCCACTCAAAGTTTTTTACCTTCTTCAAAGTTTTAAAGAACGGCAAACACTTGTCCCCGGATTTGGAGATGAACCTCCCTAACGCAGCAATCCTCCCAGTTAACTTCTGTACATCCCTTATAGAACGTGGTGGTTCCATGTCCAAAATAGCCTTGATTTTGTCGAAGTTGGCCTCAATTCCCCGTTTTGAGACCATAAGACCCAAAAATTTTCCAGACCCAACACCAAAAGCACACTTGGCCGGATTCAACATCATCTTATGGTGCCTCAGCACTTCAAATGCCTCACGTAGGTGTTCAATGTGATCTGCCATGTGTAGGATTTTCACCAGCATATCATCCACATAAACCTCCATAGTCTTTCCAATGAGATGAGCGAAGATCTTGTTTACCAACCTCTGATAGGTAGCTCCTGCATTTTTCAGTCCGAAAGCCATGACCAAGTAACAATACACACCGAAGTCGGTGATGAACGATACCTTTGGAATATCATCCTTATGCATCTTGATTTGATTATAGCCACTAAAGCCATCCATGAAGCTTAACATCTCATGCCCAGCCGTGGCATCTATCAGCGTATCGATCCTTGGCAAGGGAAAACAGTCCTTTGGGCATGCGTCGTTCAAATCAGTGAAGTCTATGCACATCCTCCACTTTCCATTAGCCTTCTTGACCATTACAGGATTGGCCAACCATTCCGGGAATTGGATTTCCTCGATGAACCCTGCCTCTAGGAGTTTGTCAACCTCCTGTTTTATGGCTTTTTGCCTCTCAGGTGCAAAATTCCTCTTCTTTTGTTTCACTGTCTTCCAGTTTGGATCCACATTCAGGCTGTGTGTTATCAATTGGGGATCTATCCCTGGCATGTCAGCTGTTGTCCATGCGAAGACATCACTATTGTCTTGCAAAAAGGAGATCAATTTGCTCTTCAAGGGGTCTTTCAAAGATGCCCCAATGTAAGTAACCTTCTCAGAATATCCCAGCTCCAAAGGTATGGGAAGCAATTCCTCTGCTGGTTTTCCTCTACGCTCTTCATTCTCCCGAACATCCATATCTTCGATTGGGAGAACCTGCCCCCCGGTTCCATCCGGCCTTAGTGCGGCCACATAACAACTCCTTGCCATCTTTTGATCCCCTTTCTCTTCTCCTACTCCATTTCTGGTTGGGAACTTAACCTTTAGATGATAGGTAGAGGCAACCGCCTTGAAAGCATGTAGTCCCGTCCTACCTAGGATAGCATTGTACGTGGATGTAGCTTTGATAACCAAGAAATTTAACATCTGAGTTGCCTCCCGTGGTTCCTGCCCTATAGTCATGGGTAGCTGAATTGTTCCCTCGACCTTCGACTCTACTCCGTTGAATCCATATATGGGCATGTTTGACGGCATCAACTGAGACTCGGCATATCCCATTTTTAAGAAGGCATCATGAAACAAGATGTCCACCGATGCTCCATTGTCGATCAAGACCCTCTTTACTTGGGAATTGCCTATCACAGGTGAGATAATCAGGGGGTCATCATGGGGAAACTTCACCCCTTCAAGGTCCGAATCATCGAATCCAATCGAGACTTCTATCTTTGCACGTTTTGGTGCTTCCCCTACAATGTGCATTACTTCTCGCGTATACGCCTTTCTAGAATTTCTACTTGTCCCGACCGCTGTCGGGCCACCGAAGATCATGTTGATTACTGGCCCCCGGGGCTGCTGATTGTGATTACGATCCTCATCTTTCCTATCATAATCCCGCCTTGGGTTTCCCCGATCCCCATCTTTGCAGAATTTATTTAATTTTCCCCTGCGAATCAAGAACTCAATTTCATCCTTCAATTGTCTACATTCGTCGGTATCGTGACCCACATCCTTATGGAACCGACAGTACTGATTCTTGTTTGTTTTCTCAGGATCAGTCCTTAGTGGCTTCGGCCATCTCACATCCCTGTCTTTTTCTATCTCCATCAGGATTTGACTTCTTGGAGTATTCAGTCTTGCGTATTCCGTAAACCTTTGCCCGGGACTCCCCTTTTTAGGGGCTGAATCAGAGTCCCTGCCCGTGCGCGGGTACTTATCTTTGGCATCATATTCCTGTTCCGACTTTCGCTTCTTAGAGTTGTCACCGTTTCCGCTGTTCCCCGTTCCTGGATCTTTCTTCAGACTATCCTCTGCCTTGATGTACTTGCTCGCCCTTTGCTGGAGCTCAACCATATTTTCAGGGGGATGCTTAGCCAATGACATTTTGAAATAAACATTCGAAGTTCCATTCTGCAATGCCACCATGGCTACCTTGTTTTCCAGGTTTGTAATGTTGAGTGTTTCCTTTGTGAATCGCTTGAGATAGTCTCTGAGATTTTCATTCTTTCCTTGTATCACAGTCATGAGAGATGCGGAATCTTTCTCATGAATTCTTCCTCCTATGAACTGGCTGACAAAAGCATTGCTTAGTTCTTTGAAGGAGGCAATGGAGTTTGGTGGTAGGCAGCTGTACCAACGTTGTGCCATGCCCGCTAATGTTTGGGGAAACGCCCTACACTTCAAGGCGTCACTGGCGGGTTGTAACAGCAATGCGTTAGAGAACGTCCTTACATGATTAGCGGGATCTCCCGTTCCATCGTAAACCTTTATGGTAGGCATCTTGAACTTCCGTGATATATGCGCATTCATTACCTCCTCAGTGAATGGAGGGGTTGGATCATCAGGATCTCCAAGTTGCATCAAGTCTTCAGGATTGCCTCTGGGGGTTTCGACCCTCGTGGTTCTACCTCTAGGGACTTCGATCCTTCTCTCTCTCCTTCGGGTGCTTTCCAAATCAACAAAAGGAATGTCTTCTCCCGTCACTGGTGGGGGTCGATTTTGATTCTGTCTTCGCTGTTCCCTTTCTATGTCCTCCTTTAATTTTTGGATCTTGGCCTCGTGAGCCTTGATTTTTTCAGCAGCCGTTAAGGGAGGTCGGTCATGGGTTCTTCGGCGTCCAACAGGTTCCTTACTTGGACGACGTCTTCTCGGGGCTTCATCCCTATCTTCTTCCGAGGATGAATCATCAGAATACGGGCCTGAGTAGTCATAGTATTGCTTGCCTTGATTGGGTCCTAAACCCCTGATGTAAGGTGGATTGTACAGCTCGTGTATCTGGAGGGCGTGACCACTCGGTCGGCCTGATACGGGGGATAATTAGGCAACCCATATAGCGGGTTCGTACTTGCGGGGATCACTGTAGTAGAGATCTGAGCGGTGGGTGGAGCGGACTGCCCTCCGAGAGGGGCGACCACCATCTGAAGGGGATTCGTCCCTTGGGTGGTGGGATTCGTGATCAGGGGTAACGACTCATGAGGTTGTGCTTCAGTTCCTTGTGGCTGAGTGATCAGCGGTTGAGAATTCGCCCCTGGGGGCACTTGTTCCCCAATCGGGGGTGCGGTGGTGTTAGTGATGGTTTCAGAAAGTGTTGGTGTTCTCCGGGTGGTAACCATGGTTGATATCTTCTTCCCACAGACGGCGCCAAATGTTGTGGAACGAAATATAGGGTGTATTTACTGCGTATTTAATGCTAAGGTTTATGAGAGCTTCGAGTTTTAATGGTTGATCAAGTGTTTCGTGACTTAACTCGGGTCCTCACTAGATGCCTACGTATCTTGCAAATATCAAGAATCAAGCCAAAAAGCGTAGTTCTAGATGTGAAGGAACAGGTCCTTATATAGGTGTTGAAAACCCTAGAATTAGAGTTGAAATAGGAGACTTGGTGGGCAAGTTATTCAGTTGGCCCAATTCTAGAGCCTTCCAAGAGATAAGGAGATAAGTATTGAAGGTGTATGCCTTGGAGGCTACTCCTAGTATGATTTAGTTTTCTTTTCAGACTCAATCTTGAAGACTGAAACTGGCTGATTTATTAATTACGAATTTATTATCATAAATAAGGTTTTGGGCCTCACTAAAGGGCTTTAACCTTGGACCAATCTAGGCTTATTAAATACCACATTAAATGTATTTTTAGGGTTTACTTTTAGCCCATATCAAGTTGCATTTGATTAATTTGGTTGCAGAATGTATGTTTGCAAAAAAAATTATGAGCTTGTATATTTATGAAAAAACCCTCAACTATTTTTGTATGCATTGTAGAGACATTAAAAATAAGAACTAGCTTCAATACCCGTGAAAGACACGGGAATATTCTAATTTGATTAAATTATTTTTTGCTAATTTTGTTTGCTGTATTTGTGTATTGACGGTTCGATATTTGATGCATTTTACATTACATATTAGAAAAATTTGTTATGATGATGTACAATTTTCGATTTATTGTGACTTTATTTCACCATAATTTAGTATGATCTTATCAATGAAAATTGTGTTGCGGCTATTAAGTCTGTATAGTTTATATTTTTTCCATCTCTAAGTTGGCAATGTCATCTGAATAATTGTAAAAAGCGAGTATGACCTGAAGTGCAATTTTAATCCTCGTTATAATTTTCACCACATTTTAGATATGAGTGACATGGGAGACTCGATAAATTTTGCTAGTTTCATGCTCTATAATCCCTGCTATATAAAAACAAAAAAGCACCATACCCAAACAACTCGTGCAATTTTTGATTTTGAAATAGGACCACAAATGACAAAGATTCGAAGAATTTACTAAGGCTTCACAATACTAAGGCCCCGTTTGACAAATTTTAAATCGACTTATAAGTTACTTATTTCGAAAAAAAATTTGTATTTACTTACTTGTTTAGAGAAAAATGTGTATAGGGAGTTTAATATTCGTTATTTTGCAAAAATAAGTTAATTATTTTGGAAAAAAGTACATATTTACCTACTTTTTTCCAGAATAAGTAAATAATTTCTGAGAAATAAGATTTTTTAAATGGGGCCGAAGTGTTTTTGCAAATAATTAGATTAATGAGATTTCTTTTTTCTAATAAACGACCCTCTAAATATTCTATAAATATTTACTTTCAATTTTTTACTTTTACATTAAATAAAATGATACAAGTTTTATTAATAGAATAAATATATGATTCTTGTATGTGTATAGAGATATATAAAATTATATAAAATTTATTTGGCACAGATATGTGAATAATATGGGGCACCTGAGCGAAATAATTATTTTTTCTTGATTTTTTTAAACAACATTGCTGCATAAAATTAATGTATTCTAATATTTAACGAAATAGGTATTTGGTATAGCGGTTGTAGTGGTGAACTAAATTTATTAAAATTATGATATAAAAGTTAATTGACACATGATATGTGAATAATATGGGACACCTGAGCGAAACAATTATATTTTCTTGATTTTTTTTTTAAAAAATACCGCTAGACAAAATTAATGAATTCTAATATTTAACCAATTAGGCATCTGGGTGAATTAAATTTATTAAAATTATGAATTAGATGCCATGGTAATGTTTCCGTGTAATGAATATGTGGACGTCATTCGCAACGATTATTGCCTATATATAAGGTTTCATAGGTGTTTGTTTCAACGTTTCAGAAACTGCCTTCTCTGTTATTTATATTTTCTGTTACAAATACTTGTTAACAAACTACTTGATACCTTTACTCATCAAATCACATTCTGGACATACACATGTTTTGAAACATAAACTGTTTTGAAAGATTGTGTAGTATTTAACAATGGAGATCGGCAGTGGTGGAGAAACAGAGATGGAATATAGTTACCGGACGGAACTACTCTCTCCCACACCGTCTACCGGAGATCACTCGTCATGGAGACTAGATATTGACAAGTTTCGGTTACCTCAACGTCATATTTCAGCCCAACCCTTTGGTTTTCGTCGTCTTCTTCGAATTCCAAGTACATTTTTAGATCACATCACAGCCCGATAATTTTTTTTATGTGTCAATGTGTGTGCATGTCACTCTGTTTTTTTTGTGTAGTGATATTGTTCGTGATCTTTTTAGTCCCTGCTTTCTTATATTTCTGTCGGAAAAGCAAGTCGTGGTATTTTTAGTTTTTTCGTGTAAAGATTCTATACTGGAACTTTCTCCTTAGTTTTCTCTTTGTCATCGATATTATAATTAATTTCTGTTCCTTGATTGTTGTGTTTCATCTAATCGTTTTTTAGGAAAACAAGGAAAGATTGCAGAGTACTACGAAAAGCAAGAAAAGCTTCTTGAGGGCTTCACTGAGATGGAAACAATTAATGAAACAGGTTGTTTACCAGGAAGTCTAACAGAGGTTCGTAATTATGTAATGCCAGAAGGACCTTCTATTTCTTTTAATGTACATAAACTTGTAAAATTAGCATCAATTTCCTCGAAAAAAGGCAGGCTGTTGCTTGAAATTAAGACTGCTTATTCTATTGAAGCTGACTTAATCCCCACCCTCTTACTCTTGCACTCAAAGAGGATTAATCTCTATGTTGGAAACTGTAATGACCAATTATTTTCCCTCTAATCAAGTTGAACAAACTTCCAGGATGAAATGAAACAGCTAGCAAGGAGCGAGCGAATGGCCATTCATGTATCAAACATAGCTAACTTGGTGCTTTTTGTGGCAAAAGTGTTTGCGTCCATTGAAAGCAGATCTTTGGCGGTTATTGCCTCAACTTTGGATTCCCTCTTGGACCTCCTTTCGGGGTTCATACTGTGGTTTACTTCGCATGCTATGAGAAATCCGAATCAGTACCACTATCCAATTGGCAAGAAGAGAATGCAACCGGTGGTAAGTCATGAAACTGAACTATATGCTCTACGAAAGTATGAAAAACTGATTATGTTCAGAAGGGGCTTCTTAAATTGAATTTGTACTTGCCGTTCTGTATCTGTTGTATATCATCTTTGCAAAGATTTTGTTTTATATGCAACTTTTCTCTTCATGCTATTACTTTAAATTAATTAATACTTTGGAATTCTACGCATGTCACAATTTTTGGCTAGGTTTTGGGAAAGAAGAATGTTTTACTGATTGAATACTCTCATAATTTTGAAAATTGTATGTGCTATTTTCTTCTTTGTTGTAAAAATAAGTCACAAAGTGTATATGCAATGGATCTTGATTCTTGTTGGCTTATAAATCATTGCAGGAACGTCCAACTTGATTCTAATTGACTGACAATTTTGAAGTTCAAAATTGATCGCATTCTCACATTATTTCTATGCTTCTAAACGCCAATTAAATTACATTCAAACATATTTAAAATCAATATACTTTTGATTTAAGAATCAATTTGCTAATCTATTTGGAAAAGAAAGAAAGACTCTTTCGTGCTCTAGAATAAATTAAGCACTTGCATTTCTTTTGGTTACAATTAAAGAATTTACTTGTTCGAAGTAAGCACATTTGCCTTTCCGGTTCCACTTAAAATGATCAGTTCAGTTAACATATGTATCCCCACATTCTACCTGGGTTTTTTTTTTCACGTGAGTGTTGCTTCATCGACTTCATATGTTAACAAGCTCAAGTTTTCAGGGTATTATTGTTTTCGCTTCAGTAATGGCAACTCTTGGCTTACAAATATTGCTGGAGTCTGCCAGGGAACTTGTCACTAAGGTACTCGGTGTAACTATAGTCTACCATTAAGTAGTCAAATATTGTCCCTAACTGTACTGCGTAATCTTTATGTATTTGCTCTCAAAAGAACTAAAGTAGAATTGGGAAATCTAATACTGACCCATTTTCTTTTTGCAGTCCCGTCCAGATACAAATCCTGAAAAGGAAAAATGGATGATAGCAATTATGGTTTCAGTTACAGTGATTAAGTTTCTGCTTATGGTGTATTGCCGGAGATTTAAGAATGAAATAGTGAGAGCCTATGCTCAAGATCATTTCTTTGATGTAATCACCAACTCGGTTGGATTAGTGACTGCTGTTCTCGCCATCCAATTCCACTGGTGGATTGATCCCACTGGGGCTATAGTTGTAAGTTCGTAACTTCACTGCCTACTCAGTACTTGCCGTGACCATCATTTTGATTTAACTTTCTTGGTTACTAACTCTGCTCAATACTGAAGAATATTCTTTTTTCTAATTGAATTTCATTGCAGATAGCATTATATACAATAAGTACGTGGGCAAAGACAGTAATTGAGAATGTATGGTCACTAATCGGAAGAAGTGCTCCACCAGAGTTCCTTGCAAAACTGACATATCTGATATGGAATCACCACGAAGAGATTAAACAAATCGATACAGTTAGAGCCTACACATTCGGGTCTCATTACTTTGTTGAAGTTGACATTGTGTTGCCAGAGGACATGCTACTTAGCCAAGCACATAATATTGGCGAAACACTTCAAGAAAAACTTGAGCAACTCCCAGAAGTCGAACGAGCATTTGTTCACATAGATTTTGAGTTCACTCACAGACCAGAACACAACTCTAAGGTTTAAATGATGTTGGCGAGGGTAGTTAGGTAATGTCGTGATAATGTATGAACTTGTGTTAAGTAATTTGAGTTTGCTATAATTCTAGAGTTGAATGTATGATTGTTTATGGATCATAATTCCCAAGCATTGCTCAGAGCTGGTTAGGTGTGCCGATAATCAAAAACCTTTTGAAAAGTCTGATGACTTACTTTCATACTACTACTACTACATTAAGAACCCTCCATTCGTGTCGTGGGGTTGCTGAGATTAAGTTGTCAGGTCGTTTCGTATCTCTCAATTTGATTGAAGGGTCGTTTCCTCACGCCTCTAATTTGCAATTTGTTATGGCGCATCAATAATGGAATTTTTTTAACAATATGATACTTATAAAAGATTTAAATTTGATAACTAATCTATAACAGAAGAAGATCGAGTTAAGAAAATGATATTATTGATTAATAACTTCGACAAATTAAAGGTAGGAAACTTGCAACTCCGAATTTATTATATTCGAGATTATTATTAGACATCTACACAGTTGGGCCGACAGTTCTTGGGCTTTGATTTTATCTACATAACTTGACAGGGCATGGACCACGTGGATGGAAGAGCGGCCCAAAGAAACTAGGGCTCCCATATCCCAATCCCCACCCACCAACTACTATATATTTCAATCTCCATTCAAGTTAAAATACATTCCAACGCGGCACTAGCGGCGCTTCCCATCGATTTCTATTATATGTTTAGTTTTTTGTTCTTTTTCTTGATTTCTTGATGTTTTGCGTTTAAAAAAAATTGTAAAAAAGCAAAGGCAACAATTTAGAGTCGCTGAAGCGCTTTAAAATCAATGGTGCTTACAGTGCTGTACGTTGCCGATAAGTTTCGGGGACTGAGATTCTGGCGCTGCCCAGTTTTATTTGGGTCTGAGCATTCAGATGTTCCTACATTTTTTTTAATGTTTTCCACAATTCACGAGAAAGTGTTTGCGTACATCTTACCTTCTCCGAACTTGAGTTTTTTTGTTTGGTGAAAATTAGTTTTGATTGAATTTTGGTGAGGGAAGGCTGATGATGATAAAAAATGTAAGGCTTGTTTCTCAGAGACATTCGCAGTGGCCGACTAAGATCTTTCGCCTTTCGCCGGGCTTGAGAGATTATGCTGCTCTCTTTTCCTTCCTTGGATGTCTGAAGCTTTCACCCCCCTATTCCAATTTTCTTTTTTTCATCTTTTGACATTGTTGCAAAAACAAATCGGGCCAATGAACTAGTGTTAGGAATTATTAATTAATTAAGGGTTAATTGAAATTAGTCTGTATGCTTTATTAGATATATTATGATGATAAGATTTACTTATTAGCCTTATTATTAATAGGGAAATGCTAACTATAGCCCTAAGGGCTATGGTTAAGCATTAAATATTCTCATGTTTTCAACATTTAGTCTTAATTATTTAATTAATTTTTGGTTTTCCAATGTTTCTTTATAACACTAATTTAATTTCCAAAGTAATAATAGTGGATCCCTTGTATTCACATCAATTTTCATTAATTAAAATTTCTAAATTCCTAAATAATCATATTGAGATTCGCGCAAAATTGACATATTAAATATATTTATCCACTTACATTCATTCTTAACCATAGCCCTAAGGACTATGTTTAGCATTACCCTTATTAATATAACATGTTAGAATTGATAAAATATTTTTTTCAAGTATAATTGTGAATTTTTTGAAAAATTTGCAATTACTCCCTTTATTTTTTTATATAAGTTTTTGCACGCATTTAAGTGTTTTAATTGTATAGTTAAAATTAACTTTTTTAATTCATTTTTTTTTGTAAGTTAAGTAAAACTTTAATTACATATTTTTATTCAAAAAAAAGAGGAAAATTTTAAAAATAATAATTTTAATTATACGATCAATACAACTAATATTATATGAAAAATGCAGTTATAATTTAGAACACTGTCCTAATGTCCTTGTCTAACATAATTAAAGAAATCCAAAGGATGACGTAGTTAATTATGGAAGTAAGTAAGGAGTTTAAAATAAGTTCTGTCGTTTTTAACCTAATTTTTTTGTCAAAAAGTACTTAAATAGTTTCGGAAGTTTTGCAGTCTTCACCTTGGAGCATTCTCAGCCGGTGTCTCATACCTATCTTCAAAAATTTATTAAAAATAGTAAATTTTTAAATAAAAATAATAAAATTTCAAAATTATCAAAAAAAAATTTACATTTCATTCCTCAGTTTTAATCCCCATATCCCTAAATTCACTTTTATATTATTTTTTTCTTTCTTTTACTTACAATTTTAACTACAAATACATTTTAAATTATTAAAGAAGGAAAGAGAGTGTTTGAAGATATGGATGCGACATGAACAACTTTCTGCAAATATGGGGATCGAATATTAGCCCCTATAACCAAACCCCATTTTGGAGTCTCCAATGGAGCTCGATTTATGCATAAAAACTATATTTTATCTTATAAATTTGAGAATAAGGCATCCAATGGACATGCTCTTAGGCTCTAGATTTCTGTTGAGGCACTAACTTCATTTCGATTTTTTGTTTACTAACTGTAGCTATCCACGGCCACTTGCTGGTTCCTGCCGACAAAGATTAGAATATACAACCAGAGTAAACACATTATGTTTTATCACATTTTACAATTGAAAACATATTATTAAAACAGTGCAAATTTAAGATAGGAAATAACGGTGCAAAAGAGAGAAATAAATTTTTAATTGATAAATAATGTTAGAAATGGCTAAATGTATCTTAAAAATAGGGAATATTCATGATTCCTAGTATTTTAAGTAAAATAATAAAATATGGTTGAAACAATATCTTTGTCATATTTCCTAAATTTTAATTTAGAAACTCAAATGTTAAAGGTATTGGACTTGCTATGACACTTGATTTACCAAATGAAAAATGCTATTGATAAAATTGGGTACAAAAAGTTCCACAAAAAGACACGTATCTCATTTGATTTGTTATGTTCAATTGATTATAATGAACTAGCTTCGCAGCCCGTGCCATGCACGGGCATGCTTCAGATTACAGATATTTATGAATTATTCGTAATCACGTAGGATTGGATTGTTGATATCTTTGCAACAATTGTTATGAGTAAATAGAATTTATGCAATACTCGATCGTGACATGCAAATTATAATTCTTGTTAAATTAAATTTGTTTTATATTTTACGCTATGTTTTGTTTTGTTAAAGCAAACTTGAACGATATGTAATAAATTGGTCAATGTTAAGATCAAAACCGTACTTCGAAATATAAATATATAGAGTTAACATTGATGGATACAAAGATACATATAAGTATTAATTACATAATAATAAATGCATATTAGTTCATATCAGTTATTATTATGTAATAAATATGTTAGTGTTGCAATACCTAAATAGCCCCCAGAAATATAACATAGATATAATTAGTAGGGGTAAATATGATTTTTTATATGAATAAATTTGCTTATGGTACATCCCCATTTACTATATTATATAACAAACACACACACACACACACACAGATATATATATATATATATATCTGTGTGTGTGTGTGTTTGTTATATTATTTTGTGCATTTACGAATTAAATGTGATTGATGAGTTTTACATAGTTAATGTTAATACAAGTTTGTATTATACTTATATACGCATAAAGGTATTTTTTGTATTGGGATATTTTTATAATATTTAATTCGTAAATAATTACAGTAGATCTAAAATGATTAATAAGATATGGTATGTGTTAGTGAATATTATAGTACATTATAATATATCCACATAAACTTATATATGTATGTATTTATGTTTGTACATGTGTATGTATGTATGTATGTATAAATATGTATATTAATTATACAATAATTAATATATTATAATTAATGAAATATTAATAGATTATACAACATAAATGTATGTATGTATGTATGTATGTACGTACGTACATATGTATGTATGTATGTATGTATGTATGTATGTATGTATGCTATATAGTATGTATGTATATATGTATATAATATTATAGTATATTATTATATATTCAGAAAATTTTATATATGTATGTATTTATGTTTGTACATGTGTATGTTTGTATAAATATGCATATTAATTATACAATAATTAATAGATTACAAATAATAAAATATTAATAAATTATACAACATAAATGTATGTATATACTATATGTATGCATCCATATATGTATGTATATACGTATGCATGTATAATTAATAATTATGTTGTATGTATATATGTATGTATGTATGTACGTACATATGTATGTATGCATGTATAATTAATAATTATACATTAATGTATAATTATCTACAAATATACATTATAACTAATAATTATACATAGTTAAGCCAATTAAGATTTATCTACAAATTAATATATATAAACAAAAATATATGGTATGTATGTATATAATACTATAGTATATTATTACATATCCACGGAAATTTATATATGTATTTTTTTATGTTTGTACATATGTATGTACGTATAAATATGCATATTAATTATATAATAATTAATAGATTACAAATAATAAAATATTAGTAGATCGTACAATATAAATGTATGTATGTATGTATGTATGTATGTATGTATGTATGTATGTATGTTTGCATGTATGTATGTACGTATGTTTGCATGTATGTATGTATATAATATTATAGTATATTATTATATATCCACATAAATTAATATATGTATGTATTTATATTTGTATATGTGTATGTATACATAAATATGCAAATTAATTATACAACATTTAATAGATTACAAATAATGAAATATTAATAGATTATACAACATAAATGTATGTATGTATGTATGTATATAGTACGTATGCATGTATAATTAATAAATATGTATCTATGTATGGATATATGTTTGTATGTATGTATGTATGTATGTATGTATGTATGTATGTATGTATGTGTGTATGTACATATGCATGTATAATTATTTAAATATGTATATGTAAAATTAATAATTATGTATGTAGTGTATGTATGTATGTATGTATGTATGTATGTATTTGTGTGTGTATGTGTGTATGTACATATGCATGTATAATTATTTATGTATGTGTATGTATAATTAATAATTATGTATGTATTTATATATGTGTTTATGTATGTATAGTTATTGATTATACAAATATTTGTGTAAGTGGTTAATGATTTTTAATATAAACTCAAATGCTCACATAGCTCAATTGGTTGTGGTGTTTAACTTAGTTGTGCAAGGTCATGGGTTCGAACCCCTTGAATAACATTATTTTTACAAATAATTAGAGTTAGGTTTGGAGTGAGGTTTGGAGGAGCCGAACCTGTGAATAAATTTGCTCAGGGAAACCCCCTGTTGTCCTATTAGATATATAATAGATTCCTATATTTACATTAATATCAACTAATAAAAATTTATTAATAAAATTGATTTTATGAAAAAATTCTATAACCAATTGTGCACCTAGCATACTCTCTTACCAAATATTACATACATCAAAATAAAGGGAGTAGCATGCATGATTTTTTTTTTTTGTCTTTACGTACAAGGGTTATTTAGTGAAAACAATCGTTGGTGAGAAATGAGAGATGATCTCATCCATGAATCGTAAAGCCAACCTCAGTGTTTGTCCTAATTGTTAGATTAAGACAAACCTAATTACTGAAGTAGTACCCCTCCCCTACCGCATCCTTGCCCCAACCTGCCTTTTAATACGCGGTCTTGGCATAAATGATCAAACCTGTAATACATCTGCACATAAAATTTGGATACATATGAGCACAATTGATCGACTGAGGCAACAATGGTGAGGATTACTTACTTCTTGGTGATGGTGTTTGTAATGTTAGTGGCCATGGAGGCAGGGGAGGCGGATAGCTTTGATTGTTATGGACCCGTGAGAAAGAAAGCATCGGCCATGTGTCGTGCATATACTACAAGTCCTCAACCTCAAGATCCACCTGGTGCGTGCTGCATGGCGTATAGAACTCTCACTGAGTCAGTCAAGACTAGAGCTGAAAGGAGACAACTCTGTTCTTGTGTCCAGCAACTTGCTAGTGATCGCGAATTACATCGTGATGCACCAATTAATTTTGAAAATCTTGATTCTCTCTGGGAGAAATGCGGAATTCCTTACATGTACTATAGTTATCCTACTTTCGACTGCAATACGTAAGTTTTTCAATTGCTACTCGCACTAATTTCTCTTGCGTTTATACTAATTGTGCTAGTCCTGATTGAGCAGCATACTAACATTGTGCCTATCTTATCGTTTTTAAATATACATGTATTATTAATAATATAGCATAGCTCCACCACACCACCACTGTGATGCCTATGTTCTCCACAATTGCTCCACCACCACTGCTCCACTATGATGCCCATACTGCACCATAACTGCTCCACCACTGCAATACCCCATGCTGTTAAGATTCGATCAGTAGCTTATAAATACATTGTATAGTATTCCTTTTATAATCATCTCTTGTAATGTAAATGTATAGTTCTCTCTAAGTAATAGTTTCTTTCCTGCTTATTGTCTTACATTCTCTGAATGTCTTTAGCTTCTCTACAAGCTTGTGTTTCTTCAACTTCATCTTCATAGCAAAGATGATGATGTTATTTACATGGTATCAGAGCAGCGTATGATCCATTCTTCACAATCTCCATCTCCAAATCTAAACCTTATCTGTAGAATTCCAAATCTAAACCTTATCTGTCCTTGATTACTTGTTGTTGTTAGTAATTCAAGATCTAATTTTTCGTTGCAATCCAAACCTGTGTATTACAATCTTTGTCTTCAATCTTCGTTTTCAAAAAAAAAAAAAAACAGGATCTGTTACATCAAATGGATATTACTAATGTTACCACTAATGCCGTTACTACTAATGTTGGCGCTAATGTTGTTCCTAATGTTGATACTACTCAACATAATATGGACACTACTACCGTGTATTACATTCATCCGTCGGATGCTACCACAAATCAACTAGTTTCAGTAAAGTTCAATGGTGATGGTTATAGCACTTGGAAATGAAGCATGATGCTTATACTCTCTGCAAAAAACAAATTGAGTCTCGTCAACGGAACAACTCCTATCCCTGCAATTGGAACACAGGATTATCTGGCCTGGTCAAGGTGTAATGACCTCGTTATCTCTTGGATTCTGTTTAACTTGGATGAAAAGATGGCTCGAAGTGTGTTGTTTCTCAAAACTGCAAGAGAAATCTGGAAAGATCTGGAGGACAGGTTTGGCTATGCCTTCATTACGCAAATCTATTCTCTTGAGCAAAAATTTTTAGAGTTGAATCAAGGACAACTCAGTATTTCTGATTTTTACACCAGCATCAAGACCATATGGGATAGCATCGATGATGTTCAGCCCCTGCATATGTGCACATGTGTAAATTCTACTTGTAATTGTTCTTTGACTGGGAAAATTCACCAGCTCCAACAGACTCAAAGAGTACTACAGTTTCTAATGAAGCTTAACGACCAATTCTCAGCAGTTAGAGCAAACATCCTCATGATGAGTCCACTCCCAACGGTTACACAAGCATATCGAATAGTGGCCCAAGAAGAGAATCATAAAGCGATTTCACAGAACTCCTACACTGATAGTCTTGCTTTTGTCACAGATAAGAGGCAATTTATAAGTCAAGGACAGTCACAAGGCAGGCAAGGCATAAATCAATTTCAGAGAAGCAATCCATAGAAATGACGAAACCAGAGGCCTCGAAACAATTACTACTGTACACATTGCCAAATGGCTGGGCACAGTTTAGAGAGATGTTTTAGGGTTCATGGCTTTCCATCTAATGCTAAGGGAAATAAAGACACAAGAGTGGCTGCAATGGTTCATCAGGATCAGGATATCTCCGTTGAAAAAAATGATAACGGTGCACACATCTCTAAAGATCAATATCAACAGCTTATTGATCTACTTGGTAAACATCACATGATTGATTCTAGTGGAGCACATGACAGCAACAATGACACCAATGCTAATAGACATGCTTTTTTGACAGGTAATATCTGTCTAATGTCATTCTCTCCTTCACAATGGCTGTTAGATAGTGTTGCCACCGACCATATTTGCCCTAATCTACACGAGTTTGTTGATTTTCAACTTATTGCAGATAAAGATAACACCATAACAGTGCCAGATGGACGTAAAATTAAAGTTCTACATACAGGAACAGTGAAACTTAGTAATAGTATTATCCTACAAAACGTTTTACATGTTCCTGATTTTCACTACAAATTGATATCTGTTCACAGGCTCTGCAAAGACATGGATTCTACTCTTACTTTTAACCATGATAAATGCTTTATACAGGATCGTTTACAGAAAAATCCTCCACAGCTTCTTGGTGATTTATGCAACGGGCTGTATGCTTTTTCTCAGAAGAAAGTTACTCCACAATAGACTTGCTTAGTGTCCGCTGCAGTTGAAGAGGCAAAACTGTGGCATTTGCGTCTGGGACACCTTCCATTCAGTCAAATCAAGATTGTTCAGCCTTCATGTGATGTGAAAGACTGTGTAAAAACTAGTATCTGTCAGATTTGTCCTATCAGTAAACAAACTCGAGCTCCTTTTCCGCATAGTAGTATCAAAACTAGTCAAGTTTTTGAGCTATTACATATTGATCTTTGGGGCCCTTATCGAGTCAAGAATCATAATGGTTGTACGCAATTCTTAACCATTGTAGATGACTTTAGTCGCTATACTTGGGTCCATTTACTCAAGTACAAATCTGATGTGATCTCTTTTCTGCAAGAGTTTGTTCAATATGCTAAAACTCAGTTTCGTACCACAATTTTATGCATTCGATCTGACAATGCATTAGAATTTTCTGCTAAGGAGTTACAATTGTTTAATAAATAAAAGGGCATTATACATCAAACAAGCTGCAACTATATCCCCCCAACAGAATGGAGTCGTGGAACGCAAACATCGCCATTTCCTAGAAACTTCACGCACTCTATTTCACCAATCAAAGGTTCCTGAAAAATATTGGGGGGAATGTGTGTTGTGTGCAGCATATCTCATCAATCGAATGCCACTCACGAGCATTGGTAACCTCACTCCGCATCATAAATTGTATAAAGAACCAAGTTCTTTAGATCATCTCCGTGTGTTTGGCTGCCTTTGTTTTGTGTCTACTAACAAGGTTGATCGACCCAAGTTTGCTGTCAGGGCATCTCCATCTGTTTTTCTTGGTTATCCACCAACCCAAAAAGGTTATAAGGTACTGGACTTAACCACTCATCAAATTAATATCTCACGCGATGTTATTTTCTATGAGCATCATTTCCCATATCATACATTGTCCCAAAAATGATCACAATCATTATACTCATACCATTTTTCTGCCACTTTCCACTCATATCATCGATTCACCTGATGACATTAATTTTACCCTTGATCCGCTTACCAATTCATCTCCATCTACTACACCTGTTCGTAGTATTCCCAGTACCCCTCCTAACAATGCCTCCAGTACATCTCATGACACTAATACTGAGTCTGCCACTAGTTCGTCTCCAGGTGACAAATCTTCATCTAATACTGATGTACATGTACTAAGGCAATCTACCAGAATTAGACGAGCACCTGGTTACTTGTCCACATATCACTGCAATCTTGGGTAGCTTGACAAGATACACGATACACATTGGTGTAACCTTGTCACATTATGATGCCACAGTGACTACACACAAGGCCTTTTTCTCATAAACTACTGCTATCTCTGAACCTAATAGCTATATTGAAGCCTCCACTGAACCAGTTTGGATAGAAGCAATGCCAAAAGAAATCCAAGCTTTAACTGATAATAAGACATGGGAGCTGGTGGACTTACCACAAGGAAAGCGTGCCATTGGCAACAGGTGGGTGTACAAAGTCAAGTTACATGCTAATGGTTCATTAGAACGTTGCAAGGTGCGATTGGTAGCCAAAGGATACAACCAAAAATATGGAGTCGATTACGAAGAGACATTCTCACCTATTATTAAAATGGCTTCACTTCGTTGTCTCATAGCCCTTGCAGCTAGCAGAAACTGGCCCCTTTACCAACTCGATGTTAATAATGCATTTTTACATGGTACCTTGCTTGAAGAGGTCTACATGAAAGTTCCTGATGGCATGCCTAATCCTCTTAACAAGGTATGTAGGTTGATCAAATCAATCTACGGTTTGAAACAATCTTCACGGGAGTGGTTTGCCAAGCTTCATTCTGAACTCATTCACTTGGGTTAAACACAGTCAAAGAATGACTATAGCCTTTTTCTTAAAAGGATTGATGACAAGATAATTGTGGTTGCGGTTTACGTAGATGACATTGTTATTACTGGGGATTTTCCAGAAGAAGTTCAATGCTTAAAAGCTCATCTTGATCAAGTCTTTGGCATAAAAGACCTTGGCCTTCTGCACTATTTTCTAGGTATCGAAGTTGGCTATGTCTCTGATGGAATCATTCTCAGTCAAAGAAAATTTGCTAAAGACTTACTTGAGTTTTCAGGTCTTGATCTTTCTACACCAGCTTTGACACCACTGCTAGTACATGCTAGATTAAGCAATGATATTGGTGAACTTTTGCCTAACCCCGAGTTCTATCGATCATTAGTTGGAAAATTAAACTATCTTACAAACACCCGACCTAATCTTTGCTTTAAAGTTCAAACCTTAAGCCAATTCCTACAAAAACCCAGGACCTCACATTTTTCTGCTTTACATCACACCCTACACTATGTTTCCCACACTTCTGCTCAGGGAATTTTGCTACGAGCTTCAAACACTAACTCTTCAGGCCTTTAGCGATTCGGATTGGGCAACCTGTCCCGATACTCGACGTTCGATTACTGGATACTTGCTACTTTTTGGACAATCACCAGTGTCCTGGAAATCTAAGAAACAGAGCACGGTTTCCCGCTCGTCTTCTAAAGCAGAATATCGGGCTATGGCTTCGGCTGCTTCTGAAGTAACTTGGCTGGTCCGTTTCCTTGAGGAACTTGGCGTTCAGAACCTTAAACCTATCACCCTCCATTGTGATAATCAATCAGCCCTCTACATTACAAAGAACCCAGTTTTCCATGATCGTACGAAGCACATCGAGTTGGATTGCCATTTCACCCGAGACAAAGTATTGGAAGGCTTGTTACAACTCTCATACTTACCCACACAACACCAGCTCGCAGATGTCCTTACTAAAATTGTCCCTTCCGCTCACTTCCATGATCTTCTTTCCAAGTTGGGTATGTTTTCAACATCTCCCATCTTGAGGGGGGTATTAATAATATAGCATAGCTCCACCACACCACTACTGTGATGCCCATGTTCTCCACAATTGCTCCACCACCACTGCTCCACTATGATGCCCATATTGTACCACAACTGCTCCACCACTGCAATACCCCATGCTGTTAAGATTCGATCAGTAGCTTATAAATACATTGTATAGCATTCCTTTTATAATCATCTCTTGTAATGTAAATGTATAGTTCTCTCTAAGTAATAGTTTCTTTCCTGCTTATTGTCTTACATTCTCTGAATGTCTTTAGCTTGTCTACAAGCTTGTGTTTCTTCAACTTCATCTTCATAGCAAAGATGATGATGTTATTTACATGTATGTTTGTGCAGCGTGAACTAAGGTGCGCTGGAAAAAGAAAACAGTTGGAGAAACTATCGGGAGGACAAATACCAATACAAATCATAGATCTTGTTCCAACAAAACTTATGTTAAGTATCACTAAAAAAAGTGCAACTAAGATTCAAACTATTGTAATAGTTGAGTTTTCTTTCCACTGATAGTAAAATTTTCAATAAGAGTTCACTGTACACATTTTTTTTGCTAAGCCACTGTACACAAAATTGCGTGTATCATTACGCAAATTTGTAACATTACAAATTAGATTATATTATATTATAATATTAGATTAGATAATGGGGGTGTTTGGGGAAACTTATTTTCCAGAATAAGTCAAATTATTTTAAGTTGAAAGTTAAGATTCATAACTTTCCAACTTATTTTTCCAACTTATTGAAATCAAATATACATTAAATACTTGTATAAAAAATGTTTATCAAAATATGAAATTTTTACCCGAAACTAAGTTCATAAATCCTTATATTAAAATGAGCCAAACGGACCATATATTATACTGTATTAGATCTGATATTATATTCTTACAATTTTATAAGAATAGCGATAGAGCATCACTAATAGTAAGGATAGTTAGTTAGCACGTGACACGTCCAGTTCAAATTCAGGTTATATTTTTAGAGGGTAGTATGTTCCCGTGATCTTAAGTGTATTTTGGAAGATGACTTAAAGTGATGGAAGCCTATTTTGTCTTCATAAAAAGAAAGAAAAAATTACTAAAATGCTCATATTTGAGCATGTCTGATCCTATTTATTAACGAGACACGTTAAATTGTGCACCGTGATATGAGGGGTAATACGGTACTTCGTCTTCCGTAACAATGCATGATACGGTACACGGTGTAACATGTTTTATGTAACACAGTGTACTGTGTTTCGTGTTAGGCGAGTGCGTAGTACAAACACGGTACACGCTATTCTGTATCATGCAAAACGCGGAAGATCGTGTTCCGTTTCCAGCTAATACGATAGACCATGTAACGTATTCAGCTAATACGGAGGCCGAAACTCCGTATCCTGTCGGTATTTCGAGCCATTTTTTCCAGAATCAGTATTTTGGATCAATTGATCCAAAAAATGATTATTTTGGGCCATCATCCAAAAAAAAATAGTAAGGATAGTTAAAATGGTTAGTTAAAAAAATATAAACTAATGATTAGTTAAAATTTGTTGAAATCCTCCAATGAGATTGATTATAATGATTGGTTATATTTTGAAAATAAGATATTATAATTTTAAATAATACTTTATTAATAAAAATTAATTTTTTAAAATTAATATTAATATTAATTGATCTTAAAATGGGTCACATATTTTTAGAAATTGAAATTGAAAATATTTTAAATTTAAATATATTACTATTAACACTAACTAATTTTGTGTTGGTTCCATAATTTCAACTTTTATACAAAAATAAATAAGAAGTAAATAAATAGAGAACAAATATGCTTACAAATCAAGTGATATGCAAAGAAAAAAGAAAACAACTTAAAAGGGAGAAAAAGTAAATGATGTGGAGGTCTTACATATATGTAAGCCTTCAGCGTATATAGGGCATGTTTGGCAACACAATTATAAAAGATAACTTATAATTTATAAGCCTATTTTAAATGTTTGTTTATCTAACTTATTTATTCAATTTATAATTTATAGGTCGATAAGTTAAAAGTTACTAACTACGTCCTTTCTTCTAACTTATTTTTTATTACTTGAATTTTTTTGTTAATTTAATATTTTATATTTTTACATTTGTATTTATAAATGTCATATGTATATATTGAGATTATTATATTATATAATTAATATTTTTAAAATTTAATTTAATTCATATTTCACCAATTTGTAAGTAAATTTATCCAAACACTTGTATAACTTATAAATTTTTTTCTTACTTATAATTTATATGATATTTATTCATTAAAGTTATAATTAGGTGTAGTAATTAGGTGTATCTTTAAAGGCATGCTGTAGTAATTAGGTGTATCTTTATTTAGGAGCAAATAGTGGATTTGGCTTTGCCATCCATGAATGAGATTATCATTCAATTCTCGCTGAGGATTGTTTTCACTAAAACAATCCCAATAAGTAGGCATATGAATAAAATAATTTCATGCATGTCCCTATAATATGATGTACATATTTTTGGTAGTTAACTGTAGAAATCAGGTGTTATGTTTTACACATTTTCAGCTACAAAGATGTGATAAAACGTAAGGTAATTTTGTGCAATTTTTGAAGCAAAAATAAAATCAGATATTTTAGTGCTCGAACTGGAGCCATGCCGACATGCCCATATCAGCATGTATTATGGAGAAATTTTAAGATTGAATCTATCTTGTCTGGGTATATACCAGAGTATTTGAAAGGAAGTCTACATTTCACTTGCAGAGCATCAAGATTTGCAATATTAATTGGCACGTCGCTGGATCTAGCACATTGTTGTACACATAAATTATAAGCTAATCAATTACCTTTTTCACATAAATCATGTCATTTTTTTAATTTTCACGTTACCTTTCTATTTTCTCTAACTAAAATATCTCTTTTTCCAATTATATCAAGGGAGGTTTTATTTAATAAAATAAACTAATAATATTTTAATATTAATAATTAACCGATTACCTTTTTCAACTAAAACGTATCATCTTTCCTATATTTTTTTTAACTAAAATCCTTCTTTTAATAGATATATATATCACAGACAATATTAATTTCACCTTTTCTAAAAATATTTCGTACAATTGTATTTAGTAAATAAGGTAATTAAATTATAATTGTTATAAACTAATCAATTATATTTTTCACCATTAACATGTTTCCTTTTTAATTTTCTCTAACTAAATCCTATCTTTTTCTAATCATATCACATGCATTCTATTTAATAAAAATAATAATTTTATAATTACCAATAATTAATCCATTACCTTTTTCAACTAAAACCTATCATCTTTTCTATATTTTCTAACTAAAATCCTTCCATTTATAGAAATATCACGGATAACATCTGTATAATTATTATCAAATCATCTGATATAATAATGTAAGCATCCAAAATTCATCTTTTAAAAAGTTAATTTAAATAAATGAAAAAATTTATATAATATTAAAATAAAAAAATCCGTGCATCGCACGGGCTTTAAGCTAGTTATATAAAATACTGATCATGTAAAATTTGTCGAACCTGTAAGACGTTGTGTTTCGAGCCGGGATTGCTATATTTTTAAAATGGTATGTATTATTATTTCAAGTTGTTATAGATAGAATATATTATTTTAATATGCTAAAAGATGATGTGGAAACTTGCTACAGGTCTCAAGAGGTTGGTCAAATATAACCAATATAAAATGATTGACTATATTTTTTGCTAAGGGGAATGACCCACTGAGTGCTCATTGTTTTACATATTATCTATATTTTCTATTTATGTCATCCCACCTAGACTTTTTGCTAAGAGATTCCTAGCGTTGGAGATGCTCTTAGATCCTAAGTGGCACATGTTATAGATAATATGTGAAAAATAACATTCTCCAATGCATTATTCTTTTTATCAAAAATTATAAATAAACATACTTCGTTGGCTATAGTTGTTGAACAACCTATCTCCTTAGCAAAAATATATACAACTATCACTATAGTTGTATCTATTTGAGTTCTCTGTCACCCTTATGTTAAAATTTAACTATTTCTTAATTAAAAAAATTTGGCTAATCATTATACATATTGCCATTGGAGATGCTTAAGGTTGAAGATGTTTTTAGTAGATAAATAGGTACAAAAAGTTCACTTTATTTCGATCAATTTTCTTTTAATAAATTAAAATAAAATAAATTTTACCATGCGATCAAAGAATATGTTAAAAAATAAAATGACATTCAAAATGAAACAGAGAGAATATATGATACTACATGAAAATACACTACCAAATGAGAATAAACACCTTACGTGTAACTACCTACCAAACACCTTATTAGCGCGATGAGATAACTAAAGTTGTAAAGACTTATATCTTGTTGTTCCAGGATCCTGTGTTCGATTATCGCTCATCCCTGAGATTTGTTAGAACAGATAAGAGAATATATGATACTACATGAGAATACATTACCAAATGAGAATAAACACCTTACGTGTAACTAACTACCAAACACCTTATGAGCACGATGAGATAACTCAAGTGGTAAGGGCTTATATCTTGTCGTCGTTCTAGAATTTTCAGTTTGATTTTCGCTTAACCCGAGATTTGTTAAAAAGGATACTCATTTATAAGGCATATAAGCCTAAATAGTCCGGAAAAAAAAAACTACCAAACATGTATAACATTACACTAAAGGGACATGCATGAAATTTATTTTATTAATGTTCTATGTACAAGGATTATTTTGGTGATATCAATCGTTTGTGAGAAATGAGAGATAATCTCATCCATGAATCTTAAAGCCAAACTCAATAGTTGTCCTAATCCTTAAGATAAACCTAATTACTAAAGGAGTACCGCTCCCCAACCCAACCTGCCTTTAAATACGTGATCATGTGGTCTTAGCATAAATTATCAAACCTGTGATACATCTGCGCATACATTTTGGATACGTTAAGCACAACTGATTGACAGAGGCAGCAATGGCGAGGATTACTTACTTCTTGGTGATGGTGTTTGTAATGTTAGTGGCCATGGAGGCAGGGGAGGCGAACAGCTTTGATTGTTATGGACCTGTGAGAACGAGAGCATCGGCCATGTGTCGTCCATTTGTCACAGGTCGTCAACGAGATCCATCTGGTGCGTGCTGCATGGCGTATAGAACCCTCACTGAGTCAGTCAAGACTACAGCTGAAAGAGGACAACTCTGTTCTTGTATCCAGAAACTTGCTAATGATCCTGAATTACTTCGTGAAGTACCAATTAATTTAGCAAAGCTTGATTCTCTTTGGGAGAAATGTGGAATCCCTTTCATGTACTCGAGTTATCCTAGTTTCGACTGCAATACGTAAGGTTTTCAATTCCTACTCGCATTTATTTCTCTTGCGTTCACTAATTACGTTAAGCATGATCAAACAGTGTACTAATAATGTGCCTTTCACTATCGTCTTTTAAATTATACGTGTATGTTTCTGCAGTGTAAACTGAGGTGCGCTGAAAAAACAAGCAGTTGGAGAAGCTTCGCAGAGGACAGATACCAATACCAATCGCAGATCTTGTTCTAATAAAAATTATGTTAAGTATCACTACAACAAATGCAACTAAGATTCAACATATTGTAATAGTCGAATTTTCTTTCCACTGATATAATAATTTTCAATAAGAGCTTGTTGTACCCAAAACTGAGTGTATGTCAATCCATTTTCTTCATTATTGACTATAATGCACTAATACTAGTGTGAACATAATAATTCTTACAATTTTATAAGAATCAAATAAATAGATAGATAATTATAAGCACTCCACTTAGATCTATCACATTTTCAGTTTTAGTATAGCAGTAACATTGAACAAACGAAACATAACCAGAGGTCATGACATTTGTTGAGGTAATTGTAACTTCTTTTGCGTACCCTACTTCCATGTTTCAACATATCAACAGTAAGTCTTGAGAACTCACCAAATAATCCTTCTAAATGCTCATACTTCCTCCCCTTGCCTATCGCCTGATCAACTAACACAGGAGCCAAAAAGTGAATCAGCAAACAAGATCAGTAGATCTGAATTCATTATTTGTTATGAAGATAAACTCATAAGCTGCCTGTAGGTACTAAAAACATGGTAATAGGAGCAAGACGGAAACGTGCATGGTGCATGTCAGATTCTTAAGGGCTCTGCCATAAATTTTCAAGATCAAGTTGCATGAAGCTGAGATAGAGTTGATTTATAGCTGTTAACCTAAACAACAAATGTAACAAGGAATATGTTACAATGTACCATGCACCATACAGTGCTGCCAATTACAAGCAGGGGCGGACCTGCTCATGGGCTAAGGTGGGCTCAAGCCCGGTTAACTTCAATAATAATTCAAATATTGACCAGCATGAACAGACTTTTAAATGAGTTCATCCCGGTCCAAATTCATTGAAAGCCCACTTCTTTGTATTACCTTATTCCCTTTTTTCTTTTCCGCCAGATATTTTTGTCATCTTTGATCTTTCTATGTTTTTGATATTTTTTTTTACTTCTATGTTATCACGTACCTGGTTAGTTTTCACTTTTCACTCATTCATGTCATTGCTGATTTTCCGTTAAATTTAATAATAATGATTAAAAATCTAGCAAGTACGCAGATCTATCTATCTATATTATATGGAGTATTATTATAAGCAAAACATGGTATATTTGGTTGTCGGTTTGGTACTCTTTTTTTGGTCATTCTTTTTGATCTTTCAATAATAACCGTTAGATTTTAAAATAAATAAATGAGAACTGCCGGATCTAATGTTAAAAGAATATTCTTTTTTTAATATTTAAAATACTATAGGTTATTATTTTATAAACTACTCTCATGAATCTAATACCCGTCAACAATATATTATTAATTAAAACACTATCGTTAGAAATACTGTCAAACATGTATTATAATATTTTATTATCTTCTCTAATTTTTTCCTACTAATTAAAATATATATATATATATATATATATATATATATATATATATATATATGAAAAAATGGATAATAGAACAAAAATATTAAAAAAACCATTCATGCATCATACAAGTAATAAGCTATATAGAAAAAAATTATACAAAATCTGGAAAACACTTACAATATAGAAAATTTGTATAAAAATCGAAAAAAGATCTACATAATTAGATAAATTTCACTTTTTCTATTAAATAAAAGTTAAAAAATAATTTTTGTGTAATATTTATATCTATACGTAAGTATTTTAAAGTAGTAATTCAAAGAAATAATTTTGATAATATTTATATACATGGGATTATAAAGTTAAAAAATTATTTTAATAACAAAAATATAATTAAAAATTTACAAGTAACCGTGCATCGCACGGGTTATATCCTAGTATATTTAAGGCATGCATATATATATATATATATATAACTTATTTTTCGGCTTTTTTTTTTTGCTAAGCAACTTATTTTTCGTTTTTCTTATTAATCTAATTTATACTAAGTTAAAATATTTAAACAATTAATAACGTAATACATATATAATTAAGAAACATAAATTTACTTTTAATCATATAAGAAATATTTTGTATTGTTTCTTAAATAACTAAAAAATATTTGCAAAATTAATTTCAATTTAGGATTTTAGAATTTGTTATTATTGAATTATGCTTACTTGTTTTTATTACATGTGTAGTTATATAATATCTACGAAATAATGCTTTCAAAACCTTGTATATATTGAAATAGATTATTAAAGCATTCAGAAATTTCAATATAAATAATAATAAAGCCTTTTTGTGACAAAATAAATAAATAAAGCCTTTTACATGTAACTACTGGTAAATTTTACATTTACAGTGCGTTGAAAACCTCTCAGCCCAGGGGTGATGAGAACTCTGGGTCCGCCCCTGATACCTCTTATTTAAAGGCAGGTTGGGAGGGGAAGGGGTACTGCTGTAGTAATTAGGTTCATCTGTTTTTAACATTTAGGGGAAGCAAATAAGGATTGTTTCACTAAAACAATCCCTGTAAGTAGGCATCTGAATAAAATAATTTCCTGCATGTCCCTATAATATGATGTATATATTTTTGGTACTTAACGGTAGAAATCAGGTGTTATGTTTTACACATTTTCAGCTACAAAGATGTGATAAAACGTAAGGTAATTTTGTGCAATTTTTGAAGCAAAAATAAAATCAGATATTTTAGTGCTCGAACTAGAACCATGCCGACATGCCCATATCAGCATGCATTATGGAGAAATTTTAAGATTGAATCTATCTTGTTCTTGTCTAGGTATACCAGAGTATTTGAAAGGAAGTCCACATTTCACTTGCAGAGCATCAGGATTTGCAATATTAATTGGCACGTCACCAGATCTAGCACATTGTTGTACACATGATGACATGAACAAAGTTTTCCCTTGCACCTGTAGTTTTAACTGATTTATTTTATTTAAAGTTCTGTACGATCTATTAATTATCTATCTATTACTATATATACAGTTTTCTTCAAATTTTGTAGTTAATTTTTATTATAAATTTTTTTCTTGTAAAATTAGTTTTAAGGCATTTTGAATAGTTTTTTTATGATAATAATACATATGTTATATGATTTGTAGTATATATTTGTTTTTTTTTCTTGTAAACGATTTTTTATAATTTATATTTCAAAGGTTAGCCTAACATATTTTTTAGTATTTCATAATTATTTCTGATTTTTTATATTTTATTAGATTACATATGATATACTTGAAACATATAGTTACTGTATTTATGTATCAATTTTTTTTATCTTTCTTATATGTAATTTAATAGTTATCTTAAATTTTTTTTAGATCTTTTGTGTTTTAAGAGATTTTAAAGGAATTTTTTAATTTTTAAAGGTTCAGAATCAACTTGTTTTCTCTTCTTCTTCTCCTTTTTATTAACATCACCCTGTTGAGAGGATGATGCAAGTGACTCTGTGTTTGGTAGTGTGTTTGGCTGAGAGGATTGGTTAGTAAGCCCTGGATTAGCATTTTGTTCTACTTGTTTGGGCTTAGTTAACTGAGATTTGGAATCAAATATTGGCATGTTGTGGGGGTAAGTCCTAAATAAGCTCTCCATATGGGGAGTTATTTCAAGACTTACATCCACATCATTCCTAGTCTCCAAGTTACCAAAAATGAGTTTGGTCATGGATCTAGGATAGCCTATTCTATTTTTATCTATCCCAGGCAATTCAACCAATTTATTATCTATGAAATTAAGTACATATTGAATAAAGCGAAGGAAGAAAATTTCAGTATCTTTCTTGACTGAGTTCTTACCAAGTCTCCCATATAGCTCTTGAAAAATTAGTTGTCCAACATTGATCTTTTTCCCATAAACGAAGGCATAGCCTATTTGCTGTGCAGGTGCACTGATTTGATCAAAGCTTGACTTCATTGCTGTGAAGACTTGAAGAATGGTGGCAAAGACATAACTCCATTCCTTCCTCAAGAACTTCCTATTCAAATTTCCAAGCTTGATTTTATCTGAGTAGTTGATAAAATCAAAGAAGTCCTCCAATTCAGCATTTGTGGCTAGTCTGTTATACACCTCCTATTGTAATCCCAGTGCTTGATTCATGTCTTCAGTAGTGATAGTAATTTCCTTGTCTTGAATCTTGCAGTAGACTATGTACAAAGTTATTGCATCATCTAGGGCCACGACCTCCACAGTAGAAGTCCTCCAAAACTGTTCCAGTAGGTCTAGATACAGAGTTGGGTTGGCTGAGAGTGCATCCTTGATGTATGATTGTGACATCCATCAAACGAAGCACTTGAAATTCACATTGGGTGTTTCCACATCGTTGGTTATTGTGATGAAATTGGTTTGTTTGGGGATGGTGAGTTGAGTGTTTGCCATTGTTACACACAGAGAGAGAGAAGAGAACGAAGGTTGAAGAAGAAATTTAGCTTTTGAAGTTAGGGTTTTCAAGGGTTTTGGAAATTTAGATGCTTGAGAAATCGAATGAAATGAGTTGAACAGTTGTGGAATTGTATATGTATGAATGAATTGAATTGTCTATTAGATATATGTTTTGTATCGACAAGTCAGGCATTCGAGTAGTATAAAATAACTACTCGACAAGTGAAAAAAGCTTAATCGATATCTCAAGCAGTTTGTAACCCACAGATGGCAGTTTATCTAACTTAGAAGTAATTCTAAATTAAATAAAATATGTTTTTATGAGTGAATTAAAATTTTAGATAAAAATCCAAAAACAGTTAAGTGTCAACGAGAAATCAGTCTTTTCAAATCATTCGATAACTCAAATGTTCTATTCGAGAACTCAGTCGTTAGAAAACTCAAATACCTTATTCGAGAAGTCAAACATGTCTCTGTTCGATTTCAACAAAAGACTCTATTCGAGAACTCGAGAGTGTTCTAAATAGGCTTATTATAGAAGTCAAGCATTGATATGAAATGAATCATTAGAGAAGTCTGACTTATCGAACTGTTCTTTTCACTCATAAAATTCAATTTTCACTATCTTTTAAAATTTAGTAGAAGTATTCATTGAAAAATATTCTAACAAATTAAATAGTTATTTTCTCAAAATTTCATAGAAATTTCAAGCTACTATAGTATGACTATTCAACATATGCAACAAAATGAAATATTTATAAATCATACTTCAGCCAACACTTACTCCAAAAATATTGAACATTTAGATAAAATAAGTGTTTACTACTATAACAATCTAGTTAACATTTTCACTTAGCCAGAATCTGAAGAATTCATCATTCCAATCTCACTAACCAACCTTGTGAAGGTGGATTCATCTAATGGCTTAGTGAATATGTCAGCTAATTGTTTATTTGTGGAAACATAGTGCAACTCAATGGTTCCATTAGTTGCATGTTCCCTTATGAAACAATATATGATGTCAATGTGTTTTGTTCTAGAATGATTGATATGATTGGCAACTATAGAGATTGCACTTGTGTTGTCACACATAATTGGAATTCTTTCCAACACAAGCCCATAATCTCTGAGGGCACTTGAGCACATCAACTTCCAACAGCTATGTATTCAGCCTCAGCTGTGGAAGTTGACACAGACTGTTGTTTCTTTCTATACCAAGAGACTAACCTTTGGCCAAGAAACTGGTAGCTTCCTGAGGTGCTTTTCCTATCCACTCTGCATCCAGCATAATTAACATCAGAATAGCCAACCAGATTGAACCCTGTGTCCTTAGGATACTATAACCCAAGTTTGGTGTGCCCTTCAGATATTTAAAGATCCTCTTTATTGCAATCAAATATGTCTCCTTTGGATTTGATTCAAACCTTGCACACAAGCATGTTGCAAACATGATGTCTGGCCTAATTACAGTAAGATAGAGTAGAGAACCAACCACGCCTCTGTAGACTGAGATATCTGCCTTCTTGCCCTTAGAATCTTTATCTAACTTAGTGGCAGTGGCCATGGGGGTCTTTTCAGGTGAGCATTCTTCCAAGTCAAACTTTTTCAATAGATCCTTAATGTACTTAGTTTGACTGATAAAAATACCATCCTTCCTTTGACTAACTTGCAATCCAAGAAAGAATGTCAACTCTCCCATCATGCTCATATCATATCTGCTTTGCATGAGTTTAGAGAATTTTTCACACAATTTCTCATTTGTAGAGCCAAATATGATATCATCCACATAGATTTGAACTAAGATAATATCATCACCATGATTCTTATAAAATAGTGTCTTGTCCAGTGTGCCTCTAGTGCATTGATTTTCCAGAAGAAATTGTGACAGAGTGTCATACCATGCCCTAGGAGCTTGCTTAAGTCCATACAATGCCTTAAGCAATCTGTAGACGAATTATGGAAAATGTGGATCCTCAAAGCCAGGTGACTGTTACACATATACCTCTTCTTCTAACTCTCCATTCAAAAATGCAATTTTGACATCCATTTGATAAATTTTAAAATTTGAATGTGCAGCAAATGCCAAGAAAATTCTGATGGACTCTAATATAGCAATAGGGGAAAAAGTCCCATCATAATCAATGCCTTCCTACTGAGAGTATCCTTTTGCAACCAACCTTGCTTTATTTCTTATGACCACACCATTTTCATCCATCTTATTTTTCAGAACCCATTTTGTTCCAACAATGGTTCTATTCTTTGGTACAGGCACAAGTTCGCATACTTTGTTTCTTTCAAATTGATTTAGCTCCTCTTGCATAGATATTATCCAGTCAGGATCCAACAGTGCATCATCAAGTTTCTTAGGCTCAACTTGGGATAGAAAACAACCATAGAGACATTCATTCTGAGTTGCCCTCCTTGTCCTCACTCCTGCATTTGGATTTCCAATGATTTGATCTGCAGTATGTGATCTATCCCATCTTCTTGTATGCTCAGTTTGATTCCTCAGGCTTGATATTGCTTCATCATCCAAGTAATGATCATCTTCATTTCCTCCCCCTGTGAAGTTGCCACTATTCACCGGTGTGTCTTGGATGCTTGTCTCTTCACTGTTGATTGGTACAAATTCTTCTCTTATTTCTTCATTCACTGGAGTTAGTTGAATTGTAGTTTCAACTTCAGCTTCAATCTCTTCATCAGAATCATCTAGATTTTTGAATCTTAAAGGATCTCTATCTTTTTCATTAGCTTCTTCTAGTCCAGGCAGTTTGTTGTCATCGAATGTCACATCTGTGCTTTCCATAACTTTCTTTTGATTGATGACATAAACCTTATAAGAAATTATATCCATAGAATAGCCAAGAAAAATTCCTTCAAATGCCTTTGCATCAAACTTTCCAACATATTCAGAGTTATCCTTCAATACAAAACATTTACTTCCAAAAGTATGAACATACTTGAGGGTAGGCTTCTTTCCAGTCATCAAATTGTAAGGTGTTTTTCCAGTGTTTTTATCGATGAGGGTCCTGTTTTGAATGTAGCATGCAGTGCTCACAGCCTCAGCCCAAAAACATGTAGGCATCTTTGCATCAAGTAACATTGTTCTAGCAGCTTCAATCAGAGTTTTATTCTTTCTCTCAATAACTCCATTTTGTTGTGGAGTTCTTGGAGCTGAGAATTGTTGAGAAATGCCATTCTCTTTGCAGAATGCTTCAAGCATGACATTTTTGAACTCTGTTCCATTATCACTTCTCAATGCAATCACACTTGCATTGTTAGCCTTTGCTTCCTTGTCAACTTTCTTGATATGCTCAATGATTACTTGTGGAGCCTCATCCTTTGATGCTAGAAATTTCACCCATGTATACCTTGTGTAGTCATCAACCATCATCAAGACATACTTCTTTCTTGAGAGTGACATAATATTGATAGGCCCAAATAAATCCATATAAATTAACTGCAGGGGCTTGGTGATTGATGTCACATGTGGGAATTCCTCTCACTAACTCTTTTTTGATTAGAGAGTTAATGGCCTTGAAGTTCAGGTGTGATAGTTTCTTATGCTACATCCAACAATCTTTGTTTGAAACCTTTGAATAAAAGCAACAAATTTTATCATTGCTTACAGAGTCCATATTGGACACAAACAGGCTTCCCTTCCTTACTCCCATAAGTTAGTTCTACCGTAACTTAATATATGTGTTACCTTAGATGTCTAGTTTTTTCTTAAAATAGTGGGGCCCACAATGGGTTTTTTAAAATAGTAGGGCCCATAGTAGTCCTCACTGTGGGCCCCACTATTTGAGCCACTTTTATTGGCAACATTGTTTGACCTAGTGCAACATTTTTTTTGTTACATTAGCTTTTATTTAGCAACATTTCCATTAGTTAATGCAACATCTTTTCTAGAAAAAATTGAAAAAAAAATCAAGAAAGTGGAGGATGAATAGTAACCTCAAGAACAAAATTCTTGAATCTTGATTTTGGTTGATGATCCAAGGTTCATGGAGGCTATACAAGGACTATACAAGGATTAATAAGTGCATACACACCCCAAGGAAGGTATAACACTCTTGAAACCCTAGGCCTTACTTTGAGTTTAATGATGTTCTTGATGAGTTTTTAGATTAGTATGATTATGGTGATGATTAAAGCATGCTTATGTAGTGATTTGTTAATATAGGAGGATAAATAGTTTAGATGAACGGAAAGGCATTGCTTGGCCTTAGTTCATGGTTAAATAACATGTATATGTTGTTTGGAGTGGAAACTATGATTATTGGAAAGTTTGGAATTTGGAAATATTCGATTTATAACCGTCATAATGCCCGATTTTCGATAACCTTAAAGAATTCGTGCATCACAGTAGTGTGAATTGTCTTAACTGGTTATGAACATGACATTTCCTCCTAGATCTTGAGTCATAGATCGTTTTGGCGAAAGAATCGAAACATTCCGACTTACGGTTATGGAGTTATGGTCAAATTACTAAAATTGGTTCGGAACCGTAAGTAAAAGTTCGTAACTTCAATTGAACCCTCGTAAAGCATGTTACTCAGTGGCGAATCTTGGTAAATAAATACTAGAGGTAAAAAGGAAGGTGTGAAAGAAAACCGTATGTCAAAAGGATCATTTTTCGATTTATTAAAAATGTTCGAGTCGAGGTTAAACGCGAACGAGCCCCTAAAAGACGACTCTTTTATAACTTCGGTAAAACACTTAGAAAACGGGCGATAAAACTCGGAGTATAATCTCGGTTCTTAATCGATCGACTTTAGAACTTATACGACTTAAGTATATACCGAGTGTGGGTATGATGACATGTCGTAATAGCGAACAAATGTCGGATCGTAGCGGTAATAAAAAGAGTTACACTAAAATGTGTATAACGAGATAATTTGGAAACGTGTTTCGATTTAAGTGAAGTTTATACCTAGACTTTTAAAAGGTGTTAAGTGGTTAATCTGGAATGTTCTGATTGTTTATAGATCATCGAGCAGACCCAGGGCACGCTATCTCCACCCACACCTGATTACCAGGCAAGTGTTCAAACTTTTGAACCTGTTGTTGTGATAATACATGTATATGATTTCTGTTTTACATATGCCATCGCATGCATGCCTGTTTCCAATTATATTGTGACTCTGGTTTTTGTGATACTTGTTCCCTGAATTGATATTGGCTTATAGATTAGATACGATTTATCAGTAATAAGCCGGATTGTTTTGGTAAGACCCTTCGCGAAGGGCATATAATATTCATTCTAAATATAGACCGGGAGTCGGTATTTTGAGTTATAGATAGTCATGGAAACCCGGAGGGATTCCAACGACAGATTATTATTTATCTGAGGAAGGTTATTGTTAAACGTTATTACATTCCATAAAGTATCAATTACTTGGAAATATTTCGAGGAATGTTATTCGGGTATTATCTTAGTCGAGAGATAATAAATGAATGTTAATTTTGAATATTCATTTAGAGTTGATATTTAATGAATATTATTTTGATATTCTTTAGAATGTTATTTATTAAATGAATATTACTTTCGAATATTCATTTAAGGTTTTTATGTAATTAATGAATATTATTTTAAAATATTCATTGGAAGTTCTATTTACTTAAGGAATATTATTTCGATTATTCCTTTAAAGTTTTGATTACTAAATGAATATTATTTGGATATTCATTTAGAAGATTATTTATTAAATGAATGCTATTGGGGATATCCATTAAAAGATTAAATATCAGATGAACATTATTTTCAAATATTCATTTAAGGTTTGACTTATTTATTGAATACCATTTAAAATATTTATTGGAGTTTAATTATTTAATGAATATTATTTCGAATATTCATTTAAGGAGGGATTTATTTAGTAAATAATTCCATATATTCATTCGAGGATTACTTACGAGCAATATTATGAGTTAATAATATTCCATAATTATTATTGAGTAAATAAATATTCTTGGAATATTTATTTAATTCTTTTAAAATTCTTTTTAAAATAATTTATGTTATTCGGAGATTACCTTCCACCTCCAGATATTATGTAAAATATTTCGGAGTCTTTTTACGACTATTTTATCAAGGAAAGGTTCCCAACTCTTTCTTTTTCATTTAAATCTATCTTAAAAGGATTTAAATGCTCGCTCAAACTTCCATATTATAGGGGAACCTACTTGAGCAATGTTATTTATCTTGTTGACTTCCCGGTCATAAAGTATTCTCTTCACTCGCAACTCGGGTGTTATTGACTTATTAAGTCGTTGTTTACCTTCTCATCTTTCGAGGGGTAAGATGTTGGAACAAGTTGATATTCGTTACCAAGCAATAGCTTGGAAGTTATTGGTGAATTTTCCTTTCCAACTAGATACGACTACTTTGTAGAGTCTTATCAATAAGTATTATACTTGGGGAAAGGGGGACGAATGTTACATTCAGAATCATGAATTCTATTTGAACTAGGAGTCGTGTAAGAGGCCGAGTAACGCCGGTCCATCCCTTTTGGCCCAACCGTTGGCCGGGGAGAGCTAGTAAGGCGGTATTCAAGTAAAGCCGTCAGTTCTTCCTTCTACCGGTAGTAAATCTAAATTTGAGCTGTACGATCTCGACTGATCATCAAGATTGGAACAGCTGGCGCGGTGAATACTCCATCATTGGTTCATCATCCAAACTTATTTATTTCCTGCAACATGATTACTGTTGGCAAAGCTGGAAAAGTGTTCGTAACTGGAATTGCAATATTTTCCTTGCAAGTTCCTCTTTTTAATATCTTGCTTATTTTCGACATAGCAGATATTCCCTCATATATTTACATTTTGAGTTACCTTGTAACTTCTTCGTTCATATTATACTGGCATCATTTTCGTAAATGCATGGCATATGGTTTGAAAGATACTTTTGAACTGTTATATATTATCGTTCAGTTAAATATTATTGTTGGTGGGCTATTGCTCACCCTTGCTTTATTATTATATCACAACAACAGCTAGACCAGATGACTCGCACAAGGCGCACTCGATGCTGGTGAGAACGATGAGACTACCAGAGCCGAAGAGAAAGCTATTGGCAGGATAGATTTATTCTTTCAGTACCAAGTTTATGGTCTAGTATGACTCATGTAAATGGATGGCAAAGAGTATGTATTTATATTGAATTCTTTTGGGTTGTAAGAACTCATAATGTGTTTAATAAAATTTGGTTGTTACTCTGATTTCATCTCTGGGACTATAACGGGTGTGTTTTATGTTATTGTTTTGGGTCACAAGGTTGTAATTTAATATTTATGTTGAACTGTGGATGGGAATTGAGACGGTAATGACCAGATCCCTGACCCCGGATCTAGGGGTGTTACAGAAGTGGTATCAGAACGTACGTTATAAACCCCAGAGATGAGGTGACGTTAAAACAATAAATTTAATAAGATAATAAGAACTCTTGCCAAGTTCATAGTCGGACTACTTAATGTAGTGATGACATATAAAACCCTTATGGGAACTCGTAAGTATCATGATAGTAACTTAGCTCGATATCGTATCGACGAGTAAGGCGACAGACCTTGAGGCATACGAGCAGCAGCGCGATGATGCTTTATATGCTGAAGATCAGCGGGTAATTCGATGGAGTACCCTACTGGAGACCCGGAAGAGGGTCCAGCAGATAAGGACAGTCCTGTTAGGATAAGGAGCTTACCCTTGAGGAATGAGGGCCGCAACCAGAAAGACTGTGATGATTAAGGTATGGTGCTCAGAAAAGTGAGCATAAAGAACTGAGCTATTAGCAAGGGAACTGAAGATTCATGTTGGATACGTAGCCGGACTACTGGATGTAGTACCAGCAAGTAAAACGAATTGAAAGGATCACTTGAGATCTTATACGGGAATAGATGAGAATCCCTATAGACTTTCATATTAACGAAGAAAGAGCTAGAGGGATGAATGATTATCAAAGACATCGATTTAGGGCGAGGAGCAGAGTCCCTAGGGATAGTTGAGAAGGAGGCAGTAAGTGCCACATCATTTGATAAATGAATTAGTATGAATATTGTCAGTAATAATTCGCCATGAGAAGGAAGATGTCATAGGTTATAATTTATGGAACCAAATTGAGGTTAATGAGGTGGTTTCATTCAGGGAAATGTTCATTTTATGAATGAATCAGTTAGAAAGTAAAGACATTGGAAAGTGACAGCATGATTGGATAAAGTTATATAAGGAAGTAGTAGGCAAGACAATGATCTCAGAACCTACAGGAAGATAAGACCAGTGAGTCAAGATGAATTCGTAATGAGACTACTGTCAGAGACTGATTATAGGGTTATTTCAACTCAGTGAAATGATGAACCAGAAATGTTAGATGCATGTGATTCAGAGGAATATTAAATTCTTTCTTTGAATGAATTATAGTAGTTATCTTAAGTTTATTCTGACGCGGAATTATAACGAATCAAGTAATACGATAAGCAGTTAAAGAGAAAAATATGAGGAAATCTTCCTGGAGCTAAAAGGTGGAATTGGTAATGACCAAGAGTTGGCATTACTTAATGGAAAAAAAAAAAGGAGACCTTGTGCTTCCAACGATGCTTCGCATAAAGGATTAGGATGGGTGCTTGCGAAACACGACAAAGTACTTGCGGATGCATTCGGACAGCACGGTCCACCAGATCGGATGGCCTTAGTAGTGCAAATTCTGTGGAACAACCAACTCCGACGGCAATGTTCCTTCTGAGACTAGTGGTCAGATAGATTGACATTTGGAAATATCGAATATCAGGACATATAGGTATCAGGATGTTGTGACAGGTTTCAGTTTGAAACTGTTGATTCCCTTCTAAGGGATGTATAAAATTGGTTCCTCTCCAATGGTTAAACTTCTAATCTGATAACGATTATTTCGTTAATTATGACTGCTTATGGTTCTACCTGCTTGGAGGTTCATAGAACCATTCTTCAGGTTTCGAAACTGGTCTCCTTAATGTTACCAGTAGGTGGATAGATTGACCAAAATTTCCCTGATTCTGGAAAGGAATTCGGTGAATTTTGGCAAACCTTGTCTTCCTGATTATCAGAGAATGTCATGGAAGAGAGTAGAAACTGGAGCAAACCCTGTGATTTGGGTAAGGATGCTGTAAAATGGGTTAGTAAACGGACCCTGAGCATTACAATCGACGGTAGTGATAAAATGATGAAGTGAGATTGGACGAAAACAGGAAATGTAAGTAAGAAACCAGCCGGACTGAGAAATTCCAGGATTGACTTAAATGAAAAGGCTGTTATGCCAGGAATGGTAAGCTTGTGTGGTACGCGGGATCGATAAGAATAGTTGAAAAGATAAAAGTGGAGGAAAGGTGACCGGAGACGGTGCCGAGTAGTCGATTAAGACTTATATGGAGTAAAGTTTTGGAATGGTAGAAAGGTATCAAAGAAGGCACTATGCCGGCAATTGCTAGAAAAGTAATGCTATTAGCCAACCCTTAAAATCATATATATTCTTTTATTAGTGAGGCCAGTTGAGGCCAAGTCACAAAGGATTATCAAGTGACTAGACCAGCAATGAAAGGATAAAGCAGGGTTGCTTCTAAGAAAGCACCGACTACAAGGGCTTCTGATATAAAGGAAACATTAATGAGATCGTAGGAATCTTCTGCTGAACAACCCATGTTTTGATTGGGAATTCACTAGACCTTTTTGGGATGGGGTCACCCGTACTAAAGTGACTCATGTGTATATGGTTGTCCAAGATTACGAGTAAAATGGAAGTATAGTGACTTGAGATGTATGATGTTAGGGTATCATGAATACCATGAATATATTATGACGGAGGAAAGTAAACAATGAAGGTATATGAAGGGAGTATAGAAATGGTCAGAAATTGAACAGTATGCTGTAGGAATTTTGTCTGAGGCAAGTACCCTTGCGAAGAATGATAAGCACTAAGAGATTCACGTTGAACTCGACCAATATTTTCCAAAACATCCTTGCTGCCATTACCAAGTTCTATAAGAGAGGAGATAGGCATACGTTGCCTTTTTGGAAGGCCAAACAGGCTGACAACTATCTGAAAGAAGAGGGTGGCATTAAGCCACCGATCGATTATCAAATGAGAATGATTGAAAAGAGACCTTTATTAAGGATACATGATCTGATTGCCAATTATAAGATGCAAGAATTCCTTGGCAGTTGAATTAAGGATAGGATATCCATAAATTAAGACAAACCCTGGGGAATACACAAGGGGTGGCATTAACCCTAATAACGACATTATTACTTCAGATGATATGAGTTGGACTTGCTAAGGCAACAATGACCGGTAAGGATTATTAAAAAGAGTTCTGGAAAGAACATAGATAGAATTATTAGAGTATTGATCAATGACATTTTGATATACCCTGTACCCAGAAAATACAGGAGGAAGGATGAGGATGACCTATGAAACCTTACAAGGAAAAAGAGTATTATTCCGAACTTCAAAATGGAAGTTTGGTAAGGAATGTATGACATAGTAACAATAATGCCAGATGAGGCATGTATGAAACCCTGAGGAAGTATGGATTGAACCTATAAAGGTTGAGATTATCCTAAGATAAGGAAAGAACTAAGAAGAGAAGTATCCTAAGTAGGATTGGGAATAAACGTGATAAAGTTCCCACGGGTAGGTGGAAGCAATGACTTATGGAGAAAGACTGATAAATATATTTTTCTCCATCAGCAGAGCTTAAGGGAGAATGCTTTCACCCAATAATGATAGGAATGAGGTAGAAATGTTTGAATTGGAATATATCCAGAGAACAAGGATTACCAGAAATTATTATTATCAGGAAAGGCCAATGAGGTGGCTGACAATCTAAGTATAAAGGAATAATTATAAATGTTCATACCGAAGAAACAAAATGATATTTGGAAAGACCTTGAAGGTCATATTGGAGTGGAGGAAGTTACATTCCTTTTGATGATTGTGCAAGAATCAAAGGTAATAATAGTTTAAGTAAAGATTCGATTCCTGATGGAGTCTTAAGCATATTACGTACCTTAGAAGGTCCCGTTTTGGAGGCAAACCAGGACCATGGTACAAAATTGATGAAGTAAACCGTTAAGTTTCCAGTCTTTTATGGAAGATGCATAAGTGATAGTTTCATCAACCGGACCTAGCTGCGATGCTTGAAACTCTTCTGCAATTCTATCTACTTCATGTTATATCTACATCAAGTTCAGGAAGTGTTCCTTATGGATAAGGAATAGTGATTACTTTGTTTCCCTAAGGGATTTGAAACCCGTAGGGTTAGCTATTAATGCACTACGTAAACAACAAGCGATGGTGATTCTTCTAAGAAAGTAGATGACAATGTAAAGATAAAGAAAGTGCTGCCATTGATTAACTAAATGGCATGTTGATGAATGACAAACAAGTTTATGTTAGTGTACTTCTGCGCAAACAAGATAGAGAATATGAGGTTGATGATTCATGATGTTAAAGATATTCCCATGGAAAGAATTAATGAGACTTGGAGGGAAGGGCGGTTGAGCCCGAGACTTATTGGGCCACCTGAGAGTTTAAAGTGTTTGGACGGTGGTATTCGAGCCAGCCTTACCCCCAAAACTTATAGCACGGTCATAACGGGTTTTCATGTGGCCAGGCTACGCCAGTAAAATGCAGATGTTCAACAGATGATAGGAGTACGAGCATGTAGATATACGACCTGGTCTGACTTACGAAAGACAACCTGTGGAAAACCACGGATAGAAAAGAACAAGTGATGAGAAACAAGGTTGGCAGAAGTAGATTATATGAATCTAAGTTAAAGGGATCGGGCCAGATTCATTTCGGAAAATTTAAATTGGAATAACGTGATGATTATAGAATAAATGTGACGGAATACCGATAAGGAGGTACCAAGTGCAAAAAGGTGTCTCAATAAAGAGGTGAAGGTGAAAGTAAATAATAGAAATGAGTAAGAATCAGATAATAAGAAGGATGTGATTGATAAAGAAAAGGCTGGGAAAGCAACTATGGAATGAGAAGCAAGGAATGTTATGAATGGGTTTCTAATGAATTCTCAGGATGACAACCTGATAGTGTCAATATTATAGTTATGAAAAAGCTAGTAACATGATATGGGATGTCAGTAATAATGATGTCAAGTGAGAAATCTAAGATTTAACCTGAAAGGTTGAAGGATTTCCCGAATGTGAGTATCGCTAAGATTGAACAAGAGTATTTGTCCATAGAATAATGGACAAAGCAGCAAGATATGTTGGCACGTGAGATTGCGATCAAATAGTATTGGATATAATTATGATTAATTTCTTCTTTGATAAACCTCTATAGTTCAGAGGTAAATTCTGAGTATGATATTCTACAATCATGAAAGCTTTCTATAATCCTTTAGAACTCTTTTCTCTTCTTCTCTCTTATTCATCTTCTTTATGAATTGAGAAGAACAACCCTTTTAGGAGGGGAGGTACTGCTACGTGACTATCTGTCTATGTGATAGAAGTCTAAGTGGAATACCATGACTTGTTTAATTGCTTGTCAAGTACTAAAGGCTGGCCCCCTTCTGTACTAACTATGCAATATAACAAAAGTTCAATTGATCATAGTGATCTCTCAATAAATCTTTCCACTTATCTATATTGATCGAGATTGCGAAGATTAAAGCAATCAGGAAATGCACAGTACGAGCGAGGTTACCTCCGAATTCGTAGGGTGATAGTGATACCAATGTTACTGCAGGTATCAATAAGGATAAGACTGATTAAGAGTATAACCCGGATAGTGAGTTGTACGAAAAGTAGCAATGTTGATGGAAAAAGGATACAGTATGGATTGTAGCACTAGAAGATGTGCTGAGGAAGGGTAGAACGACTAAGAATTGACCGGGAAGCTAAAAAGTGAACGACAGGCAAACGACTCTTTGCTTCCTACCTAATTCCGGGACGGAATCCTTTTAAGGAGGGGAGACTGTAAGAACCCCAAATTTTGGATATAATTAAAACTTTTTATTAAGTAATGATAAAATGAGGAACAATGATTGTAATGAATGGATATTACTTTGGACAATGATCTTGATGCATTGGTATATTGTCAGAATAGAGTAATTCGATGGTTGAGGACCTAGATAAGAATAATCTACCATCCAGGAAGGAGCTAATGGATCCTTGAAGGGAAATGAGTACGTGCATAGTATTTCCCGTACGTGCATAGTGTTTCCCGTACGTGCATAGTATTTCCCATACGTGCATAGTATTTCCCGTACGTGCATAGTGTTTCCCGTACGTGCATAGTGTTTTCTGTACGTGCATAGTAATTTGGTGGATGATTAGTGATTTTGTAAGTTGGAAAACTTTTCACGCCACCCTATGTACGGGACGTGATAGGGATGTTTCGAAGTCATATTATTAATACGCGGAGGAAATAAGTGAATGCAGAGACGATCGGAATTCAGAAATTCCAAATTCTTTTTCGGAATAATATTTGACCGGACAGTGGATTAAATATTATTATAATCCAAGAATTGAGATATTAACTTTGAGGATTTGATATTTTGGGATGTTATTATATTTGATTTAAGAATGAAGGTAGGAAACCACTGAGGCAGTGAAACAAGCGTTCTAGAAACCGCTAAAACGTTATAACGAGATTAATCAATAAAGCGAACGAATCCTAGATTACGGATTAAGTTCGTATCGAGATTAAATATCCTACATGGTCATCACGAGGATTATATTAAGGATTGGGGAAGGTATTATGAATATCGAGAAATTTCCCGGTAAACCCTAGAGGTGAAACTACTTAGTTATTCGTCCGAACGATCAATCGAAACGGGCAATAACCGGACAAAAGAAACAAGCAGAGGAAGCAAGAGTCATGCATAAGCCACTAGAAAAGATCTAGCAACCAAGTGGACTAAAGTAACTAGGACACTTAGCAAGGAAACTAGTCCTTAAAAAACAAACTACTTGGTTAGCCTTAAACCATCCAATCTCCAACACTTGTCCTCACAAATACATCACTCCATGCATCATCACTTTAATAAAGTAAGGCAAGATGAGATATTATCCAAGCCAAGCTACTTTATGCATTATTACCAAGAAATCAACCAAGCAAAAACCATGTCTTCTCCATTCTACACCATTCGGCCTTTTGGCTTAATTCAAGAAACAAAATCATCTTTCCCACCATTGTTTGATCTCCAAAAATTTATCATAGATCCTATATTTCATAAAAATGATACCCTAGAAATCTTAGCCCCAAACACCACTTTTTCCATTTTCAAATAATAGAAAATATTTACTTAAATATTTTCCTCCGAGGTAATCTCGATATATCAAGGAATATTGACTCCCGGTCTATCTATAAATAGCCAAGGCATTCGGGATTAATCACTTAACATATTAAAAGTTAAGTTATACTTAATTCGAAACACGTTCTCGAGTTATCTCGTTATACCCCTTTTAGTGGATTACTTTTATCACTGATCCGACCCGACATTCGTTCGTTAATACGACATGTCACTGTACTTATACTTGGGACATACTTAAGTCATATGAGTTCTAAAGTCGATCGTTACGAACCAATACTATACTCCGAGTTTTATCGCCCGTTTTCTAAGTGTTTTACCGAAGTTATAAAAGAGTCGTCTTTTAGGGGTTCGTTCGCATTTAACCTCGACTCGAACATTTTTAATAAATCGAAAAATGCTCTTTTTGACATACGGTTTTCTTTCACACCTTCCTTCTTACTCCTAGTATTTATTTACCAAGATTCGTCATGATTTTACATATTTTACGAGGGTTCAATTTCAGTTACGAATTTTCGGTTACGGCTTCGAAATACTTTTAGTAAACCGGCCGTAACTCCTAAACCGTAAGTCCGTTTCACGTGATCTTTATATCAAAACGAAGCTTAGAACATTACCTATCCTATCATGGCAGATAAGGTCTCTGGACAGTAGGGGTTCGACATGGAAAATGGCATACAAAACATGGTATTGTAAAATCGGGCATTATAACGGCTATGTTTACACGCTTTTCCAAATTTTTATCATCATCAAATCATCCTCCAACAACAACCAATTCAAGACCTAAAGTTTCTCATCTATTCTAAGTCATGATATCTCAAGAACAACTCAAATCCAACAAGTATGAAATATCAATAACAACCAATTATGCATACATGGATCTAAGCATACTAACACCTCTCCATCACATATCCATCCAAAAAGATCCATAAACTCAAAGTAGTACTAAGGGTTCTTGAGCTTTATACCTTCCTTGGAGAGTGAATAACACTTGTTAAGCCTTGAATGATCCTTAAGTAGCCTTAGTATACTTGAATCAATCAAAAGAAAACAAGAACACAAAGTTAATACTGACTATTAAATGTTCCCTTTTTATATAGGAAATTGCAAAAAGGAATCAAGAGTCACGAAATAAAATTACGGAGACCCATACTACTGGGGCCACGAGTTTCGCCCAAATTGCCCACAAACTGGTAATGCTTATTTGACCATAATTTTTTTTTTAATTTTTTTGTAGTTTAGCAGTTTATTAGCAGGATGAGTGATGTTTTTATATGTTCTATTTATTGAATTCAGCGACTTGAAAAACTTGAGAAACTTAAAAATCTTGAAAAAACCCCTATCGACGGTGATGTTGAATCTGATGCTGATTGTGAAGAGCTTGCTAAAGTCTATGATGCTGATGTATATGTAGCGACTCACAAACGAAAAGATGGCCGCGAGTACAAGTTACCTCCGGAGGTGCTTAAAACGGTTAAGGATAAAGTTGTAAGTATTAAATGGACATTTCTCTGATATTTTTTTATTATTGTATTTTGTGTCTCAATCAAATGCACTATTCTTTTTTTTTTTACAGGTTGATGTTGAGAAAGTTCTACAAAATGAAGGTGCTGAGGCTGCTAATAAGTTGGTTCATGGTGGCAAGGAACACGGCCCATCTTACCTAATTGGGAGG